>OY856413.1:792248388-792929221 GCA_963693085.1 Alisma plantago-aquatica
AATTACAAACTCAGCCGATCCATGAAATCTGGAACTTTTGTGGGATTCGGCCGAGTTGCAAACTCAGCCGATCCACCATTCGGCCGAGTTGCAAACTCAGTCGATCCATGGTTCGGCTGAATTGCCTTTATTGAAACTCGGCCGATCAGACTGTACTAGAATGCAGAAAAAGCAAATACAACCGTTGGAGATTTTGTTGGGACCAAAAATAGATCCGTTGCAACTTGTAAAACGGCTAGTTTTCGTTCCTAAGTGTTCCCAAAGGCTAAGAGGCATCCCCAACTATAAATAGGACCCCTTGGGCTTCATTCCAAGGTTGAGCATCCATTGCAAACTCTTTGTGAGGTTCCTATTCTATAGTTGAGTGCTTCCTACAGCCTCCTCTCTCTCTCTAAGCTTAATCACTTGCTACATCCATTAGAGTGAGTAGGAGATTTGTAAGAGAGCTAGTTTTATTTGTATATCTTGTGAGGCTCTCACTTCCACCACCTCCCCATCTCTCATTTCCTATCTTGAAGATGAAGGTTCTCTCTCTTGTCCAAGAGAGGTGAAGAAGAACAAGGGAAGGAGTCCCTTGATGAAGATCAAGGCTAAAGACTTGGAGCTAGAGTGGGTAAGCCCTTGGAAAAGGCAGAAGACTTAAGCTCAAGTGGGTAAGACCTTGGTGGAAAGCTTCTCCGAGTGAAGGTGAAGTCAAAGGCGGAAGATCCAAGAAGAGTGGGTAATTCCTGCAAGGCCGAAGACTTGTGCAAGAGTGGGTAAGTCCTTGGAGAAGGCCGAAGACTCTTGCAAAGTGGGTAAGTCCTTGGTAAGGTTGAAGACTCTTTGTATTTGATAGGTAAGTCCTTTGTTGGTCATGTATTGTATGTCTTATTAATGAATATAAGAGTGCAATTGGTTGAAGTCCTAGAGGTTGACCTCTCTAGGCAAGTGGACTGACACACTTCTAGTTTGAAGTGTGGAACCACTCTAAATAGCTTGTCTAATTGGTGCATGTTCAATCTCTCTTATCCTTGCTATGCTTGATTTAGTTGCACTCAAATTACCTATTTAGCAACCTTATCTTGTCATATAATTTGAAGGTTTAATGAGTTTTGTTTAAGTGCTTTCAGCTCTATTCACCCCCCTCTAGAGCACCTAAGTCACCCATCTAGGATTCAACAAGTGGTATCAGAGCGGGTCTTATCCAAGCATACTTCAACAAGTAGGAGAAGATGGGTGACTACCTAGGAGGGAGACTCTCGACCAGCCTTCCGATCTTTGATGGGAGCAACTTCCTCTATTGGAGAAGAAGACTTCAATTCTTCATCCAAGGATCAAGTCTCGAGATGTGGCAAATGGTGAACAGCCCATACATTCTACCAAAGACAAACATTGAAGAATGGGATGAAGCCACCTTGATGAAAGCAACCTTGAATGCTAGAGCCATGCACATCCTATATGCCTCCATGACCCCCACCGAGTTCAACTAGATTTCTTCTTGTGAGACGGCCTATGAGGTATGGAGAAAGCTTTGCATCACTTATGAAGGGACAGATCAAGTGAAGGAAAGCAAAGTCTACATGCTCAAAGGGTTGCTTGAGAACTTCAAGATGGGAAAGGAAGAGAGCATAGCCAACATGTACTCAAGGCTCAACACCATCTTGAATGGTCTTGCTGTTCTAGGACATCCTATGTCTAGTGGAGAGATCAAATCAAAGATACTTAGAACTCTCCCCAAGAGATGGGAATCCAAGGTGACTTCCATTGAAGAAGCAAGGTCGCTTAGGGATATTCCTATTGAAGAGCTCATTGGAAATCTACAAGCACATGAAGCCACACTTGACAAGAGGGAGGAAGTAGAAAGACAAGAGAAGAAAGAGCTAAAGAGAATGAAGAAGGCTGAAATGAAGGCTCAAATTGAAGCTATCATGGAACAAGTCTCTCCATCCTCTCAAGCTAAAGAAGATGTCATGTACTCCAAAGGTCGACTCTACAAAGGCAAGTCCTCCTCCATCCGGTGCTTCACATGTGGAAAGAAGGGTCACTACAAGGAAGATTGCCCACAAGGCAAAAAGACCCATCTTCACAAGAAGAAATGGCAATCAAGCTCAAGTGGCTCCTCCAACTCAAGCTCAAGTGAAGATTCAAGTGAAGGATCAAGCTCAAGCTCAAGTGATGAAGGAGAATGCCATTTTGCTCTTATAGCATCAACAAGTGAAGACTCAAGTGAGGTAAATCTAAACTCTCTAGATAAAGAATCTTTGATTGCTATTATTCATGATATGTGTGCCTCTCTTAAGTCTTCTAAAAGGAAAAAGAAAAAGCTTGCTAAAATTGTTGATAATTTGCATGTAGAACTAGATGATCTTGAACATGCTAATTCTTGCTTGCTTGATGATAAAAATGATTGTCTTAGTCAAGTAGACTCTCTTAAACTTGAAAATTCTAGTTTACTTGATAAGATTAAATTTCTAGAAGCTCAACCTCTCATGCCTAGTTCAAATGAAGAGCATACTTTAATTGTTGATTCTCTCATGCATGACATTGATGTTCTTAAATCTGAAAACAAGGACAAAGATTTTGTTTTGCATGAATTAGAAATAGAAAATGCCTCCTTGCTTGCTAAAGTCAATGGGCATGAATCTTGTTCTAGTTCTACAAATAGAGAAAATGATGTTGCTGCTCTTCATATTGATAGAGATTCTTATTTAACTAAATCTCTTTGCTTAGAAAATGATCTTTTACATGCTAGAGATAACATTAATCAATTGTCTTCTACTATTGCTTCTCTTAAGCATGATAATGATAGTTTAAGATCTTCTTTGCAAAGATTCTTAGTTGGTAAAAATAATCTTAATCAAATCCTAGACCATACTACTAAACAAATTGGTAGACATGGTTTAGGGTATGATAGTAGTCAAGGGAACAACAAAGATAAAGGACCTCCAATATTCCATGGAGAATCCTCTAGTTCGAAGACTATGGGCAAATGTAATTATTGCAATGAAATTGGTCATTATTCTACTTGTTGTCCTTTTAGGAAAGCACCCAAGAGCAATAGGATTTGGGTTGCTAAACTAACCCCTCCGGACCCAAAAACATGATTGGGGACCATTTCATCTTTCTTCTTGTAGGTATTTACAAATGGATTGATTTGAGCTATTGAATTGCAAATTGACTTCTCAATCCACATGAAAGAAGAAAGGTGAGATGTGTAGAGGGTCACAACAAGTGAAAAAGCATTGGTAAGCACAAAGGTAAAGGTTTTGTTGCTTATAACCATTTCTAACTTGTTTTTGTCAAGTTAGTGTGCACTATACATATGGTTTTTGAGTCAAAAGTGACATTTTGTGATTCTCTTCACACTCTTGCTCAAAAACTATTTCTAATGCTTCTATAGTGCATTACTAACTTGCTTAGACATGTTTGGATATGGTTTGTATATTTAGCATGCCTTTAAATATGTTTTTATGAAATATATGTGCTTTTTGACAGCTGCTCTGTCGGTCGAGTTTTCCCTATTGAAACTCGACCGATAGGCACCAATGGGTGTTGCCAACAGCTGTCATCGGTCGAGTTGTCCATGCACAGAACTCGACCGATTACACTGTGCACAGAATATACATTTGGCTTTTTGAGTGAGAATTTCCCTCTCAACTAGATTTTCTCAGCCAATAGCCTTATTCTTTGGCACTCCTTTGGTATCTTTATATATGCATATTGCCATGTTCTAAATGCCTATCTTGCTTACAACTCTATCTTTCAAATTGCTCTAAATTGATATATCTATATCTTGCAATTTCTTGCTTTGAGTTGTTTTGCAGGTTTTGATGATGATCTCTTTGGATCTCTTGGTTGTGTCTAAAATCGCTTCCGTTGTACTCTAACTTGCTACATCTCTATAGGTGTATATCTTGTTTTGATACAACCTTGAGGTTCTTAGGGGTAATCATCTTATGGTAAGGATGCATATATAGTGAGTTATATCCTCTCATGCTTCTAAAATTGCATATCTACTATCTTGAGTTGTTTGCATAACATTGTGATGCAGGGCACATAGAGCTACATTATATGTAGAAATTGGAGTATTTATGGATTTTTATGCAGATTTTGCTCCAGTTTCAGTTTTTGGTGCAAGACTAGTGCTTTTCATGCAGAAACGACCTTCTGAGCAAGACTCATCGCTTCTCCATGAGCTCCGATGGTTTTTGGTCAAATTCCATCATCTTGAGGGTCAAAATTGTGATTTATTGTTTTTCTGCAGCACTTCATCTTGCATTTTGGGTTGTTCAAGAATATGCTTTAACTTGCTTTTCTTTCTATGCTTGGACAAGCCCCTATCTGTGCTCTTCTACTCTCCTTATATAACTTTTGTTATCTTCTTTCTCTTAACAAGTGGTGTTTCTTAGTTTCTTCACACCCCCACCTTTTTGAAATGACAAAGGGGGAGAAAGATATGTCTTCTTTTGACAACAGGGAGAAGGCATGTCTTACATGAAGAAAAGAAGCGTGTCCATGTAAAAGGGAGAAGGTAAATGGGAGAAGACATATATGTGTAGAACATATATGAGTAGAAGACATAGTTTCTATAAATGTTATGAAAGCTAACCATGCAGGAGAAATAGCATCAATTGAGGGGGAGTATGAGAACTCCATGCGCATCAATTGAGGGGGAGCATATGAGCTCAATCCTATTGAAACCCCTAGGTTTCTCAGAAGGTATGATTTTACGTACAAGCTTTCAATACATTTATGGAATGGTTTGTCATCTTCAAAAAGGGGGAGAATGTTGACTCAAGGTCAATTAGGTCAATGTTGACTCACGTCTAAATTGACTAAACTCTTGTTTTGATGATGACTAACCATTCCACATATTGGTGTCTAATGCTTCTACATTGAGTGATTTCAGATTAGGTTTAGACACACTCCAAATGCCCTAACTTGCGCATATCAAATTGGAGAAAAGACAAGTCAAAATAGCTACAAGTGTGCAATTTGGGATCTCTATGTAAATGACCTTAGAATTGCTTTGTAATCACTTGTAATGATTGTATGACTTGTAATTAAGCTTAGAAAAATTATTGGGACACAAAAATCCATCGTTTGTATGGTCAAACAAAAGTTCCAAAATTTCCCAACAGGGTTTTTGTCGGCCGAATTACAAACTCGGCCGATCCATGAAATCTGGAACTTTTGTGGGATTCGGCCGAGTTGCAAACTCAGCCGATCCACCATTCGGCCGAGTTGCAAACTCAGCCGATCCATGGTTCGGCTGAATTGCCTTTATGGAAACTCGGCCGATCAGACTGTACTGGAATGCAGAAAAAGCAAATCCAACCGTTGGAGATTTTGTTGGGCTAAAAATAGATCTGTTGCAACTTGTAAAACGGCTAGTTTTTGTTCCTAAGTGTTCCCAAAGGCTAAGAGGCATCCCCAACTATAAATAGGACCCCTTGGGCTTCATTCCAAGGTTGAGCATCCATTGCAAACTCTTTGTGAGGTTCCTATTCTATAGTTGAGTGCTTCCTACAGCCTCCTCTCTCTCTCTAAGCTTAATCACTTGCTACATCCATTAGAGTGAGTAGGAGATTTGTAAGAGAGCTAGTTTTATTTGTATATCTTGTGAGGCTCTCACTTCCACCACCACCTCCCCATCTCTCATTTCCTATCTTGAAGATGAAGGTTCTCTCTCTTGTCCAAGAGAGGTGAAGAAGAACAAGGGAAGGAGTCCCTTGGTGAAGATCAAGGCTAAAGACTTGGAGCTAGAGTGGGTAAGCCCTTGGAGAAGGCAGAAGACTCAAGCTCAAGTGGGTAAGACCTTGGTGGAAAGCTTCTCCGAGTGAAGGTGAAGTCAAAGGCGGAAGATCCAAGAAGAGTGGGTAATTCCTGCAAGGCCGAAAACTTGTGCAAGAGTGGGTAAGTCCTTGGAGAAGGCCGAAGACTCTTGCAAAGTGGGTAAGTCCTTGGTAAGATTGAAGACTCTTTGTATTGGATAGGTAAGTCCTTTGTTGGTCATGTATTGTATGTCTTATTAATGAATATAAGAGTGCAATTGGTTGAAGTCCTAGAGGTTGACCTCTCTAGGCAAGTGGACTGACACACTTCTAGTTTGAAGTGTGGAACCACTCTAAATAGCTTGTCTAATTGGTGCATGTTCAATCTCTTTTATCCTTGCTATGCTTGATTTAGTTGCACTCAAATTACCTATTTAGCAACCTTATCTTGTCATATAATTTGAAGGTTTAATGAGTTTTTTTTAAGTGCTTTCAGCTCTATTCACCCCCCCTCTAGAGCACCTAAGTCACCCATCTAGGATCCAACAAGTGGTATCAGAGCGGGTCTTCTCCAAGCATACTTCAACAAGTAGGAGAAGATGGGTGACTACCTAGGAGGGAGACTCTCGACCAGCCTTCCAATCTTTTGATGGTAGCAACTTCCTCTATTGGAGAAGAAGACTTCAATTCTTCATCCAAGGATCAAGTCTCGAGATGTGGCAAATGGTGAACAGCCCATACATTCTACCAAAGACAAACATTGAAGAATGGGATGAAGCCACCTTGATGAAAGCAACCTTGAATGTTAGAGCCATGCACATCCTATATGCCTCCATGACCCCCACCGAGTTCAACCGGATTTCTTCTTGTGAGACGGCCTATGAGGTATGGAGAAAGCTTTGCATCACTTATGAAGGGACAGATCAAGTGAAGGAAAACAAAGTCTACATGCTCAAAGGGTTGCTTGAGAACTTCAAGATGGGAAAGGAAGAGAGCATAGCCAACATGTACTCAAGACTCAACACCATCTTGAATGGTCTTGCTGTTCTAGGACATCCTATGTCTAGTGGAGAGATCAACTCAAAGATCCTTAGAACTCTCCCCAAGAGATGGGAATCCAAGGTGACTTCCATTGAAGAAGCAAGGTCGCTTAGGGATATTCCTATTGAAGAGCTCATTGGAAATCTACAAGCACATGAAGCCACACTTGACAAGAGGGAGGAAGTAGAAAGACAAGAGAAGAAAGAGCTAAAGAGAATGAAGAAGGCTGAAATGAAGGCTCAAATTGAAGCTATCATGGAACAAGTCTCTCCATCCTCTCAAACTAAAGAAGATGCCATGTACTCCAAAGGTCGACTCTACAAAGGCAAGTCCTCCTCCATCCGGTGCTTCACATGTGGAAAGAAGGGTCACTACAAGGAAGATTGCCCACAAGGCAAAAAGACCCATCTTCACAAGAAGAAATGGCAATCAAGCTCAAGTGGCTCCTCCAACTCAAGCTCAAGTGAAGATTCAAGTGAAGGATCAAGCTCAAGCTCAAGTGATGAAGGAGAATGCCATTTTGCTCTTATAGCATCAACAAGTGAAGACTCAAGTGAGGTAAATCTAAACTCTCTAGATAAAGAATCTTTGATTGCTATTATTCATGATATGTGTGCCTCTCTTAAGTCTTCTAAAAGGAAAAAGAAAAAGCTTGCTAAAATTGTTGATAATTTGCATGTAGAACTAGATGATCTTGAACATGCTAATTCTTGCTTGCTTGATGATAAAAATGATTGTCTTAGTCAAGTAGACTCTCTTAAACTTGAAAATTCTAGTTTACTTGATAAGATTAAATTTCTAGAAGCTCAACCTCTCATGCCTAGTTCAAATGAAGAGCATACTTTAATTGTTGATTCTCTCATGCATGACATTGATGTTCTTAAATCTGAAAACAAGGACAAAGATTTTGTTTTGCATGAATTAGAAATAGAAAATGCCTCCTTGCTTGCTAAAGTCAATGGGCATGAATCTTGTTCTAGTTCTACAAATAGAGAAAATGATGTTGCTGCTCTTCATATTGATAGAGATTCTTATTTAACTAAATCTCTTTGCTTAGAAAATGATCTTTTACATGCTAGAGATAACATTAATCAATTTTCTTCTACTATCGCTTCTCTTAAGCATGATAATGATAGTTTAAGATCTTCTTTGCAAAGATTCTTAGTTGGTAAAAAGAATCTTAATCAAATCCTAGACCATACTACTAAACAAATTGGTAGACATGGTTTAGGGTATGATAGTAGTCAAGGGAACAACAAAGATAAAGGACCTCCAATATTCCATGGAGAATCCTCTAGTTCGAAGACTATGGGCACATGTAATTATTGCAATGAAATTGGTCATTATTCTACTTGTTTTCCTTTTAGGAAAGCACCCAAGAGAAATAGGATTTGGGTTGCTAAACTAACCCCTCCGGACCCAAAAACATGATTGGGGACCATTTCATCTTTCTTCTTATAGGTATTTACAAATGGATTGATTTGAGCTATTGAATTGCAAATTGACTTCTCAATCCACATGAAAGAAAAAAGGTGAGATGTGTAGAGGGTGACAACAAGTGAAAAAGCATTGGTAAGCACAAAGGTAAAGGTTTTATTGCTTATAACCATTTCTAACTTGTTTTTGTCAAGTTAGTGTGCACTATACATATGGTTTTTGAGTCAAAAGTGACATTTTGTGATTCTCTTCACACTCTTGCTCAAAAACTATTTCTAATGCTTCTATAGTGCATTACTAACTTGCTTAGACATGTTTGGATATTGTTTGTATATTTAGCATGCCTTTAAATATGTTTTTATGAAATATATGTGCTTTTTGACAGCTGCTCTGTCGGTCGAGTTTGCCCTATTGAAACTCGACCGATAGGCACCAATGGGTGTTGCCAACAGCTGTCATCGGTCGAGTTGTCCATGCACAGAACTCGACCGATTACACTGTGCACAGAATATACATTTGGCTTTTTGAGTGAGAATTTCCCTCTCAGCTAGATTTTCTCAGCCAATAGCCTTATTCTTTGGCACTCCTTTGGTATCTTTATATATGCATATTGCCATGTTCTAAATGCCTATCTTGCTTACAACTCTATTTTTCAAATTGCTCTAAATTGATATATCTATATCTTGCAATTTCTTGCTTTGAGTTGTTTTGCAGGTTTTGATGATGATCTCTTTGGATCTCTTGGTTGTGTCTAAAATCGCTTCCGTTGTACTCTAACTTGCTACATCTCTATAGGTGTATATCTTGTTTTGATACAACCTTGAGGTTCTTAGGGGTAATCATCTTATGGTAAGAATGCATATATAGTGAGTTATATCCTCTCATGCTTCTAAAATTGCATATCTACTATCTTGAGTTGTTTGCATAACATTGTGATGCAGGGCACATAGAGCTACATTATATGTAGAAATTGGAGTATTTATGGATTTTTATGCAGATTTTGCTCCAGTTTCAGTTTTTGGTGCAAGACTAGTGCTTTTCATGCAGAAACGACCTTCTGAGCAAGACTCATCACTTCGCCATGAGCTCCGATGGTTTTTGGTCAAATTCCATCATCTTGAGGGTCAAAATTGTGATTTATTGTTTTTCTGCAGCACTTCATCTTGCATTTTGGGTTGTTCAAGTATATGCTTTAACTTGCTTTTCTTTCTATGCTTGGACAAGCCCCTATCTGTGCTCTTCTACTCTCCTTATATAACTTTTGTTATCTTCTTTCTCTTAACAAGTGGTGTTTCTTAGTTTCTTCACACCCCCACCTTTTTGAAATGACAAAGGGGGAGAAAGATATGTCTTCTTTTGACAACAGGGAGAAGGCATGTCTTACATGAAGAAAAGAAGCGTGTCCATGTAAAAGGGAGAAGGTAAATGGGAGAAGACATATATGTGTAGAACATATATGAGTAGAAGACATAGTTTCTATAAATGTTATGAAAGCTAACCATGCAGGAGAAATAGCATCAATTGAGGGGGAGTATGAGAACTCCATGCGCATCAATTGAGGGGGAGCATATGAGCTCAATCCTATTGAAACCCCTAGGTTTCTCCGAAGGTATGATTTTACGTACAAGATTTCAATACATTTATGGAATGGTTTGTCATCTTCAAAAAGGGGGAGAATGTTGACTCAAGGTCAATTAGGTCAATGTTGACTCACGTCTAAATTGACTAAACCCTTGTTTTGATGATGACTAACCATTCCACATATTGGTGTCTAATGCTTCTACATTGAGTGATTTCAGATTAGGTTTAGACACACTCCAAATGCCCTAACTTGCGCATATCAAATTGGAGAAAAGACAAGTCAAAATAGCTACAAGTGTGCAATTTGGGATCTCTATGTAAATGACCTTAGATTTGCTTTGTAATCACTTTTAATGATTTTATGACTTGTAATTAAGCTTAGAAAAATTATTGGGACACAAAAATCCATCGTTTGTATGGTCAAACAAAAGTTCCAAAATTTCCCAATAGGGTTTTTGTCGGCCGAATTACAAACTCGGCCGATCCATGAAATCTGGAACTTTTGTGGGATTCGGCCGAGTTGCAAACTCAGCTGATCCACCATTTGGCCGAGTTGCAAACTCAGCCGATCCATGGTTCGGCTGAATTGCCTTTATGGAAACTCGGCCGATCAGACTGTACTGGAATGCAGAAAAAGCAAATCCAACCATTGGAGATTTTGTTGGGACCAAAAATAGATCCGTTGCAACTTGTAAAATGGCTAGTTTTCATTCCTAAGTGTTCCCAAAGGCTAAGAGGCATCCCCAACTATAAATAGGACCCCTTGGGCTTCATTCCAAGGTTGAGCATCCATTGCAAACTCTTTGTGAGGTTCCTATTCTATAGTTGAGTGCTTCCTACAGCCTCCTCTCTCTCTCTCTAAGCTTAATCACTTGCTACATCCATTAGAGTGAGTAGGAGATTTGTAAGAGAGCTAGTTTTATTTGTATATCTTGTGAGGCTCTCACTTCCACCACCTCCCCATCTCTCATTTCCTATCTTGAAGATGAAGGTTCTCTCTCTTGTCCAAGAGAGGTGAAGAAGAACAAGGGAAGGAGTCCCTTGGTGAAGATCAAGGCTAAATACTTGGAGCTAGAGTGGGTAAGCCCTTGGAGAAGGAAGAAGACTTAAGCTCAAGTGGGTAAGACCTTGGTGGAAAGCTTCTCAGAGTGAAGGTGAAGTCAAAGGCGGAAGATCCAAGAAGACTGGGTAATTCCTGCAAGGCCGAAGACTTGTGCAAGAGTGGGTAATTCCTTGGAGAAGGTCGAAGACTCTTACAAAGTGGGTAAGTCCTTGGTAAGGTTGAAGACTCTTTGTATTGGATAGGTAAGTCCTTTGTTGGTCATGTATTGTATGTCTTATTAATGAATATAAGAGTGCAATTGGTTGAAGTCCTATAGGTTGACCTCTCTAGGCAAGTGGACTGACACACTTCTAGTTTGAAGTGTGGAACCACTCTAAATAGCTTGTCTAATTGGTGCATGTTCAATATCTCTTATCCTTGCTATGCTTGATTTAGTTGCACTCAAATTACCTATTTAGCAACCTTATCTTGTCATATAGTTTGAAGGTTTAATGAGTTTTGTTTAAGTGCTTTCAGCTCTATTCACCCCCCCTCTAGAGCACCTAAGTCACCCATCTAGGATCCAACAAGTGGTATCAGAGCGGGTCTTCTCCAAGCATACTTCAACAAGTAGGAGAAGATGGGTGACTACCTAGGAGGGAGACTCTCGACCAGCCTTCCAATCTTTGATGGGAGCAACTTCCTCTATTGGAGAAGAATACTTCAATTCTTCATCCAAGGATCAAGTCTCGAGATGTGGCAAATGGTGAACAGCCCCTACATTCTACCAAAGACAAACATTGAAGAATGGGATGAAGTCACCTTGATTAAAGCAACCTTGAATGCTAGAGCCATGCACATCCTATATGCCTCCATGACCCCCACCGAGTTCAACCGGATTTCTTCTTGTGAGACGGCCTATGAGGTATGGAGAAAGCTTTGCATCACTTATGAAGGGACAGATCAAGTGAAGGAAAGCAAATTCTACATGCTCAAAGGGTTGCTTGAGAACTTCAAGATGGGAAAGGAAGAGAGCATAGCCAACATGTACTCAAGGCTCAACACCATCTTGAATGGTCTTGCTGTTCTAGGACATCCTATGTCTAGTGGAGAGATCAACTCAAAGATCCTTAGAACTCTCCCCAAGAGATGGGAATCCAAGGTGACTTCCATTGAAGAAGCAAGGTCGCTTAGTGATATTCCTATTGAAGAACTCATTGGAAATCTACAAGCACATGAAGCCACACTTGACAAGAGGGAGGAAGTAGAAAGACAAGAGAAGAAAGAGCTAAAGAGAATGAAGAAGGCTGAAATGAAGGCTCAAATTGAAGCTATCATGGAACAAGTCTCTCCATCCTCTCAAGCTAAAGAAGATGCCATGTACTCCAAAGGTCGACTCTACAAAGGCAAGTCCTCCTCCATCCGGTGCTTCACATGTGGAAAGAAGGGTCACTACAAGGAAGATTGCCCACAACGAAAAAAGACCCATCTTCACAAGAAGAAATGGCAATCAAGCTCAAGTGGCTCCTCCAACTCAAGCTCAAGTGAAGATTCAAGTGAAGGATCAAGCTCAAGCTCAAGTGATGAAGGAGAATGCCATTTTGCTCTTATAGCATCAACAAGTGAAGACTCAAGTGAGGTAAATCTAAACTCTCTAGATAAAGAATCTTTGATTGCTATTATTCATGATATGTGTGCCTCTCTTAAGTCTTCTAAAAGGAAAAAGAAAAAGCTTGCTAAAATTGTTGATAATTTGCATGTAGAACTAGATGATCTTGAACATGCTAATTCTTGCTTGCTTGATGATAAAAATGATTGTCTTAGTCAAGTATACTCTCTTAAACTTGAAAATTCTAGTTTACTTGATAAGATTAAATTTCTAGAAGCTCAACCTCTCATGCCTAGTTCAAATGAAGAGCATACTTTAATTGTTGATTCTCTCATGCATGACATTGATGTTCTTAAATCTGAAAACAAGGACAAAGATTTTGTTTTGCATGAATTAGAAATAGAAAATGCCTCCTTGCTTGCTAAAGTCAATGGGCATGAATCTTGTTCTAGTTCTACAAATAGAGAAAATGATGTTGTTGCTCTTCATATTGATAGAGATTCTTATTTAACTAAATCTCTTTGCTTAGAAAATGATCTTTTACATGCTAGAGATAACATTAATCAATTGTCTTCTACTATTGCTTCTCTTAAGCATGATAATGATAGTTTAAGATCTTCTTTTTAAAGATTCTAAGTTGGTAAAAAGAATCTTAATCAAATCCTAGACCATACTACTAAACAAATTGGTAGACATGGTTTAGGGTATGATAGTAGTCAAGGGAACAACAAAGATAAAGGACCTCCAATATTCCATGGAGAATCCTCTAGTTCGAAGACTATGGGCACATGTAATTATTGCAATGAAATTGGTCATTATTCTACTTGTTGTCCTTTTAGGAAAGCACCCAAGAGCAATAGGATTTGGGTTGCTAAACTAACCCCTCCGGACCCAAAAACATGATTGGGGACCATTTCATCTTTCTTCTTGTAGGTATTTACAAATGGATTGATTTGAGCTATTGAATTGCAAATTGACTTCTCAATCCACATGAAAGAAGAAAGGTGAGATGTGTAGAGGGTCACAACAAGTGAAAAAGCATTGGTAAGCACAAAGGTAAAGGTTTTATTGCTTATAACCATTTCTAACTTGTTTTTGTCAAGTTAGTGTGCACTATACATATGGTTTTTGAGTCAAAAGTGACATTTTGTGATTCTCTTCACACTCTTGCTCAAAAACTATTTATAATGCTTCTATAGTGCATTACTAACTTGCTTAGACATGTTTGGATATGGTTTGTATATTTAGCATGCCTTTAAATATGTTTTTATGAAATATATGTGCTTTTTGACAGTTGCTCTGTCGGTCGAGTTTGCCCTATTGAAACTCGACCGATAGGCACCAATGGGTGTTGCCAACAGCTGTCATCGGTCGAGTTGTCCATGCACAGAACTCGACCGATTACACTGTGCACAGAATATACATTTGGCTTTTTGAGTGAGAATTTCCCTCTCAGCTAGATTTTCTCAGCCAATAGCCTTATTCTTTGGCACTCCTTTGGTATCTTTATATATGCATATTGCCATGTTCTAAATGCCTATCTTGCTTACAACTCTATCTTTCAAATTGCTCTAAATTGATATATCTATATCTTGCAATTTCTTGCTTTGAGTTGTTTTGCAGGTTTTGATGATGATCTCTTTGGATCTCTTGGTTGTGTCTAAAATCGCTTCCGTTGTACTCTAACTTGCTACATCTCTATAGGTGTATATCTTATTTTGGTACAACCTTGAGGTTCTTAGGGGTAATCATCTTATGGTAAGGATGCATATATAGTGAGTTATATCCTCTCATGCTTCTAAAATTGCATATCTACTATCTTGAGTTGTTTGCATAACATTGTGATGCAGGGCACATAGAGCTACATTATATGTAGAAATTGGAGTATTTATGGATTTTTATGCAGATTTTGCTCCAGTTTCAGTTTTTGGTGCAAGACTAGTGCTTTTCATGCAGAAACGACCTTCTGAGCAAGACTAATCGCTTTGCCATGAGCTCCGATGGTTTTTGGTCAAATTCCATCATCTTGAGGGTCAAAATGTGATTTATTGTTTTTCTGCAGCACTTCATCTTGCATTTTGGGTTGTTCAAGTATATGCTTTAACTTGCTTTGCTTTCTATGCTTGGACAAGCCCCTATCTGTGCTCTTCTACTCTCCTTATATAACTTTTGTTATCTTCTTTCTCTTAACAAGTGGTGTTTCTTAGTTTCTTCACACCCCCACCTTTTTGAAATGACAAAGGGGGAGAAAGATATGTCTTCTTTTGACAACAGGGAGAAGGCATGTCTTACATGAAGAAAAGAAGCGTGTCCATGTAAAAGGGAGAAGGTAAATGGGAGAAGACATATATGTGTAGAACATATATGAGTAGAAGACATAGTTTCTATAAATGTTATGAAAGCTAACCATGCAGGAGAAATAGCATCAATTGAGGGGGAGTATGAGAACTCCATGCGCATCAATTGAGGGGGAGCATATGAGCTCAATCCTATTGAAACCCCTAGGTTTCTCTGAAGGTATGATTTTATGTACAAGCTTTCAATACATTTATGGAATGGTTTGTCATCTTCAAAAAGGGGGAGAATGTTGACTCAAGGTCAATTAGGTCAATGTTGACTCACGTCTAAATTGACTAAACCCTTGTTTTGATGATGACTAACCATTCCACATATTGGTGTCTAATGCTTCTACATTGAGTGATTTCAGATTAGGTTTAGACACACTCCAAATGCCCTAACTTGCGCATATCAAATTGGAGAAAAGACAAGTCAAAATAGCTACAAGTGTGCAATTTGGGATCTCTATGTAAATGACCTTAGAATTGCTTTGTAATCACTTGTAATGATTGTATGACTTGTAATTAAGCTTAGAAAAATTATTGGGACACAAAAATCCATCGTTTGTATGGTCAAACAAAAGTTCCAAAATTTCCCAACAGGGTTTTTGTCGACTGAATTACAAACTCAGCCGATCCATGAAATCTGGAACTTTTGTGGGATTCGGCCGAGTTGCAAACTCAGCCGATCCACCATTCGGCCGAGTTGCAAACTCAGTCGATCCATGGTTCGGCTGAATTGCCTTTATTGAAACTCGGCCGATCAGACTATACTAGAATGCAGAAAAAGCAAATACAACCGTTGGAAATTTTGTTGGGACCAAAAATAGATCCGTTGCAACTTGTAAAACGGCTAGTTTTCGTTCCTAAGTGTTCCCAAAGGCTAAGAGGCATCCCCAACTATAAATAGGACCCCTTGTGCTTCATTCCAAGGTTGAGCATCCATTGCAAACTCTTTGTGAGGTTCCTATTCTATAGTTGAGTGCTTCCTACAGCCTCCTCTCTCTCTCTAAGCTTAATCACTTGCTACATCCATTAGAGTGAGTAGGAGATTTGTAAGAGAGCTAGTTTTATTTGTATATCTTGTGAGGCTCTCACTTCCACCACCTCCCCATCTCTCATTTCCTATCTTGAAGATGAAGGTTCTCTCTCTTGTCCAAGAGAGGTGAAGAAGAACAAGGGAAGGAGTCCCTTGATGAAGATCAAGGCTAAAGACTTGGAGCTAGAGTGGGTAAGCCCTTGGAAAAGGCAGAAGACTTAAGCTCAAGTGGGTAAGACCTTGGTGGAAAGCTTCTCCGAGTGAAGGTGAAGTCAAAGGCGGAAGATCCAAGAAGAGTGGGTAATTCCTGCAAGGCCGAAGACTTGTGCAAGAGTGGGTAAGTCCTTGGAGAAGGCCGAAGACTCTTGCAAAGTGGGTAAGTCCTTGGTAAGGTTGAAGACTCTTTGTATTTGATAGGTAAGTCCTTTGTTGGTCATGTATTGTATGTCTTATTAATGAATATAAGAGTGCAATTGGTTGAAGTCCTAGAGGTTGACCTCTCTAGGCAAGTGGACTGACACACTTCTAGTTTGAAGTGTGGAACCACTCTAAATAGCTTGTCTAATTGGTGCATGTTCAATCTCTCTTATCCTTGCTATGCTTGATTTAGTTGCACTCAAATTACCTATTTAGCAACCTTATCTTGTCATATAATTTGAAGGTTTAATGAGTTTTGTTTAAGTGCTTTCAGCTCTATTCACCCCCCCCTAGAGCACCTAAGTCACCCATCTAGGATTCAACAAGTGGTATCAGAGCGGGTCTTATCCAAACATACTTCAACAAGTAGGAGAAGATGGGTGACTACCTAGGAGGGAGACTCTCGACCAGCCTTCCGATCTTTGATGGGAGCAACTTCCTCTATTGGAGAAGAAGACTTCAATTCTTCATCCAAGGATCAAGTCTCGAGATGTGGCAAATGGTGAACAGCCCATACATTCTACCAAAGACAAACATTGAAGAATGGGATGAAGCCACCTTGATGAAAGCAACCTTGAATGCTAGAGCCATGCACATCCTATATGCCTCCATGACCCCCACCGAGTTCAACTGGATTTCTTCTTGTGAGACGGCCTATGAGGTATGGAGAAAGCTTTGCATCACTTATGAAGGGACAGATCAAGTGAAGGAAAGCAAAGTCTACATGCTCAAAGGGTTGCTTGAGAACTTCAAGATGGGAAAGGAAGAGAGCATAGACAACATGTACTCAAGGCTCAACACCATCTTGAATGGTCTTGCTGTTCTAGGACATCCTATGTCTAGTGGAGAGATCAAATCAAAGATCCTTAGAACTCTCCCCAAGAGATGGGAATCCAAGGTGACTTCCATTGAAGAAGCAAGGTCGCTTAGGGATATTCCTATTGAAGAGCTCATTGGAAATCTACAAGCACATGAAGCCACACTTGACAAGAGGGAGGAAGTAGAAAGACAAGAGAAGAAAGAGCTAAAGAGAATGAAGAAGGCTGAAATGAAGGCTCAAATTGAAGCTATCATGGAACAAGTCTCTCCATCCTCTCAAGCTAAAGAAGATGCCATGTACTCCAAAGGTCGACTCTACAAAGGCAAGTCCTCCTCCATCCGGTGCTTCACATGTGGAAAGAAGGGTCACTACAAGGAAGATTGCCCACAAGGCAAAAAGACCCATCTTCACAAGAAGAAATGGCAATCAAGCTCAAGTGGCTCCTCCAACTCAAGCTCAAGTGAAGATTCAAGTGAAGGATCAAGCTCAAGCTCAAGTGATGAAGGAGAATGCCATTTTGCTCTTATAGCATCAACAAGTGAAGACTCAAGTGAGGTAAATCTAAACTCTCTAGATAAAGAATCTTTGATTGCTATTATTCATGATATGTGTGCCTCTCTTAAGTCTTCTAAAAGGAAAAAGAAAAAGCTTGCTAAAATTGTTGATAATTTGCATGTAGAACTAGATGATCTTGAACATGCTAATTCTTGCTTGCTTGATGATAAAAATGATTGTCTTAGTCAAGTAGACTCTCTTAAACTTGAAAATTCTAGTTTACTTGATAAGATTAAATTTCTAGAAGCTCAACCTCTCATGCCTAGTTCAAATGAAGAGCATACTTTAATTGTTGATTCTCTCATGCATGACATTGATGTTCTTAAATCTGAAAACAAGGACAAAGATTTTGTTTTGCATGAATTAGAAATAGAAAATGCCTCCTTGCTTGCTAAAGTCAATGGGCATGAATCTTGTTCTAGTTCTACAAATAGAGAAAATGATGTTGCTGCTCTTCATATTGATAGAGATTCTTATTTAACTAAATCTCTTTGCTTAGAAAATGATCTTTTACATGCTAGAGATAACATTAATCAATTGTCTTCTACTATTGCTTCTCTTAAGCATGATAATGATAGTTTAAGATCTTCTTTGCAAAGATTCTTAGTTGGTAAAAATAATCTTAATCAAATCCTAGACCATACTACTAAACAAATTGGTAGACATGGTTTAGGGTATGATAGTAGTCAAGGGAACAACAAAGATAAAGGACCTCCAATATTCCATAGAGAATCCTCTAGTTTGAAGACTATGGGCACATGTAATTATTGCAATGAAATTGGTCATTATTCTACTTGTTGTCCTTTTAGGAAAGCACCCAAGAGCAATAGGATTTGGGTTGCTAAACTAACCCCTCCGGACCCAAAAACATGATTGGGGACCATTTCATCTTTCTTCTTGTAGGTATTTACAAATGGATTGATTTGAGCTATTGAATTGCAAATTGACTTCTCAATCCACATGAAAGAAGAAAGGTGAGATGTGTAGAGGGTGACAATAAGTGAAAAAGCATTGGTAAGCACAAAGGTAAAGGTTTTATTGCTTATAACCATTTCTAACTTGTTTTTGTCAAGTTAGTGTGCACTATACATATGGTTTTTGAGTCAAAAGTGACATTTTGTGATTCTCTTCACACTCTTGCTCAAAAACTATTTCTAATGCTTCTATAGTGCATTACTAACTTGCTTAGACATGTTTGGATATGGTTTGTATATTTAGCATGCCTTTAAATATGTTTTTATGAAATATATGTGCTTTTTGACAGCTGCTCTGTCGGTCGAGTTTGCCCTATTGAAACTCGACCGATATGCACCAATGGGTGTTGCTAACAGCTGTCATCGGTCGAGTTGTCCATGCACAGAACTCGACCGATTACACCGTGCACAGAATATACATTTGGCTTTTTGAGTGAGAATTTCCCTCTCAGCTAGATTTTCTCAGCCAATAGCCTTATTCTTTGGCACTCCTTTGGTATCTTTATATATGCATATTTCCATGTTCTAAATGCCTATCTTGCTTACAACTCTATCTTTCAAATTGCTCTAAATTGATATATCTATATCTTGAAATTTCTTGCTTTGAGTTGTTTTGCAGGTTTTGATGATGATCTCTTTGGATCTCTTGGTTGTGTCTAAAATCGCTTCCGTTGTACTCTAACTTGCTACATCTCTATAGGTGCATATCTTGTTTTGATACAACCTTGAGGTTCTTAGGGGTAATCATCTTATGGTAAGGATGCATATATAGTGAGTTATATCCTCTCATGCTTCTAAAATTGCATATCTACTATCTTGAGTTGTTTGCATAACATTGTGATGCAGGGCACATAGAGCTACATTATATGTAGAAATTGGAGTATTTATGGATTTTTATGCAGATTTTGCTCCAGTTTCAGTTTTTGGTGCAAGACTAGTGCTTTTCATGCAGAAACGACCTTCTGAGCAAGACTCATTGCTTTGCTATGAGCTCCGATGGTTTTTGGTCAAATTCCATCATCTTGAGGGTCAAAATTGTGATTTATTGTTTTTCTGCAGCACTTCATCTTGCATTTTGGGTTGTTCAAGTATATGCTTTAACTTGCTTTTCTTTCTATGCTTGGACAAGCCCCTATCTGTGCTCTTCTACACTCCTTATATAACTTTTGTTATCTTCTTTCTCTTAACAAGTGGTGTTTCTTAGTTTCTTCACACCCCCACCTTTTTGAAATGATAAAGGGGGAGAAAGATATGTCTTCTTTTGACAACAGGGAGAAGGCATGTCTTACATGAAGAAAAGAAGCGTGTCCATGTAAAAGGGAGAAGGTAAATGGGAGAAGACATATATGTGTAGAACATATATGAGTAGAAGACATAGTTTCTATAAATGTTATGAAAGCTAACCATGCAGGAGAAATAGCATCAATTGAGGGGGAGTATGAGAACTCCATGCGCATCAATTGAGGGGGAGCATATGAGCTCAATCCTATTGAAACCCCTAGGTTTCTCCGAAGGTATGATTTTACGTACAAGCTTTCAATACATTTATGGAATGGTTTGTCATCTTCAAAAAGGGGGAGAATGTTGACTCAAGGTCAATTAGGTCAATGTTGACTCACGTATAAATTGACTAAACCCTTATTTTGATGATGACTAACCATTCCACATATTGGTGTCTAATGCTTCTACATTGAGTGATTTCAGATTAGGTTTAGACACACTCCAAATGCCCTAACTTGCGCATATCAAATTGGAGAAAAGACAAGTCAAAATAGCTACAAGTGTGCAATTTGGGATCTCTATGTAAATGACCTTAGAATTGCTTTGTAATCACTTGTAATGATTGTATGACTTGTAATTAAGCTTAGAAAAATTATTGGGACACAAAAATCCATCGTTTGTATGGTCAAACAAAAGTTCCAAAATTTCCCAACAGGGTTTTTGTCGGCCGAATTACAAACTCAGCCGATCCATGAAATCTGGAACTTTTGTGGGATTCGGACGAGTTGCAAACTCAGCCGATCCACCATTCGGCCGAGTTGCAAACTCAGCCGATCCATGGTTCGGATGAATTGCCTTTATGGAAACTCGGCCGATCAGACTGTACTGGAATGTAGAAAAAGCAAATCCAACCGTTGGAGATTTTGTTGGGACCAAAAATAGATCCGTTGCATTTTGTAAAACGGCTAGTTTTCGTTCCTAAGTGTTCCCAAAGGCTAAGAGGCATCCCCAACTATAAATAGGACCCCTTGGGCTTCATTCCAAGGTTGAGCATCCATTGCAAACTCTTTGTGAGGTTCCTATTCTATAGTTGAGTGCTTCCTACAGCCTCCTCTCTCTCTCTAAGCTTAATCACTTGCTACATCCATTAGAGTGAGTAGGAGATTTGTAAGAGAGCTAGTTTTATTTGTATATCTTGTGAGGCTCTCACTTCCACCACCTCCCCATCTCTCATTTCCTATCTTGAAGATGAAGGTTCTCTCTCTTGTCCAAGAGAGGTGAAGAAGAATAAGGGAAGGAGTCCCTTGGTGAAGATCAAGGCTAAAGACTTGGAGCTAGAGTGGGTAAGCCCTTGGAGAAGGCAGAAGACTCAAGCTCAAGTGGGTAAGACCTTGGTGGAAAGCTTCTCCGAGTGAAGGTGAAGTCAAAGGCGGAAGATCCAAGAAGAGTGGGTAATTCCTGCAAGGCCGAAGACTTGTGCAAGAGTGGGTAAGTCTTTGGAGAAGGCCGAAGACTCTTGCAAAGTGGGTAAGTCCTTGGTAAGGTTGAAGACTCTTTGTATTGGATAGGTAAGTCCTTTGTTGGTCATGTATTGTATGTCTTATTAATGAATATAAGAGTGCAATTGGTTGAAGTCCTAGAGATTGACCTCTCTAGGCAAGTGGACTGACACACTTCTAGTTTGAAGTGTGGAACCACTCTAAATAGCTTGTCTAATTGGTGCATGTTCAATCTCTCTTATCCTTGCTATGCTTGATTTAGTTGCACTCAAATTACCTATTTAGCAACCTTATCTTATCATATAATTTGAAGGTTTAATGAGTTTTGTTTAAGTGCTTTCAACTCTATTCACCCCCCTCTAGAGCACCTAAATCACCCATCTAGGATCCAACAGTCGGCGCATGGGGGGGGGGGGCAGTTTGCGGGCGGGGGGTTTGGGTTGGTTGCGGTGAATGCACACGGAGGAAAAGAGGAAGCGCGGAGAAAAAAAGCGCGGACGAAAAGGGGAAAAAAATCAAAATAGACGGGTATAATGACTAAAATGAACGAGTTTGGAACAAATTTACTCGAATAAACGAGTTTGGGAGAGAGAAAAGGGTCGAAGACGCCGAACTGAATGGCGTCTTCAGCCCTATTAGCTCAAAAATAGCAAATTCGGCCCTGCCCAACGGGTAGCTGGGGGTGTGGCGCCACGTGGCAGTCCCACGATGAAGACGCCGGTCTGACTAGCGTCTTCATCGTGGGACTGCCACGTGGCGCCGCACCCCCAGCTACCCGTTGGGCGGGCCGATGTTTTTTTTTTTAATTTTTTTATTATGATACTATGTATATTTTTTTATTATGATATATATACATATATATGTTAAATTGCTAAATAAATATAGCCATATATCTAAAATAATAATTGAAGATAATAAAAATATTAATAGAATATTATATTTATTAATACATAATATTTATAAATGTACATAAAATTATTTAAAATTAATGAATATAATACTAAAATTATATAATAAGTTTAAAATTATAAAAATAAAGAAAATGTATACAGGCATTTTATTGTAAACTTAGAAAAAAAAAGAAAACTAATATAGCAATTAAAATAATAAAATACTAAAATAAAACTAATATGGTAGTATATAAGACACGCTGATGCACATAAAATACACACACATATGTGTGTGTGTCTATATATATATTAATTCTATAGTTTTAAACATCACTATTAATTCTATAGTTTTAAACATCACTATTAATTCTATAGTTTTAAACATCACTATAGTTTTTTGGTTTCTATAGTAACACGTTTTCTAACCGACCAAAAAAAATAGTTTTAAATAAAGTTAAGATTGCTATGAATAATTTTATTTCTATACTTTTAAACATCATTATATAATTTTAATATTGTATCCATTAATTTTAAATACTTCTATCTACATTTATAAATATTATGTATTAATGAAATATAAATGCAGATAGAAGTATTTAAAATTAATGGATACAATATCAAAATTATATAGTGATGTTTAAAACTATAGAATTAATATATATTTATATATATATATGTTTTATTTCTATAGTTTTAAACATCACTATATAATTTTAATATTGTATCCATTAATTTTAAATACTTCTATCTGCATTTATAAATATTATGTATTAATGAAATATAAATGCAGATAGAAGTATTTAAAATTAATGGATACAATATCAAAATTATATAGTGATGTTTAAAACCATATCAAAATAATTTTAATATTGTATCCACATATATATATATATGTTTTAAAACCACATATATATATATATATTATTTGTATAGTTTTAAACATCACTATATAATTTTAATATTGTATCCATTAATTTTAAATACTTCTATCTGCATTTATAAATATTATGTATTAATGAAATATAAATGTAGATAGAAGTATTTAAAATTAATGGATACAATATCAAAATTATATAGTGATGTTTAAAACCATAGAATTAATATATATATATATATATGTTTTATTTCTATAGTTTTAAACATCAGTATATAATTTTAATATTGTATCCATTAATTTTAAATACTTCTATCTACATTTATAAATATTATGTATTAATGAAATATAAATGCAGATAGAAGTATTTAAAATTAATGGATACAATATCAAAATTATATAGTGATGTTTAAAATATAGAATTAATATATATATATATATATATTTTATTTCTATAGTTTTAAACATCACTATATAATTTTAATATTGTATCCATTAATTTTAAATACTTCTATCTGCATTTATAAATATTATGTATCAATGAAATATAAATGCAGATAGAAGTATTTAAAATTAATGGATACAATATCAAAATTATAAAGTGATGTTTAAAACTATAGAATTAATATATATATATATGTTTTATTTTTATAGTTTTAAACATCACTATATAATTTTAATATTGTATCCATTAGTTTTAAATACTTCTATCTGCATTTATAACTATTATGTATTAATGAAATATAAATGCAGATAGAAGTATTTAAAATTAATGGATACAATATCAAAATTATATAGTGATGCTTAAAACTATAGAATTAATACATATATATATGTCTTATTTCTATAGTTTTAAACATCACTATATAATTTTAATATTGTATCCATTAATTTTAAATACCTCTATCTACATTTATAGATATTATGTACTAATGAAATATAAATGCAGATAGAAGTACTTAAAATTAATGGATACAATATCAAAATTATATAGTGATGTTTAAAACTATAGAATTAATATATATATATGTTTTATTTATATAGTTTTAAACATCACTATATAATTTTAATATTGTATCCATTAATTTTAAATACTTCTATCTGCATTTATAAATATTATGTATTAATGAAATATAAATGCAGATAGAAGTATTTAAAATTAATGGATACAATATCAAAATTATATAGTGATGTTTAAAACTATAGAATTAATATATATATATATATATATATATATGTTTTATTTCTATAGTTTTAAACATCACTATATAATTTTAATATTGTATCCATTAATTTTAAATACTTCTATCTGCATTTATAAATATTATGTATTAATGAAATATGAATGCAGATAGAAGTATTTAAAATTAATGGATACAATATCAAAATTATATAGTGATGTTTAAAACTATAGAATTAATATTTATATATATTAATTCTATAGTTTTAAACATCACTATATAATTTTGATATTGTATCCATTAATTTTAAATACTTCTATCTGCATTTATAAATATTATGTATTAATGAAATATAAATGCAGATAGAAGTATTTAAAATTAATGGATACAATATTAAAATTATATAGTGATGTTTAAAACTATAGAATTAACATATATATATATATATATATATATGTTAATTCTATAGTTTTAAACATCACTATATAATTTTGATATTGTATCCATTAATTTTAAATACTTCTATCTGCATTTATAAATATTATGTATTAATGAAATATAAATGCAGATAGAAGTATTTAAAATTAATGGATACAATATCAAAATTATATAGTGATGTTTAAAACTATAGAATTAATATATATATATATATGTGTGTGTGTGTGTGTTTTATTTCTATAGTTTTAAACATCAATATATAATTTTAATATTGTATCCATTAGTTTTAAATACTTCTATCTGCATTTATAAATATTATGTATTAATGAAATATAAAAACAGATAGAAGTATTTAAAATTAATGGATACAATATCAAAATTATATAGTGATGTTTAAAACTATAGAATTAATATATATATATATATATGTTTTATTTCTATAGTTTTAAACATCACTATATAATTTTAATATTGTATCCTTTAATTTTAAATACTTCTATCTGCATTTATAAATATTATGTATTAATGAAATATAAATGCAGATAGAAGTATTTAAAATTAATGGATACAATATCTAAATTATATAGTGATGTTTAAAACTATATAATATATATATATATATATATAAGCAAATATTATACGTGAATATTATAATGGATACACACACACACATATATTATACACGAATAATTGAAAAATTCAGAGAATTATGTGAATATGATGTGTTGTTTAACTATGGTCTTTTAAAATATGTAGCTATTACAACATGTGATATCATGTTGTGTAATTATAGTATATTACAATGGCTTAGTTTACGTTGTGTAATGGAGGTCTATTACAATGATGTTTTATGTGTGGATATTACAATAGGTTACAACATGTTGTGGAATTATAATATATAACAACAGGTTGGAGTCTGTTGTCTCATGTTGGGATATAACAATGAGTTTTAATATGTTGTATTATGATGGTCTATTACAACATGTACCAAATACAACATGTAAAGGCCTGTTGTATAATTAATACATACTACAACGGGTGAGTCTGCGTTGTGTAATGATGGTCTACTACAACATGTGACTATTACAACGGGTCAAAATATGTTGTTTAAATAACATCTTTTACAACGGTTTTGAATATGTTGTGATACTACAACCTATTACAATACTTTAGCAGTTATTGTAGTATCCTCCTATACTACAACAGGTTTGGCATGTTGTAAATGACTTGTGTTGTATAAAATATACAATATACAACACAAAAATGGGATTGTTGTGATAAGTATGCTAACTACAACACAATCATCAGAACTGTTGTCTATCTCCCGTTGTCAAAAACAATTTTCTGTAGTAGTGCATGCATTTAATCACCCTGGGGAATTTTTTATTCTCCCCTATATAATTGTGTAGGCTTATTCTCCCCTCACCTATAGGTTAGAGGTCCGGTAGGTGCCTCAATCCTACTTAGTTAGGTAGACATAATTATCTTACATGCAAATCCTTTTTAATATAATTATTAATGACAAGTTTCTTTTGAATATAGTCTCATACTCTTGTTATCTTCATCTTATGATGAACCCTAGCCTATTCTTATTTGCTTTACTTATCTTATTATCCTAGACTAGTTTTGTGACACATACCTTATTTTCTTTCCCCTTTTGCTGGGTGTTTTCCCAACCACACAAGTTTAGATCAAGGTGTTGAACATAACCAAGGAGAACATAGCTACCAACATGGACCTAGCTCTTGGAGATGTTTCTTGGAGACATATTTGAAGTAGTTTAGATTCCCCTCTACTTAGATCCTTATGTTATATCATACATGTAAACCCTTATGGGATATTATGATGTACTTTAATAACCTTGTTATAAATTGAATATAGTCAAGATTTTTATTCTGCTGCTATAATTTGGTTGTTTTGAATACTAGTTATTGAAATTTGAAAATGTTACACCTATTCCATCATACCTTTGAGTGTGTTTGGAATGGATGTTTTATTCTTTGAAGATTTTAGAAAGGGGGTGATCCCACCTCCTTACAATTTCAAGAATAAAAGATCTATTGCAAGATGATTGAAAATCTTCTAGCTTTAGGAGAATCTTTGATTGAGCATAGATGAATTTTAAAGGTGCAATCTCCCTATATTTTCCTCAAATTTTCCTATTTTCATATGTTTTTGAAGATCTATCAAATGTGGTACCTATATATCAATAGATCAGGGTTACTCTAGGGAAGCAGCTATGAGCTTGAGTTATCAATAGATACATTGGGTCAACTTTGAAACAAATTTATGAGGTCAATTGCATATTTGATTAACTGCCTAAATCAAATTGATACTTTGACTGGGTGCCATTTGTGAGACATGTGTCTTTGATTCAAGTGTATAGGGTTGTGTATCAATTTTACTACATATAGAAAATTAATTTATGTTTTTTGACTACTTATCAACTGAACTAGAGTTCACCTAAGATAGCACTTGGTCAAAATGGGAGTTTAACTGAGAGAAAACTAGAACCACAAGTTCTCTGTAGATGTCTCCTAGATAAACTAAGAGTTTATTCCAATGCCATCTCAGTCAAACTATTAGTTTGATCACAAATGATATTGTCATAAATGTTACATAAAATGAAATTTGGCTCTAGACATGGACGTAATAAAAATTTGTAATTTCCATGGCTCCCTAGGGTCCTAAGTAAGGATTAAATGAGTTGTGGGTTCATGATCGTAAATCCCTTTTCAAGATAATAATGAAATGGGGTACTTATAAGATTTATAATGAATTGGAAAATAAAATGTATGTAAATAATAATTTTTTTGTAGGCTATGATTCCATGTACATTTCTCAATTTATATGTTACTAAAAACCGATGAGCATAGTTTGAAGCAATAATAATAGATGATATATCATTCTTTGAAATATGTTTAGGTAATGGCCTTGGGCCAACAAGTTCCTCATCTAAGGAGGTCAAAAGTGAGGTGAAAAGAATAAAAAAAATATGTAACTTCTACAAATCTGACTCAAACTCATTTGAAATGTGATTGTCTCTGGTTTCATGAACTCATAATTGATCCAAAATTACTACAATGAACTTGGAGGAACTTTTCTAAGAGCGCATTATGTTACCTCATAGATACAACAACAAAGGAGATCAAACTTTGGGAAGATGCAACATAATGTTGTTGCCTTTTCTTGATTGTATAAGTTTAGATTGCATCACTTATTGTTTGTGTATATTATGTATTGGTTTGGTCAGGGGATTTTCTCCATTTTGTGTTCTAGTTGAATTAATAACTTCATGCCTTCATGAACCCAACATAGTGATGAATGTATGCTAATAGCTCGTTCTTAATATGGCTACTTCTAGGTTGGGTAGTGTCAAAGCACACTGCTATTATTGGGGCGAACAACATGTGGTCATGCATAAAAATGCATGATATGCTACCTTATTCATTTATTTTCTCCCTATTGGATTTTACTTAGGTTAGACTGGTTAATGGAACACAACTTTCCCACATATCACACTTGAATGACACCTTGTTTTATTTCAAATAGTAATTTCTAAACCTAGAATTGACCTAATCATCAAAATTGGGAATTAAAGATGTTTTTTTAGGGAAGACTAGGTCAATATCATTGGTTAGGAGTTCGAGAAACCAACTCACAATGTCTTCCTTGATTTACCCACTTACCATAAGCTAGGTCTCCCCAAATTGTTTATCATAAAGGGAAGCTCTTCATTTTGATATACATGCATGCATATTTTTAAGAAAAGTCATGACAATTTAAAGAATCAAATGTGATTATTATGCTTATATATTGTTTTCCATCTGTGCACATATAGAGCTCACTCTATAATATAGAGAACTATTATTATTTTGATAAAATCATTGGCGTAAGAGGTTCATGTTTTAATGAATTTATTTATGTGGTTATACCGTAAATTTATAAACTAACATATCGAGTATTTCTAAATGAGTTCGCAAATTCAAAGTAAGAGGTCGAACTATGCAACTTCAAGAAGGCTTCGCTGAATATCCAAGTTGAAAAAGTAGTTCAAAACAACTTTATTACATTAAAAAATGCATCTGTCATTTTAAAGGCGTCCATTCAAAGTCTACAAGGCGAATATGGTAGTGCTCGGTAACTTCAGCCGCCCGGATTTGATTTCATTTGTTGATTGCGCCTGTGCTGACTGACCCACCATATAAACGAACACCGCGTCGTCGGACCACCCACACTTATTCCATTCCGTTCATTTCCTGTTCGTCTCCTCTTGAACAGGACGGAGCCAACGAAGGACTGCTGCTGAGTTTCGACCTTGCAAAAATGGACCGCAGCGGCGGTGCCGTGGTAGTGGTGGAGGACATGATGACCTCCGGCGCCACCGGCCGCCTTCGTTCCCTCCTCTCCCGGCGCTTTCTCCATCGCGCGCTAGTCTTCTTCTACTCGTACCTCCTATGGCTCCTTCTCTTCCTCCGAGTCAGCCGCAAATACTCTTCATCCTCCTCTCCCGCGTCTTCTTCCCCTTCTTCACCCGCGACTAAGCTGGCGTCACCGCGACGGAGAGGAGTGGTGGGGTTTAGGAGGGGAGGAAAGGAGGAGGAGGAGGATGCTTTGCGGCGGAGGGCGCTGGCTGAGGCTCTGGAAATGGAGACCGAGGTCGGCGATTGCTCATTTAACTGGACTACTTGGGTTTTTGTGGGATCGAGGAGGAATTCACTCTTCTGCCGATCGTGGGTGCCGGAATCCGGGCATATGAAGTGAGTTGATCATCTGAATTTGACATGCCTTTCTTCCATCTGTTGATTTCTCTCTGTTTGCTACTCATTTTCCCCTTTCATTTGTCTTGTGTTAAAGTCGTGTGGAATTGATACTTTGCGGCGGTTCCATCTGTGGTCCTCCTTTTATCTGGCTACGGTTGCGTCTACAATAATTAGTTACCTTTATTTATTGTTCCTGGCACCATTTTCCAGTGTTTTACCTGAACACGGAATCTCTAAATTTAGGACATGGCAGCTGGGAGCTAGCTATTACACACCGCCATGATTGGTTTTTACTTCCGGTTTTTATTGAATAAGGTTTTATCCGGGATTCTGGAAAAAAAAATGTAACCTTGAAAGCTCATGAAACCGAACCGGAAATTTTAGCTGATCACCCAAATTACACACACGGGTTCAGAGCTAATTCGTGCGTAGGATGCAACAACCAACCAGAAGCGTCATCTTTGTGGCTAAGCGTTGTAGTCACATCCAACCTGTAAACAGCTTTTGCTTCTTATATTAGGCAGCTGTAACACACACGTTCTACCCTTGTCAGACAGCTAACATCTATTACGGTAAAGCAGTTCTCCACGAAATTAGTTTTTTGGAGGATCGTTGCATTAGCTTTGATCAGACGGAAAAGTTTGCCATAATGGTTGAGGATAATTTCTGCCTTTAATTGTATATATCCTATACGGTGTTGTCTGGGTTAGCGCAAAGGTGTATTAGCAAGAAACTAGACGGCCTCTTTTGTTTTTAATCCTCTTTCTAGTTAGTGGTTTCAGGATCCAAGTACGGAGCTGGGTACCAATCCTTGTTAATTGTTACGCTATTGTGTTTCTTAGTCCGTGTGTAGTCTGTGTAATCCCCTCTTAGATGGCCGACTTGATTGTCGATGATCATAGCTCATTCTTTTTTCTTTAGCCAGTAGAAAAGTAGTTTTATTATCAATAGATTAATCTGCATAATATTCCCTACACTGATTACTTTTGATGTTTCCTCAAAAACAGTGGATTTTGGATGTCTGCTTCAAACTCTCTTTAGAGAAACCTTAACTATTCTTTCAACAAACAAAAAAAACATTGGCATGTTAGAGTCTTGTTTGTAACATTGGCCAAATATGATGTTATTATGAGATTTTTTTGTTGGTCTGTAATGTACCCAATCTTTCCCATGTTATATGTATCACTAGTTGAAAATGTATTGAGTTTTAGATCTTTAACCAGATGACTAATGATTTCCTCTTGCACTTGTTTACAGGGGTATATTGGTCATCATTCACGGACTTAATGAGCATAGGTATGCATATGCTATTTTATATGTTTTCGCATCTGCACGACAGTGTTTTAAGCCTTGAAACTATCTGACCCACCATCGTACACTCATCATATGACATTGCTTTGGAAAAGTTTTTCCATCACAAATCAAATTCAATACAAGATATACCTCATGATGGAAAATGAATAACTGCTTTGAATTTTTATATAAAGTTGTATGTTGTGTCAGATAAAAGAGGGAAATTTGGAAACATCATCTCAAAGAAAGAGCATGCCTGGAAAGGGGTTTTCTTTGTTACCTTTGTCTGCTACTGATTGTTTTTGCTTTACGTTAAAACATATGCACATGAAGTACTTCAAACACAACAGTTCAAGGTTTACATGAACTCCAGATGATTGAGATACTGGTATTAATACGGACGACTGGGCCCTGAGTAAACCTGATTATCAAGTTTGTCTGAAAGTTATTGCTGACTACCAAACTCGATAAGGGTAAAGTTATAGAAAATGCCTTCAATGGACAATGGAAATTGAGTATACCCTTTACTAATAGATGTTAATTAATGTACACCCCTTGAATGATGAAAAGATCGTTGTCAGTTTGTTTTTTAAATAAAACAGATAAGGACAATGTGCCCCTGGAATTGACCGTTTGCTTAATCCTCTTGTCTACAAAGGAACAAAAACCATTGTAGTGAAATTGATGGGTGCACATGTAATATAGGCCTATTACTCCTGGTTCTTTTCCTTCTTGCTGTGATGTGTGTACTTGCTGTTGGAACTGAACAACATCATGGACCAACATGATCTGTGAATTTGGCAAAGATTAGTTCAGAGCTCAGTCATTGCTAGGTCAGTGAGGTGCCGAATTTGAGCTTCACTGTCTGGCCAACATCGCTTGTGCCTTGGAAGCCTGATGGTAGAAAACCGCAAGTGATACTTGCTGGGATCAGTACCTCTCTATCCTGGTGTCTTGGGGTGGGGGGTGGGCATCATGCCCTTGTTGGTGAGCTGTAGCCAGTTGGGTTATGTATGCCCAGTGCTGTCGTTTTTGAAAAGTAGAACCTTCTGTTGCTGCAGTGAACAAGCCAACTCTCGGGCACGTGCTGGAACCTGGGAACTTCCTTGAGTTCCAGTCATGTCTTGAACCTACTCTGCCTCTTGTTGACCCTGAAGTGGCTGTGGTTGACCAACTCCATCTTGTTCCTCTTGTCAAAGCAACACGAGTGTCATCTTGGACAGCTGAGGTTACCTTGGCACTTCCTGATTGCCAATCGCCGAGTTAGGTTCAACACCAGGTTTTACAATCAAATGCTCAAATCTAACGCAATATTGCAGTAGAAAAGAAGATTTAGGTTGTCGAAGGCCGATACCATTTCACTACCTAAAACAAAGTAACCTGTTTATCTCTAAGCCACCCAATTGCTTTGTTTACAAATAACCAAAGCTTCACACAACTAAACGAAACATGGTATGAGTCATGCTATAACTGCCAATTAATGATGTTGTATAATACCAGACATAACCAAAAGCTACTATTGCATAGAAAAATGTAATCCATATGTAAAAGACACTCCAGGGCTTTGCCTGTATTACTTGGTGTGATTGAGTATTACAAGAGAACAACAAGAAGGTTGAGATATGGAGTATAGTTTCTGTTCCAACTTATCATAGAACCATGGGCCTACCACTCTGTAGAAAGGCTGCCCTTACCATGGGTCCTGTACTAAGGCTGCCCTTCATTGTACGTGACATGCTTGTCATCCTCCAGGCTGCTGTTTAGTTTTGAGGATGATCGAGTGGATTGGAACTCTAAGACAAGGAGTGGTGAGCCTTTGTAGGTATGGACCATTTAAAATCTTCTGGACTTGGATCCATATTCAGTGCCAACCCTCGCCTCAAATAGTCTTTTACAATAAAACCCGATTTCTGCTCAAAACAAGATATAATGGTTATCTACTTTAAAAGATGATGTGTAAATATGGTAACTATGAGCCAAGATGGAATAAAAACTGCTGTCAAATGATTTTTTCTGAAATCCTTTCAGTTATAGTATTTTAGTGATTAGTTAATTATGTATATGGGCTCAAGTCTATCTAGCCCATTAGTATTTGGACTCCTTGTCTTTTACTTATTTATTTGTGTCTTGTACTTGTCCCCTCTCCTATATATACAGAAGGTGTCTGCCCATCTGATAACGACAATATACAGTTACCCTAGTATCTTGTTTCTGATGTATTCTTCATCCTCTTTTTCAGTGGAAGGTATGCATATTTTGCTAGACAACTAATCTCTGCAGACTTTGGTGTATATGCCATGGATTGGATTGGTAAGTGATACATTTGTATTTACTTATTTACTAGCATTTTTCAGTATATTTTTTTAATAAATTATTGGGTCCCTTGTATTCATTAACAAGAAACCAATCTTCATACTAGAAGTGTTGTGATAGTTTTTCCCACTGTATGCAGTCTGTCAATTCCACTCACCATATCTAGACTTAGGCTGGTTACAGTTTTGCTACAAATGTATTGAGCCTAGATTCTGTTTAAACGTCTGAAAGCAATATTTCGATATGTTATGGATGTTCCTATCTATAGAATAAATGATATTTATCTGGTTCAATAATATAATGTAATTGGCACAGTCACTTGATCAAGAGTCAAGGGCATACATGTTTGTTAAAATATTATTGGTTACATTAAAGAGGGAGGGCCACGGTATTGCTTGTTTAATGTTAACTATTTAAACTACAAATGAATCGAGCTGTCTCTTCACTGTTCTTGTTTTTCTTGTGAATAGTAAATTTCTTAGACAAATGAAGCAATTGTTTCAATCCGTGATTTTTCTTGTTAAAACAGGTCATGGTGGAAGTGATGGTTTGCATGGGTATGTCCCTTCGCTAGATGATGTTGTTGCTGACACAGTAAGTATTTAGTGTTTGGCTTCTATGTTGTTTTCAAAGTAGGCGCTATTATAACCGTAACTTCCATTCTTTGCTAGTCCTTGAAAAACGATTTCCCCAATAAGTTTGTACTCTTATATATGAAGTTCATGGCTAAGTATTCTGGCATTTATTTTTTCCTAAAAAAAATCCGAACAATGGTGTGAGCTTTTATTCGGCGTAAGACTGTAATTAATTATAGATGACATGTTATGGATGATATCGTTTTGTGTGTGCTGTCAACTGATGATATTGTTTAAAGCCATGAAGCCAAAGATGGAGTGTGACAAACACTAGAACGATGAAAAGTATATTTTCGAATTTAAGGTTTTAAGATAATTATAAGTAAAACAAAGTACATATGGCAATTTTATCCAATCTAGAAGTCTACAAAGATTGGACCCAAGTTGGATGAATAGATACCTGAGATTTGTGTAGTTAGGGTTTGTTATCATATAATATGTGGATTGGAGTATGTCTATAGGAATGGCCATAGAAGATTTATATATCGAGGACAAACTAGAGAGGACCGCATTGGATGATATTGACGTGCAACATAGAGGGTTAAATTTTCTTTGATTTGGAATATTGTTCTTGAGTGAGACCAATATAAAAGTGGAAGATATAGATCTAAATTAACTTGTGGGGAGCTAACAAGGACATCTGGGTTCATTCCATCTCAATGAGATATGACCCAAAATAGAGTTAAAAATGGAATTGAAGGACAAATGAATGATCCATGTGGCTGACATCAACATGGTTGGGTTGAGGCGTAAAAAGGTGGTGATGGGAGTCAGTGACGTGGGCATTGCGCCGGTGTACCTCACATTGGTTATGTGGGGTAAGGGTTATGGTGTATGTTTCGTGAGCTTTTATATTATTGGGAGGGGCATAAATGATCTTGTATTGTCTGATAAAGATAATTCAAATGCTTTTTTTTCATGAATTACTTGCTAAAGTAAAATACTCAAGTGGCATGTGTAATCACCTCTCTCATAGCATGAGATGAAAGAGGACCACGACCCTCCCAACTCTTTAAAAAAGAAGGGTGCAAAGCCGCACCTTCTCTGGTGTGGGAGTTGTGTATGACGGATGGCACACTTTTTCACTAGTTTTGATAATTTATTGTCAGCACAGCTGGTTGGAATCTTGTTGATATATTTCTGTTTTCTGAAGGGGGCCTTCCTGGAGAAAATCAAATCAGAAAATCCTGGTGTTCCCTGTTTTCTTTTTGGGCATTCTACAGGAGGAGCTGTGGTTTTGAAGGTAGTAACTTGTCTGCGGAGGTCATTGATTTAGTGTGTGCTTGATAGTCTCCTTTGATCTTTTTTTATCATATGTGGGCATTTGCAGGCAGCTTCTCATCCTCGGATTGAAGCCATGCTGGAAGGAATTGTTTTGACTTCTCCAGCATTGCGTGTGAAGCCCGCTCATCCAATAGTTGGGGTAAATTGCAGGCTTAACTTGATTGAAACCTATAATATCAGTTTTACCAACCATCAGTTTGATAAAAAAGCCACCGTACCTGTTGTAGCTAAGGGCCTGTTTGGTAGGGTATAGCCCGACGACAAAGTGCGTGTTTGATGTACATTTTTACATTGCGAACTCACATAATTACACCCTACTACACCCAACCAAACTAGCCCTAACAGTAGATCGTCTTGCCTTTCCAACATAAAAGTGTATCCTAATTGATTGATGAATTACGTCTCGCTGCAGGCTCTGGCACCTGTCGTCTCTGTTTTCTTTCCCAAGCTCCAGTTCAAGGGTGCAAATAAGAGGGGTATCCCTGTTTCTAGGGATCCTGCTGCTATGAAAGCAAAATATTCTGACCCTCTGGTTTACACTGGGCCTATTAGGGTTCGGACTGGTTATGAGATCCTTCGGATTTCTGCATATCTCATGCAGAACGTCGAGTCTATCACCGTTCCTTTCCTTGTCCTGCATGGGACAGCTGACAGGGTCACCGATCCGTTGGCGTCCCAGGAATTCTACAATGAAGCAGCGTCTGTTTATAAAGACATCAAGCTGTACGATGGATTCTTGCACGACCTACTCTTCGAACCTGAAAGGGATGAAATCAGTGCAGATATCATTGGGTGGATGGAGAGGAAGCTCAAGCATCAGATCTATTGATGTGACTATTATTTGTATTGTATGATTCTCGTTATGGTCCAGTATAAATCCTTGACTAAGAGGGATTGGAATGACAGATTGAATCCAAGATGGATCTTTACTGATATATTTATTGTATTTCATAAAAAGTCTAGAGTCTTGGTGACTTGAATTGTGCCAAAGAAAATAGTTTGGCTGATACCTAAATTGCAAGCCCGTTTCTGAATCCCTTACGTTTCTTTGTACAAAAACTCATCCTTACATTTAGATATATTGTTACATGTAAATTATACGTGTATTATGAGCATACGAAAAACGAATGTAAAAGTGCATGTTGGGATTTTTGCCGAAAGCTGCATCTATGTATAGATATCTACAGGAGTGCATTTGCACAATCATGGTGTGTGAAATCTTGTTTGAACATATTTTGTTTGGGTTTGCAAGCGTAAATACAGGAGTGATTTGCACAAGCATTTTATCATGGTTGCCAATCATATAGTGCATGATTCTTATTTACGTAAGGGTCTGTTTGGTTGGGTCGAAAACCAATTCCTGGTTTTCAATTGCACGGTGATTTGGAACAAGATGAGTTTGGTACGACCTCGTAGCTTGAAAGTGAACTGCAGGTTACCTTACCCAGATCTAAAGATAGTTTTACGTGAATGAGTGAATGTGCCCAGAATACTGTATCGTACCAAATGAAAACGTACCAAGCGTACACATTTGATTTACGTTGAACCAGACAAACGATCGAGTCGCAGTTAACCTTTTTTTTTTTTCTGTGTTACAAATTCTGGCGTAGGCTGAAATTACACACAATCAGACAGGCCCTAAATGCTTCCCCAGCCCCACATGGTGAGATCCTTCCTGAAGAATTCTCGTGCAATTTTTGAGGTGGAATCGTATAACGTTTAAAATATGGTGGTTCCTTGAGAGCAGTCTCGTGCGCATGTTGGGTTGATAAGGTTTCAGTATCTTGCCGCGTGACGCCAGCCTAAGACGGTGCCCTTCACTGTAGCGGCTTTGAAGTTTGGGCCTTCCCCGGGGCCTTGGCCCATCTACAAGCTTGGAACAAGCAGGTAACATATTGCACTACAAGCCCATCGACGGAAATCTGAACCACAGCGTTCAACTAGCTGGTGACCTGCTTCGTTATATTTGGTTGGGGTCGGTGACCAGTTTTGTTTCTGTTAGTCGAGGTGGCTGAATTGCGGACGCGCTCTTTTCGTCTTGAAACTGCCAAAGCCCTCGCGCCAGTTACAGGGCATTTAAACTCCTGCCTTATGTCACAGTTTTAGGAATAAATTAAGAATGGTACAAAAAAAAATGTATTTCAAATGTTCTGCTGAGATCAAAAACTTAGTGACTCCTCTGTAAAACAGCACTTAATACTTCGTATGATATAATCATCGCGTCATGCAATAAAAGTAAAGTGGACACTTTTAACTTTTTTCTATTGATTGTTCAGATAATTTACGTTCTGTACTTTTTGAAACCAACATTTTTTGAAGTTTTGTGCTCCGTACAATAGACCGTCACAATTAAGCTAGAAAAAACTATAATTTATATGCCAAGAAGTTAATTAAGTCAATCGCTCTTGCTATATATTTGTTTTAAGGAACAGGTTGCGCAGACTTCATTTTGAGACTCATGCAACTCAAGTCATTCTTCACCACAAAACAAAGGACATAATAAATATGATATGTTACTTTATTTAGATGACCTTTTAATCTGTGGTGGAGAATGAGTTAAGTTCTATTTTGAATACCAAATGTGTCCACATGGAAGATCTCTTAATTTAATCTGTTGTTTGCACATCTTGTATAGGAAATCGTCTTCGAGGACAAGTGCAATAAATTTAGAATAACAACTTATTATTGCATTTGATAATGCTTGTTTCCTTAACATAGTTAAATATAGAAAAAGAATCACATTCGGTAATGGAAGTTGTTCCTAGTGAGTCTTCTTGGTCAATTGAAAAGCAATAATTTCATGTGATTTTTTTGTGTAGACCTTATCTTTCCAAATCATTCCTTCTTTTTTAATTATCTAACATTTAGGGTGATGAGATAAATAGATTCTCAAAGAATCATCAAGGTGTACAAGGTTGCAAGAGTAGTCGTGCCTTGGTGGCCCTGTGCAGAAAGAAATCTTGGTAGATCCAATTTTAACATATTTATATATAAAAAACAATATCAACATTCTTCCACATCAACATTTCATCCGAGAACATGGTATCTACAGATTCTATGCATCAAATCCAAAAATAAAATATTCAAGAAGTAATCAACCATCGACTTGAAAAATGGGTATCTCCTTCATTCTTCTTCATATAGACTCCTATCTAGGTCATCACCACTTCATCTAGGATCGTTTCATGTCCTTGCATTTCACAAAGGGATCTATGTGCACACACAAACCATAAGAAGAAATTGGTCAGGCACAAAGATTGGTACAAACTCCTATATATATATATATATATATATATATACATATATAAGGAATTTTGGAGGCAAAAAATACAGTGGAAATAACAAAAATCTCCATAATATTTTCTACAAGAAGATCTCATCGACAATGATGTATTCAGAAAGAGGGGGTGCGTAAGTATACATTGTCGTGGAGCAAGTCCAGCGACGGCCTCCTTGCACAGTGTTGTACATTTCTCCTCACGTATACAAACAGTCCTAGAAAGTGTCCAGCGAGCGCAGTCGCACAATACATGTGTCTCTACGTAGTCCACGCGAACGGATTGGAACACATTGTCACATTGCTTGAGCTGGCAAGAAGGAGTAGTCTCTCACTTAGTGACGTGCTAGCGTCACAGCCTTTCTCCTTCTCTCTCTCTCTCTCTCTCTCTCTTAGAGACAATGATGACTAGGGTTCACATAAAGGAGTACCTATGTCTGATCAGGATTTCATGCCCCTTTAATATGAGATGTAAGGAAATAGGTTTTCCAAACCCTAGGAAATGAAAAGGTGGTGGGAATGCTTGAGAAAATGATGGGTGCACATGTAAATATAGGTGTATTACTCTTGGTTCATTTCCTTCTGGTGGTGATGTGTGTACTTGCTGTTGGAATTGAACAACATCATGAACCAACATGTAACACCCCTGACATGAGTTATGACTTAACCCTAGAAGTTTTACTTAAATAAGTTACTTACAAACTTGTTTTAGTCTTTTGAAAGTAATTAAGGCTCTTGGTGAAGTTTATTTTCAAGTATGAGCTTAATTGCAAACTATGTGTGTATTATATGATAGTCTGAGTAAGATGAGGGGTTACATTACAAAATGTCGCATGTTGAATGTTTCCTAAGTGTTTTAGTAGCATAAGAAAGAGAATTATGCTAAGTGGTGGCTTGTGGAAAGCCTAAATCTCAAGTTATAACTTGTTTGAACAATGATATTACTTTGTGCCCCAATTTTAGTACAATTTATAATTTACCCAAAATATAGGGTTGAGATGCAAATCACCACCTCTAGAGTGTCCCTACTCCCTCTATGTATCTTTTAGAGGAAAGAGAAATAAGGAGACACCACGTTTGAATCATTTTTGGAATGATGGTACTCTTGGTGATGAAAAGACCAAGCAAGAATTTACGGTAAAACCTTATATGTGTTGTGTCAAGTTGTAGAGCCCTATTAGCTAAGGAGCCATAGTAGGGGTCTCCTATTGGTTTGTTGAGCCTTGGCAAAGGCCATGTCAGGAAAAGCACCTCAAGAGGGTGGTCCATGATGAGTTTCAAGATCCTTGCAAAAAGTATAATCAGTTTGCTTGATTGATAAGATAAAGATGAGATAACTTACCCAACAAGATAAGGAATGGCCGAGATATTATCTCTAGATTATCCTCAAGACTCTTGCATGGCAAGATATATATGTGTGCATGCATGGACATGTGTCAACCATGCATGGCCATGTGTCATCTAGTAGCATGAGGTGAAGACACCTCTTATACACTTTATCGCATGAACCCAAGTATATATACTTCACCTTCCACCTACTTATGGAAGTTTACAAACCTCACAACCCTCTTCCTTGGAGATATCATGCATAGACTCTTAGATATCATGCAAAGTAGTTCAAGGAGCAAGGGGAGATCTAGCACCAAGCTTAAGGTAAGGCTTTGGTCATCTTCAACTTGGGTTGAAGTAGGATTTCGGGTTATGGATATTCCTCTCTTTCCTTCTTCACCAAGGTCTTAACTATGGTGATTTGTTGTCTATGGGGGAGTTGTAAACGAGCCTTGGACCTTGGATAAGCTCATATTCAACCTTAGAAACGTGAAACTTTGGAGCATGGAGCTTTGAAGTTGTTCATAAGGTGGGTTATATAACTTGAACCCAATCATGTTATTATTCACCTATCTTGCCATACTTGATGATCTACTTTCAATTCTGAGGTTTTCTTGAATATTTGATAAATCTATGAGTTCTAGTAGTTGCTTAGATCTTCTGTCCATGTACTATAATAGTTAGAATGAAGGTCTAGAGCTTGAAGAAGATGGTATCACCTTATAAAGTGATATCGGGTTCTAGCACACAAACAAGTACCTCTAACCCGATATGGTTATGTACAAACATCACAAGCACAATATGCTTATGAGTGTATATCTCCTTGCACAATATGGAGATGAAGTTCACATATTGAACACGATATGGTGTTAACCATACACCTTTGGCATGATAAGAAGTCAAGCAAAGACTCCATGAACGATATAGTGTCAAATATACACTTCTAAAATAGATATGCTAAACCCTAACTTTTAGTGACCCGATATGAGTGAGACAAGCAAACACATCTTGCATGATATGATCATGAAGAACACATCTTGCACACGATATCTTGTTAAGCATACACTTGTGCACAATATAAGACATGGAGTCAAATACATGGTATAACCTGACATGGGTTGAAATACCTTAAACTCGATATAAAACCCAAGATGGGGGTTAAATCGATATGGAGATAGATGATAGCTCATACACAATATGAGCCATGTCTTATGAACGATATGGGATATACCCACTTACACCTTATACACGATACAAGTCTAGGTCTATACCTCTTACACGATATAGAGATACTGAATACTCTAAACAATATAGAGTTGGAAACCCAAGGAGATGGGTAAAATGATATAAGTGGTGAGTGATACCACATGGACGATATGATTGATATTCCTTGGATGATAGGATAGAACCTACTTCTACTTTGTGAATGATATGAGGTCTAAATCATACCTCATGCACTATATGGCACATTCTACCCAATATGGTGGAAAACCCTAGATGATGGATTGATATCCGATATACCCTATCCTTTATGTAATGGATTGTGGTAAGAGGATTCAACTAGACACCTAGATTGTCATGTAACTATATGATAGGGCTGATCCTTGAAGTCATAACGAGTTTACGAGCCTAAGGGTCTACCTCACATGGTAACCTGATATGTTATCCAACATGGAGACCCAATATGATAATCCTAGATAGGAAACCAATATAGTGTATTGTATATACCACTTAAAAGATACATGATGAGGCATACACTCTATGCCCAATATGGTGCACACCTTGTACGCGATATGGCACCATGCATATAGCTTATACCCGATATGGGGTCAAGCACCTAGCTCATACCCAATATGAAGCTAACTTGAGTTGATAAGAACCAAGTGGTAGTCAATCTGATATGAGTACATGATATGATGTTAGGGAATACACCCCAAAACATGACATGGTGATGTGGTTATACCACATGCCCGATATGGATACACAAAATGAAATAAAGAATGTATCTTAAATCATAATATGATAATATACACACATCTTGATACCCGATATGGTAGGGCCACATCAATCATATGTAATTGATTGAGTGACATATGTTGTGTGTTGTGTTAATTGCAATATAAAAGATGATGAGATTTTTTTAATGATGAACTAATGTTCCTCAAGAGGAGGATTGAACCAACTTAGTAAAAAGTATGATGCAATTAATATCCTAGTGAGGATGAGGGAGAAACTCATATCTTGTGTTGATAATCATTTAATGATAAATGATGAGAATAAATAAGTATGATTGAATACTTATGATATCAATGTATGCTCCTAGATGTGTGGAGCAATGAATTAGGGTTTGGATTGATAATATGAACTTGAAACCTTATTCCGCCATAAAGAGAAACCCCAACCCTAATAATGGAAGGTTGTATTTCTCTTATTGCATATGCCTTGTGAGACATGTTAAATACTTGTATAACAAGTATAATGTTTATGTGGTCTAATGACCTAAAAGATATTTGTTGCCTAGTGAGAGGTGACAAGATGTTTAATGAGCCATGTGAATAGTTGTTGCCTAGTGAGAGGTGACAAGATGTTTAAATGGGCCTTGTGAGCCATGTGAAATACTTGTGCAACAAGTGTGATATATACATGGGTATGAGGACCTAGAGGTAATGGTTATCTGATAAGAGGTGACATTGTTTAGTAATGAACTAAGGGTTGAATACCCATATTATATAATCATGATGATGATAATGATTAAGGGATAATAATTCCCAGTAATATGATAAGGGACTGAGATCCCAAGTGTTATGTATCTAAATGTGTTCCAAAGATTTGAAAAGTATTTGATAGATGTATTACATCTTTCTTTGTAGCATTTGTTTATGATTGATTCTTATAACTTGTTTGATGCTAAAAGAATACTATAATTGTGACACCCCGATCCCCGTGTCACCTCTAATGACCCCGAAGACCGGAGAGTCATCCGCGGTAAAACACCCTTAACCTTATCTTTTCTTAATCACTTAGAATTAACTTAAAGGAAAAACCTAATAGCTTGAATAACATCGAATCATAATAAAACTGCGGAAGCAATTATCATTTACCTTACTTGGAATAAAACCAAACATACACGACATATTACATTGTTCATGCATAAAGTAAAACACAACAGATAACTAAAATCTAAACTACATATTACATTATATTCTCTCTCTACCACACCACATGCCCAATGACCGAGGGTAAAGGACTAAGAGACCTCTATCTAACTACGAACTACCTTCTAAGAACTTGGGTGATATGATCCTTCAGTTTCCTCATGCTGACGCTGACCTGAAGAATGTTTCAGTAGGTTGGTGAGATACTGACTCAGTGAATAGAATTTCACCCAACCATCACAGATAACTCATTTATGTTTATTAATTGGAATAAAATACCAAATAATAATATACTGAGAAGATCTAAGCAATATAATTTAAATGACAGGAGATGTCACATTTCATTAAGATAACAACTACTGCAATGTTGTAGATATGATTAAATAATAGAGAATACTAAAATTTCATTTAAAGGAGAACTGTTGTGAAACTAAATCAAATGTTTCTTAACTCTTTAACTTATAAGAAAATCTGTGAACCTATATGAACATATTTTATCTTATGCCCTGATCATATACAGTGTACTCTACATATGAAGACTCGTAGCGAACTACGATCCCACCGTACAAGACTTAGACGATACCCCGGGATAGATATGTCTTACTACTCTCCTATTATGCAATATGGAAACTGACTCTCGGCCCTTGACACTCATATTGTGTCGTAAACTGGACTCATCCTCTAACCTGAGCACACAGGTGGAGAGTCAAGCCACCTATTGGCTTTTCTGTACTCTAGTGCCACCAGAACTTCTGGTTGATGTTGGGCACTACAAACAATAATTTAAGGAGACTTCCACTAGGGCTTCGTCCCCCGTACCACCTGTTGGTACGTTCCGACCCCCGTATACTAGATGCATCGCCAGGGTAGGTCGTTTCATCCCTAAGGTGCAGACCTCTCATAAGGATTCTACAGTGTTAGGGCTCTTAAATCTATTATTTTATTATTCTAGAAAAGCTCTAACTACATTGCATCTCTCTCTTACTTATTCTTGGCTTTGGTATCTCTATGGTACCGAGTCTATTTATTTGAAACTTATAAATACAACATGTATATCATTTCTAACTTGGCAGCGCAATATTGTTCAAACACGGTAATTTACTGAGAAATCAACATAATATATTTGCAGGCAGATTTAAATAAATAGAATACTTGTCAACTTGGCACATACATACTAAAATCATGCAATTAAACATCTTAATATACTGATAAGGGTTGATTACTCAACATATGAGAAATCATCAGTAGCACTTGTAAATTATCTAAAATTCCTAGAAAAACGTGCACATCAACCCTAATCCTGAGTTGTGCATTACTTAACCCAATTAAAAGTTAATTACTTATCGTGACACGAATTATTGATAATAACTGAGAATTTCTTATGATATCCTTGAGAAACGTGTCGATTCGTATAATTATTAACAAATTCACATTAAATATGACCGGGAGTGTGCAACTAGGTTTCTATTGAACCCTTTCATGTCATTGTCATTTCTTTGAAATCGAGCATCTATTAACTTAATAAAAACGTACAGCCTGTGTTTATACCCAAACTGTGTCGTTACTGGTCATGTGCTACTAAGTTCAACATTTACTTGAGAAAATTAGGTTTAAATCAATCATGCAGTTCCAGTAATCCAATCACACATATCAACCAAACAATTAATGTCGTGCAAGCATAATTAAGAAATTCATGCAAATTAGAAATCTGGCGACGCCGACACTACACGACACTTGGGTAAGCGTTGTTACCCGCGAATAACACCAATTTAACCAAAAACACTCGATTATGTGAGTCAAATCTTGCTCTGTAAGTGAGATTCAACTCATAGTGGTCCAAGATGACTGAAATCGACTTGAAATGCATCCAGAGGCTAGTTCCCGGCCGTCAGCGGGTCTTATTCTATCTTGGAATTGCTCTGGAACAACCTACTTCATGCAGCAGGCGCACACGCTCACACACAGGAAGCAGGGGCTCAACTAATCATCACTGCTTGTGGCTTGTTGGCTACAGAATCAAGTTCTAGACTCTCTCCTAATCTCATTGGCGTCGTTATCTTGGTGTTTCCTAGGTATATTTTCCCCTGGCCAGACCTGCTGCTACAAGCAGCAACTTCTTCACCTCATGTACATGTTGAAGAGGAGGCTGGGCAAGGTGCTAACTGTGGCTATTGGATGCAAATTCTTGCTCTGGACTCGTGGCTGAGCTCGACGGAGTTGCTTGGTGCTACAGCTCGTTCCCTAGCACCCATGGCCGTTGCTTTCTTGCAACAACAGCTGCTGCTTGACCGCAGCCATAGGGGCTCCGCCCTAGGGTGTGGATGGGGTGAGGATGAGGAGGGAAAAGAAGAAGAAAGGTGGCCAGAGGCAGGGCTGTTGTTGCTCGTGCCAATCACGCTCCTGGACGTTGTTGCAGCTGCCGTGCAACTGCTGCTTGCTAGGGTACCACCCGTAGTAGGTTAGACATTGCTTCTAGGGTGGGGGAAGAAGAAGGGAAGAAGAGAAAAAAGAAGAAGAGGACAGAGGGGGTTGGGTACTACTGAACAGAGCTAAAGGGGCCAAGACTCCCCACCCTTCCTCTGCTAGCCCACCGATCGGGCGCTGCAGCTTGGGCACTGCTTAACAATGCTGGACGTCGCTTGGTTGGGGAAGAAAGGGGATAAGGGAAAAGAATTAAAGGGAAAGGGTTTAATAAGTTGTTATTATTGGAAAAATTGTAGCTAAGCCCAAAGAACTAGAAAATGGTGTATCTTTTGCCTCAGATGTCCGAATCGAGTGATTCTTTTTGCAAAGTTTCAAGCAAGAGATCCACTAAAACCTCAAGGCAAGCTAATCATTTTTGGTATTTAACTTAACGATTAACACTACAATTATCATTAACTACATCTGATAAATCAATCTCGACTATTGATTCACATCTTAGCTTATCTTGATTAACCATGATGTTTAACAAGGTACTTAGCACTTATCAAAGTACTTCACACTAAATGAGGTATTTACTAGTTAAACTCAGAGTGGGTCATAACAATCTCCCTCCCTTATAAGGATTTCTTCCCGAAATTCCTAAAAGATAAAAGGAAACTTGTTACACATCTCTTACTCAAGCTCCCACGTGGATTCCTCTAGGTTGTGGTTTCTCCACAGAACTTTCACTAACGGTATCCCATGATTCTTAAGCTTCTTGATCCTTCGATCAACTATCTGAATAGGTCCTTCAACATAGGACACTTGATTTGAGCTGTGCAGATTTTGGGTCCACTATCTTCTCTATACCAGGGTAACACTTCTTCAACATCGATACATGAAACACATCATGTAAATTAGCTAACTTGGATGGCAAATCCAACTTGTAGGCTATAGGTCCAATCCTCAATGATAGGATATGGGCCCATAAACCTAGGAGTCAGTTTGCCTCTCTTGCCAAACCTCAACACTCCTTTCCATGGTGAAACTTTCAGATACACTTCATCACCAACCTCAAACTCAAGAGGTCTACGTCTCTTCTCAACATAACTTTTCTACCTATCCTGTACATCTTTCAACTATTCTCTGATCACTATAATCTTTTTTGTAGTCAAATCCTCTATCTCTGGTCCAAGAATCTCTTTTTCACCCACCTCATACCAACATACATGTGATCTACACTTTCTGCCATACAGAGCTTCATACGAGGCCATACCAAGACTGGAATGGTGACTATTGTTGTATGCAAACTCTATAAGGCTCAAGTGTTCTTCCCAATTTCCACTGAAATGCAAGACACATGCTCTCAGCATGTCCTCAAGAGTCTGAATGGTCCTCTCCAAATGACTATCCGTTTGTGGGTGAAAAGCTGTGCTGAACCTCAACTTTGTGCCCAAAGCATGACACATCTGATTCCAAAACCTAGAGGTGAATTTAGGATCTCTATCTGATATAATTGAAACTGGGATACCACACAACCTGACTATCTCATCCACGTATATCTTAGTCAACTTCGGGACATCAAAGGTTGACTTAACATGAAGAAAGTGAGCAGACTTAGTCAGTCTATCCACAATCACCCATATCGAGTCACAACCTCTAGGTGTCCTGGGCAACCCTACCACAAAATCCATTATGATATGTTCCCACTTCCACTCTGGTATAGGAAGATATTGCAAGGTACCTGTAGGTTTCTGATGCTTCACCTTAACCTGCTGGCACACACTACATCTAGCCACGTACTCAGCTACATCCTTCTTCATACCTAACCACCAGTACAACTCCTTGAGATTCCTATACATCTTAGTGTTTCCTGGATGCATAGAGTACATTGATGCATGCGCTTCCTCAAGAATCTGTTCTTTCAAATCACTATCTCCAGGTACACACAACCTGTCATGCTGACATAACAAACCATCATCTAAAAACCTGAACTCTGGTCTCTTTCCCTTTGTCATATCCTACATGATCTGTCGTAACTCACTGTCACTCTGCTGAAGTTCCTTGATCTGATCATAAAAAGTAGGTTTGACTTGCATCTGTGCAATCAAACCACTCTGCTCTATCACCCCTAAGTCTAAGTTCAACTTCCACATCTCTACTAGTAGGTCTCTCTTGAAGCATTCCATAGAGAATACATCTACTTTTGAACTTGACTTCCTGTTGAGGGCATCTGATACTACATTCACTTTACTAGAATGATAATCTATCGTCACATCATAATCCTTGATCAATTCTAACCATCTTCGTTGTCTAAGATTCAGATCCTTTTGGGTGAAGATATATTTCAAGCTATTATGATCCATAAACACTTGTCATGCCTCACCATAAAGATAGTGACGCCATGTATTAAGAGCATGAACTACAACAACTAACTCCAAATCATGTGTCGAGTAATTCTCCTCATTCTTCTTAAGCTATCTAGATGCATAAGCTACTACTTTGCCTTCCTGCATCAACACACTGCCTAAACCTCTCCTGGAAGCATCACAAAACACTATGTAGCCTTTATCTGCCTCGGGCAGGATCAACAGTGGTGCTGTAGTTAACCTCTTCTTCAAGATCTGAAAACTCTTCTCACAGTTGTCTGACCAGACAAACGTTGCATTCATTCTTGTTAAGTGTGTCAGAGGTGACACTACATCACTGAAGTTCTGGATGAACCTCCTATAGTAACCTGCCAATCCTAAGAAGCTTTTAATCTCAGTAGGAGTCTTAGGTTGCTCCCACTGTAGAACAGACTCGACTTTCTTAGGTTCAACACTTACTCCATCTCCTGAGATGACATGTCCAAGAAAAGACACCTCAGCTAACCAGAACTCACACTTACTAAACTTAGCATATAATTGGTGTTGTCTCAACAACTATAACGCTATCCTCAGATGATGCTCATGCTGCTCATCATATTTGGAGTAAATAAAAATGTCATCTATGAAAACTATTATGAACTGATCCAAGAACGGCTTGAAAATCTGGTTCATCATATCCATGAAAGTTGCTGGGACATTAGTCAGTCCAAATGACATGACCGGAAACTCATAATGCCCATATCTTGTTCTGAAAGCCGACCTAGGAATATTTGAAGTTTTTATCCTCAACTGATGATATCCAGATCTCAAATCTATCTTAGAAAAGATTGTCGCTCCACGCAACTGATCAAACAGATCATCTATCCTTGACAACATGTACTTATTCTTGAAGGTGATATTATTTAACTATATGTAGTCTATACATAGCCTCATAGTACCATCTTTTTTTTTCACAAACAAGACTGGAGCTCCCCATAGCAAAGAACTAGGTCGAATGAAACCCTTATCCAGTAACTCCTGTACTGAATCTTGAGTTCCTTCAACTCTACATCTGCCATTCTATAGGCTGGAAGCACTACATGGTGACTACCTAGCAAGACATGGATCTCAAAGTCTATCTCTTTTTCAGGACGTAGACTTGGAAACTCATCTGGGAAAACATCTGGGAACTCACATACTATTGGCACATCCCATAAGATGACTGTGCTCTTCTCAGCTCTAGTATCTACTACATGTGCCAAGAATGCCTCACAACCTTTTTGCAACATATTATCAGCTACATCGGCTGATATGATACACGTAGGTAAGACTTTCCTATCTCTAGAAAAGAACTAGAATGATGGTTAAGGATAGGATTCCGAGAAGGATTCGTGGGATGGCATGTCTGGAAAAGAGAGGTGTACCTTAAGTGTTCTTGCATAAGGAGGTGGAGGGTTGATCCTTGTTTGTAGGCTTTTGTGTGAGGTGTTTTGATACCTGCGGGTTATAAGTAGGAGTTGTATTTTGTTGATGATTTTCGCCCACAAGAGAGGGGTGGGATGAATAGAGAACCCTCTGGCTTAATTAAAAAAAATCTAGGGGTATAAGATTAACCGTGATGGTGTAACCGCCAAAAGTCAACAAACATCTGAGACAAAACTCCGTCAACATTGTCAGTTCACCTAACGGAACCCTCAACAACAACTCAACTGGTAAATCTTGAATTAACAGGTTAATATCACAAGCTAAAGAACTCTGTATAAACGAGTGAGTAGCACCCAGATCTATCAAAACTATAATTGAAATGATGTTAAAGAAAATCATTTCTCCTATAATTACTCGAGAAGAAACAATACCTTCTTGTGGTGTTAAAGAGAAGAAGCGTCCTGAAGCTCTTCCTCTCCCATGATGTCCTCGTTGTCCTTCCCTAGCACTAGGTGCTGCACCACCTCGGGAACCTGAAGCTACAGAGGAACCGGGTCCTCCAGCTGGAGCCTGTCTCAGGACATTCTAGTACCGTGACTGGGAACCCTGTGATGCTGACTGTTGTAACTGGGGGCAATTCCTCTTGAAATGTCCCATCTGTCCGCACTGATGACATCCTTGAAACTCTGTTCCCTAATACTGTCATGAGTGTGGTCTTCCACAGATATCACACATCGGTATCACTTTCCTTGGCAGACCTGTCACAGAGACCGATGATCCATAAGACCTTCCTCTTGGCATATTGCTCCATCTCCCCAGACTAGATCTTCCCCTACTCTGAGAAGATATCACATCTTCAGATCCTTGTTTACTAAAATAGCCAAAACCACGTCCAAGCTTCGAGAAGAACCCACCACCACTTCCTCAGTGACCACTACTAGGTTGTCCTCTGTCGAAGTCTCCGAGTCTCTTTCTATTCTCAAAATGCTTATCAGCATTCATAGACTCCTCTACATGTCTTGTTGCCTCATCCACATCATCTCCACCACCTAGACCCACCTCCTGAGGATCAGGTCCAATGTGGCTCTCAGCTTGGTCCTCATGACCACATCCTCTTCCTTCCATCTACAATAGTATAACAGAACACTTCCTGTTAGAAAATTGCAGTTAGAAGGAAAACACCCTAATCCTAATCCTATTGGTCTCTTATCGTCCCCTGACCTTGACTTAGAGTAACTATGTACTCAACCTATGCTATAATACCAAAAGAGTTGTGATGCCCCGATCTCCGTGCCACCTCTAATGACCCCAGAGACCGGGGAGTCATCCTCGGTAAAATACCCTTAACCTTATCTTTTCTTAATCACTTAGAATTAACTTAAAGGAAAAACCTAATAGCTTGAATAACATCAGATCGTAATAAAAATGCGGAGGCACTTACCATTTACCTTACTTGGAATAAAACCAAACATACATGGCATATTACATTGTTCATGCAGAAAGTAAAACACAACAGATAACTGAAATCTAAACTACATATTACATTATATTATCTCTCTACCACACCACATGCCCAAGGACTGAGGGGAAAGGACTAAGAGACCTCTATCTAACTACTAAATACCTTCTAAGAACTTGGGTGATACGATCCTTCAGTTTCCTCGTACTAATGTTGACTTGAAAAATGTTTCAGTAGGTTGGTGAGCTACTGGATCAGTGAATATAATTTCACCCAACCATCACATATAACTCATTTATGTTTATTAATTGGAATAAAATACCAAATAATACTATACTGAGCAGATCTAAGCAATATAATTTAAATGACAGGAGATGTCACATTTCATTAAGATAACAACTACTGCAATGTTGTAGATATGATTAAATAACAGAGAATATTAAAATTTCATTTAAAGGACAACTGCTGTGAAACTAACTCAAATCTTTCTTAACTCTTTAACTTATAAGAAACTCTGTGAACCTATATGAACATATTTTATCTTATGTCCTGATCATATGTAGTGTACTCTACATATGAAGACTCATAGTGAACTACGATCCCACCGTACAAGACTTAGCTGACACACCGGGAGAGCTAAGTCTGACTACTCTCCTGGTCTGTAATAGGAAAACTGGCTCTCAACCCTCAGCACTCCTATTGTGCCGTAAACTGGACTCCTCCTCTAACCTGAGCACACAGGCGGAGAGTCAAGCCACCTATTGGCTTTTCTGTACTCTAGTGCCACCAAGACTTCTGGTTGATGTTGGACACTACAAACTATAATTTAAGGAGACTTCCACTAGGGCTTCATCCCCCGTACCACCTGTTGGTACGTTCTGACCCCCGTATATTGGATGCACCGCCAGGGTAATTTGTTTCATCCCTAAGGTGCATACCTCTCATAGGGATTCTACGGTGTCAGGGCCCTTAAATCTATTATTTTATTATTCTAGAAAAGCTCTTACTACATTGCATCTCTCTCTTACTTATTCTTGGCTTTGGTATCTCTATGGTACCGAGTTTATTTATCTAAAACTTATAAATACAACATGTATATCATTTCTAACTTGGAAGCGTAATATGTTCAAACACGGTAATTTACTGAGAAATCAACATACTATATTTGCAGGTAGATTTAAATAAATAGAATACTTATCAACTTGGCACATACATACTGAAATCATGCAATTAAACATCTTAATATACTGATAAGGGTTGATTACCCAACATATGAGAAATCATCAGTAGAACTTGTAAATTATCTGAAATTCCTAGAAAAAACGTGCACATCAACCCTAATCCTGAGTTGTGCATCACTTAACCCAATTAAGAGTTAATTACTTATCATGACACGAATTATTGATAATAACTGAGAATTTCTTATGATATCCTTGAGAAACGTGTCGATTCATATAATCATTAATAAATTCACATTAAATATGACTGGGAGTGTGCAACTAGGTTTCTATTGAACCCTTTCATGTCATTGTCATTTCTTTGAAATTGAGCATCTATTAACTTACTAAAAATGTACAACATGGGTTTATACCCAAACTGTGTCATTACTGGTCATGTGCTACTGAGTTCAACATTTACTCGAGCAAATTAGGTTTAAATCAATCATGCAGTTCCAGTAATCCAATCAGACATATCAACCAAACAATTAATGTCGTGCAAGCATAATTAAGAAATTCGTGCAAAATAGAAATCTAGCCACACTGACACTGCACGACACTTGGGTAAGCACTGTTACCGGCGAATAATACCAATTTAACCAAAAACTCCTAATTATTTGAGTCAAATCTTACTCGATAAGTGAGATTCTACTCACAATGGTCTAAGATGACTGAAATTGACTTGAAATGCGTCCAAAGGCCCGTTCCCAGCCATCAGCGGGTCTTCTTCTATCTTGGAATTGCTCTGGAACAACCTACTTCACGCAGCAGGTGCACACACTCACACATATGAAGTAGGGGCTCAGCTAATCATCGCTGCTCGTGGCTTGTTGGCTACAAAATTGATTTCTAGACTCTCGCCCGATATCATTGACTATGTTATCTTGGTGTTTCCCGGGCAGATTTTTTCCTTGCCGGACCTGCTGCTGCAAGCAGCAACTTCTTTACCTCATGTACAGGTTGAAGAGGAGGCGGGGCAAGGTACTAACTGTGGCTATTGGCTACGAATTCTTGCTATGGACTCATGGCCGAGCTCGATGGCATTGCTTGGTGCTGCAATTATCATTAATTACATCTGATGAATCAATATCGACTATTGATTCACATCTTAGCTTATCTTGATTAACCATGATGTTTAATAAGGTACTTAGCACTTATCAAAGTACTTCATGCTAATCGAGGTATTTACTAGTTAAGCTCGGAGTGGGTCATAATAGTAATGCACTTAATATATCATTAGAGACCATAACATGTAGTTGCCATGAGCATAGATACATCAGCGTCAGAATTTGCTGAAATGGTGAAACAGGTATTTCCCACGGGATTACTTGGAGTGCATATTTTTGAATATGCAGGGGTGTGAGCTTGGACAACCATATGTGATCTGATCCCCTTATGTCCACAATCTTGGGGATTGACTATATGCCATATCCTAGATCGAGTGCAACTACGGTCGTAGACTCAGTGATGAGCACGGTGAACTGGCCTGTGGCTTAGAGTATGGCTACATGCCATGACTTAGTGATTTTATAACTGGGGACGACTGTGTGTCTGTTGTTCCCCTAAGAGAGTGCATGTTGCGGCTGTAACTCTGAGTGAAGATGCCACTATACCCTGACATGCTCTTTTATAGTTTGACACAAGATGTCATTTCCAGTTATCTCGTACTGACCGCGGTAGGAGAGGTCTTGGTAGCTGGCTCTGTTATTGACCTTGTATGGTACTGACTTGTGAGAAGTTTGTGGTCGGTTGGAGCATGAATGGTATACTTCATATCCTCAAGGCATAAGTGTGATTGTAAAATATAATCAACCGTATAACGTATTTGCTTAAGGATTGAAAACAAAAAATATTGGTTGATATATACTCCAGTTATACATCTTAGTTGATAGATGTTTCTTTACATTTCTTGTAAAGTGGATAGATGGTTTATTGTACTACCACGGATAAATGCATCACTTTTCTTAAGTAAAAAGATTACTCTGTCATGTTCTTACAGTGATTGATCCTACTAGTTAATATAAAAGAATCTCTTCTAAGTTTTATAATGCTTATTTGTGATAATAATATGGTTGGCGGAGAGTTATATCTCTCGCTGGGACAGTTATCTCACCCTGTGGGATCCACACTTTTTAGGTGGACATACATGAGGCAGTAGAGATCTTTCTGTAGAGGAGAAACAATAGCAGGGGCAGTAGTAACAACTCAGGTTGAGTGTACTGTGTGTCATATCTTGTAGATAGAAGTCCTATGTGTCGTCTCTGTACTCTCAGGTCCTTGGAGTCAGTTCGTAATCATTTCATGAACGACCTGAGATTTTTGCTTATATGCCTCGAGGTTTCATGTTGCTCCAATATGTGTTTTGATAGAGCAATTGTTATATATTATCCTTGAGATGAGATGAAACAATGTTGTACAATGTAAATCATGATATGTATAAGTTTTGGATCTTTCAGTAAGAGTTTCCTGGAAGAGGATCGCCTTGCAAAAAATGGTTTTAAACTTTAGTGAATTTTGTTATTCCACTGTTTATGGTAATTCTGCACTTATTACTGGTGATGACTTGATTTGTTTCTAGTCGTCATAAAGTTCGGTATCAGAGCTTAAGGTTCGTTGAGCCTACAGAGACATAGGACTAAGGTGTTGAGTGTGTTCTAGTGTCCTCCAATATATCTTATAGTGACTTCTGCTTATGCAGAAGATAGAGTAAAGCATGAAGATGTCTAGAGAATACGAGGAACACATTACTGAAAGCAATGTTGTTGCACCAGGAGAAGGTGTAAGAGATCGGACAAGAGAAGAATGACTGCCTGAGAATCTCCAGGTTGATCCAACCATGATAGAGAGCCCTGCTTTTAATGCCCTCACTGGACTAGTTATGACAACATTGAGGCATATCGAGGATCAGATAAAAGCAATACAACCTAAATTACCATCCCCCAATGATGAAATTTTGGGCTCTTACAAGATTCCTGATCAACATCGTTATGTTGGAGCAATGGAAAATGTCGAAAGAATTAGGACACGACATGAAATTAGAGTCTTCTACAAGTGTAGGAAGGCATGACATCTTATTAAGGACTATCCAAGAAAGGATAATTATGTAGGAATTAAGAAAGGATCTGTCCAAATTCGGGATTTGATGCCTAGTAGCCCTAAAAAGGGAAGTTTTTGGTGCCACCAATGCAACCAACATATAATGCACCAGGGAAGTGGCTCCCAAGAGAAGACAAAGGACCTTATAGAACTCTTGATTTAGATTCTACATCGGTAATAAGGCCAATAAGATCAGGGAGTGCATATAAGAAATGTCATAAATGTAGATAGGTTGGTCATATTAGATCCTTTTGTCTGAATAGAATGAAGGGAATGACCCAACCACCGAGGCAGAGTCAACAAGACTCTCAAGGGAAATGGTTTAGTAGTGGCACACGAGGACGTGGACAGACATCCCGAGTAGGTCCATATGCACCAAACAATAGAGAACAACGTTGGAAACATGCAACAACAAGATTCTATGTAGAAAATCAGCCTGAGGCAGTAATCAATCCACAAGTTGAGACAGGTCAGATGAAATAGTGTCATTCTGATATGTCATTTCATGATTTTATCTCTTAAAGTATAAGAAAAGTAGTTTTCATTGAGCTTCCTTTGACTAGTCCTATGAGGACATAAGGAAGATGAGAACTTACATTCTGTCCAGTAATATTTATAATGCTTTATAATTTCTTTTATATGTGTGAAAGAGGATCAGGTGTAGAAGTGATGCCTAGAGAAAATCCAGGGAGGTTAAGTCCTATATTTTGGATGATATGAAAAGTAAAGAATATGATATTAAATAAAGTGCCTACTACCTGATCTCAGTACTTGTATACCCTGGCTAGGTATTCAACTATTGAAGATAAGATAAGTATGGAACTCTTAGATTGTTATCTTTTTGATTACTCTGATCAAGTAGTCATTTTGAGACAATCTAGTGAGCATAATGAAATTGGAAATATGGCATGAATATTTCTATCACATCCTAAGTACAATAAAATGGAATTTGAGATGATCTTAGATCAATCTGTGTGTATGAGGAAGTAAAAAGTATAATCCTCATGATAAGAGAAAGGGAACAAGGAAGATGATCCCAAATTGATAAAGTCTTTGTGAATAGTAAAGATCTTTTCCATTATATGGAAATAAGAAATGTAATAAAATCATAAAATATTCATGAATAGTTTCAACAATAACAAAGAAAGGAATGATGATAAGTAATCATCCATATAATTCCTATGCTGATGGCAAGGAACCTAGAATGAAACAAAGGTAAATGACTCATGAATAGTTGAAAGTTCATGCAATAGTCTTAGGAGACACTACTACATAAATAGCATTCAGTGTCACTTTTCTGGGTGTCGGTTATTAAGGAAAACCGACGCCTAACATTTAAGGCATCGGTTGTTCAAGCAACCCGACGTCTATATTCGAAGACCAGCCAAACACGGGTACCGCTTTGTATTAAGCGTCGGTTGTTTATAACAAACCGACGCGTAAAGTCGCCCGCGAAATCCATATTTCGATAAAAAAAATAGTGTCATTTTCAGCGTCGGTTATATACGTAGAAACCGACGCCTATGTGCGATGAAAATTTGCGCGAAAAGTGTCACTGTTAGCGTCAGTTATCCTTGTATAACCGACGCTGAAAGTGGTTCCCGCCAAATAATTTCATGAAAATATCGTCCAATTGGACGTCGGTTTTTTCAAACAACCGACGCTAAAGATGTTTAGGCGTCGGTTGTTGTAAACAACCGACGCTATTTGAGAACTTATAACCCACGATCGCCCGACTCTTCCCCTTTCTTCTGTTTCATTGCTACCCTATTTCCCTGTTGCGGCGATTTCTCCGGCGATTTTGTGCTGCTGCTGCTAGTTTTCTCCGGCGCTTCTCTCCGGCGCTCCATCTCCGACGTCCCTTCTCCGGCGCCCTTCTTCTCCGGCGCGTTTCTTCTCCGCCGCCGCCGCCTGCTGCTCTAACCGCCTGCGCCGCCGCCCTGCTGCTCCAGCCACCTACTGCCCGCCCTGCTGCTCCATCCGCTGCGCCGCCGCCACGCCTGAGAACCGGCGCCGCCGCCACGCCTGGTGCCCTCCTGCTTGCCCACCTGCCTGCCCTAGCTCCTTCCTTTCTTCCTGTTGACGCCCGGCGTCCTGTTTCTACATCACTGGTTAGTTTTACTGATTTCCTTGCTGCTTTCAGTGATTAATGATTGATACTACTGGTTAGTATTTCTTTAGTGATTAATTTAATTCAACAATTCATAGTTTGTTATTTACAATAACTGATCTGCTTGTCGATTTTAATGATTAGAGATACTGATTAATAGTAAGTATTGATGAATACTTAGTTAATTACTGATTTGTTGATTAGATATGTATAGAAGTTCCTTATAAATATATTTTTTATATACACATACATGTAATTTTGTATAAAATTCATGATGTAGTGTGATCTTAAATCCTAGAGTGTATCCCTTTTGTTCTATGATGGTACCTATGACCCTAAATACATCCATAAGGGTCTATTGTATCCTAAAGAAGATTTATTTCTTCCTTCTGCCCTAATTAGAATGAACAATCACTAAATTATGTACTGTTTGTATGGAGTCCGGCTTCATTGTAGATATCTATTATTGTGTTTGTTGGCCTAGAAACCCGTCCAAGATTGACTCATTAGGAGTAAATCTTGGATAGTCCCCAGTTTGGGACTGTTCTTGAACACCTAATCTCACTTAGGATGTAAGTGTATAATGTGTATTGAGTTTTCGAGAAAATTTTGGTAGCATTTCCCCGTTTGTTCTCTAAGTACATATGTACTTAGAGAACAGTGGGGAAATGCTGCCAAAATTTTCTTGAAAACCCAATACACATTATACACTTACTAGTGAGATTAGGTGTTCAAGGATGGGATAGGTGGTACACATTTATTATATATAAGAATGACATCAAATGTGTTTGTAGGCCTAGAATGTGAACAATCATTGTTTTTTATATTACTTGTACATTGGTATAAATTAGAATGAACAATCACTAAATTATATACTGTTTGTATGGAGTCCGGCTTCATTGTAGATATCTATTATTGTGTTTGTTGGCCTAGAAACCCGTCCAAGATTGACTCATTAGGAGTAAATCTTGGATAGTCCCCGGTTTGGGACTGTTCTTGAACACCTAATCTCACTTAGGATGTAAGTGTATAATGTGTATTGAGTTTTCGAGAAAATTTTGGTAGCATTTCCCCGTTTGTTCTCTAAGTACATATGTACTTAGAGAACAGCGGGGAAATGTTGTCGAAATTTTCTTGAAAACCCAATACACATTATACACTTACTAGTGAGATTAGGTGTTCAAGGATGGGATAGGTGGTACACATTTATTATATATAAGAATGACATCAAATGTGTTTGTAGGCCTAGAATGTGAACAATCATTGTTTTTTATATTACTTGTACATTGGTATAAATTAGAATGAACAATCACTAAATTATATAATGTTTGTATGGAGTTCGGCTTCATTGTAGATATCTATTATTGTGTTTGTTGGCCTAGAAACCCGTCTAAGATTGACTCATTAGGAGTAAATCTTGGATAGTCCCCGGTTTGGGACTGTTCTTGAACACCTAATCTCACTTAGGATGTAAGTGTATAATGTTTATTGAGTTTTCGAGAAAATTTTGGTAGCATTTCCCCATTTGTTCTCTAAGTACATATGTACTTAGAGAACAACGGGGAAATACTGCCGAAATTTTCTTGAAAACCCAATACACATTATACACTTACTAGTGAGATTAGGTGTTCAAGGATGGGATAGGTGGTACACATTTATTATATATAAGAATGACATCAAATGTGTTTGTTGGCCTAGAATGTGAACAATCATTGTTTTTTATATTACTTGTACATTGGTATAAATTAGAATGAACAATCACTTGTTTTCCTAATATATACTTGTTTTCTCTGATCATAGAATGGATAGATCATGGATGTCCATTCGTAATCGTTGCACCCCAGAGTTTATATCTGGTCTTGATCAATTTATTAGATTTTCCGAGGAACATAGGAAAAAACCTACAGATAGGTTCTACTGTCCATGTAGGCATTGCGGTAACAACTTGAAAGTCAACACTGGTGAGGAAATCAAAAGTCATGTCATGTGCAATAGGATTGTACAAGGCTATACAGAATGGCACTGGCATGGAGAGATTTCAAAATCGAAACCAGTAGATGTCGATAGCAGTGCTTGGGTGGAAGAAGAAATTGCCTCCGATGACGTAAATGTGAACGAACCAGTTCCAGCAGACATCGTTGATGCGATGTTGGATAGTTTTAGGGTAGAGCACACCGATCCACCTCCTATCTTTACAAACATTGTGCATGATGCTAAATGTTTGCCTTTTTCTAGTTAATACAAATGCTAAATGTTTGCCTTTTTCTAGTTAATACAAATGCTAAATGTTTGCCTTTTTCTAGTTAATACAAATGCTAAATGTTTGCCTTTTTCTAGTTAATAGAAATGCTAAATGTTTGCCTTTTTAATGACATTTTCAGATGGCTGACCATGATGAGCATGATGTCCATGATGAGCATGAAGTCCATGATGAGCATGTTGTCCATGATGAGCATGGAGAGGATACTAATGTAAGTTCTAAAAACATATCCTGTATTTCTATAAAATTCATTATCTTCTAGTTATGTCATATATCCTATATTTCTATATTGGGCTAATTTAGTGTGTTTTATTTTTGTCAAATTTTAGGTTGATGCACCTGTACCCACTGAAGCACTGGAGCAACTTGATGCGCAACACCAAACACTTAACAAGAAAAGGGGCATCAATCTGTTGAAGAAGTTATTAGCGCTAAGTGGTAGTGGATCCAAATTGGTGGTGGAGTTTGATAATGGAGGAAATCCAATTGGAGTGAACCGCAATAATTTTGTGAACTATCTTGGGTGTACCACTCGGAGCCATTGTGGTGTTAAGTATGACAATTGGCATAAAGTTCCTCAAGGGAAAAAAGACTTGATATGGAAGGATTTATGCGTGAGTTATTATTATTTGCAATTCTATTTTGTAGATTACAAATTCTATTATTTGCAATTCTATTTTGGATACTAGTTAATAACATTTCTATTTTACAGAATCTGTTTGCATTGGATGAGAAGTTGCATCGTAAAAATGTGATGCAACGCGCTGGAAAGATGCTTAGGAATTATAGGAAAAATCTGAACAGAGAATACATAAAAGAGGGTGACAAGAAGAAGAAGTCAGCCCTTGAACAATGGAACTTCTTGGACAAAGAAGATTGGGACAATTTTGTTGCTTCAAGAAAATCTGAAGAATTCAAGGTATTAGGCGTCACTCCCAATTTAATTAATATACATTGTATTCACCTATTCAAGATTAGCATTTAGTGCTACTAACCAAATCATTAATGTGCATACTAACTAGGCCCTCAGTGACGCACAAAAAGTAAGACGTGCACTGAATGTGCATGACCACACTATGGGTCCAAAAGGCTATGCAAGCGTTCGCCAAAGACTACAGGCGGAGTCTGCGGCTACTCAGGAGTCTACTCCTACTCAGGAGTCTGCCACACCCATGCCTCGCCATGATATCTGGATAGCTGGAAGGCAAAACAAGAAGGGTGAAATAAAGAAGCCTGTAACTGCTGAGGCGGCTGCAAAAATGGTAAAATAACACTCTTAGAGAAATCGTTTGAATATTGATTATTTGTGGTGTTAACTTACCAATTTCTGTTTATGGTGATTAGCGGGAGCTGCACGAGCAGAGGAAACAAGGCACGTTCATCCCTCAGGGAACAAGGGATGAATTGATAGTTGCTCTGGGTAACCCAGAGCATCCTGGACGTGTTAGAGGTGCCGGCGCTGGTGTTGGCATCAAAGCATTCTTTGGGCCATCCCAGCGCAAACCCAGAGCGGGACTTTCTCAAGAAGAGGTAACCTATTCTTTTTTTAGAATGTTACTGCAAAAGGAAATTCATTAATAAGAAGCTAATGTTTCTTTTATCCATGTATAGGAGAATAAGAGAGTTGAGGATTTAGTTGCTAAGAAGGTCAACGATGTAGTTGCTGAGAAGGTCAAGGAAGAATTGCTGCGGTGGCAGGCATCTCAGGCTTCCAATACGCCTATGGCGACCCACTCTTCTCCTGATGCACAGACTGCGAGTAATCCTGGAGACCCATCGCCTAGCACGTCTGCTGTAAGTATTGTTTATGACATTGTAGTTAGTCTTTTCAAGTTGTTATGTTTTCAAGATGATATGTATATATGTATAATATTCTTTACGTAAATTTGTAGGCATTGAAGCCATGCCGCTTAAGAATGCAAGACTACGTTGTTGCAGAGGCGCAGGCTTACCCGTCCCTTCCTGGGGCAATGTTTCACAGGACTCCAATGCCACAGGGCTACGTTCGTGTGAGCCCGATACGTGTGTTACCTGATTGGAGAGAAGCTACATTGCCATATCCCCACCCGGATATTGATAGACTTGCTGATGCAGAAGGCGGGGTGATATTGTGGCCCAAAGCAGATGTCGTCTACACGACTGAAATTGTAAGATAAATTTACATTGATTTAGACTGTTAATGTGTATATATGATGTCAACTGATCTGAAATTATATGTACATGTTAAAAAGAAGACACCAGGAGCACCTAGGCCTCCACTTCCACTTCCCGCATTACCCGATTGGGTTCCAACTAACCTAACATACCCGTTAGGTCCTACTTGTAGGGGAATGGCATGTTGGCTACGGGCACATAATGTACATTGCCCTATAATTATTTCTTTAGATGCAGATTATGCAGGTCAATCATACGATAGCTCTTTATTTATACAAGATATTATTGAGCTGTTTATGTATGATTGGCTAAATACATCAATGATAGAGACATGGATAAGGTGAGATCTTGTTTATACATCCATATACCTTGTGTAAGATCCGGTGATCTGATTTCTTATATATTAATGCATACGCCTATATGTTTTGCAGCTACTTAGTCGAAGATCATTGCAAACAATTTGCATTTGATCATTTGGGATTTTTGATTCCATCATTGATTAGTTTGGTAGCTAAAGACCCTGATAATGTTCAACAATACTGTATAGATGCTTTTACAATTTTTGGTCAGCAAAAGAAGACGATAATTATAGCTCCATTCAATGTCAAGTAAGTTTACTTTATTTATAATTTGGACTTAAGAAAATTCCATTTTTATTTTGCATTTTGAGTTATTAATTGTTAACTTCTTACCTCTAGCGGTAGACATTGGGAGTTACTAGTTATTGTCCCCGGGACATTCACTATTTATTATCTAGATCCTGCGGGGAGTACATTGAACCCTAAAATTGGACACGTAATGAGAATGCCATTATTCTGGTGAGAAATATTTCATTTTTATATCCGTTAACATCTTTTATTACATTACTATTTACTTATGCAATTTATTGTGTTATATTAATATGTAGGGGTTTAGATGCATTCAAAAAGGCTGGAGGAATGGTCCCAAGGAAAAAGAACCAGCCAATAAATTGGCAGAATGTACAAGTAAGTTCCCGACTCGAATATATATATATATATATATATATATATTATTGATGTGAATTGTGCTTAGTTGTATTATTTTGTATGTTTCAATTTATAGTGTGCTACACAAGACAATGGCTGGGCATGCGCATACTATGTGATGCGATTTATGCATATGATTATCAAATATGCCGCATTGGACATCGATACCATACATGAGGTATTATATATAGTCTCATTAGTTAGTATGCAATATATCAATCTTATCTTATTTTTATATTATTACTTATATATATACATCATTCTCTTTGCAGGTGTTTAAAACTGACAACACTACAGGTAAACGCTTAAAAAATATACATGCTCCATATACGATGGAAGCATTAAATAAAGTAAGAGAAGAATGGGCAAAAGCCATACAAGCAGTGGCAACTGTAAGATATAATTGGGATGTTGATAGCGATAATGAATGATACTTTGTAAATGAATATTTCTGAATGTTAATACATGTATTTGAATGTTTCTATATGTGTGAATGTGAGAATTGAATTGATGTCTGAATGTATGTACATGTATGTACTTGTGTGAAATTTTCTTTGTGACTTTTGCAGGTTTGCGGCCTGTTTGTAGGCTGATATCAATGGATGTCGTAAACCTACAGTTCAGAAAACTGAACTGCAGGTTCTCATCCTGCTGACCAGCCACAGCATGCCTGCAAACTGATATGAAAAAAAAAATATAAATAGGCGTCGATTATTTAATGAAAACCGTCAGCAAAGACATACAACGTCGGTTATTTATAGATAACCGACACCTAATAGTACAAACAACCCGACCGTGCAGGATAGCACAGCCGTGGTGGAAAAGGCGTCGGTTATGCATATAAAACCGACGTCTATAGTACTAAACACGGCCGTGCAGGGAAGCACGGCCATGTCGTCTTGAAGTATAGGCGTCAGTCGTTTGGTATATAACCGACGCCAAAAGGGTTCGCGCCACAGAAAACGGCGTCATCTAGGACACTTTATGCGTCGGTTATCAACTAAAAGACCGACGCTACATGGAATATAGGCGTCGGTTTTTTAGTAAATCACCGACGCAGAAAGTGCCCTAGATGACGCCGTTTTCTGTGGCGCGAACCATTTTGGCGTCGGTTGTCTACTAAAAGACCGACGCCTATAGGTTAAATAGGCGTCGGTTAAAAAACCGACGTCGAAATGTTCGACCTTTAGCGGCGCCCACATAGGCGTCGGTCGGAAACCGACGCCAAATGGGGTTAAAAGACCGACGCCAAATGGGGTTTCTATAGTAGTGAGATGATAATGTCTCCTCTTTAATGAACAACCCTAGGTAATGATGGGGTGATGAAAGGATTATGTTTCTTTGTGTTCTTTCCTTTTAGGGATATGGAAATCAAGTGAGTCTTATGACACCTGATGTGCATGAGATAGAAGTGTTCTATTGATGGATACTTTGAAAAGTACGTATCAGTTCATCTTGGACTTTGGTTCCAAGATAAAGATATGTGTAATAAGTAATGTCCCAAGATGAAAGAAAGATCATTTTATATGTTTGTCTTTGGTAATAATAACAGAGGGATGGAAATAATGAGGATGTGATGTGTTTTTGGCACGTATAATGGATACCAAGGTAAAGAATCCTAGTATCTAAGAACTTTCAATAAAATGAGAAACGAGACTCGTGATAAGAGGAATAATGTATGGTTACCGAGAAGAGCCAACCTTGAGATAACTATAGTATGGATATCATATGTTAGGGGTTTATGCTCTACATGAACTTGACATCAATAAGGTTTGACACATGTATCCAAAGTATGAATAGCACTACCTGATACAGAATATACACTACAGTCAATAATAAAACGATAGTTGAATATATGTCTTGTATGACATATCCAAATGATAACCCTAAGTGGAAGGACTTTGTACTGGTCAAAGTTCTATGGCATCTCCAGGACATCAAGATATTATGTGGAAACTTGATGATATGATGCATGTATAACGATTGTCTTCCTCCATCCGGGATTTCAAGGATGAAATCCTTGTTAGAGGTTTATAATTGTAACACTCCTGACCTGGGTTATGGCTTAACCCTAGAAGTTTTACTTAAATAAGGTACTTACAAAATTGTTTTAATCTTTTGAAAATTAATTAAGGCTCTTGGTGAAGTTTATTTTCAAGTATGAGCTTAATTGCAAACTGTGTGTATTATATGATAGTCTGAGTAAGATGAGGGGTTACATTGCAAAATGTCAAATGTTGAATGTGTCCTAAGTGTTTTAGTAGCATAAGAAAGAGAATGATGCTAAGTGGTGGCTTGTGGAAAACCTAAATATCAAGTTATAACTTGTTTGAACAATGATAGTTCTTTGTGCACCAATTTTGGTACAATTTGTAATTTACCCAAAATATAGGGTTGAGATGCAAATTACCACCTCTAGAGTGTCCCTACTCCCTAGAGGATATATAAAGAAGGATACACCACGTTTGGATCATTTTTGGAATGATAGTACTCTTGGTGATGAAAAGACCAAGCAAGAATTGAAGGTAAAGCCTTATATGTGTTGTGTCGAGTTGTAGAGCCCTATCGGCTAAGGAGCCATAGTAGGAGTCTCCTATTGGTTTGTTGAGTCATAAGTGTTTTAGTAGAATAATAAAGAGAATGATGCTAAGTGGTGGCTTGTGGAAAGCCTAAATCTCAAGTTATAACTTGTTTGGACAATGATAGTACTTTGTGCACCAATTTTGGTAAAATTTGTAATTTAACCAAAATATAGGGTTGAGATGAAAATTACCACCTCTAGAGTGTCCCTAATCCCTATATGTATCTTTTAGAGGAAATATAAAGAAGTAGATACCATGTTTGTATCATTTCTGGAATGATGGTACTCTTGGTGATGAAAAGACCAAGCAAGAATTGAAGGTAAAGCCTTATATGTGTTGTGTCGAGTTGTAGAGCCCTATCGGCTAAGGAGACATAGTAGGAGTCTCCTATCAGTTTGTTGAGTCCTAAGTGTTTTAGTAGAATAATAAAGAGAATGATGCTAAGTGGTGCCTTGTAGAAAGCCTAAATCTCAAGTTATAACTTGTTTGGACAATGATAGTACTTTGTGCACCGATTTGGGTAAAATTTGTAATTTACCCAAAATATAGGGTTTAGATGAAAATTACCACCTCTAGAGCGTCCCTACTCCCTCTATGTATCTTTTATAGGAAATATAAGAAGGAGACACCATCTTTGGATCATTTCTGGAATGATGGTACTCTTGGTGATGAAAAGACCAAGTAAGAATTGAAGGTAAAGCCTTATATGTGTTGTGTCGACTTGTAGAGCCCTATCGGCTAAGGAGCCATAGTAGGAGTCTCCTATCAGTTTGTTGAGACATGGAAAAGGCCATGTAGGGCAAAGAACCTCAAGAGGGTGGTCCATGACAAGTTGCAAGCTCCTTGCAAAAAGTATAATTGGTTTGCTTTATTGATAAGATAAAGATGAGATAACTCACCCAACAAGATAAGGAATGGCCGAGATATTGTCTCTAGATTATCCTCAAGACTCTTGCATGGAAAGATATATATGTTTGCATGCATGGACATGTGTCAACCATGCATGGCCACGTGTCATCTTGTAGCATGAGGTGAAGACACCTCTTATACACTTTATCTCATGAACCCAAGTATATATACTTCACCTTCCACCTACTTATGGAAGTTTATGAACCTCACAACCCTCTTCCTTGGAGATATTGTGCATAGCCTCTTAGATATCATCAAAATTAGCTCAAGGATAAAGGGGAGCTCGAGCACCAAGCTTAAGGTAAGGCTTTGGCCATCTTCAACCTTGGTTGAAGTAGGATTTTGGGTTATGGATATTCCTCTCTTTCCTTCTTCACCAAGTTCTTAACTATGACGATTTCTTGTCTATGGAGAAGTTGTGAATGAGCCTTGGACCTTGGATAAGCTCATCTTTAACCTTAGGAATGTGAAGCTTTGGAGCCTGGAGATTGGAAGTTGTTCATAAGGTGGGTTATATAACATGAACCCAATCATGTTATTATTCACCTATCTTGCCATACTTGATGATGTACTTTTAATTCTGAGATTTTTTTGAATATTTGATGAATATATGAGTTCTAGTAGTTGCTTAGATCTACTGTCCATGTACTATAATAGTTAGAATGAAGGTCTATAGCTTGAAGAAGATGGTATCACCTTATAAAGTGATATCAGGTTCAAGCACACAAACAAGTACCTCTAACCTGATATGGTTATGTACAAACATCACTAGAACAATATGCTTATGAGTGTATATCTCCTTGCATGATATGGATATGAAGTTCACATCTTGAACACTATATGGTGTTAACCATACACCTTTGGCATGATAAGAAGTCAAGCAAAGACTCTATGAATGATATAGTGTCAAATAAACACTTCTAAAATAGATATGCTAAACCCTAACTTTTAGTAACCCGATATGAGTGACACAAGCAAGAACCTCTTGCACGACATGATCATAAAGAACACATTTTGTACATGATATCTTGTTAAGCATACACTTGTGCACAATATAAGACATGGAGTCAAATACATGGTATAATTCGACATGGGTTGAAATACCTTAAACTCGATATAAAACCCAAGATGGGGGTTAACATGGTATGGAGATAGATGATAGCTCATACATGATATGAGCCATGTATTATGAACAATATGGGAGATACCCACTTACACCTTATACACGATACAAGTCTAGGTCTATACCTCTTACACGATATAGAGATAGTGAATACTCTAAACAATATAGAACTGGAAATCCAAGGAGATGGGTAAACCGATATAAGTGGTGAGTGACACCACTTGGATGATATGATTGATATACCTTATATGATAGGATATCACCTACTTATAATTTGTGAATGATATGAGGTCCAAATCATACCTCATGCACGATATGGCACATTCTACCCAATATGTTGGAAAACCCAAGATGATGGATTGAAATCCAATATACCCTATCCTTTGTGTAATGGATTGTGGTAAGATGATTCGACTAGACACCTAGCTTGTCATGTAACTATATGATAGGGATGATCCTTGAAGGCATAAAGAGGTTATGAGCCTAAGGGTCTACCTCACATGGTAACCCGATATGTTATCTAACATGGAGACCGGATATGATAATCCTAGATAGGAAACCAATATAGTATCTTGTATATAACACTTAAACAATACATGATGAGGCATACACTCTATGCCCAATATGGTGCACACCTTGTGCATGATATGGCACCATGCATATAGCTTATACCCAATATGGGGTCAAGCACGTTGCTCATACCCGATATGAAGCTAACTTGAGATGATAAGAACCAAGTGGTAGTCAGTCTGATATGAGTACACGATATGATGTTAGGGGATACACTTGACGTGGACTATTATCACACTAACAAATTCACCCAGGGTTGAAATCCCTGAGCTTTTACCAAAACCTTGTGCAATAATACCACCCGCAAGAGGACGTGTCTTATCGCAGTATAGTTGAGGATCAAATCCCAAAGGACAACATTTTTAAGAATCGTTGTTTGTCGAGTCTAATTCAAGTAAGACTAATATTTATAACAATTGATTGATTTGATGTTATTTATACTAATTGCAAGAAAGTAAAGAGTAGAATTAAAGTTGGTTCTAGATTAATGATATGGAATCACTGGGATGGTCTCGGGTTTCACCACCACTACACATTCAAACACATCCAAACATCAAACATCCAGGAAAGATACGACCATCCAAATGGAGCTGCTACAAAACCCCCCATACGAGCATTAGGCTTGCATAAGCATCACCTTAGGTATTAGTTGTCTCTTCTCCATCCTAATCACTCACTTACATCTCCGAAGATATAGATATCCAACTGAAGCTAGGGCCCATCCTAAGGGATGTTTAGGCCACAGAAGCGTCACTATGGGCTAGATGGCTCGTCCCCTCACGGATCATACACTTACTACCTCTAGGAATCCTATCAGAAGTTCTCGTCAAGGAGTCAACCGTGCTAATCGACAAGCAAGCAGGCGATTAATCTACAAGAAAACATCGACAATTAACAACAAAGATACAAATATCCAATTGAATCTGTCGCCCTCCCTAAGGGATGTTTAGGCCACAGAAGTGTCACCGTATGCTAGATGGCTTGTCCCCTCACAGATCATACACTTAAAACCTCAAGGAATCCCTAACTATTATTAGTTTGCGAGTCAACCTCATTAATTGACATTCTACCCTACATATAGAAGTTCTCACAACATAGGGAAGAACAAGATAAAATCAAGCAGGTAATCAATCTACAAACATTAATGATTAACGACGAAATGAAAAGTTATATACATTGGCATGGAATGTTTAACAAGAGAACATTCTTGCATAGGTAGCGGGCTAGTCCCCACACCCCAGTGAAATGGAACTACTCACTCATGATGTGGGAAACACGAAGAATAAGAGAGAGGGAAGAATCTGCCATGAGCATGATGCAGAAGGTAGTCACAACTTGGTGAAGATGATGTGGTCTTCTACGTCGTGTCGGAGTAGATCTGGATGAGGAGGAAGAACCACCAAGGCAGAGTGGGAAGATCTTCTTCTCCACATTATTTCTCATCTTGACCTCTTTGCTCGTAGCAGGTGAAGTGGCAATGGCATGGATGTACGTGGACCGAACCTGTGTTCAGGCAGCATGTCAACATCCCGAGTCTGATGCCAAAATGAGGATCTTGCTGGTCCTATTTATAGGATCTGGTCGGGGTCTTCACGTTTTGGATGTGAGTCCACTTCACACAATTTTGAGTTTAAACGGTTTGGAGTTAAATGCCTCCAACCGGTCTTCATCTTCATGATTTTGATGTCTAAATGGTCCTAGAGTCTTAATGGTTTTGGCTTCTCACAATCTCTCTTATCATGGTTTGGAAATACTGTTAGACATCCATGCAGTTCGAGAGCAAGAGGCCGCTACACGGTCTCGGAAAAAGTTTGCTTTAACAGTTTAGAAACTGATCAACGATCTTCATGGTTTTTTAGATCGTTTCCTCTCAACTGATCTTCATGTTAACGGTTTGATGCCCTAGCGGTCTAAGGTTCTTCATGGTCTTGCAAGACCATCCTTGCAGTTTGAGTGTCCAAATGGTCTTGAAGATTGGTGAGTTCCAATCGGTCTTGTAGTCTTCATGTCTAATGATCTTCAACATTCAGTCGATCCAAATGGTCTCGTGGATCGATGGTCTCCAATAGATTTGGAGACCGTCCACTTCTTAATGGTCTGTGCCTCATGCGGTCTCGCTTGTCCAAACGGTCTCGCGGTCTACTTGTCTAACAGTCTTGAGACCGTGCACCACCAAACGGTCTTGAGGATCGTCTGTCATCAAACAACTTTAGATGATCAAGATCGTGTGGTGGGGAGAAAGCCCAAGATCGAATGAGGTGAAACTGAATGGATCAAGGTTGTTTGGTCAAGACCGTGTGGTCAAGACCGTTTGGTCAAGACTGAGGCTGAGAGGATCTTGAGTGAAGGTGAGTTCCAATTGATGGTTCAACCTCAACATGACCTGCATAATCTACATGAAATCCATATAAAACTAGTTAATAACTTGATAATCTGATCAGCCAAGCAAAATTGCACAATGTAAGTTTTAAGGAGATGAAATCGAATGTATTTAGTCGAATTGGGCCTAAAATGGAAACTAAAAATCATGATGAATTTGGATTCATCAGAATACCCTGAACTTAAACGTTGCTCATCCTCGAGTAACACAAAATCTAAAACAGTCACCATATTAATGAATTCAATTCGTGTGACTGCCTCATCTTCACATCATGATTTGCTTCCTTTCTGCATAGTGTGACTATGCATCTCAACTTCCTAAAACCACTGAACACATCTTATAATATCTTTGTTCCTGAGTTTGTTTTCCAACATCACTTCCTCCTCACTTTTTCCAACAACAAGCATTTCTAAGAGTTTCATAAGAGACCATAGATACACACAGAAAAACAAGTGTGCATCTAATCTGACACTGGTGTATTTCAGGATAGTGGAGGCATTCATTGTGCCTTTAGGTGGAAAAGGGAGTGAATGGTGGTATGGAAGGAAGAAATAAACCTCTCCTCTATTCGACTCGAGATTTTTATTTTACGATTGCAATTTCATTCATTACATTTTTGTGTGCAAATATCTCCTCTATTCGACTCGATAGTGCATTTTCTTTTTGTGTGCACATTGGCATCTTTTCTTATCGGTATGCCCCTATTTATTAGTGAGGGTAATGGAAGAAGCAGATATAGAGGGAGGTGGTGTGCCACCCTGAACTTAGGGTTTGACACTATTTTGGCTATTTTGTTTCTTTTTTGATGGATGGAGGGGTACGAAGATGATAGAAGAAGTGTAGAAGAGAGTTCAGATCAGAATTCAACTTGATTAACAATTTAGTGCACCAGGTCGTTCTCTTTATCGTACTCTGCTCAAATATAGACTTGATGAGGATCCGATGGGGATTCCATGTTATTGTTCCACTTATCAGTTAGGAAGCATGATGTGTTTGATCCCTATCAGTTCGACAGACACTTGTCATTTTTGTAGAGGGATCATGATGTTAGGATTCATAAGCTTTACAAGATGATTTCAATCAACATGCTAGTTTTCAGAAAATGGTCCTTTTGAGGATCTGCTTCGAATAAGGAGGGTATAATGATTCAAAATTCATAGAGCGAGAAACTATCCATCTAGGTAATGCTTTTATTGAAATAGAAAGTGTCAAAACTTCATCAAGCTTTTGTTCAATTTCTTTGAAAAACTTTAAAAATTTTGATCAAAATTGTGACGATGAAATCTTAAGTCTGAAATAGATAGGAGTGGGTGGAAAGTAGAGTACATACCACCCACCCTCCCCCTAACTTAGAAATTTGCTCGTCCTGAGCAAACTCTAAATCCGAGATGGAGGGGACAATTCATATCAGTTGAACCACTAGATGTGGTTGCGTTCCAATTAGCATGCATCCTCCATCTCAACATCTCAAAAATGAAGACTAGTCAAAACTTAAGATAGCATCTCACGATGTGATTTTCATTCAGTGCAAAATAAAAACAAAATTAAGAAAAGATTCTAATTCAAAACTAAAAGTAAAAACAAAATTATTGATCGAGTTGCCTCCCGACAAGCGCTTTTGTTTTACGTCGATGGCTCGACATGGATACTATCACCATGGTGGGGCTCTGGGTGGAACTTGAGCTGGAGTGACATATTCTATTGGTGGTTTCTTTCTCAGCCATTCATTAATCTTTGATATGATTCTAGCCTCTTGTATTCTTCCCCATACAGAGTGAGCAATGTCAGAGCACATAGGGAAACAACTTGAGTTATGTTTAATTGTTCTTTATTGCTCAATATGAGGTGGATAATAGTTATAGGGGATCTGAGTGGCTTCATTGATAAAGTAGTGCTGGCTCAGAAGAAAAGTTCATTTGTTGATGCACAATCCCTTCATCGTAGCAATGCTGGTCATTGATGTCTATCAGATATGGATCCGAGGGATGTTCCTTGTAGAAACCACAATCCAAATCTTGTTGCAGAGGGAGATGAAATCAGTAATCTCTATCTGTTGGGCTACCAATGCATTCCAGAGGATAGTTGTTTCTAGAAGAGGAGGCTCACAAACACCTGAAAATAGTTTGGTATGTGTCATGAAAGGGTTGAGAGGTGTCTCCTCCTTTTTACAAATGTCTTCAATTGTTTCTATAGGCTTGAGTTCCTCAAAAGTAGCTTCAACATCTTCTTCTGCAGAGTCGAGAAATTCGATGCAATCCTTTACTTGTTCGTTAATAGGTTCATCAACTGATGGGTCTGTTAGAGCAACTTCTAAAGGATCGTCTGATTCATGATTCTCTTGAGTGAGAAGTGACATCTGCTCTATGCAATCAATAAGATAGACTTCTTCTTGCATGCTTAATTTTTTTCATATTTTCAAAAACTTTGAACTCGAGAGTTTCTTTTCCTAGTCGAAGAAGCAAGGTTCCTACTTCAACATCAATTAGAGCTCTTGTAGTGGTGAGGAATGGACGTCCAAAGATGAGAGGATATCTGGAGTCTTCTTTTATGTCCATAATGACAAAGTCACACAGAATATATGTGTCCTTGCCTACCTTGACTGAGACATCTTCGAGGATTCCTAATGGACGTTTTATCGAATTGTCTGCAAGCTGTATAGTTATGCCAGTAGGAAGAAATTTTGAAAATCCTAGCCTCTTGCAAAGGCTAAGCGACATGATCGAAATGCTAGCACCAAGATCAGCTAGTCCCTTCTTATATGTAGAATCACCAATATGGCATGAGATACCAAAAGATCCAGGATCTTTCTATTTCATGGGCATCTTGCTTTGAATAATATCAGAAGTAGTAGTTTCCAGTTTAACCATCTCAACTTCCTAAGTTCTATATTTCCTTGTGAGGAGATACTTCAAGTACTTTGTCCAGGATGGTATCTCTACGAGCACATCTAGAAAGAGTATATCAACATGAAGTTTCTTCATAGTTTCCTTGAACTTGTTGAAACATGTATCAAGCTTTGTTTTCCTTAGACGAGCTGGAAAAGGTATATAAGGCTTGTATACAGGGATATCAGGTTCTGGTGTTGCTTCTTCCTCTTCTGTAACAGGTTTCACAGAATTCTCTTTGTTTTTCTTATCATTGCTTGGCTGCTCCTTCGGAATATTTTAAGGTTCTTTGTCAACTTGATCATTCACCTAGTCTTGTTCATCTATGACAACCACTGGTGTCTTGACAGGAGGGTTGGGATATACATTACCAGAATGAGTCATAACAACCTTCAACTGCTCAGGATGTTTAGGGTTGTTCTCTGGTTGACCAGCAAAAGCTCCAACTGGAGGCTCGAGACTGGCTGACAGTTGGGCTAACTGAGATTCAATAGCTTTCTAGTGGGCTTGTTGATTAACTGTCATAGTTTGTTGTGCTTGTAGCATCTTTTCAATGGCTGACAGTTTGTCATTTGGAGAAATGGGATCAGCTTGATGTTGATAAGGGGCCTGGTTTGGATCTTGGAACTGATTCTTGTTCTGGAAGTTACTTCTGAAGTTATTTTGGTTTCCAAAATTCTGTTGTTGGTTATACTAGTAACCCGGTGGACCTTGTTGTTGATTGTTTGAACCAAGTTGATGTGAGTTTACTGCTCCAGAAGGATTTCCATATTGAAAATGAGGATGGTTCCTATTATGATTTGGATTGTAATATCCTTGACCAGGGAAGGTGTTGACAACATTAAAGATTTTCAATTTGACCATTATCTCCTTGGCCATAAACGTTGCTTAGAACAACATCATATAGAACATTGCAAGAGAAAGTTGAATGGTCATTGCCTTTACAGGCTTCACAAAACAGAGAGGCAGATTTGACTTGATCTTGTTGTTGAGGGGGTGAGCATCTTCTTTCATAGGCAACAAGAGACGATTTGAGATGGTCTTGCTTGGCAACTAGAAGCTTGAGAGATTCGGCAATAGACTTGTATTCAGGAGTAGCTTCAGCCATAGCTACCTTCAACACTCCTTTTCCTACTGGTCTACCCCAATTAGCTTGATTTTCAGCTCCAAGGGTGACAACCTTCCATGCGCTATCATAACTTTGACACATTAAGTTACCTCCATATGAGGAGTCTAAGAACCTCTTGATATCGTCATCCACACCCCTATAGAAGATCTCGATGAGTTGATTCTTATGAATTCCATGGTGTGGACCCTTGCACAGAAGCTCTTTGTATCTTTCCCATGCTTCAACAAGGGATTCTCCAGGGGCCTGAGTGAATTGAGTTATGCGTCCCCTGATTTCATAAGTGAGAGGAGGGTAGAGTTTTCCCAAAAAAACATTTTGATGTTGTTCCCAAGTGGTGATGGGTTCACATTGCAAGGAATTGTACCAACTTATAGCTCTATTAGCAAGAGAATACTTAAAGAGACAGAGTCAGATGGCATCATATGAGACTCCATTTTTATTTGTCATAACACATAGATCAATAAACCTCAGAAGATGTTCTTGAATATCTTCTCCTTGTTTACCATAGAATGGGCTGTTTTGAAGCAAGGTGATCCAATGTGCCCTTATCTCAAAATTAGGAGTGTTGATGGGAGGAGGTTGCACTAGGTGATGAACGTCAACAACTTTAGGGATTGAGAATTCTCTAAGGTCCTTCTACAGTTCTACTACTTGCATTGCTGCTTGAGCTACTCGGATCTCTGTTTCAACTGCATCTCTGGCTTCTTGCATAAGCCTATCTCTTTGTGTAGCAAGGGCTTGAGCAACCCTTCAGGCTATTTCATCCTCTTGAGCCATCCTTGCTTGGTTCTCTCTGTTCTGTCAATGAAAAGTTCTGTCTATCTCAGGATCAAAGCTAACAGTGAGACTGGGACTGTTTGAGCAGTGCATGCACTAGTCTTTGTTGGTACCTGGGATGAAAAGATTTTCAGAAGTGAGATTGATGGAGTAGAACCGAATTCAAGTAGATAATCAATTATTTCAAAAGAAAAAGAAAAATCCTAAATTATCCTTAAAAGAACTAGATTTGACTAACTGATCCCGTTGTCCCCGACAATGGCGCCATAATTTGACGTGGTCTATTATCGCACTAACAAATTCACCCAGGGTTGAAATCCCTGAGCTTCTACCAAAACCTTATGCAATAATACCACCCACAAGCGGATGGGTCTTATCGCAGTATAATTGAGGATTGAATCCCAAAGGATAATGTTTTTAAGAATCGTTGTTAGTCGAGTCTAATTCAAGTAAGACTAATATTTAGAACAATTGATTGATTTGAGGTTAATTAAAATAATTTCAAGAAAGTAAAGAGCAAAATTAAAGTTCGTTCTAGATTAAGCATGCGGTTTGCAAGACCGTTTAGATTCAAACGGTCTCCAAGACCGTTTGGCAAGTTTGACCAAGTGAAGACCATTTATAGGTCTGCTGAACACATGTTGAATTAATCAATTACAAAGAATCATGACCTAATTGCAAAGAAATCACAAATTGAAGGCACTTCAACCCTCTAAACCCTAATCGGGTTCAATTGATGATTTCAAGGATCGATTTTGTTGAACTTTGGGTTGAGTGGACAAAACGGTCTCAGGACCATTTGGGGACCACTCAAACGGTCTCAAGAACGTTTGGTGACACCCCTAGACCGTTTGGAGGTCTAGGGTTAAGATAATTTAATCAATTGAAGGTCCAATCACAATAGGTTGTTGAATTAATTGAAAGTTCTGATTTTAGACCTAATAAGGATTCAACCCTTATCAAATTGATTTAGATTTTGATGAGACTTTAGGAAAACGGTCTCAAGACCATTTGGAGGGTGTCCAAACGATCCCAAGACCGTTTGGGCTAAGTTGGGGCCCAATTGAAGGTCAATTTATGGGTTCAACTTCAATTAGACTCATGTTGATCAATGTTGATGGTTAACTGACTAATTGAATTGGATTCAACCCTAATTGGTTATCAATTGAAGGTCAATTGAGTGTCTAATTGGTTAAGGTTAACCCTAATTGGCTCCATTTATGAGTGGTTAACATATATGAGGTCAGTTGAGGAGCTCAACCTTGAAAACCCTAATCGATTATAAGTGTTGATGCACTTTTTGGGTCCAATCAGTTTTGAGATGTTTGGACCAAACGGTCTCAAGACCGTTTGAATCCAAACGGTCGCAAGACCGTTTGGGCTCAAACGATCTCAAGGTCATTTAGATCCAATCGATCTCAAGGTCGTTTCAATTCAAGCGGTTTCAAGGTCGTTTCATCCAATCGGTTTCAAAGTCAACTCTCTCAAATGGTCAACAAGTTGAAACGGTTTTAAGACCGTTTAAATTCAAACGGTCTTGAGGGTGACCGAGTTCAAACGGTTTGAAAGTCAATCCTAACCAAACGGTCAACACTTCCAAATGGTCTCAGGACCGTTTGGAGGTTGAAGTGTGTAATCGTTTGGGGGACTTTAGGGTTGTGATTACTTAATGTTTTGAAGGGTTAAATGGTTCAATGATTATTCAACTTAAACCCTAATCAAACCTAAAGACATTAAGGGGTTAATTACCTAGTAAATTGAACCATGTTATGATTAATGGTGAACATTATCAAGGCACTTATAAAAGGGTTAAAGTAGATAACACTCCCCTTGATCAAGCAAACCCTAATGACCTTAGTGGTGATGATTTGACCTATGATAATCATAGTTGACTTGACCTATGATAATCATAGTTGACTTGACTTAACCTAATCTAGAGTGATGTAAACATCATCCAGTAATAAAAGGAGAGAGAAGGCTCCTAATATGAATGAGAACCAAGTAACATACCTTCAATATGTAAGAATGTACATGAATAGGGTATGATCCCCCTATGTGAGATCATGAAAACTCTAATTTTGATAATTAATGAATCTTAACCTAATTTGAAGGCATCAAGGATGATAATTTCATATAGAGTGATGTTATGAAGCTCAATTCACTATAAAGTGAATAGTAAACCCTAATTCTAGGGTAATAACATGTAATGTGAATAGTAAACCCTAATTAAGGGTGATATGATGAAATGTACAATAAACCCTTATTCCAGGTTATGCTTTTTAGCATGAATCTTCATGATTAAAGTATGAGATGAGGAATCATCATTCCTAAATCATATGTCCTGCATGTTGATCCTCACACTGACTGAGGAAGATGAGGTCATAAGAATCCGACTCTTTTGATGACCTATGTATGATACCGATGCAACTTAGTAGTAATCGGTTGGAGTATGAGCGGTATACCTCATCTCCGCAGGGCATAATAATGTGTGTAAAACATAATCAACCACGTAGCATATTTGCTTAGGTTGAACTACGTGAAACAATGATTGATGTTACATTGTTTACAATAATGATCTGTTCAAGTATCTAGTATACATGTTCTTCATATACTTTAAAAGAGTGACTGCTTAAGTAAATGTTATTTCACTTATTGTCAAACCTACTGTTGATTGTTTTAAGTTACTTTGCTTATGTTATTCCTTAATTGCTATAACAAAGCTTCTGGCGGAGAGTTATAACTCTCATTGGGACAATTATTCAAATTGTCTCACTCCCGTAGGTTTCAACTTTTTAGGTGGACGTCGAGGACGAAGAAACCAATCTGAGGGTGAGCAGTATCAGCAGCAGCAACACCAGGGGTAGCAGTGAATCTCAGGTGGAGATTCTGGCTGTCAAGTCCTGTAGTTAGTTTGTCTTATGTCGTCTCTGTACTCTCAGGTCCTAGGAGTCAGTAGGTTTGAGGTTTTTGGCTTTAAGCCTCGAGATTTTGTATCTAGATGTATATAATCACTCGAGAGGTGATTTTACAATGATGTACACTGTTTATTTTGTTTAATTATAAAGGAGTTTTATGGTTTCAACATCTTTTCTTAAAAAGTTTTAAATTTCCAGTGATTTTCAGTAATTCGCTTCCGCATTCGTTTATCTAGTTTTGGTGATTTGGTCGTCTCAATTTAGTGGTATCAGAGCTCTAGGTTCGCTGAGTCTACAGAGACATAGGACTTAGGACGTTGAGTCTATTCTTAGTGTTTTCTAGTATATCTAATAGTGTCTTCTGCTCCTCAGGAGAAGAAGATAAGTTAAGGATGTCTGGACCACATGAGGAGTATGTGGCAGAAAGTAGTGTCGCTGCACCCCGAGAAGGTGCAAGGAACCCAGAAATAGAACGGCCTGTACCTGAGCCACCTATGGAGCCACCTCAGTTTAACCCAGCTGACATGGAGAACCCAGCTGTTCAGACTATGTTCGAGCATTTTATGACTGCCATGACACGTATCAGAGATAGGATGCCTATGCCTGCACCTAGGGCATTTGCCCAGTTTGAAGGACAAGGTATCGGTAAGACGTTCGAGCGACTTCATCGTGTCAGAGCAACCAAATACTTTGGAACATCTGACCCTGCAGATGCTGATCTGTGGTTGACTGAGCTCGAGAAAGCCCTTAGAATCCTGAACATCCCAGAAGCTGAGAAGGTTAGACATGTTGTCTATCTTCTCAAGGGGAGTGCTGGTCACTGGTGGACTATGGAAGAGAAGAAGAGGCCTGGTGTGGAGGTTTCCTGGGAAGTCTTCCGACGGGAATTTATCAATAGATATTTCCCTAAGACATTCCTGGATGAGAAGATCTCTCAGTTCGAGAGGTTAAGGAAAGGTCTGATGAACATTAGCGAGTACGAGGCTAAGTTCATGGAGCTGTTGCGATTCTGTCCGCACATGGCTTCTACAGATGAAGAAAGGATCAGGTAGTTCGAGAAAGGGTTGAATGCTGAGTTGATTACTCCAGTGTCTTCCCTTGAGAACCGGGAAAGGTTTGCTACCTTCGTTGAGTCAGTCTGAAGGATAGAAAGGTCCGTAGAAGAGAAGAGGCAAACCCATAAAAGATATCCTCAGTTCTAGGGATCTTCATCTAGAGACTTCAAGATGCCTAGGTTTTCTGCTCCTACACCACCACCACCTAGACCTAGTGCTCAGACTCAGTGGATACCGAGTAGAGGTAGAGGAAGAAGCCTACCACTACAAGGATGTCACGCCCCGATCTCGCATTAATCACAAACCACAAGATTAGGGCGCGACAGGGTGGGATTAACACATAAGCCAACCACTCATCACTTTTTAAAACATTTTATAGAGATTAATAGGGTAATCCGATTTATGCTGTAAAATGAAACTAAACAAACTGCGGAAGCATCTTTATTAAACTAACTAGCAATATAAATAGAGTCTACAACATATTACATTGTTCGACATAAAATAAAACATAACAGATAATTTACATCTTTATACACATTCACTCTCTCACTCACACCTTGTCCCAAAGATCGAGGGGAAAGGACTAAGAGACCTCTAACTAGACTAACTACAAACCTTTTATAACTAGGCGTTAGGATGAAACGACCCTTCCGATTCCTGATGCTGCTGATAACCTGAAAATGTTTTGAGTAGAGGTATGAGCCTACTCGCTCAGTGAATAGCATTTCACTTAGCTATCACTAAACAACTCATCAGGTTTATAAATTGAAATTAAACATAAATGCAGAACTAAGCAAGGCAGTTCTAATAACATAACAAATTTGCAGAATATAATCACATTTCCACGCAATAGCACATAATTTGAACAGATAATCAGATATAAAGAAATAGCACACGGGTTCGAATATTTTAATTTACTGTGATCCTATATGATTACATACTTATTTTATTATGCCCTAATCATATGCAGTGTACTCTGCATATAAAGATCCGTAGCAAGTTCATGCTACGATCCCACCGTACAAGACTTAGCGACACACCCGGGAAATGCTAAGTCTGACGCCAGCCCTGCTCTGCTACAGGACCCCAGGCTCCACGGCCTCAATGCACAACCACGTGTGATGCACAACCACATGTGCTCCAGACTCCTCCTGACAAACCTGAGCACACAGGCGGAGAGTCTCACGGGGTTATCTCCATGACACAAGCACGGATAATGTTGCAATAACCCCCACTTTCCTCCAGTGCCACCGTGACACAAGCACGTGTTGTTGTTGGACACTGCCTCTCTATCCTCGTGTCTCCATGACATCGCACGGATAATGTTGCAACACGAGTTTCACCCCTAAGAAGCAGATCTGTCAAAGGGGTTCTACGGTGTTAGGGCACCTAAGTCTATTAACTGATTAACATATAACCATTTAAACAGGAATATCACATTTACTGATTTCATATCAGATCACAATACACTGTCATTCTAAACCGACAGAGCAATATATTTCAAATCATTGTAATTTCTGAGAAATTCTCATACCATGCATTCAGACAAATTAGAAATGCATAAATAACCCAACTTATTTCAATTTGGCACATACATAACGAATTTACGCAATTGAACATCTTATTGCACAAATTAAAGAAATTTGCTTCACATATGAGAATCATACTCAACAATTATCAATTCTCTAAATTTCTCGAAAAATGTGCACATTAACCCAAATCCTAGTTTGTGCATCACTTAACTCAATTAAGAGTTAATTACATATCACAACACAATTTAATAACAATACTTGAGAATTTCTGGTAATAATTCAGAGAAATGTGCCATTTCATGTAAATATCAATTTACACATATTAACGTCAAAAGATATATGCAATTAAGGTTTTCATGCATATTTTATTTATTCATATCAACTTTGAAATCGTACATCTGATAATTTATCAGAAATCTTCATTGTCTGGGTTCATACCCAAATCATACCATTTTTAGACATGAATTTCTAATTTCAACATTAAGCAATTTAGGTTCCAATGAACCATATAAATCTACCGATTCAATCCACACTGATCAATTGCTAAATTTAATCATATAACAGCGTCTAGAAGCAATTTATGAAATAAAAAGTCGGGCGACGCCAAACGCCGCCCTACGCCTGATAACGCCTGTTATCAACGTAATTCGCACACAAACCAGAAAATATTCAACGCCTGAGTTTATTAATGATAAATAAATGAAATTCTACTCACTTAAATTCGGAAATGCCTGAATTTGTCTGGATCCGTCCAGGAACGCGTCCAGGGGGTTATCTTCAACCTCCGAATAGCCCAAATTTGAATCTTCTGCAATCGATCGAACAATACTTTTCTCACCATTATCATCCAACCAGTACACCTACAGGAACTCAGTAGGAAGCAGGCATCCACCACCAGCATCCACAACAAGACCTCAGACTTGAACTCGAGGAACCGGTGGTAGTGGGCGCATGTGCACAGCTCGTGCTTCCGGAAGGTGTCCACAACGCCCTACAGCTTCCTTGACCGCAGGGTCTGCTGCGTCTGCTTGGCCGCCGACAGCTTGTACCGCTCCATGTCAAATAGCTCTGGCCTCGTGTTGTAGTAAGGACCAATTGCAATGAGCTGAGGGACGTTGACGTCCGGTTTGGTCTGGAGCAGGTTCTTGGGGACATAGAATACAGAGACGGGGACGTTGCTTGAGGCTGGTCGTAGCTAGAGCAAAGAGCTGCTGGATGAAGCCAAGGCTCAAAGGTCGGCCACCCTCTCTTCATCTTCCTGGCCGGTCACTGGGCGTTGCTGGTCGTGCTGCAATGCATTAGATTGGGCGCAACAGGGGCGCCGCCCTAGGCGAGATTGGAGGAGGAAGAAGGGTGGAGGAAGAAGAGTGGACGTAGGTCAACTACTGGTCGGAGCTATGACAGAAACTAGGGCTCGAAATTGCCCCCCCTCCCTTTCCCCCTCTAGCTGACGTCGTAGCTGTAGCTTGGGCGGCCCCTGCTGGGCGGCGCCCTAGCAGCTCGGCTTCTTGGTAGGGCCGCGACTAGGGCAAAGGAGAAAGGAGGAAGAGGAAGGGAAGAAGAAGGAGAAGGGGAATAGGGCGCCAAGATGGCTCGCCCAAGACAACCCCAAATCGCTCGCGTCTCCTTCTCAGCTGATCGGGATGCTCAGTCGGTTCCCCGCTCACGATTTGGGAAAGAAGAAAGGAAAGGATAAGCGAGAAAAACCAAGGAAAGGAAAAGGTTAATAACCTATAAATAGAAAAAATTGCAGAAATGGTCCAAGGAATATATAAACACCATAACTATGGCCTCGGGGGTCCGATTGGAATGATTCTTTTTGCAAAACTTCGATAACAAAATTCACTACGACCTCGAAGCAAGAAATCACAATTAGGATCTTGTCACCACTGGTCAAAGCACCAATTGCATCTGTAATTGCTTGATTCAACTTAATGAACTTAATAATCAACATTGCTATTATCATTAATCACCTCAGATGATTAAATCTCGACTATTGATTCACATATTGTCTTATCTTAATTATCCATGCTATTTAATAATATACTCAACACTAGACAAGGTGTTTCATGTTAATTGAGGTATTTACTGGCTAACCTCAACGTGGGTCATAACAATCTCCCTCCCTTATAAGAATTTCGTCCCGAAATTCCTAAAAGAGAAAGGAAACTGGTTACTCATCTCTGACTCGTATTCCTACGTAGCTTCCTCTAGGTTAAGATTTCTCTACAAAATTATCACTAATGACATCTCACAATTCATGAGTTTCTTGATCCTCTGATCAACCATCTGTATAGGTCCCTTAACCTAGGACACATCTGATCTGATTCCAGATCAACCCACAAAACATTGTCTTTCCAGAACTGTTATAACAGTAACTCAATTTATGATAACTACTGAGAAATTATCATACTATACATGCAGACAAACTAAAATTCTTAAATAAACAGAATGCATGTCAATCTGGTACTAAATTAAAATCATGCAATTTAACTGTTAAAATCATCACATCTCATAATGAAAACCGATATCAAAATAATTGATTCATCGTACACCCTATTCTCAGGGTTTCATTTGCCTTGTTCATTCATCACATGCCAACACCCTACTCTTAGGGTTATCTCATTCACTAATTACATGGCAACACCCTACTCTTAGGGTTTCCATTATCTCATCTGTTTGATTGCAGTTCAAATCACAATACGGTATCATTTTAGAACTGGAAGAATAGTATATTTCAAATCATTGTAATTATTGAGAAATCTTTATATCATGCATGCAGACAGATTAAAAAAAATTCATAAATATTCCAAACTCAAATTAATTTTGGCACATACATACTGAATTCATGTAATTGATCATCTTATTACATCAATAAGAGTTATTTACTTCACATATAACAAACCATATGTACTATTTTTCAATTACTTGAAATTTTTCGAAGAACGTGCATATTAACCAAATTCCTGGTTTATGCATCACATAACTCAATTAAGAGTTATTTATGTATCATATCACAAATATTTAATAGTACTTGAGAATTTCTGATAATATCTCAGAGAAACGATTCATGTAAATTTTAAGTCATACACATTAACATAACAGGAAGCATGCAATTTGGTTTGTTTACATATTTTAATGTTGTCTTGCTAGCTTAAAATCATGCATCTAATGATTTACCAAATCTGTGTTTTCTGGGTTCATACTCAAACCGTACCATTATCGGTTGTGTATTTCTAAACTCAATATGATATGATTGAAACTGGATTACCAAGCAACCTAATTATTTTATCCATGTATATCTTAGTCAAGTATCGAGACATTAAAGGTCGACTTAATATGAAGAAAGTGAGCAGACTAAATTAGTCTATCCACAATTATTCATATCGAGTCACAACCTCTAGGTGTCCTGGGTAATCTTACCACAAAATACATTGTGATAAATTCCCACTCCCATTCAGGTATAGAAAAAGATTACAATATACCTACATGTTTCTGGTGCTCAGCCCTAACCTGTTGACACACACACTGCACCTACTCACATACTCAGCTACATCCTTTATCATATCAGGTCACCAGTACAACTCCTTGAGATTCCTGTACATCTTAGTGTTGCCTGGATGCATGACATACATTGATGCATGTGCTTCCTCAAGAATCTTTTCTTTCAAATCATTATCTCGAGGTACATGCAACCTGTCATGCTAAAACAACACATCATCATATGAAAACTTGAACTCTGGTCTCTTCCCCCTGCCATGTCATGCATGGTCTGGTTTAACTCACTATCACCCTATTGTAGTTCCTTGATTTGATCATAAAAAGTAGGCTTGACTCATATCTGTGCAATCAAACCACTCTGCTCTATCACCCCTAAGCCTAAGTTCAACTTTTGCATCTCTATTAGCAGGTCTCTCTCAAAACATGTCATAGAGAATACATCAGCTGTTGAACTTGACTTTCTGCTCAGAGCATCAACCACCACATTTACCTTTCCAAGGTGACAATCTATCGTCACATCATAAAGATAGTGATGCCATATCTTAAAAGCATGAACTACAACAACTAACTTCAGATCATGTATCGGGTAATACTCCTCATTCTTTGCTACTTACTTCTTGTTATTACTTGTAAGAATTTATTTCATAACACACTTCACTTATATTATATTTCTCCTTTTACTCAAAACACACTTGTTAAATTTTCAAATTTATATCTTACTCTTTTCTCTGAATCATTTACATATTATTTATCTACCTTTCCAATTAGCTACCTTTAAACCCTGAATTTTATTAGTGCTAGCTTACCAATCATAGTACAAATCTCATGATTTTGTTTTATAGAGATGCTAGTATTCAAGGTCAAATCATTAGCAACATCCCTTGAACTACTATAACCCTAAACATTCTAGGGTTTGGTCCTTATCAATAACATAGCGTTATTGTGATGTGACTTTACTCCCTTAGTTTGAAATTCAAACTCTGAATCTCATAAGTTTTACTAAAGTCGTGCTTATCTAATCACTGGAATTTCCTTTCTCTAACTTGGACATTCATATAAGTTACATTCTCAATTTACCTTGCTAGGGTTTCATCACCATACTGTGTGCCATTATTTCATTCATTTAGACATCTCTACCTTGGTAGTTATGCAACATATATGATGCATTCATTTTCTAAGTTATGTGTTTGTTCTTTATTTTAGGAACGAATTTGTTAGTCTATAGAGACTCAGAATTCCAAAGGTAGTATGTATGAATGTATTTAACTTTATAATAAAAATATGCATTCCATACTCTCAATTATGTCATGTATTCGTCGTTCCTTAATCAAGGTCATTATTTCTAACATTTCTTTTGATTCAACTAAGCTTCTTGTCCTGGTCTTATGATTTACATAAGACTCTTTATTTCTATGTACTTATTGTATATTCAACTCTTTTCCATATTCTCATATTTAGGGTTCATATAATACAAATCAGTAAATTTAATTCGAACCTTATATCGTGTTCCATTATTTCCAAATCAAGAATTGCTCAAATGAGACTCCAACATTGGGCTTCTGATATCAATTCCAGCTACTTCTTAGCAGTTCTAATCTTTCTCTTACATCTCAATATCTCAACGTATATACATTCTTACTATGATTTAGGTCTAAATCATCCAGAGTCTATCCTAATTATACTGTTAATAGGAGTCATTAAATCCCAGTAACGCATCCTGCCAGCCGGACCAGGCCGAACCTGTAGTCCTGAAGCCAAGAGCTACTCAGGATTAACCAACTCCCATTAATCTCAAACATGTGAAAAGAATATCCACCTAGGGCAGACTCATTTAATCATAATTTCGGGTCTACAATAATACAAAGAAAACAAACACTAAACAATTCACTTCATGACATACAATATAAAAGAATCTTATTTGCTTTACAAACTGAAAATTCTAATTTTATGCATATAAAAGCATTTGTAGTGATCTTTAAATCAAATAAGCAATAATAGACAAGGGTTGAATCGCATCTTATATGTAATCTCTTATTTCTACATTAATTTCTTATCTCATAACCCTAAGATTTCTAGGGTTTGTCTCTAGCCCGTCCTTCCTCTGCATACCTGGCCAGGGCATCCAGAGAAGAATGGACAGAGTAGCTTGATACTGGTCAATCTAAGTACTCAGACACCTGGCCAGGGTATCCAAACACTCAGATCTTCCAGAGCTAAAGACACATCATTTCTTATCCATCTTAATTATAATACTATCTTTTGATCCTAATGATCCCTGATAACTCAGCTTAAACTCTCAACTTAATTCTCGTGACCACGTCCTCTTCCTGCCATCTGCAATACTATAACAGAACATTTCCTGTTACGACCCCACCTTCCGATAACCCCCAATTAAGGGAGACCGAGAGGTTGAAGCCGCACCAATAAAATTTCGGATCAAAGGTTCGACATATAACCAATAACAATTATTAAATTCTAACATACTATACTGAAAAAGGTAATAAAATTTTTCTTTATCATACCTTTGAAAAGTTGGAAGTACTAGACTTCTAACCACAAAAGGACTACTCTAACTAACTCCTCCTTGTTCTTTAGTTCTTGAATTCACAATGTGTCACTTTACTGTTTTGTGCTTTGGAATATGTACCTAAAACGCCGACAAACAAAGCAACGGTCAGTCGGTATGTGGAGGAAACAATAATCAAGCAATTATGCTAACAATGTAATCAAGCAATTAATCTTTTTAACAATCAAGATTACATTTTAAGCCATACATCTCAATCCCTACATATTCCCAACTCTGTGCAGTTCCTGCAGTGAACTTTCATTATACCTCTGTAAAGGTAGAGTCGCATGGCACTACTCCAGGTAGCCCAATATCTAACTCAATGTGACTTGATGGTCCTACCACAAGGGTAGCCATGTACTAAGTCAAACACAGACCTGATGACCTCTCCAATAGGCAGCCATGTACTAGGTCTTCTCATGACCTGATGGTCCTACCCATTAGATAGCCATGTACTAGGTCATACACAGAGGGAACCAGGATCTGAGCATGTAGTCATATACGTTTTGTGATAATCATAGTCACTTTATAGTTGCATGAAATAAATAGACATTCAACCGTTATTTCAAGCAACCGATAAATCATTCAGAAATCGCCGGGAAACTAAAGCGATTATTCATAAGCGTAACCACATACCTTATTTGATGAGTCATGCAGATTATTCCACATATACTTCATGTTCATTCAATCAAGCCAATCAACAGATCCAAGCAAGTAATTCAATCATCACATAACTCCTGAAAAGAATACATACTTTATTTATTACACACTTCATCAAGAATCTACTTTACTGTCTTGGATTCTCTTTCTAGGATTTCTAATCCGCATTAAGGCTTCATTAATATTCATTAGGGTTTCTTAGATCACTTTCTCAAATTTTATCCCTTTTTGGTTATCAAACCCTAAAAATATTCTTTTCCATTTCTAATTGCTCAAATTATTCAATTAAGAGTATTTTATGTCCAAATTGACTTAGGATCATCATATCCCTATTTATTCACAGATTCGATCAATTAAACCAATTAAAAGACATATTCTCTTAAATTAGGGTTTTCAAGCTTATTAATGCATATTCATGCACGAAACCCTAAATTAAGCCAATTTTATTAATAGATTATCTTTTTAGATTCCATCTTCACATTTATCAACAATAGGTTATTATCATCCATTGAACATCAAATCAAAGGGTCTTTCCTTAATTAAATCATTAAAGACGATAACTTCATGCCCCTTTTCATATTTCAAGCATATTTATGCACCTAATCTCTAAATTAGATTAATCACGTGTAAATATCTTCCTTTTTGAACATAATGTACTATTTTACATTTAACAGGTTAATATCAACTCTAATGACCCATTAAACCCTATTGAGCACATTAATTATATCAAAGTAGGGTTTCTTTAATCATTAATACAATAAAGATGATGATTTACACTACACTTCGAACTATGATCAGATTAAGTCTATAAAACTATTTTTATTGGATACCTCATGTTCTTATGATCAATTTTCATATATAAACTTTTGTCATCCGAGCTACGAATATTTAATTACGATTTTTGTAATAAAACACTCACTTCGGCCAATGGGGGGCTGCCACGTATCCTCTCCATGTTGCGCCCATCGGCAACTTAAAACATATCTGAAAGACTCTTTTACCCTCCCGCGACTCTTTTAGCTCGGTGATACCGGGAGGGCAAAACCGTCCTTTGCGCGCCATCATCTCCTTCCTCGCAGCAACCGGTTGCTGCCGCCCTAGGAGCTGTGGGCGGGGCTTCCCCTTCGCCCACCTGACCTCGCCGGCCCTCAGGGACACTCCCTTTGCGTCCGCCGCCCTCCCCCGCGCCTGCCTATGCCCGCTTTGGTGACGAGGCGGCCGGGTGGAGAAGGTCCTGGCCTGCGACCTGCGGCCATGTTGCAGGTCTTGCCGCGGCCCATGAGAGGAGTGGTGCGCCTGAAGCTGCTAGCTCCTCCGTTTGGGGTTGTCATGGTAACCTACTTCTTCCAACACTACAGCTCTGAAGCCCCTTATTCGCTCTAGGTTCAGCCCACTCCCTCAGTTAGGGTTTCACGTGTAAGAACCAAAAAGAAGAGAGATAGGTGAGTTTTCTTCTGTGAACTCGACCAGGGGGGTCTACCCCTTTTATAGGGGAGGATCAACGAAGCCATAGGTTGGCTTAACACGATTCAAGGTGTTCCTTTCCTAAAAGGAATCCTACTCCTTCAAAGAGAAGTATTCCTTCTCTCTCTCTCTCTCTCTTTCCTTATCCTTTTGATACTCCCTTTTCTTTAGATATTAGGAATTTGAAATTCCTCTCCTTAATTCCCTTTATTTGCCTTTTAATCCATAGGAACGAAATCCTATTTTTTATTAATAGCAATTGCTTCCTTTTTAGCAATACCACTTAATACATTAATTGTATACTCACATTATCTCCTTATTTCATATTTATGGTATTTCCTCTTTATTCTTCTTTCCTTATCCTCATTAATATTCCTTTTATCATTAGGAATCCTTGAACCACGAAATTCCACAAAGGGTCATACAATTATATCTTTTTCTTCTTATTTTCAACATATTTCTATTATTATCAATTTCTTTCTTAAAAAGAAATATTTATTTAATCTTTTCTTTTCCTCATTGCTTTCGTTTTTGTAACCTTGGACTCCTTGGTACCCAAGGAACCCAAGAGGCACGAAATCCTCTTTGGATTTACCTTCTAGAGGTTTCCACATATTTCCTTTCTCAAATTCTCAATTATTCCTTAATCAATTGAAATTCCTTTTTATTGGGCCCAATAGCCATTAAAGCCCACAAAGCAACCAATCAAGGCTATTGTGAATGGAATACATTTAATCAAAACAAATCATATCATTATTTGTTCAATTATCTTTAATAAGAGAAATTACATTTCTTACCAATTGAGCCCAAAAATTGGGGTTATAACATCCTTCCCCTCTTATAGGAATTTTGCCCTCAAAATTCAAACAAGCAAACAAACAATTCAGGATAAGACTTTTCCATGTCCATCATAGGCCCCTATGTGGCTTTACCGTACTCATGGTGCTTCCACAGAACCTTTATCATCACATATTCTTTTCTCTGAGTTCTTTCATCCTGGCGTCTATAAACTACACAGGTGACTTAGACCATTTCAGCCTCCCTTGGGGCTCACTAGGTTCATTGCTCAGCACATGGTCGGGGTACCTCACATAGTGCTCTAAATTGGACATATGGAAAACATCTCCCATTACTCTATCCTGAGGGGTAGGGTCGAACCTAACCTTCTCCACCCATCCATCTCTAATGGACCCATATATCGGGGACTCATCTCTCTTAGTTATAACTTAGAGGGGTCGGATTTTCATGTCACATTTTCTCCCACAGTAACTTGTATGTCAGTCTACTTGGCATCTGCTCACGACTCTCATCGTCTCTAGGCTCCTTTCGGCCCTTGCGCAATCAAAGTGACTTCATCTACACGTACTGGGGTCCCTTTTTCTAACCATCTTGTGGTACTTTTCTAACCATCATGTGGTCCTTTCACCAACATCACCTTACTGAAGTGGTGACCGACACATCCTCCCTTACAGAGCTTAATATAAAACCCGATACTGGCTATGGTGGTCATTGTCACATCTTTCATAGGACAAGAACTGTCTCTAGATATCACCCTGAACGAGCACACATGCCCTCATCAGACCCTTTAGTCCGGATCATATTAACCATAGTTAGGGGCGATAAACTATACTATCATTGAGTTTCTCATGTACCTACTTCCACTTTATGGAAGCAAACCTTTAGGTCAAATCAAGAATCCTTTGAACTTGCTTCATGGTGTAATTGAACCATCTTTCTCATGGGTAGTTCAACTGGATCTGTCCCTTAACCAAACTCTTCCTTTCTTATATTATCTAGGTAAGGCGACTTACCATAACCCATATTGCATCTCGACCTTCTTTGACCCAGGGAAGACCTAACAAAACATCCATAGTGTTGAGCTCTCATTCCCTCTCAGGGATTCTTTTGTCCTCTATATCGATACACTGGGTTACAGGGGTTCGTCCTTTACCTCCTTGCATGCAACTTCATCTTAAGCATCTAAAGTGCTATTGCCATTTTCCATGGTGTATCATGATTTCCTGTATGTCATGATTCTTTCAAGATCGTTTCCTTCGAAACCCTAAACTACTCCAGTCAGGGTTTCATCACCTTCTTTTCCAAAGAAGTGCACTTGAGGTTCTACCACCATCCTTTCATCGTATCAAGGACTAGACGGGCTAACCAAACAACTCTCAACTTTTCAACGTATCTTGTTATATCTGAGTGTTATCCAAACACCTCTCCCTTTCAAACTTAGGGTTAGCCAAACAACCTCTTCTAACTTCTAGTCAAACAAGTCTTAACCAAAGCATTCATTACCACCTCTCGTCCTTCGGTATTAGGTAACATTAAAGACATACATTTCCATGCATTTCACTTATCATATTACCTCCAACTCTATGTCTATCTCTATATTCCATCATCATGGTGATCAAACTCAACCTGGTATAACTTGTAAGTTCCATATAGCTCATGATAAAAACATCCTCATCAGGGAACTACCTCATTCCTCTTAGTGTTTTCAAACCATCCATGTATCATTCACTTTACTAGGGTAGGTTATATTCTCTATCCCTATTTCTCGTGGCGACGTTTCAACCTACATCATCTCTTATCCTTGGTGTATGGCATGCGTAATGTCCTATCTCTCACTCCCATAACAAGAAGAAATAAGCATTTGGCTGCAGTCCAAATACAGAGTTCTTCCTGTTCCAAGAGTAGAGATGGTACATCCCACCTTGACAATACACCTTTTAAATTTAAGTTGAAATGTGCCACATGTGTCTCAGACATCATGATAACAAATTAATCTTGAACCCACTGAGGTTTATATCCTTAGTCAACTCCTCTAGGTTCATAGGGTACCAACTCTTTTGGGGTCATCCCTCTTCCCTCATGCATCAAGAGAGTGCCCTACTCATATGCCTTTGGGTCCCATGGGTTCATGAAGGTGATCAATCTCCTAACCCATGGCCCTCAGACAATGATAGCTGTTACCTCTCGACCCTATGGTCATGTGCAACTGGGGAATTAGGTAACTCCTACTTTCATCGGTCTTATCCCTACCTGACCCTAGGATAAACTTAGGATTCTCCATCATAGTACATGTTCACTTAGAACCTTACCCAAGTCTTCATCATCTCTCTTTCTGCATTCATGGGCTGGCCTTCATCCTTTCATTGGGATCATGGCATCCTGCCTATCTTGGTCAAGCCCCATACCGATTACCTCCATGGTAACTCATTCATATGCATTTAGAGATGGATATATATATATGGGTCTACATGTTCATTCTCATACCACGTACTTTTCACTTAACTTCTCAAGATCCTATGAGACCTCTTTTAAACTAACTATACTGATATACACCCTTCCAAAGGGGTCCCTCTCCCAGGATGGGAGGAAAACTATCTCTTGACCATGAGGTCACCACACTCTTAGGTCTAGGGTTCACATCCACTTGAGCCTACTTAACCTTAGCAAGCTACTAAGGCACAAGCAAAACACCTACTGAACCATGCTAGGTCATACTTGTCCTCTTTCCTCAATGCTGGATCAAGATCATATCTTCCTTTATCCTCGACCTAGCTGTGAGGGGTTCACGAAACCTACCTTTAAACCTAAGGGGGTTTCATCTTCCATTATGTACGAGGAGTACCATGCTCAAAACTTATAGCATCTTAATTATCATCATAAGCATTAGGTATACCACTTCCCCTCTTAGGCCTAGGAACCCTAGGTTCACTTTTAGGTGTCCAACTGCATGCTCTATCTCTTAACCATGAATCAAGCTTGCCATAACGTGCACGTCCGGTCATCCTTCAACTCGAACAACCCTTTAAGGTTGAGTCCTCCTCAAGGACAACTAACAAGATATAAGCCCTCAAAACATGTTACCATACCTCTCCGGGGTTTATGGAACTCTTCTTCTCATCTATACCATAGGTACGAAGGTACTCATCCTCTCTCGAGGATTTGGGTGGTCAAAGGTACTCGGTCATCCAACCTCTCATGGCTCATATGGCATCCCAGGCACATCCATCCAAACACTTGGTCTAACTCATCATGCCATATCTCTATATATCCTTCACTTAGGGTTAGGGTTAACGTCATCCTCGTAGCCATGTTTCTACTTATCATGGAGATCTCTATCTCCAAAACTAACTTATCCTCTAGACAAGAAGGTCTAGCCTCAGGTCTCTTCTGAGGTCACGATAACTTATGTCATACGACCTAAGCATGTATGTATCATTTAGTTGCGCTTAATCTATTAAGCTTATGTCCATGACATCTTATTTACATACTTTTCATTAATTTGATGGAGGATTCCTTAAACCTTATTAACCTTACCCATACCTCAAGAGGGTGAGGAAAAGAGAGAAAACCCTAATCCTTAGGGTCCTTAACAGAATTTTTGTGATGAGAAGGGATGAATAAGATGAGAAGTCCTAAAGGTATCTTATTTCGATTCATACCCTAAGACTTTGGCCAGGCGGTCACACGGGTCCGGGAGTCCTCGTATTCCGACTAGCGGTGCGGAGGAAAATCTTGCCAGCCCCCGGTCGTGATCCCTTTCTAGACACCTCCGTCTTTCAAATACTCCTCTAATAACTCCCTTGGGTTCTATGGAGTTTGTAAAATTTAATAATTATTAATGGTTACATGAGGAACCCAGGCTCTGATACCAAATGTTACGACCCCACCTTCCGATAACCCCCAATTAAGGGAGACCGAGAGGTTGAAGCCGCACCAATAAAATTTCGGATCAAAGGTTCGACATATAACCAATAACAATTATTAAATTCTAACATACTATACTGAAAAAGGTAATAAAATTTTTCTTTATCAAACCTTTGAAAAGTTGGAAGTACTAGACTTCTAACCACAAAAGGACTACTCTAACTAACTCCTCCTTGTTCTTTAGTTCTTGAATTCACAATGTGTCACTTTACTGTTTTGTGCTTTGGAATATGTACCTAAAACGCCGACAAACAAAGCAACGGTCAGTCGGTATGTGGAGGAAACAATAATCAAGCAATTATGCTAACAATGTAATCAAGCAATTAATCTTTTTAACAATCAAGATTACATTTTAAGCCATACATCTCAATCCCTACATATTCCCAACTCTGTGCAGTTCCTGCAGTGAACTTTCATTATACCTCTGTAAAGGTAGAGTCGCATGGCACTACTCCAGGTAGCCCAATATCTAACTCAATGTGACTTGATGGTCCTACCACAAGGGTAGCCATGTACTAAGTCAAACACAGACCTGATGACCTCTCCAATAGGCAGCCATGTACTAGGTCTTCTCATGACCTGATGGTCCTACCCATTAGATAGCCATGTACTAGGTCATACACAGAGGGAACCAGGATCTGAGCATGTAGTCATATACGTTTTGTGATAATCATAGTCACTTTATAGTTGCATGAAATAAATAGACATTCAACAGTTATTTCAAGCAACCGATAAATCATTCGGAAATCGCCGGGAAACTAAAGCGATTATTCATAAGCGTAACCACATACCTTATTTGATGAGTCATGCAGATTATTCCACATATACTTCATGTTCATTCAATCAAGCCAATCAACAGATCCAAGCAAGTAATTCAATCATCACATAACTCCTGAAAAGAATACATACTTTATTTATTACACACTTCATCAAGAATCTACTTTACTGTCTTGGATTCTCTTTCTAGGATTTCTAATCCGCATTAAGGCTTCATTAATATTCATTAGGGTTTCTTAGATCACTTTCTCAAATTTTATCCCTTTTTGGTTATCAAACCCTAAAAATATTCTTTTCCATTTCTAATTGCTCAAATTATTCAATTAAGAGTATTTTATGTCCAAATTGACTTAGGATCATCATATCCCTATTTATTCACAGATTCGATCAATTAAACCAATTAAAAGACATATTCTCTTAAATTAGGGTTTTCAAGCTTATTAATGCATATTCATGCACGAAACCCTAAATTAAGCCAATTTTATTAATAGATTATCTTTTTAGATTCCATCTTCACATTTATCAACAATAGGTTATTATCATCCATTGAACATCAAATCAAAGGGTCTTTCCTTAATTAAATCATTAAAGACGATAACTTCATGCCCCTTTTCATATTTCAAGCATATTTATGCACCTAATCTCTAAATTAGATTAATCACGTGTAAATATCTTCCTTTTTGAACATAATGTACTATTTTACATTTAACAGGTTAATATCAACTCTAATGACCCATTAAACCCTATTGAGCACATTAATTATATCAAAGTAGGGTTTCTTTAATCATTAATACAATAAAGATGATGATTTACACTACACTTCGAACTATGATCAGATTAAGTCTATAAAACTATTTTTATTGGATTCCTCATGTTCTTATGATCAATTTTCATATATAAACTTTTGTCATCCGAGCTACGAATATTTAATTACGATTTTTGTAATAAAACACTCACTTCGGCCAATGGGGGTCTGCCACGTATTCTCTCCATGTTGCGCCCATCGGCAACTTAAAACATATCTGAAAGACTCTTTTACCCTCCCGCGGCTCTTTTAGCTCGGTGATACCGGGAGGGCAAAACCGTCCTTTGCGCGCCATCATCTCCTTCCTCGCAGCAACCGGTTGCTGCCGCCCTAGGAGCTGTGGGCGGGGCTTCCCCTTCGCCCACCTGACCTCGCCGGCCCTCAGGGACACTCCCTTTGCGTCCGCCGCCCTCCCCCGTGCCTGCCTATGCCCGCTTTGGTGACGAGGCGGCCGGGTGGAGAAGGTCCTGGCCTGCGACCTGCGGCCATGTTGCAGGTCTTGCCGCGGCCCATGAGAGGAGTGGTGCGCCTGAAGCTGCTAGCTCCTCCGTTTGGGGTTGTCATGGTAACCTACTTCTTCCAACACTACAGCTCTGAAGCCCCTTATTCGCTCTAGGTTCAGCCCACTCCCTCAGTTAGGGTTTCACGTGTAAGAACCAAAAAGAAGAGAGAGAGGTGAGTTTTCTTCTGTGAACTCGACCAGGGGGGGTCTTCCCCTTTTATAGGGGAGGATCAACGAAGCCATAGGTTGGCTTAACACGATTCAAGGTGTTCCTTTCCTAAAAGGAATCCTACTCCTTCAAAGAGAAGTATTCCTTCTCTCTCTCTCTCTCTTTCCTTATCCTTTTGATACTCCCTTTTCTTTAGATATTAGGAATTTGAAATTCCTCTCCTGAATTCCCTTTATTTGCCTTTTAATCCATAGGAACGAAATCCTATTTTTTATTAATAGCAATTGCTTCCTTTTTAGCAATACCACTTAATACATTAATTGTATACTCACATTATCTCCTTATTTCATATTTATGGTATTTCCTCTTTATTCTTCTTTCCTTATCCTCATTAATATTCCTTTTATCATTAGGAATCCTTGAACCACGAAATTCCACAAAGGGTCATACAATTATATCTTTTTCTTCTTATTTTCAACATATTTCTATTATTATCAATTTCTTTCTTAAAAAGAAATATTTATTTAATCTTTTCTTTTCCTCATTGCTTTCTTTTTTGTAACCTTGGACTCCTTGGTACCCAAGGAACCCAAGAGGCACGAAATCCTCTTTGGATTTACCTTCTAGAGGTTTCCACATATTTCCTTTCTCAAATTCTCAATTATTCCTTAATCAATTGAAATTCCTTTTTATTGGGCCCAATAGCCATTAAAGCCCACAAAGCAACCAATCAAGGCTATTGTGAATGGAATACATTTAATCAAAACAAATCATATCATTATTTGTTCAATTATCTTTAATAAGAGAAATTACATTTCTTACCAATTGAGCCCAAAAATTGGGGTTATAACATTTCCTGTTATAAAATTGCACTTAGAAGGAAGACACTTAAGTCCTAATCCTATTGGTCTCTTATCGTCCCCTGATCTTGAGTAACTAAGTACTCAAAACCTAAGCTCTGATACCAAGATTGTCACGCCCCGATCTCGCATTAATCACAAACCACAAGATTAGGGCGTGACAGGGTGGGATTAACACATAAGCCAACCACTCATCACTTTTTAAAACATTTTATAGAGATTAATAGGGTAATCCGATTTATGCTGTAAAATGAAACTAAACAAACTGCGGAAGCATCTTTATTAAACTAACTAGCAATATAAACCGAGTCTACAACATATTACATTGTTCGACATAAAATAAAGCATAACAGATAATTTACATCTTTATACACATTCACTCTCTCACTCACACCTTGTCCCAAAGATCGAGGGGAAAGGACTAAGAGACCTCTAACTAGACTAACTACAAACCTTTTATAACTAGGCGTTAGGATGAAATGACCCTTCCGATTCCTGATGCTGATGATAACCTGAAAATGTTTTGAGTAGAGGTATGAGCCTACTCGCTCAGTGAATAGTATTTCACTTAGCTATCACTAAACAACTCATCAGGTTTATAAATTGAAATTAAACATAAATGCAGAACTAAGCAAGGCAGTTCTAATAACATAACAGATTTGCAGAATATAATCACATTTCCACGCAATAGCACATAATTTGAATAGATAATCAGATATAAAGAAATAGCACACGGGTTCGAATATTTTAATTTACTGTGATCCTATATGATTACATACTTATTTTATTATGCCCTAATCATATGCAGTGTACTCTGCATATAAAGATCCGTAGCAAGTTCATGCTACGATCCCACCGTACAAGACTTAGCGACACACCCGGGAAATGCTAAGTCTGACGCCAGCCCTGCTCTACTACAGGACCCCAGGCTCCACGGCCTCAATGCACAACCACATGTGCTGCACAACCACGTGTGCTCCACACTCCTCTTGACAAACCTGAGCACACAGGCGGAGAGTCTCACGGGGTTATCTCCATGACACAAGCACAGATAATGTTGCAATAACCCCCACTTTCCTCCAGTGCCACCGTGACACAAGCACGCGTTGTTATTGGACACTGCCTCTCTATCCTCGTGTCTCCATGACATCGCACGGATAATGTTGCAACACGAGTTTCACCCCTAAGAAGCAGATCTGTCAAAGGGGTTCTACGGTGTTAGGGCACCTAAGTCTATTAACTGATTAACATATAACCATTTAAACATGAATATCACATTTACTGATTTCATATCAGATCACAATACACTGTCATTCTAAACCGACAGAGCAATATATTTCAAATCATTGTAATTTCTGAGAAATTCTCATACCATGCATTCAGACAAATTAGAAATGCATAAATAACCCAACTTATTTCAATTTGGCACATACATAGAGAATTTACGCAATTGAACATCTTATTGCACAAATTAAAGAAATTTGCTTCACATATGAGAATCATACTCAACAATTATCAATTATCTAAATTTCTCGAAAAACGTGCACATTAACCCAAATCCTAGTTTGTGCATCACTTAACTCAATTAAGAGTTAATTACATATCACAACACAATTTAATAACAATACTTGAGAATTTCTGGTAATATTTCAGAGAAATGTGCCATTTCATGTAAATATCAATTTACACATATTAACGTCAAAAGATATATGCAATTAAGGTTTTCATGCATATTTTATTTATTCATATCAACTTTGAAATCGTACATCTGATAATTTATCATAAATCTTCATTGTCTGGGTTCATACCCAAATCATACCATTTTTAGACATGAATTTCTAATTTCAACATTCAAATAAGCAATTTAGGTTCCAATGAACCATATAAATCTACCGATTCAATCCACACTGATCAATTACTAAATTTAATCATATAACAGCGTCTAGAAGCAATTTATGAAATAAAAAGTCGGACGACGCCAAACGCCGCCCTACGCCTGATAACGCCTGTTATCAGCGTAATTCACGCACAAAATAGAAAATATTCAACGCCTGAGTTTATTAATGATAAATAAATGAAATTCTACTCACTTAAATTCGGAAATGCCCGAATTCGTCTGGATCCGTCCAGGAACGCATCCAGGGGGTTATCTTCAACCTCTGAATAGCCCCAATTTGAATCTTCTGCAATCGATCGAACAATACTTTTCTCACCATTATCATCCAACCAGTACACCTGCAGGAACTCAGTAGGAAGCAGGCATCCACCACCAACATCCACAACAAGACCTCAGACTTGAACTCGAGGAACCGGTGGTAGTGGGCGCATGTGCACAGCTCGTGCTTCCAGAAGGTGTCCACAACGCCCTACAGCTTCCTTGACCGCAGGGTCTGCTGCGTCTGCTTGGCCGCCGACAGCTTGTACCGCTCCATGTCAAATAGCTCCAGCCTCGTGTTGTAGTAAGGACCAATTGCAATGAGATGAGGGACGTAGACGTCCGGTTTGTTCTGGAGCAGGTTCTTGGGGACATAGAATACAGAGACGGGGACGTTGCTTAAGGCTGGTCGTAGCTAGAGCAAAGAGCTGCTGGACGAAGCCAAGGCTAAAAGGTCGGCCACCCTCTCTTCATCTTCTTGGCCGGTCACTGGGCGCTGCTGGTCGTGCTGCAACGCATTAGATTGGGCGCAACAGGGGCGCCGCCCTAGGCGAGATTGGAGGAGGAAGACGGGTGGAGGAAGAAGAGTGGACGGAGGTCAGCTGCTGGTCAGAGCTATGACAGAAACTAGGGCTCGAAATCGCCCCCCCTCCCTTTCCCCCTCTAGCTGACATCGTAGCTGTAGCTTGGGCGGCCCCTGCTGGGCGGCGCCCTAGCAGCTCGGCTGCTTGGTAGGGCCGCGACTAGGGCAAAGGAGAAAGGAGGAAGAGGAAGGGAAGAAGAAGGAGAAGGGGAATAGGGCGCCAAGATGGCTCGCCCAAGACAACCCCAAATCACTCGCGTCTCCTTCTCAGCTGGTCGGGCTGCTCAGTCGGTTCCCCGCTCACGATTTGGGAAAGAAGAAAGGAAAGGATAAGCGAGAAAAACCAAGGAAAGGAAAAGGTTAATAACCTATAAATAGAAAAAATTGCAGAAATGGTCCAAGGAATATATAAACACCATAACTATGGCCTCGGGGGTCCGATTGGAATGATTCTTTTTGCAAAACTTCGATAACGAAATTCACTACGACCTCGAAGCAAGAAATCACAATTAGGATCTTGTCACCACTGGTCAAAGCACCAATTGCATCTGTAATTGCTTGATTCAACTTAATGAACTTAATAATCAACATTGCTATTATCATTAATCACCTCAGATGATTAAATCTCGACTATTGATTCACATATTGTCTTATCTTAATTATCCATGCTATTTAATAATATACTCAACACTAGACAAGGTGTTTCATGTTAATTGAGGTATTTACTGGCTAACCTCAACGTGGGTCATAACAAAGGAGATCGCAGTTCAGCATCAATGTCAGTTACAGGACCACCAAGACCACAACAACTGGAAAGAAGCTGCTACAGATGTGGGAAGGTGGGGCATCTAATGAAAGACTACAGAGCTAGACCAGCCAGTGTAACCCAACCAGAGAGACAGAGTCAGCAAGGATCCCAGAGGAGACAGTTTCAAGGAGCAGCTAGAGGATGTGGACAAGCGTCCCAAGCTGGATCGTCAGCACCAAATCAACCTCAAGCGACAGCAAGGTTCTATGCTATGAACCCACCTGATGCAGTGATCAACCCACGAGTTGTGGCAGGTCAGATGGAATTGTTATATTCTGATATGTCTACATCCTGTGTTGTATCTGTTTTGATTGACCCGGGTGCTACACACTCCTTTATCACTCGAAGAGTGATTCGTAACTGCAATATGTCAGTTAGTCATAGGGTAGATAGCTTGTTGCTTGAGACTCTATTGAGAGGGTCTGCTGTGTTGTAGGAGGTTTTCTCTCCCTGCATCCTTTTCTTTTCTGATCATCGCATTCAAGTGGATCTAATACCACTTTAGATGTAAGGATTTGACATAATCCTTGGGATGGATACCTTGGAAAGGTATAGGGTTGTCTTGGATTGTGAATCCAAGCAGGCTATGTTTACTGATGAAAGAGACACATATATCTTTCAAGGAGAGAGAAAGATTCTACCCACCTCTCTTGTGTCATCTATGGTTGCTGAGAAGATGATGAAGCAAGGATGTTATGCATTCTTAGCCCATGTGGTAGATACTACCATGGAGAGTCCTAACCCTGTAGAAGTTCCTGTAGTCAGTGGATTTGAAGATGTATTTCCTGAAGAACTTCCAGGTGTGCCACCGCCTCGAGAAATTGATTTCAAAATCAATTTGATCCCAGACACACAACCTATAGCCCAGACACCGTATAGGATGGTGCCTGCCGAGATGGCAGAACTCAAGAAACAACTTCAAGAGTTGCTTGAGAAGGGCTTCATCCGACCGAGCACTTCACCTTGGGGTGCTCCAGTTCTTTTCATTAAAAATAAAGACGGTTCAATGCGGTTGTGCATTGACTACAGACAACTAAATAAAGTAACAATAAAGAATAAGTACCCTCTACCGAGGATTGATGATCTCTTTGACCAGTTGCGTGGTGCAACTGTCTTCTCGAAGATAGACTTGAGGTCGTGATATCATCAACTCCGCATTAAGAATAGTGACATATCCAAGTCTTCCTTTAGGACAAGGTATGGTCACTATGAGTTCATAGTTATGTCATTTGGACTAACTAATGCACCGGCTGCATTTATGGAACTTATGAATAGAATCTTCCGACCTTTCCTCGATCAGTGTGTTGCTGTCTTTATAGATGACATTCTGATATATAGTAGAGATACTCTGCAGCATGAACAACATCTTCGTCAGGCTCTAACTTTGCTAAGAGAACACAGGCTATATGCTAAGTTTAGCAAGTGTGAGTTCTGGTTGCCGGAAGTATCTTTCCTTGGACATGTAGTATCTGCCTCGGGTATTTGTGTTGACCCTAAAAAGGTAGAATCTGTTCTACAATGGGAACAACCGAAGACACCGATAGAGATCCGTAGTTTCTTAGGGTTGGCTGGCTATTACCGAAGGTTCATTAAGAACTTTAGTTCCATAGCCTTACCTTTGACTAAGTTGACCCGGAAGGATGTTCCTTTTGTCTGGAGTGATAAGTGTCAGCAATCTTTTCAGTTGCTGAAAGAGAGGTTGACAAGTGCACCTGTACTTGTGTTACCTGAGCAAGGAAAAGGATACATAGTTTTTTGTGATGCCTCCAAGAATGGACTCGGATGCATGTTGATGCAAAATAAGCAAGTGATTTCTTTTGCTTCCAGACATCTTAAGAAACACGAGGAGAATTATCCGAAACACGATTTGGAGTTAGCTGTCGTGGTTCATGCCTTGAAGATCTGGAGACATTATCTCTATGGAGAGACATTCCAGATTTTCACTGATCATAAGAACCTTAAGTACATCTTCTCTTAGCACAAACTTAACATGAGGCAACGTCGCTGGATGGAGTTAATCAAGGACTACGATTGTATAATTGATTACCATCCAGGGAAAGCCAATGTGGTTGCAGATGCTTTGAGTAGGAAATCAGCAACACCATCCTCTGATAGGGCACAACTAAACTCTTTAGTATGCTCAAGGAGAGATATGCTAATCTCCTTAAGGCAAGACAATGTACAGTGGAGAGTGTCATTGTTAGCCGGGTTGTTGGCTGAGATGCATATAAAGCCTACTCTAAGAGAGCAGATCAAGGAGGCACAACAAATTGATGCTGCTGTTCAGCAGATCAGATCAGAGTATGGTGATGAAAAGCGAAATGGTTTCCATGACTCAGATGATCATGTAGTATGTTATCATGGAAGAATGATAGTGCCAGATGTGGATAAATTGAGGACTTTAGTCCTGGAAGAAGCTCATTCTTCAATGTATGCCATGCATCCAGAAAGCACCAAGATGTATTGAAACTTGAAAGATATGTATTGGTGGCCTGGGATGAAGAAGGATGTTGCAGAGTTTGTGATGAGGTGTCCAGTGTGTCAACAGGTTAAAGCTGAACACCAGAAACCTACAGGAACAATGCAACCCTTACCCATACCACAATGGAAGTGGGATCATGTAACCATGGACTTTGTTGTTGGCCTACCTAGGACAAGCAAAGGACATGATTCCATTTGGGTAATAGTTGATAGGTTGACAAAGACAGTGCATTTATTACCTGTCAAAACAACCTATTCTACTGAGAAGTTAGCACAGCTGTATGTTGAAGAGATAGTGCGACTGCACGGAGTTCCAGTCACTATAGTTTCTGACAGAGGTCCTCAGTTTACGAATCATTTTTGGGAATGACTTCATAAAGCTCTAGGCACCCAGTTAAGGATTAGTACAACCTTTCACCCACAGACTGATGGACAGTCGGAAAGGACTATACAGACCTTGGAGGACTTGCTAATAGCATGTGTTCTTCAGTTTACAGGGAGTTGGGATCTGCACCTAAGCTTGATAGAGTTTGCCTATAACAATAGCTATCAACATAGTATCGATATGGCTCCTTATGACGCTTTGTATGGTAGACGATGTAGATCACCCTTATGCTGGTATGAGACTGGTGAACATCAGTTGTTAGGTCCTGATCTTGTGCAGCAAACCACAGAGAAGATTAAATTAATACAACAACAGATTAAGATTGCACAGGATAGGCAGAAGTCATATGCTGACAGACGTCGTAGACCCTTAGAGTTCCAGGTTGGAGACAGAGTGTACCTCAAAGTCTCACCTTGGAAGGGAGTTCTGAGATTTGGAAGGAAAGGGAAGTTAGCTCCGAGGTTTATGGGGCCTTATCCAATCATTGAACGGGTTGGAAGGGTAGCCTATAAACTAGAATTACCATCAAAGTTACAGAGGTTACACCATGTGTTTCACATTTCTATGCTGAGGAAATGTCACCCTGATACCGAATCAGTTCTACAACCTATGGAGGTAGAATTGAATGATGATATAACATATGAGGAAGGACCAGTGTCAATCCTTGATAATAGAATTAAAAAGCTAAAAAAGAAAGATATAAGCCTTGTGAAAGTCCTCTGGAATCACCGTAGTGTTGAAGAAGCCACTTGGGAACTAGAGGAAGAGATGAGAAGGAAATACCCTACTCCTTTCTCTTAATATGTCTTGTTGATTTCGGGGACAAAATCCTTGTAAGGGGTGGATAATTTAACATCCCTGACCTGGGTTAATAACTAAACCTAGTTGTTTTTCCTAAATTATGTAATTAGATGCTTGTGATTATCTCCTGGTATGTAATTAAAACTCCTAAGGAACATATGTTTCCATTTCTGTCCTTTTTGAACAATGTTATAGTATTGTTTTGTAATACATGGACCTATGTGCAAATTACCCAATTAGAAGGGTTAACTTGCAATTTACACATGTTAATATGTTCCTTTAGTGTTGAGATCATAAGATTAAATATGATGAAGTTTTATGGATTACCCAAGCTTGGGCACTAAGATGCAACTTGTAGAGTAATCCTTGTACTTAAAACCCCTAGTTTAAGTGTAAAGTGCAATTTACCCAAAAGGTGGGGTGCAAATTGTAAAATACACCTTCAAGTTTATCTTTTATGACTCTTGACATCATTTTGAGTGAAAATAATGAAGGGGGCTCTTCATTTGATTAATAATATAATAAGGAACACCTTTGTAATTAAATCACCAAGTTGTAACTAAAGAGACCCTTATATATGTGCACCTTAGTGATAAGTTGACTTTCTTTGCTTTTAGTTCTTGGTCTTAGAAGGAGTTTTGCCTTATAAATACGGAGAAGGGACGTGCAAAGAAGAAAGGAGGGACCTAGATGAATAATGGAATAACTAGTTGTCCTTATGTTGAAAATGACCCCAAAGTACATATACAACTTTCTTTTGCAAACAAAGGAATGTTTCTCTTCTTCTATCACTTATCACCTTGCTCAAACCGACTAAGGCAGAGCTCTGGAGTAGAGGAGGACGACCAAGGAGAAGCTAGGTAAGATTGGGTCATCTTCTTGCTCGATTTCTTGGAGGAAAGTGGATTACAAGGTTAGTTTTATGGTTTTCTCACTTAGCTTTCTCTTTCTAGCCGATCTTTCCCAACCTTCTCTTGGAGAAAAACCTTTGGCCAACTTGTGGAGCTCAAGACACCATTAAAGGCTTGAAGCTTGGAAGCTTGGATCTCTAGGAACGACCTTAAGGCGGGTTTTATAACTCTAAACCTCTTGCTTTGTTTATGCATATCCTTATTCTTGCAAATTGTAGTTAGTTCTTCTTCTTCCCCACTCTTCCTTGCACTTTTGCAAGTAAAACCACGAGGTAACCGACCTGTTCCAAGGTTGAAGATGATGGGCATGATTTCCTAGGCAACTTTACCAAACGACCTTGGACCATTTGGTCCAAACGGTTGTAAGACCGTTTGGTTTCAAACGGTCTTGCAAACTGAACAGTCGATAGTGGGTTTTACCCTACTCTCATTGAAACGTTTTGTGTTGCTAATCAAGGGATGTCTAGGGTTAGATAGTGACTCTTTCTAAAGCACAAATCAATGACTTCATAGGTGATTTATCCAAGGTGTTTACTTATGTAAACAATCAATGGTCTTACCTTTTAAACATCCAATGGTTCTTGGTGACATTGTTGTATGGTGATATGGGTTGAATGATGATGGAACAAATGGAGGGTTACCCTTAATAAGGTAGTCTTACCTATTCACTCATATGTATATAAGGGATGATAATCATATTGTGTTTATATGTAACCCTAATGAGGTATATCTTGTTATACCTAGCTTTAATATAAATAAATGATGATAATTGGGTATGAATAGTCCTTGAATGACTAATACAATCATGAAATACTTTGTTACTATTGTTGAAACCCTAGTATGCTATAACCCGATGGTTACACCTTGATTTATGTGTGGATTCATACTTGAGAATAGTATGGAATGTTATGGTGATGCTTCACCTTATGCATCCATGATCCAATGGGGATGCCATGAGTTAGGGTTTGGGTATAAGTGATGATTAGTAACATTAATATAATTTATCTTGTTGAACCTAACTCTAATGTAAATAGATAAAGATGAGTATTCATGTTTAAGATTCTTATATGATGGAATGATTGTAGAATAACCTCCTTAATATGATCATAACCCTAATGTGTTAATTGGTGGTTATCATAGCCACATGGTTGATACTTTCTTATGCTAAACACGTGCATTATGAATATGGTGAGGGATAATCATATCTAGATTCCTTGCATGTTGATGTAATAAAGGAATGATATTAATGTTTATATAACCCTTCTATGATTGTTTATGAATATCTCCTAGCTCATTAATGCAATATCGTGTTGATCTGGTGTATTATATGTAAGTGATATTGTTGAGCCTTGTTATAAGGCATGCAAAGATAATGATGATCTTGCATGGAATAGTATGATGGTATTAATGACCTTTGGGCATAGTTGATCCCTGAATGAGGTGTAATCCTATTGTGTTGATAAGGGTTGATACCCTATGATATAGTGGAAAACATTTATATCTTGTGATAGTATGATGACTAGTGTGGTCTCATGAATGGCAAGTGAATAGTACCATGTGATGATGAGATGAGAAATTATGTTTCACACATTTTATATCTTTTGAATTTGTGATATTTATATGCTTGTTAGAAGTGAATTAGGATTTGTATGTCCACTTGTTTGATGCAGCCTTAATTCACCCAATTGGCATAACTAATCAAGTGAAACTCTAATCATGTAGTGCCTTGTGCCATAGATCCATCTGAGTGTTAGAACTTGCCAGATGGTGAAACGAGTATTCCTAAGGGAAACTCAGAGCGCATACTGATGAGTATGCGGGGTGCTTGTCATCCTGAATTCAAGTGTTTAGGGAGGATGACTACGATCATACCTAGCCCTCAGTTTAAGAACGGCTGCAGTCGTGTCTCAGTGATTATATATGTGATGATATTGGAGGACAACTGTGGTTGTACCTTGAATGTTAGGGTATGCGTACCCACCTCTTTTCACTAGTGTTGTGACCTGTACCAAGGACGGACTGGGCTGTAGCAGCTTGACCTTATGTGTTGCTGTGGTGGACCCATACTGACTGGGGGCAGAGAAGATCTTAGGAGTCCGTCTCTTCCTAGATCTTGGCACTGATTTCAACTTAGCAGTGGTCAGTTGGATTTTGAGTGGTATCCTCAAATTCCTTAGGGCATAATAAAAGATGTAATACAATTGTATAGTATATCTGTTTAGGATTATACACAACGCTTCACATTGGATGATAACCTTTATTTGTTATCTTTACATAATGATGATGCTTAATGCAATTAAGAGATAGTAAATATACTTATGTTGTGGATATGCTTAGATTGTAGATGCATACATACAGTAGCCATGCTTATGTTGATAACTATACTACTACTAACATCTCATGTTGTTAGTTATGTTTAGCATGCTAGCCATGCCTTTGTAACTAGAGATGAATATATTGCTAATCATCCTTATCCAAGTAGTTGTGCTTATGTTGTTAGGTCTTCTTATGATGTTGATATGTTCAACCAATTAGACATGCTCATGTTGTTAGCTATGCTATGTCACTATACTTGCTCATGATGCTAGAACTTCATATGCTACTGAATTGCTTATATTGTCAACAAGATAAAGGATGATAGTCTGGCTAATGATGATAGTTATTATCTACTCCTTTATGCATTTTGTTAATCATCAATACTATTGATCTTATTTGTTATATATGATTAAAATACTTAACTGTTTAATTACTTAAAAATGTTGTAATCAATAAACATTGTTGGAGGTTATATCTCTTGCTGGGACATGGGTCTCACCCTTGTGGTTCACCACATTTTTTTTAGGTAATCAGAAGTGATGAAAACAAACATGTAGAAGCAAAGAGGATCTATCATAATGAGTCTTTGAGAAAGTTGATTAGATGGCTAGTGTGTCCTAGAGTCATCCCTGTACTCTCAGGTCCGGGCAGGAAAAGTTTGTATATGGTGTTTCAAACGAATCGAAATTTTGTTAGCATGTTAATGTTTGTTTGTGTGACATATACAAATATTGTTCTCCTGCGTATATATGTTGTGGCTAAGGTGATAAACCAATTTGTATTCAATTCTTGGCATAGTATGGATACAAGAAAGATATTAGGCTCTTATGCAAATGTTTTTGAGTGGGTCTTGATGTTGAAATCAGTTATAATTTACCCAGATTTTTGGGTATGTGATTAATTAGTGATTGATTGTGTTTTATGTTTTGAGTAATCTCATTTAGTGTAACTAGTTCTCACAACAAGTATATATCCTCAACCTACCACCCCCACATATTCAACAGTATGCACTCTAAGTTTCCCTTAGGAATACTCATTTCACCATCCAGCAAGTTCTGACACTGAAGATGGTTCTACGACACATGGCACTACATGATTAGAGTTGCACTTGATTAGTTATGCCAATTGGGTGAATTAAGGCTGCATCAAACAAGTGGACATACAAACCCTAATTCACTTCTAGTAAGCATATAAATATCACAACATTGAAAAGATATAAAACGTGTGAAACATCATCCAATCATCACATGGTACTATTCACTTGCCATTCATGAGACCACACTAGTCATCATAATATCACAAGATATAAATCATTTTCACAATACCACACGGTATCAACCCTTATCAACATAAGAGGATTACACCTCATTCAGGGCTCAACCATGCCCAAAGGTCATTAAGACCATCATACTATCACATGATATAAAATCCTTTTCACAATATCATAGGGTATCAACCCTTATCAACACAAGAGGATTACACCTCATTTAAGGCTCAACCATGCCCAAAGGTCATTAAGACCATCATATTATTCCCTGCAAGATCATCATTATCTTTGCATGCCTTATAACAAGGCTCAACAACATCACTTACATATAATACACCAGATCAACACAATATTGCATTAATGAGCTAGATGATATTCATAAACAATCATAACAGGGTTATATTAACATTAAGAACATTCCTTTATTACATCAACATGAACAAAATCTAGATATGATTAACTCTCATCATATTCATAATGCACATGTTTAACATAAGAAAGTATCAACCATGTGGCTATGATAACCACCAATTAACATATCAAGGTTATGATCATATTAAAGAGGTTATTCCACCATCATTCCATCGTATTAGAATATTAAACATGAATACTCATATTTATCTATTTGCATTAGAGTTAGGTTCATAAGATAAATTACATTAATGTTACTAATCAACACTCATACCCAAACCCTAACTCATGACATCCCCATTGGATTGTGGATGCATAAGGTGAAGCATCACCATCACATTCCATACCATTCTCAAGTATGAACCAACACATAAATCAAGGTGTAACCATTGGGTTATAGCATCACTACTATAGAAAAGGCCTTTGGCGTTGGTTATTTAGAGCATTTAGCGTCGGTTTCCAAGCGACACCCAAGTGGGTGCCACTAAAAGTCAACACCTTCAGTGTCAGTTTCTAATCGACGCCATAACCCTTCCCACCACTGAAAACGAACCAGCAAGGGAAATATAGGCGTTGGTTATTAAAGAAAACCAACACTATATCATGATTAAAGACGTCTGTTATTAAATAAAAACCGACGCCATAACCCTTCCCGCCACCAAAAATGCACCAACAAGGGAACTATAGGTGTCGGTTATTAAAGAAAACCGACACTATATCATGGTTAAAGACGTAAGTAATTAAACAAAAACTGATGTCATTACCCTTCCCACCACCAAGCCAGCGAGGGCACAAAGACATTGGTTTTTTGCTAATAACCGACGTCGTAAGTCTTTGGTGTCAGTTTTATACAAATAACCGACGCGTATGTTTTGATTTTTTTTCTTATCAGTTTGCAGGCCTACTGTATGGCTGGTCAGGAGGATGCAGAACCTACAGTTCAGTTTTGAACTGTAGGTTTACATCATCCATTGATATCAGCCAACAACTGGCCACAAACCTGCAAAGTCATTCACATTCAGACACGTGTATTGATCAGATACATGTAGAAACCTGCAAAGCCATTTACATTCACATTCAGTTCCATTCATTTCATCTCTTTTCACATTCAGACATTCATGTATTGATCAGAAAAAATCATTCACATTCACACATATGACAATTCATAAAAAGTCATTCACATTCACACAAAAATAATTATGAGAACAAAGTTTATAAATATCATTCTTTATTCATCATTGTGATCATTGTCATCAGATACCCAATTATATTTAAAAATTCCCACTACTTGTAAGGCTTTTGCCCATTCTTCTCTTACAACATCTAATTCCTCCCTCATATAGGGAGTATGTACATCTAGTAACTTTCCACCTGTACAGAAGTTAGTTTTAAACACCTACAAAGAGAATGACATATATATGTAATTAATAATATATGATAAGATTGATATATTTCATATTATCTAATGAGACTATATATAATACCTTATGTATAGTATTGATTTCCATTGTGGCATATTTGATGATTAGGTCCATAAATCGCATCACATAGTAGGCACATGCCCAATTGTTGTCTTGTGTAGCACAGTATAAATGGAAACATACAAAATATTCAAAAATACAAATAAGAATAGTTCACATAAATAATATATTCATTGGAGTCGGGAAATTACTTTCACATTCTCTGAAATTAGTGGCTGATTCTTTTTCTTGGGGACCTTTCCTCCAGCTTTTTTGAACTCTTGTAAAGCCCTACATGTTAATGTAACACATTAAATTGCATAATTAAATAGTAATGTAATAACATATGTTAACGAATATAAAAATATGAAATATTTCTTACGGGAATAATGGCCTTTTCATTGTGTGTCCATATTATGTATTCAATTCATCCCCCGCAAGATCTAGATAATAGACAATGAACGTCTTGGGGACAATAACTAGTAACTCCCAATGCCTACCACTATAGGTAAGAAAGTTAAAAATTAATAACTCAAAATCCACAATAAAAATGTAATTTTCTTAAGTCCATATTATAAGCAAAGTAAACTTACTCGACATTCAATGGAGCTATTATCACCGTCTTCTTATTTTTACCAAAATATTCAAAAGCAGCACATTAGTATGAAGTAACTGAAGAAGGGTCTGTATCTTCAAGACTAATCAAAGATGGAACAAAAAATCCCACATGGGAAAATGCAAAATCTGTACATATCATGTGTAAGTGGCTGCAAAACATGTATTACATATGCATTAATATATAAGAAACTAGATCACCGTATATAAAACAAGGTATACAGATGTATAAATAAGATCTCACCATATCCACAACTCTATCATAGATGTGTTCAGCCAATCATAATGAAACAACTCCAAAATATCTTGTATAAATAGCTTGTTTTCGTATGATTGACCTGCATTAATACCTATGCATTAATATGTATGCAAAACTTGTATAAATAGATTGTTATCGTATGATTGACCTACAACATCCTCCAGAATTGTAACATTTATAGGGAAATTTTGATCATGTTCGCCGATCCATACTGCCATACCCCTACAATTAGGACCTAATGAGGCATGTAGGTCCCTTGGAAGCCAACTTGGTAGTTGAGGAGGTGGTGGTGGAGGATGAGATGTAGCGGGTGTCATATTTTTGACCTGTATATATAATTTCAGATCAATTGACTCATATATACACACAAAAAAATTAACGTAATGTAAATTTATCATACAATATTAGTATAGACGACATCCGCTTTGGGCCACATTATCACTCCACCTTCTGTCTCACCAAGCGTTTCAGCATCCGGGTGGGCATATGGCAATGGAAGATCCCTCCAATCAGGGAGTACACGTATCGGGGTCACACGAACCACACTAGATGTTACTGGAGTCCTATGATATGTGTCCCCTAAAAGGGATGAGTAAGCATGTGCCTCTGCAATGACATATTCTTGACTTTTTAGTCAGCATGGCTTCAACCCCTATAAATTTACGTAAAGAATGTTATATGCATATATACATAAACATATCATCTTGAAAAGACTAGCTACTATGTCATAAAAATACTTACAGAAGATGTGCTAGGTGGTGGGTCTACATGATTACTCTCAACCTCTGCAGTAGGAGTAATAGAAGCGTGGCATGTCACAAGTACCGTCTGAGTGGCCGTCTGCGATGCCTGTCACTTCACCATTGCTTCTTGGACTTTCCTCTCAATTAATTCATCTACCTATACATGGATAAAAGAAACGCTAGCTATCAATTATTGAACTCCCTTTCGCAATGACATTCTAAAAAAAGAATAGGTTACCTCAACTTGTGAAAGTCCCACTTTTGGGACATGTTTGCGCTGGATGGCCCAAAGAATGCTTTGATGCCCACACCAACGCCTACACCCCTAACACATCTAGGATGCTCTGGGTTACCCATAGAAACTGTTAGTTCATCACTTGTGCCCTGAGGGATGAACTTTCCTTCCTTCCTCTGCTCGTGCAGCTCCCGCTAATCACCATCAATAGAAATTGGTAAGTAAACATAACAATAATCAATATCGATCGATTACTCTAAGAGTTGAATTTTACCATTTTTGTAGCTGCCTCAGCAATTGCGGGCTTCGTTATATCTCCCTTCTTATTTTCCTCCCAGCTTTCCACATAGCATGGTGAGGCAGAGGTGCGGGACCAATAGTAGAGGACTCCTGAGTAGCAGCAGACTGAGCAGTAGATGCAGCCTGTTGTCTTTGTCAAACACCTGCATAGCCTCTTGGACCCATTGTGTGGTCATGCACATTCAGTGCACACCTTGCTCTTTGAGCATCGATGATAGCCTTGTTATTAAGCACATTGATTTGGTTAGTAACACTAAAGGTTAATCTTGAATAGGTGAATACATAAGAACATATATTAATTAAATTGGGAGTGACGCTTAATACCTTGAATTCATCCATTTTTCTTTGGGTAACAAACTCCTCCTAGTCTTTGGTGTCCAGGTAGTTCCATTGCTTAGTGGCTGCTTTCTGCCTAAATTCATTTTTTAAAAAGAATACAAACAAAAATATTAGTGTAGAGTTAGTCAAAAAGTGAGCAATGTCTAGAATTGGAAATCAATCAAGAACCTCTTCTCAGCATCACATATGTAATCTCGGGTGACATTTGTCCTATAGTTCCTTAGGACCCTCCCACAGTGTTGCATCACGCATTTACGATGCAACTTTTCATCCAGATCAAATATACTCTGCAAAATAGAATTGCTATTAACTAGTATCCTAAAAATTAGTAATCTACAAAAATAGAATTGCAAATAATAATAACTCATGCATAGTTCCTTCCATACTAAGTCTTTCTTCCCCTTAGGAACTTTATTGATTCAGCCCTATTTTAGGGCTTAATCTTGTGTCTTTTTGCTCTTCAATCACATCTATACCTGTTAGATTGCATGTCATTCCTCCCAATATGCTTATTTATATCAAATGCACTTATGGAGGCTTTTTGCATGTTTTATAGGTACTTTGTCCACTACTTGATGGCATGGAAAGAGGATGGTCTAGTCTAGGGTTTCCTCAGGCTTGGAGGAGCTCAAAATGAGGCCAAAACCACTTCCAACCTACCCCAAGTGGTCAAAGAAAGTTTTGAAGCAATACCCTCCATGGATGATCAAGTTCAAGGCTCAAATGCATGGGAGAGACACCACCACGACCGTGGTGAGCCCCCACGGCCGTGGTGGACATGCCCCAAGTACAAAAAATCAGTAAAACTCCTAGAAATCGATGAAAATGGCCAAAACGACCGTGGCGATCAACATGCCCGTGGCCATAGGTGTCCACCACGACCGTGGTGACCCCCCACGACCGTGGCCATCCATGCAAACCTCCTTGTGATCTCCACATTTTATAAATCCACGACCGTGCCCATCCACCACGGTCGTGGCCTACCCTACCCACCACGACTGTGGTAACCCACCACGGCCGTGCTACTCATAAAACCCACCTAGTTTTCATTGCTTTACCTATTTTACCCCTAACTTAACCCTAGACCCCCTAGATCCCTATATAAGCCCTAGTGGCAGTTGGGGGTCGGGGGGTTGGCTGCTTAGAGTCCCATTTTCGCTCCCTAGTCACCTCCACTCTATTCCACTTCACCTCCACCTCAAATCCACTCCATTTCACCATTTCCACCACATAACCCCCCATATCTAAGCCTTCCATCCACTTCCCACCACCATTGTACACCATTCCATCCAAGAAGAAGGAGGAGGACGACCTTGCAGCTATTGGAGAGGAGGAGTCCTTCATCTACACCGAGCTCCATGGCTACGTCTTCCTCTATCTTCTGTCTTTTTGTATTTTCCATGTCTATGAGTAGCTAGTCCCCTTGGGTGGGCTGTTTGGGGGAAATTATGTTACTTTGATACCATGTTGGGGGATAATGACATGTAAATGTTGTAATTCCATTTGTTAATGATTATATTCATTTGCATGTCATTCTCCATGGATTGCTTGTTGATTTGTGTGTGAAATCACTTAGGAATTTAGGAAAATTGCTTATATGTGTGAATTTTGGGATTTTCCCCTAGGTCCAATTCTTGGATCCCTAGGTTGCCTCCCATCTTCCTACATCCTAATCAATCTCCCTAAACCTAAGTGAGATATATAAGTAGCTAGATTAGGTAATTCTAGTGCAATTAGCATGGAGCCTTCTCAAGGCTAGAATGTGGGGGGAATTGGGGTCCAAAACCCTAATTTCACCCCCATTACTACCCTCGGCCCCTAATTGCCCTAGGAATGTCTAATCTAGAAACCTAGACTTGATTAGACTCTAATTGGATTGAACTTAACCCCTAACCCAATTGAGCCTCATAAGGGTAGTAGAGGGTTTTAGGGACTAGTTCCCTTATACACAACCTAGCATATCCATGGCCAGTTAGTAGCTTAGGTGAATCCATTAGACTCTAACTTATTGTTTGGTTTGGATGATATAAATGAAATCATAATGTTCATATGTCACCCCCAACTTAAGTGATAAGTTCATACCCCTAAATAGCCCACACCTCTCTTTATTGCTTAAAACCCTAGTTTTGTGCCTGCTTAGCTTAATTAGTTCTTTTCTTGCTTAGTCAGTTGCTTGCCTTGTTCTTGCCTTGCTCATGTTAGTTTAGTTCTTTAATTTCACTTATTCTCTCTTGCTTTCCTTAGTGTAACTTTCCTTTTCATACCTAGCTTAGTCTTTCCTTGCTTGCTTAGTCTTAATCTAACCTAGGGTTAACATAGATTTCATTCTTGCCTTTAATTCCTCGTTTGTTCATAGTAGTTTAACAATCAAAATCACCTTTAAACCCTTAACCCTAGTATCCACAGTGGGAACCTAGCCAAACTAACTATCTCTAGTTTCCCCACTTTTCCCTGTGGATCGACCCTATACTTGCCACCTTCCTATACTATGACACGACCCCATGTGCTTGCGGGTGTAGTTGTTTTAGTAGAAGTAGGTGCGTTAGTTAGGTTTATAAATTTCAAAAGTGAATCCACTGTGTGTTCTGGCCTCGTGGGGCTCATCTAGTTGGGTCAAATCAGCTAGTGTGTTGCACCTCTAGCGGAATCGCACCAAGCTTTCTGGTGTCGTTGCTGGGGATTAGAGGCACTCAGCCTAGCTAGTTAGTTTTGCTTTGACTTTTACTACTACCCTCATCATTGCTATTCTTTATTCATCATTCTTTGCATTCTTTGTGTATATTGGTTTACTAACTTGTTCTCTTTTGTTTGGTTGTGCTTTGTGCATGTGACAAGCCATTCGAGGAAGACAAGATGGAAGGCCAAGATGCACAAACCCATCCATTTTCTCCACTACCCTACCTCCAAGGCTATCCTAAGCCTTACACACCACCAACACCTCCATTGCCACAACCCTCCCACCAATTCACCTTCCAACCTCAATTCATTCTACCACCTCCATCACCACAACCCTCCCACCAATTCACCTTCCAAACTCAATGCCCTCCTCCACCTAAAGTCCAAGGGCCGTCAACACCGATGCCACCACCACAACAATCACATGCTCCCCCTACTTCCCATGAGAAAATGGATATGATTGAGACCCCTCTCTTTGGTGCCTATGAAGACCCATTCCTCAAGAGAGAGAAAACCTATGTCATGAGATTTCTGAGGGTCTTAAGGCTTATTAAGATCTATGATGATGATCCCCAAGGAGAGAGAATTGTTGAAAAAGACTTACGAAGCTCGCATGACCCTTGGGAGGAAGATCAATCAAGGAAAGCATTTGAGAGGATTGCTTATGATGGGGGTGCAAACATTTTTTTTTGAACCATGGTTGATGGTGAAAGAACAACAAGCCTGGCTGAAGGCATGAAACTTAACGCTTTTGGGAGGCAACCCACATAGGTTTGGGAAATTTTGACCCAACCTTCACTTTTTGATACAATTGCTTTGTTTTTACATTTTCCAAGAACACACACACACTTGTGTTTAATAGTTTTTGTCTAGTTTTAAGATGCGCAGGTGATAACAGGGTGAAATGAAGGAAATTTGAGTACAATTGAGAGAAGGATTCCAAGAAAAATCACTTTGAGTCAAGTTTTTGAGTGTTTGATGTTCCTCATTTTGAGAGTAGTAGCTACAGGGACCACCACGGCCGTGGCACATCAATACGACCGTGGTCATTTGCATGAAAAACACACCAAGTCCCTGGATTCAGAAGAAAAATTGAGAAAAGCTGCCAAAGGACTGCACCACGGCCGTGCCAGGCAGCACGACCGTGCAACTTGAAGCCACCACGGCCGTGCTACGCAGCACGGCCATGCAGCAGACTAATTTCAGCCACTCAGGGCAGATTAGTGGGGCAGCTACTACGCATATCCTCCACCACAGGGAGGAACATCGCCAGAGCCTTGAGAGAGCCATGACCGTCTACCCTATCATCCTAAACTCTAGGATCATGCTGAGGACAACATGATTCAAAAGTTTGGGGTGGTAGGGTAGGTATGCCCTAGTTTCACTTTGCATTTCACCTGCCACATCCACTTTTGTTTTCTTGCTTTTGCTATCTACCTTAGTCATCTTTACTGCTTTGCATACCTACATGCCATGTCGTTTACTTTCTTGTCATTTTTGCATAATTTTCAAAACAATTTCTCTTTTTTCCATGCATTGCATATCATGTATATTTTTGGTAATTGTTGCATGTTATAGCTAGTATTTGCTTGTTTACTACTTTAAGTTCAATAATATAGAGTTTAGATGTGATTGAAGGCAACTTGGCATTATTTTGGCCAATTTTGCCCAAATTTGAGATTTCTTGCCTAAAAGTATGTTTTGACCCAATCTCTACTATTTTGAGTAAAAATGATGATCTTTGACAAATGCAAGTGACTTATCATTGTTTATTTCTAAGTGGTATCAATGTTTGACTTTTTACATGTGTATCACCTCCCTTGTGGTTGTGATTGATTTGGCTAAATTGTGAACTTGAGCAAGCTTTGAACGCTTAGTGTTTGTGGAATTACTTGTTTGATATATCAATTTCATCTTGTTCGTTCATGTGGTGTGATATCTAGGATGAAGTATTGGATTAATTTTCATGTAGGATGTCTTTTGTGGAGAATCATACCTATGACCCCTCTTTGACTCGACTTTTCACTCACCATCTTCTTACCCCTACGCCTCATGAAAGGATGACAAAGTGCACATATCAGACGTGGCCACCTCTAAAAGTTTGGGGTGGCCACATCTCCATCTTCCCACTTCACTCTACCCACCATATGCCCTACATACTCTAAGGGCAAAGAAAAAAAAGAAAATTGCAAAAAAGAAAAAGAAAATAAAAGGATGCTCCTGTTTAAGAGCATTCAAATAAAGAAAAGATGAGTGTGTAAAAACACTCCAAAATCTTACTGAAACCCTTTCTTCCATTTTCATAGCCATTGAGCTAAGAAGCATCAAACTTAGCTCATTTTGTCCTTTTCTACAACCATGTGGGTTATTTGGTGTGATTTGAGATATAAGATTGAATGCATGAATGTGAAACAACACTCCTAGTCATTCTTGATTAATGCCACCATGAAATAGTTTACCCGAAACTTAATGGAAGAAATATGGATACCTTGTGTATTCTATGTGCTATATTTGAAGTTCATATGCTTTGTGCTCTTTTCATGATTGGATTGTGAAAGTAGGAGAGGAGAGAGGTGAAATGCATGTACTTAGTCATCTTTGATCCCGTTCAGCAACAATCATCTTTTACATTGCATTTGTCATTTCTTTTTGTGAAAGTTTGTAGAGAGATTGAGTTGGAGCATACTTGAGGACAAGTATGTTTTAAGTTTGGGGTGGTGATTCAGCCCTATTTTAGGGCTTAATCTTGTGTCTTTTTGCTCTTCAATCACATCTATACATGTTAGATTGCATGTCATTCCTCCCAATATGCTTATTTATATCAAATGCACTTATGGAGGCTTTTTGTATGTTTTATAGGTACTTTGTCCACTACTTGATGGCATGGAAAGAGGATGGTCCAGTCTAGGGTTTCCTCAGGCTTGGAGGAGCTCAAAATGAGGCCAAAACCACTTCCAACCTACCCCAAGTGGTCAAAGAAAGTTTTGAAGCAATACCCTCCATGGGTTATAAAGTTCAAGGCTCAAATGCATGGGAGAGACACCACCATGACCGTGGTGAGCCCACACGGCCGTGGTGGACATGCACCAAGTACAAAAAATCAGTAAAACTCCCAGAAATCGATGAAAATGGCCAAAACGACTGTGGCGATCAACATGCCCGTGGCCATAGGTGTCCACCATGACCGTGGTGACCCCCCACGGCCATGGCCATCCATGCACACCTCCCTGTGATCTCCACATTTTATAAATCCACGACCATGCCCATCCACCACGGTCGTGGTCTACCCTACCCACCACGACCGTGGTAACCCACTGTTGGATAAATTGGACATTATAATGAATCCCTTTGTTTCGATGATGACAAACATTTCATTCTTGTTGATCTAACGTGCTACTTGAGTGTTGCAGGAATTAAGTGGAAGACAAAAGCTCTAGGGAATCTATATGCTTGAATGTTTGTAAATGTCATGAAATGTAATCAATTGTAAACTTGTACAAATATATAATGTACAAGTACTTAGATTTCATGTAAATCAAGCGTTAGATCTTCCCTACCCAATCACCACACTTAGATATGTCATCCCTTTCAAATAGGTTCACATATGCACACTCATACATTTACTTAGTGCCTAAATTGAAAGATTGAAACAGGGTCAATCTCGGTCGACCAAACTCCTCGACCGAGACACTCTCGGTCGACAAACTTCTCGACCGAGAATGACCCAAGTAGCCGTTAGACACAGCTGACAAAGTAGTTGGCAGTTGCAAATGAACGTTGATCCAGAGAGCCTATCGGTCGACAAAACTTCGACCGAGTAGGTATCTCAGTCGACAATTTGTCGACCGAGATGGTCTCTGACAGCAACTGCAGAATAAAGTAACTAGCCGTTACTAACGCACCTAACTTATACCTAACGGCTAGTTAAGCACTTAGAAACCCCTAGAAGTTGTCTAGAACGTCCTTAAGCATCCATAGGCCATTCCTATAAATAGGACATGCCTTAGGACACCAAAATACACCTAAGCTACACTTGTGCTATACTTGAGCAAGCAATTACATTTGCAATCTATTTTTGAGCAATAGAGCAATTCCTACATTTGCTATTCATTCCCATTGCTCCCATTTCGTGTCCTATAGGCTAGCATCTCCTTACCACAGTACTTACACTTCTACACTCATTGGTTAGGAGATCGATACGCTTGATATAGGCAAATCAAGCCTTGTTCTACAAAGGATAAGTTGTAATTTCTATTTTCCTTCTTGTTCCTTTTATCCTTTGTATTCTCCTTGCTACTCCTAGGGTTGGAGGCTGCTGATTGGAGAAGGTTCTTCTCGGAGGAGAAGGTGGACTTCAAGCTACTTCAAGAAGGCTATCGCACGGGAAGCTACTTCAAGAAGGCTATTGCAACGGGAAGCTACTTCAGGAGGAAGGCTGCTTCAAGGTGGTGCAATTACTTCTAGGTGAAGGCTGCTTCAAGGTTGGGCGATTACTTCTAGGTGAAGGCTGCTTGAAGGGTTTAGGGAGAGAATTGTAATTTTATGTAAAGTCCTTGCGAGGTAATAAAATTAAATTCTTTCCAAATCCCGGTTGGGTAAGCAACCGGGTAGTGGACTGACAACTTTAGTATTTGCTAAAGTTGGAACCACTCTAAATCCTTGTCCCCTTGTCCAATATTTTGTGGTTGGTTGTTTGAGTTTCAATAATTGTTAAAATTATATTTAAAACTCTATTCACCCCCCCTCTAGTAGTTTTCAGTTGGTATCAGAGCGGGCTTCAAGGAACCCTAACCAGGTCTTGAAGAATGAAGGGTAGAGGTAACTACAACCGCAGGCAAAGGAGTAACTTGGACCAACTTTCAACAAGCTGCAATTGGTGTTTAGGAACAAACCATACAACAATCGGTTGTCCATGGAGAGAAAAGAAGAAAGAGGTCCACAAAAATTGTCTCATTGCTACAACCAATGAAGAAGAAGAAGAAGAGGTAAGCCTTCTTGATTTATCAAAAGAAGAACTAATTTCTAGTCTTGAAGAAACACACAATAAGTTTATTGAGTGCAAGAAGAAATTAAAGAAATCTAGTAAAACAAACGATGAGTTAAATGCTAGACTTCTTGCTCTTACATCCGAAAATGAAGATTTATATGCTAAATTGAATAATCTTGGTTTTGAAAAAGATAGCATTGTTTCTGAAAATTGTACTTTGAAATCATCTCTAAGTAGTAGTGATGTGAAGATTTTTACTCTAGAAACAATTATGATCTTCTATATCAAGAAAAGGTTGGATTACTTGCAAAGTTAAATGATCTTCAAAAACAACATGTTTTGTGTACACATCTAGATTATGATAATATAGTGAAAGAAAGGAATTCTTTATCATCAAATCTAGATCAAGCAAAACTAGATATTAAGAAAAGAATGGATGAGATCACTAAGTTGCAACAAGAAGTTAGTAGGTTAAGCAACAATGGAATCCTTGATAAAATATTGGATGATTCCTATCATCAAATTGGGAGAAGAGGACTAGGTTATAAGCCCAAAGGGAAATCTCATCAACAACCTAGTTGGAGAAAGACACGAGCACATCAAGCTACATTTGTACCAAAGAACAACCTAGACCAAAACCATAGAAAAAGACTTGAGGTTGATTCTATATGTTGCCATTATTGCTCACGTCTTGGACATTACTCTTTCTCATGCCCATACAAGAAAAAGAATGTTGAGTTAGTATGGGTTCCAAAACCCCCAAACTAAATGGATAAAATTAAGTTGAGATATGACCAAAGACTCTAAGTTGTATATCTCTATGTCTATCTCAACTTAACATAATAGGACACCAAGTTAATCCAAGAAATTAAATTTCCAAATATACATCTTAAACTACTTGTTTAGTTTGGATTCACAAAATGTATATGATTAGTTGAGATTTAACCTAAATGTTGCTTTGATATTTAAATATCTCAACTAAATCGAGCTTTAACTTTCATACTTTTGCTTTTAATTATAAACAATATTTGAAAACAGGTTTGAAACAACACAGAACCTTTCTCGGTCGAGACACTGTCGACCAAGGGATCTGTCGGTCGAGAAATGGTCGACCGAGCAGGCTTCTGTTGTCAAGTCTGACATAAATCTTCTGAAATTGTTTTTCAATCAACCTAGTTTGCTATCAAATTGTTATTGATGATTGAATTAACATGCAAATCAAGAATAAAATCTTGGAAGACAATTTTTGTAGCAAGACATATTGATCGTTTACATTATATAACATTATGAGTAGAAAATCCTTAAACATATTGCAAAAGTGATGTAAGAAGACTAATCTTGAACAAACCTTATTCATTGTTTGAAAAGTTTCTTAGGCATGATCAGTTATAAAAAGTTTGTCTTAAAATTGAAAACTTATATGAGACTATTTTGGTTTACTCTCAATGGTTGGATTTAAAACTGAAAAATCATGATTAGCTTAACCAAGGAAATTAATGTTTTATCATAATTTACATGAACCATGTATGTGTTGCAATTTAAATTATTGCACTATGGATATGCTTCTACCTCTCTATAGCATCATGATTATTATATTTCAATAACTATGTTTCTAAAGAATCTTATGATAAGGGTATAAGAAGAAATGGGATTTGATATTTATGTACCCATAGCAAAGCATATGAAACATCATTCACAATGAATGTAAAACATGCATTCTAGAAAAATCAAGGTCAAAGACTTCACTATGATGCTCATATTAAGTCTTCATAATAGGTATATCTTAATGTGCTTCAAATTGATATTTATAGATATCTGCAGAAATTATACTTCACATATGAATGTTTATCTTAGAAATCTGCAGAATTTGCCTCTTGGTTAAAATTAAAATTGACCAAGGGGCGCCATGGTCGTAGTCAAGGGCGACCTAAAATAAGCTTTGACAAAATGCTTATTTGGACATCATTTTACTGTACTTAATCTTAGTATACTTTTGATAAAGGTCAAAATCAAAATTTATAATCATTTGTGACCTTAGAAGCCTTAAATTGCTTTAAATTGTAAGTTTAAGGGGGAGCTCATAAAAACAAATTCGATTATTTGATTAAGAAGCTTACAAAAACGTTGTAAACATCATTTGAAGCTTGTTAATACCTTAGTATTTCTTTGATATAAAGAAATCTATGAATGATCTTGTACTTAAAGGAACTCTCTAAACAAATCAGGGCTTAACATCCCTTGTATTTGATTAGAGACATTTTTATGAACTCTAAGAATTACAGGATTCTCATTTAATTTAGGGCTTAACATCCCTTGATAGATGAGAAATCAATATACATTCATCATAATCTTAAGGGAATCTCATATCATTTCAAGGCTTAACATCCTTTGCAAATGATTGAGAAACAAATTATGGATAAATTAGACAAAAATGATATTCAATCCATGCTCCTAATAGATATCTATTTGAGGGGGAGCATATTATAAAATTAAGGGGGAGAAGAAAACTAAAATATTCAACTTGGATATGTTTTTGAAATGACAAAGGGGGAGAAAGAATATAAAATCAAAAATATAATCAAATATATAAATGAGTTTCAAAACATCTTGGTCAGCACTCATGGCTACAAAAGGTAATCTTCAGGTATGAAACTTACATGCTTTATATTTCCTTATTTCATATTTAGGAAATGTTTGTCATCTTCAAAAAGGGGGAGATTGTTGGATAAATTGGACATTATAATGAATCCCTTTGTTTCGATGATGACAAAAATTTCATTCTTGTTGATCTAACGTGCTACTTGAGTGTTGCAGGAATTAAGTGGATGACAAAAGCTCTAGGGAATCTATATGCTTGAATGTTTGTAAATGTCATGAAATGTAATCAATTGTAAACTTGTACAAATATATAATGTACAAGTACTTAGATTCCATGTAAATCAAGCGTTAGATCTTCCCTAGCCAATCACCACACTTAGATATGTCATCCCTTTCAAATAGGTTCACATATGCACACTCATACATTTACTTAGTGCCTAAATTGAAAGATTGAAACAAGGTAAATCTCGGTCGACCAAACTCCTCGACCGAGACACTCTCGGTCGACAAACTTCTCGACCGAGAATGACCCAAGTAGCCGTTAGACACAGCTGACAAAGTAGTTGGCAGTTGCAAATGAACGTTGATCCAGAGAGCCTGTCGGTCGACAAAACTTCGACCGAGTAGGTATCTCGGTCGACAATTTGTCGACCGAGATGGTCTCTGACAGCAACTGCAGAATAAAGTAACTAGCCGTTACTAACGCACCTAACTTATACCTAACGGCTAGTTAAGCACTTAGAAACCCCTAGAAGTTGTCTAGAACGTCCTTAAGCATCCATAGGCCATTCCTATAAATAGGACATGCCTTAGGACACCAAAATACACCTAAGCTACACTTGTGCTATACTTGAGCAAGCAATTACATTTGCAATCTGTTTTTGAGCAATAGAGCAATTCCTACATTTGCTATTCATTCCCATTGCTCCCATTTCGTGTCCTATAGGCTAGCATCTCCTTACCACAGCACTTACACTTCTACACTCATTGGTTAGGAGATCGATACGCTTGATATAGGCAAATCAAGCCTTGTGCTACAAAGGATAAGTTGTAATTTCTATTTTCCTTCTTGTTCCTTTTATCCTTTGTATTCTCCTTGCTACTCCTAGGGTTGGAGGCTGCTGATTGGAGAAGGTTCTTCTTGGAGGAGAAGGTGGACTTCAAGCTACTTCAAGAAGGCTATCGCACGGGAAGCTACTTCAAGAAGGCTATTGCAATGGGAAGCTACTTCAGGAGGAAGGCTGCTTCAAGGTGGTGCAATTACTTCTAGATGAAGGCTGCTTCAAGGTTGGGCGATTACTTCTAGGTGAAGGCTTCTTGAAGGGTTTAGGGAGAGAATTGTAATTTTATGTAAAGTCCTTGCGAGGTAATAAAATTAAATTCTTTCCAAATCCCGGTTGGGTAAGCAACCGGGTAGTGGACTGACAACTTTAGTATTTGCTAAAGTTGGAACCACTCTAAATCCTTGTCCCCTTGTCCAATATTTTGTGGTTGGTTGTTTGAGTTTCAATAATTGTTAAAATTATATTTAAAACTCTATTCACCCCCTCTCTAGTAGTTTTCACCCACCACGGCCATGCTACTCACAAAACCCACCTAGTTTTCACTGCTTTACCTATTTTACCCCTAACTTAACCCTAGACCCCCTAGATCCCTATATAAGCCCTAGTGGTAGCTGGGGGTCAGGGGGTTGGCTTGTTAGAGTCCCATTTTCGCTCCCTAATCACCTACACTCCATTCCACTTTACCTCCACCTCAAATCCACTCCATTTCACCATTTCCACCACATAACCCCCCACATCTAAGCCTTCCATCCACTTCCCACCACCATTTTACACCATTCCATCCAAGAAGAAGGAGGAGGATGACCTTGCAGCTGCTGGAGAGGAGTCCTTCATCTACACCAAGCTCCATGGCTACTTCTTCCTCTATCTTCTCTCTTTTTGTATTTTCCATGTCTATGAGTAGCTAGTCCCCTTAGGTGGGCTGTTTGGGGGAAATTATGTTACTTTGATACCATGTTGGGGGATAATGACATGTAAACATTGTAATTCCATTTGTTAATGATTATATTCTATTTGCATCTCATTCTCCATGGATTGCTTGTTGATTTGTGTGTGAAATCACTTAGGAATTTAGGCAAATTGTTTATATGTGTGAATTTTGGGATTTGCCCCTAGGTCCAATTCTTGGATCCCTAGGTTGCCTCCCATATTACTACATCCTAATCAATCTCCCTAAACCTAAGTGAGATATCTAAGTATCTAGATTAGGTAATTCTAGTGCAATTAGCATGGAGCATTCTCAAGGCTAGAATGTGGGGGAAATTGGGGTCCAAAACCCTAATTTCACCCCCCATTACTACCCTCAGCCCCTAATTGCCCTAGGAATGTCTAATATATAAACCTAGACTTGATTAGACTCTAATTGGATTGAACCTAACCCCTAACCCAATTGAGCCTCGTAAGTGTAGTAGGGGGTGTTAGGGACTAGTTCCCCTATACACAACCTAGCATATCCATGGCCAGTTAGTAGCTTAGGTTACTCCATTAGACTCTAACTTGTTGTTTGGTTTGGATGATATAAATGAAATCATAATGTTCATATGTCACCCCCCAACTTAAGTGATAACTTCATACCCCTAAACAGCCCACACCTCTCTTTATTGCTTAAAACCCTAGTTTTGTGCCTGCTTAGCTTAATTAGTTCTTTTCTTGCTTAGTCAGTTGCTTGCCTTGTTCTTGCCTTGCTCATGTTAGTTTAGTTCTTTAATTGCACTTCTTCTCTCTTGCTTGCCTTAGTGTAACTTTCCTTTTCATACCTAGCTTAGTCTTTCCTTGCTTGCTTAGTCTTAAGCTAACCTAAGGTTAACATAGATTTCATTCTTGCCTTTAATTCCTCATTTGTTCATAGTAGTTTAACAATTAAAATCACCTTTAAACTCTTAACCCTAGTCTCCGCAGTAGGAACCTAGACAAACTAACCTAGCTCTAGTATCCCCTCTTTTCCCTGTGGATCGACCCTATACTTGCCACCTTCCTATACTACAACACAACCCCGTGCGCTTGCGGGTGTAGTTGTTTTAGTAGAAGTAGGTGCGTTAGTTAGTTTTATAAATTTCGAAAGTGAATCCACCGTGTGTTCCGACCTCGTGTGGTGCATCTAGTCGGGTCAAATCAGCTAGTGTGTTGCACCTATTACGGAATCACACCAATGCCATGATTCAAAAATAGGACTACAATGGCTGCGAGTAAGAACCCCAAGATATGAAATAAATGAGTTTCGGTTCACTCCAACTAGATTTCCTGCATGATCGAAATTCACAGATAGTTTGGGTCCATTGCCCCTTTGCTACAGTAACTTGTTCATCATTGTGATGCCCCTCACTTTCTCAATTTTTTTTTGCTGCTCATCAAGTGCCCCAATTTCTTCAGGGGGTACATCACCAACCTAAAATTTTACAAAAAAACACACTTACATGATATAACTATAAATGAACATATAGATAGAAACCTCAGGGATATATTTTTAAAACTTACATTGTGAGGTGGCACATGGATGTCCTCATCCTCACGATAATCATCAGCACGGTCATTCGGAGAATGCTCAACCATATTAAAGTTCACATTCACATTGTAAAGCTCACATTGTAAAGTTCACATTAACATTGTAAAGTTCACATTCACATTGTAAAGTTCACATTCAAAAAAATAAAACATATAAAAAATATAAATATGCATGCCTCTAATATTGTGATCTTTTATCAATTAACAATCCATCATTGTGATCTCCACGCACATACATATATAATAAATGTATTATATATAATAAATGTGTACAACCTATCCCATTCTTGAACACCTAATCTCACTAGTAAGTGTATAATGTGTATTGGGTTTTAAAGAAAATTTCAGCAGCATTTCCCCGCTGTTCTCCAAGTACATATGTACTTAGAGAACAAACGGAGAAATGCTACCGAAATTTTCTTGAAAACCCAATGCACATTATACACTTACATCCTAAGTGAGATTAGGTGTTCAAGAACATTCCCAAACCGGGGACTATCCAAGATTTACTCCTAATGAGTAAATCTTGGATGGGTTTCTAGGCCAACAAATACATGTATGTTGTCATTCTTATACCTACAATCCTAATTTCATCATTCATATCCTAGTTCTTCAAGTTAGGGTGATTATTGATGTATTTAGAAGCATGATTGGCAATATAGGGAAAAGTTCATCATTTACATTCCAAGCATGTCACGTGAGTGCATTAGAGTTCATCATTAAGCAAGAAGGGTGATTAGGATTCTCAATATACTCAACAAGGAAACAAGTTACCAATTTCATAGTTAGGACGGTAGAGATACCCTAAGATCTAGATCTAATGGTTCATAAATGAGCATGTAATAAAGTTACATCCCTAGATGATTATATGATTTCAAAAGCAGTACACAAATAAATTCAAATGAGTAGATAACTAAATAAAAAATAGTAGACAAAAAAATACAAATAAGTAGATGAATAAATACAAATATGTTGATAAACTAATATAAATCAGTAGATGATCAATTAATTCCTGAATCAGTACATAAATAAATACAAACAATAGATGAATAAATACAGATCAATTGATAAATAAAGTTAAATCAGTTGATAAATAAAGTTAAATAATAACAAAATCAGTACATAAATAAATAAAAATCAGTAAATAACTTAATTAAAAATAAAAAAATTCCTAGCAGTAGCCTAGGCGTGCCTTGGCGCCGCCCAAGCGTCTGCCAAGTCCGCACAGGCCGCCCAGAGGCCTAACTAGACTGGGTGCCTGAGTTTGGGACCCTAGGTGAATGTCTGGGCCACCTAGGTGCCGCTTGGGTGAGGGCGAGCGCCCATACCACTCAGGTCAGTGGTAGAGGAGGGGTATACAAGCAGATAAGGAGAGGTTAAGCTTAGAAAAAGAGGGTTATAGCTTGCTTGCTTAGGTAAGTGCCAGAGGAGCAAAGGATAGAAGCGGCGGGCGGAAATACGTGAGTAGTAGCGGGCGGCAGTAGGCGACCGACGAGTAACGGTAGTGGAGCAGCGGTGAGCAGTGGCGACAGAGGAGTGGCAGCTAGAATCACCAAAGGATGGGGAACAGTTGAAATCGGGAATAAAATAGAGAAAGGGAAAGAGTCTGGCTCGCGCGGGTGCTATCAAGTTAACAATAGGCGTCGGGTATTCAAAACAACCGACACTTAAAACTTTAGGTGTCGATTATCACACAAAAATTGACACCTATGTTCAATGATAGTTGTTGGTTCCAACTAGAAAAACCGACATCTATCTACATATGCCGATAAAAAAATGTTCTCGAATTATGACCATAGTCTTCGGTTACCGTAGAAAACCTGACGCCAAAGGGGGGGGAATTTTTTGTGGGGACAGCGCGCGAAAACACATCGACATCGGTTATTGCAAGATAACCGACGATAAAAGTGGGCCAAATTTCTGTCTCACAAAAAACCTTTAGTCGTCGATTGATTTGTTAACAACCAACGCCGTATGTTAAACTTTGGTGGTAATTTTTTTTTCACTGGAAAATTTGGATTTGGCAGTCGATTTTAGGCATTAGTTGCTTATTTAGGAACCGACGCTAAATAAAAAGCGATACCCGTGTCTGGCCACTCTTCACAAATAGATGTCGGTGTGTGTATTTAACTGACGTTGTAGGATTTAGGTGTCGATTTCTTGGATACAACCGACGCCTGCAAATGTGAAGTTATAAGCCATTTCTGTACTAGCGCATACTAGGGTTTCAATAACAATAACAGAGTACTCCATGATTTTATTAGTCATTCAAGGACTATTCATACCCAATTACCATCATTTAGTTATATTAAAGCTAGGTATAACAACTATACCTCATTAGGGTTACATATCCACACAATATGGTTATCATCCCTTCTATTCATATGAGTGATAGGTAAGACTACCTTGTTAAGGGTAACCCTCCAATTGTTCTATCATCATTCAACCCATATCACCATACCACAATGTCAACCAGAACCATTGGATGTTTAAAAGGTAAGACCATTAGTTGTTTATATAAGTAAACACCTTGGATAGAACACCTATGAAGTCCTTGATTTGTGCTCTAGAAAGAGTCACCATCTAACCCTAGACATCCCTTTATTAACAACACAAAAAGTTTCATTGAGAGTACGGTAAAACCCACAATCGACTGCTCATTTAAAATAAGCCATCCATTGTCAACAAGTAAGATCCTTAGTTGATCATATAAAGGAAACCATCTAAGTCACATTATTAGGACAAACATATTACATTATCCATCATTCCACTTTATTGGAGGAATAAACATTAGATCTTGACCATTGGGTCAAGTTCATATGTTAAAACCATCAATTACAATATAGGTTCGACCATTGCATCAAGTAACCCAAGAAACCATTGATCTAAGGCTTAATTTTTTTTTTTAATATAAGCCAGGGGGTACTCTTATTCATCCCATCCCCCTCGTCTGGGCTAATCGATAACCATCAGCAATGTACAACTCCTGCTTATAAAAACACAGGTAATCACCCCAAAAAACATCGATCACCCAAGGCAAAAATCAATCAAGCATCAATCTTAGCCACCTCCTTCACAATGTATGGAGTGCGACGCTTCTCTAAGCAAGCCATACCACGAATCTTCTGAGGAAGGTTACTGCTGTCAGAACAAATAAATGGAGCCGTGAGGTGTCTGCCCCATAAGCCAATCTCTCTGGCCAACGAGTTCACGACTTTGTGGACTAAACTCCCGGTGATATTCCTCTCCTGTAACTCTTCTTTAAGCAGCCTGACCGCATAAGTCGCTTTCCATGGAGCCTCACCGTTGTTCCATAGGATGTTATACAAATTATTGTCATCGATCTCAATAGATGATATATTGAGCCTGTGGTCTACAGCCATCGACACCCCAACATAACAGGCTTTTATATATGCTTCAAGATAATCTTTGGCCTTTAACCATGCACGGAAAACTAAACATATATCAGCTCTATGATTGCGAACGATACAGCTTACCCATCTTCGCTGCATGCCATTTACATCCAAACATCTACCGACGGTAATGTTCATCTTCAGATTATGTAAATCCGGGAAGTTCCATCTGAGCAAAGAAATCCTTCTAATGAAATTATGGGACATCACTATCCCCACCTCATTCATCGCTGCATGCAATTGCATGTTGTTTGATACGTGGAGGGCTCTGGTCCGCATCATACTATTCAGTCTGTATACAAGTTGTTCCCATATTCTTTCATAGGATAAATCAGTACCTTCATATCTACGGTGACATCTGATCCTCCAAATATAATTAGGTATGAGGGTATCCATCGCACCGGCCAACCAGTCCTCTATGGTGTATTTACCTCCCAAACTACAAAGGTCAAGCAAAGAGTGAAAGTCATTTGGCACGTTTCGTCCCGTAATGTTGGTGAATCTACACCAAAAAGATCGAGCAAGGTGGCTCGAGAGTAGGAGATGATCTGTAAGCTCCTCTTTAGGTTCCGGACAACAATTATAGCAAGAGGCGATGGGGATCTTACACCTGCGGATATTATCGTCTGTGGGTAAAGCCCTGCGTGCAGACTTCCATATCAAGGCCACCTCCTTTGGTGCGTCTATCTTCCATATGCGTTTCAAGCCGAAAGCATCATTATAAGCTTCCTGTAACAGATGTTTTTTCACCGATTTAAGAGAGAAGGCTCCTATAACTGATAAATACCATACCAACTTATCTTCTGTATCATAGATAGAAACACCTGCCTCCTTAATCAACTCAATTCCATCGGGGTTGACGATCTGAGTGAGGGCACTCCAATTCCATCCAGTATCCTGCTCCCAAAAATCTTTCACTAGGAACTTAAGATTCCGATCACTTCTATGAAGGGCGAACGTATCCAGCATGCTGCTGCACCAATCGTCATCCCAAAAAGATATCTCTCCTTGACCAATGATCCATCTACACTGTGGAAACACCTTTGGGAACATGTTCCAAATCTTCCTCCAATAAGGTGACGGAGTAGCACCAAGTTTCAGAAAGGATGGATGGGTGGACGATCGGCCACCAACGCCACATGCGTATTTGTCTCTACAAAAGCTCGCCCAAACAGAATTCCCATTCAAAATCTCCCAACAGGCCTTAGTTGTGAAGGCATCATTCACCATCTTGATAGGCGTCAGACCCAGACCTCCCATGTCCTTAGGCCTCGCCACCTTGTGCCAACTGACCCAGGCTCTTCTCAAATGAGCATGCCTATCTGCCCATAGGAAACAAGAAAGGATTTTGTCAATCCTCTGAGAAATACCCCTCGGAACTCCAGAAGCCGCTGCAGAATAAACCGTAATGGAGGATAGGACATGTTCAATTAGGAGGTGCCTTCCTACAAAAGAATGAAGACGCGACTTTTGATTAACTCACCATAGATTTTGGAGATCTGATCCACCATCATTAGTGACCATTAAGTCACCATAGGCTCTTGGATTAACACTATATTCATTAATTAACATGAAATATTAAGCTAATGTCATCATTGATTGATAACATCAGTGGGGTACTTAATGGTGGATCATTAAACTTATACACTACTACAGAAATGGCTTATAACATCACTTTTCAAGGTGTCAGTTGTATAAATAAACCGACACCTAAAGTCTACAGTGTCGGTTGATAACATAAACCGACATCCAATCTATGAAGGGCGACTAGACACGGGTACCGCTTTTATTCAGTGTTGGTTACGTAATAAAAAACCAACACCTAAAATTAACCGCCAAATCCAAAATTTCCAGCGAAAAAAATTACCTCCAAAATTTGACATATGGCGTCGGTTGATAAATAAAAAACCGACGACTAAAGGTTATTCGCGAGACAGAAATTGGGCACATTTTGGTCGTCGGTTTTACTACAATTACCTACGCTTATGAGTTTTCCCGCGCTATCCGTGGGGAATTTTTCACACCCTTTAAGCGTCGGTTTTAGGTAGAAACCGACGAATGGTCATAAATCGAGAACAATTTTTTTAATCGGCATATGTATATAGATGTTGGTTTTTTTTAGTTAATAACTGACGACTATAATCAAGTATTGGTGTCGATTTTTGTTCAGAACTGACACTGTTAGTTATAGTTGTCGGGTTTTTTGAATAACTGATGCCTATGGTACAGTTAATAGCCCCGCAAACAAAACTTTTCCCCATTGTCTCTGTTTCATTGCGACTCTCCGCTAGGTCTGGCGATTGCTCCCCACCGTCGCCGTCGTCATTGCCTGGCTCCCCCGCACCGCCGTTCGTCTCCTCGCACGACGCTTGTCTCCTCACCACCGTCGCCGCCGCTCTGCCAAGCCGAAGTTCTCCTCTCCTCGCCGCCAGCGCTGCCAGCTCTGCCGAGCTCTGCTGAGCTGAAGTTCTCCTCTCCTCGCCGCCGGCGCTCCCAGCTTCACCTCCAGCTGCTCTCCTCTGCTCCGGCCGGGCCTTCTTCCTCTGCCCTCATGGTACGCCGCCTTCTTCCTCCTTCCTTCCTCCGCCTAGGCTAGGTCAAGCCCTGCAGGTGCCCTGGAGCAAAATCATCAGGTGCCCTGCTGGGCATTTTTTTATTTTTTTTTAAGTTATTTACTTATTGCATGGTAACTTGATAAGTGTTGAAACAGTCAATAACTATATTTTGTTACGTGATTTATGATTGTATATGTGTGCTAGCTAGCAATAGACTGACCTGGTCTTGAGGATCTATAAATACATTCTTACATTCTAAATACTGTGTAATCTTACATTCTATAAATACAGATATAACACAGCATTGTTGTGTGTGTTTGACAGCCCAAATTACTTGTCGTTATTCTTCTTTTAATAAGTAACTCATATCCATTGATGTTGAAGTAAGTTAGGAAGCCAGTTTGTTGACAGCGATATATGATTATCCATCTTATATTTTAATGTGATAGGGTGATCAATATGGTAGATAAAAAAATGATTATGTCTTTGTTAGAAAAACCTTAGCTATGACTCCTATGGACATTCCATACTAATGAATAGTTTAACTATGAAATTGGTAACTTGTTTTATTATTGAGTATATCGAGAATCCTAATCTCCCTTCTTGCTTAATGATGAACTGTAATGCACACATGTGACATGCTTGGAATGTAAATGATGAACTTTTCCCTAAATTGCCAATCATGCTTTTAAAGACATCAATAATCACCCTAACTTGAAGAACTAGGATTTTAGGTATAAGAATGACAACACATTATTTGTTGGCCTAGAAACCCGTCCAAGATTTACTCATTAGGAGTAAATCTTGGATAGTCCCCGGTTTGGGACTGTTCTTGAACACCTAATCTCGCTTAGGATGTAAGTGTATAATGTGTATTGGGTTTTCAAGAAAATTTCAGCAGCATTTCCCCGTTTGTTCTCTAAGTACATATGTACTTGGAGAACATCGGGGAAATGCTGCTGAAATTTTCTTGAAAACCCAATACACATTATACACTTACTAGTGAGATTAGGTGTTCAAGGATGGGATAGGTGGTACATGTACATTTATTATATATAAGAATGACATCACATGTATTTGTTAACCCTAGACCCTAATCCACATTATACCAATCTGATAGTCCATGATAGAACAAAGCATAATGATGTTGACTGCAACTTTGTGCGTCATGCTATTCTGAATTAAGTGTATATTTACTTCATAATTGAATTTTTAGGTAAGTTATAGATATCTTCACCAAACCTCTTTCGTAAACTTGTTTTATTGTTGAGTATATTGAGAATCCTAATCACCCTTCTTGCTTAATGATGAACTGTAATGTACACATGTGACATGCTTGGAATGTAAATGATGAACTTTTCCCTAAATTGCCAATCATGCTTTTAAAGACATCAATAATCACCCTAACTTGAAGAACTAGGATTTTAGGTATAAGAATGACAACACATTATTTGTTGGCCTAGAAACCCGTCCAAGATTTACTCATTAGGAGTAAATCTTGGATAGTCCCCGGTTTGGGACTGTTCTTGAACACCTAATCTCGCTTAGGATGTAAGTGTATAATGTGTATTGGGTTTTCAAGAAAATTTCGGCAGCATTTCCTCGTTTGTTCTCTAAGTACATATGTACTTGGAGAACAGCGGGGAAATGCTGCCGAAATTTTCTTGAAAACCCAATACACATTATACACTTACTAGTGAGATTAGGTGTTCAAGGATGGGATAGGTGGTACATGTACATTTATTATATATAAGAATGACATCACATGTATTTGTTAACCCTAGACCCTAATCTTGTTGTAATATATACTTGTTTTCTCTTTGATCATAGAGCTTTACAATTTTGTTGTGATATATACTTTGTTGTAATAATGTGAACTTTACAATGTGAGCTTTACAATTTGAATTACTTTACAATGTGAACTTTACAATTTGAATGTGAATTTGCAGATGGCTGACCATTCTCCTGATGACCGTGCTGATGATTATGGTGAGGGTGAGGACATCAATGCGCCACCTCACAATGTAAGTTTTAAAAATATATCATATATTTATATCTATATGTCCATTTATAGTTATATCTTGTAAATGTGATTATTTTGTCAAATTTTAGGTTGATGATGCACAGGTACCATCTGAAGCACTTGAGGCACTTGATCAACAACACCAAAAAGTTGACAAGAGAAGGGGCATCACTATGATGAAGAAGTTAATTGCGCAAAAGGGCAATGGACCCAAACTTGTTGTGGATTTCGATAATGCAGGAAATGCATGTGGTATGAATCGCAATTCATTTGTTTCATATCTTGGGTTTGTTACTCGTAGCCATTGCGGTTGTCGCTTAGATTCTTGGCATAACATTTCTAAGGAGAAGAAAGACTTAATATGAAGGGATTTATGTGTGAGTTATTATTAATTTGCAATTCTATTTTGTAGATTACTAAATTTTTGGATACTAGTTAATAGCAATTCTATTTTGCAGAGTATATTTGAATTGGATGAAAAGCTGCATCGTAAATGCGTGATGCAATGATGTGGGAGAGTCCTAAGGAACTATAGGACAAATCTCACCCGAGAATACATAAAAGAAGCTGACAAGAGGAAGAAGACAGCCACTGAATAGTGGAACTTCCTAGACAAAGAAGAATGAGACGCGTTTGTCGCTTCAAGACAAACTGATGAATTCAAGGTATTAGGCGTCAGTCTCAATCTCATTAATTAATATATGTTGTATTCAACTATTCAAGATTAACATTTAGTGTTACTAACCAAATCATTAATGTGCATACTAACTAGGCGCTCAGTGAGGCACAAAGATCAAGGCATGCACTGAATGTGCATGACCACACAATGGGTCCAAAGGGGTATGCATGCATTCGCCAAAGACTATAGTCTGCTGCTACTCAGTCTGCTGCTACTCAGGAGTCCTCTACCATAGGTAGCACACCTTTGCCTCACCATGATGTCTGGATAGGTGGGAGGCAAAATAAGAAGGGAGAAATAATGAAGGCCGCAACTGCTGAGGCGGCTGCAAAAATGGTAAAATACAACTCTTACAACAATCATTCGAATATTGATTATTTGTGCTGTTTACTTAATTACAAATTTTTGTTTTAGTGATTAGCGGGAGCTGCACGAGCTGAGGAAACAAGGCAAGTTCATCCCTGAGGGCACAAGGGATGAATTGATAGTTTCTCTGGGTAACCCAGAGCATCCTAGACGTGTTAGGGCTGCAGGCGCTGGTGTGGGCATCAAAGCTTTTTTTGGGCCATCCCAACGCAAACATGTCCCAAAAGCGGGACTTTCACAAGAGGAGGTAACATATTCTTTCTTTATAATGTTACTGTAAAAGAGAATTCAATAATTATAAGCTAACGTTTCTTTTATCCATGTATAGGTAGATAAGCTAGTTGATAGGAAACTAGAAGAAGCAATGAAAAAGTGGCAGGCATCTCAGACTGCCACTTACCAGACAGTACCTACTACAGGCTCTACTCCTCCTACTCCTACTGTAGAGGTTGGTAGTAATCCTGTAGAACCACCACCTAGCACATCTGCTGTAAGTATTTTTATGACATAGTAACTAGTTTTTTAATTCAAGATGATATGTATATATGAAATTGTAGTCGTTTCAAAAATAGATGATATGTATATATGTATATAACATTCTTTACACAAAAATTTGTAGGGTTTGAAGCCATGCCGTCGAAAAAGTAAAGAATTTGTCGTTGTAGAGGTGTCGGCTTACCCATCCCTACCAGGGGAAATGTGTCACGGGTCTCCCGTACCAGCTGGTTGGATTCGTGTGAGCCCGATACATATATTCTCCCAGTGGATGGATCTTCCATTGCCATATGCCCACCCAGATTGTGAAACGCTTGGTGAGGCAGTAGGCGGAGTGATATTGTGGCTAAAAGCGGATGTCCTCTTTACTGAAAAGGTATGGTAAATTTACATTACGTTCAATTGTTAGTGTGTGTATATGATGGCAGTTGATCTGAAATTATATATATATACAGGTTAAAAAGAAGACACCCACAACATCTAGGCCTCCACTTCTACCTCCAACATTACCTAGTTGGGTTCCACAGGACCTACCTGTCCCGTTAGGTCCGAACTGTAGGGGTATGGCAATATGGTTAGGCAAACATGATATAAACTCCCCTATAATTGTTTCTTCCGATTCAGATTCTATAGGTCAGTCATACGAAACAAAACTATTTATACAAGATATTTTGGAGTTTTTTCGATATGATTGGCTAAATACATCTGTGATAGAGCTATGGATAAGGTGAGACATTCTTTATACATCCATATACCTTGTGTATGATCTGGTGATCTGGTTTCTTATTTATTAATGCATGCGTAATTAATACATATTTTGTAGCTACTTAGACAACATATATGCAGATTTTGGATTCGAACATGTAGGGTTTTTGATTCCATCTTTGATTAGTCTAGTAGCTAAAGACCCTACGTCAGTTCAACAATACTGCTGTGAGGTTTTTTCAAATTTTGCTGTAAATAAGAAGACGGTGATAATGGCTCCATTCAATGTAGAGTAAGTTTACTTTGCTTATTATAATTTGGACTTAAGAAAATTACATTTTTATTGTGGATTTTGAGTTATTAATTTTTAACTTTTTTACCTCTAGGGGTAGGCATTGGGAGTTACTGGTTATTGCCCCCAAGACGTTCACTGTGTATTATCTAGATCCTAAGGGGAGTAAATTGAATACAAGATTTGGACATATAATGAAAATGGCATTATTCCGGTGAGAAATATTTCATTTTCATATATGTTAACATATGTTATTACATTACTATTTAATTGCAATGTTCTGTGTTACATTAACATGTAGGGGTTTTGAGGAGTTCAAAAAGGCTGGAGGAAAGGTCCCCACGAAAAAGAACCAGCCAATAATTTGGAAGAACGTGAAAGTAAGTTCCCGACTGCAATATATGTATATATTATTTATGTGAACAATGCTTAATTAGTTGTATTTTTTAATATTTTGTATGTTTGAATTTATAGTGTGCTACACAAGACAACGGATGGGTATGTGGATACTATGTCATGCGATATATGCACATGATTATCAAACATGCCACACTGGATATTGAGTGTATTGCTCAGGTATTATATAGTCTCATTAGATAATATGATCGAAATATATCAATCTTATTTATAGCTCATTAATTATATATATACATCATTCTCTTTATAGGTGTTTAAAACTGACCCCATTACAGGAGAGGCCTTACCAGATGAAAATGCTCCCTATACGATGGGAGAATTAAATGAAGTAAGAGAAGAATGGGCAACAACCATACAAATAGTGGGGGCTTTAAAATATAATTGGGATCCTGATAGCGAATAATGACTAAACAATGATATTTTGTAAATGAATTTCTGAATTATAATATATGTGTGAATGTTTCTACATGTCTGGATGTTTCTACATGTGTCTGAGTGAAAATGAATGAAAGTGTTGGTTGCTATATGAATGTTTCTACATGTGTGAATGTGAATGAATGGAACTACAGATTGCTAGCTACATGAATGTTTCTAAATGTGTGAAAATAAAATGGAACTGCAGGTTGCATAGCTAAATGCATGTGTGAATATTTTTGTTGTTAATTTTGCAGGTTTGTGGCCTGTTGTCGGCTGATATCAATGGATGTCGTAAAACCTGTAGTTCATAACTGAAGTGAACAGGTTTCTCATCCTACGACCAGCCACAGCAGGTCTGTAGACTGACAGAAAAAAAAACAAAACAATAGGCGTCGGTTATTTGTAAACAACCGACACACAATGTTATAGTGTCGGTTTTATATAAATAATCGGCGTCTATTTCCTGTGGCGCGAAGATATATGGCGTCGGTTATTTGTAAAAAATCGACACTGATAGTGCCCAAGATGGCGCCCTTTCTGTGGCGCGAAGGGTTTTGGCGTCAGTTTCTTATCTAATAACCGACGCCTATAGTCCCATGATGGCGCGTTTTCGGTGGCGCGCGAAGAGTTTGGGCATCGGTTTTGGAACCGACGCCTAATGGGTGAGCTTTTAGTGTCGCCCACATAGGTGTCTCTTAGCAACCGACACTAAAGGCTTTAAATAATCGACACTAAAGGTAGGTTCTGTAGTAGTGATAATTGATCCAAAACCTGACCTAAGGGGGTGACCATAGGTTGTCACCAGAATATGAAACCTTTTATCACGACCATCCATTGTCATGAAGACAACACCATAGGGTTGTTGCAATGGTACCATCATTGGGTCATGGTTTATAGAAGAAATCAACTTAAAACCCTAAAATTGACCATTGGTTGATAGGTACTTAGCACCATAGGTTGTCAAACCCACCTGATCCAAGTCATATTGTACCTTAGGAATAATTTACACATGATCAAAGGTTCATCTAGAACTGAAATAAGAATAGGGAACATTATAAAAATCGAAATCCAAGTCAAGCATAGCTTTTTAGTGCATGAATCATCATTTTCAAGCAAGAACATGATCTAGAAAGCTTATGATAAGCAATAAACGTGGAGCAAGTTATAAAACTTGCCTCTAATGAGAATATGAAACCCCACAAAGAAGAAATATCGAGCAGGTAGGGTAGAAAATCCAAGAATAATCTATGAATTCGTCCATCTAGCACCTTTCTTCATCAAATGAGCAAACCCTAAGCATAAGGAGCAAGAAAAGTAGGGTTTTAGAGCTTTAGAGAAAATTCTACCATCGAACAGCAAGGTTACGAATTGGAGGAAGGTATAAGGAAGGATAAGAGCAAGACAAATAGAGAAGGAAGTAAGAAAACAACTTGCCTTGGTCGAATTCCCTAGAAGATGACCTTGGAAACCCTAGGTAGGGCTAGATGGAGCCCTATGAGGCCTTCTTCTCCAAAAAGGGGTTGTCTTCTACCTTAGAGCAGTTGGTTCTATAGAAAAACATAGTGAATTCGTTTATCCAGGTTAGAGGAAAGAGAAATCAAGAATAGTTTCATATTTGGGCAAGGAAGAGGCAAATATAGCCCATGGATAAGAATAGAAGCAAGCATGGGGTGGAAAAGTAGCTTCCCCATGTGTTTATGGGCTTAAACTATTGATAATATACAAGAACACACACAAGAAGCTCCCCCACCATCCCTATTAACCTTCTTAGCTTTCCTTTGTTGAAATTCCCAGCCAATCACATAATTCATTAGTTGATAGCTACTAAAAGTAGCCCATCTGTGAAGGGGTAAACCCTAAAATACCCTTGATGAAAACACCTTCAATCCATGACTCAACTAGGAGCCCCATGGATCAAAAATATAAAGAATGATAATATAAAATCTAAGTAACATAATGTATGTGACAAATTGCAAAGAAAACCCCTCAATTGGGTAAATGGCAGAAAAGTCCAAAATGTACAGAAAATTGCATAACTTGCTCAAACAGTGTCCAAATGGGATACAATTTGAAACTTAAGATTTTATTATGATTTAAAAACATATAAAAATGTCATATTAGGATTATAAGTATTAAAGTATGGTAATTAAGCTCATTCAACTCAATAAGAAAGTCAGGGGCCTTACAACTATAAACCCCTAACAGGTATTTCATCCTCGAAATTCAAGGTAAACAAAGATGGGTACTTATTTTGAACCTCATACTATTACCTTCACATGGTTACTTTCATATAATGGTGATTTCACATCATTCATGCATATATCCACTTGGGTCAACACAAAAACCCTCACCTAAGAAGACATTCTCAATATGGAATGTAGAAACTTGTTGTGTCATCTATACAACTCTAGTAGTATTGTTCAACTTTAAATTCTAGCTATCATCCTAAAATTATATCTATTGTATCAACACATTACTCAAAAGTCATACTTGCTATATTTTTACCAATCATGGCATGTATCCCATACCATTCCTTGAAGCATATAAAAAAGTGATGTATCCATCTTTTTTTTAGATACACTGACGCTGGAACACTTGTTAGTTATTTTTTAGCATCCAAAGAAATGCTGATGCTGGCACCTGTCATTCCATTCAAGTAAACATCATTCCTAGTCAACCTTGTTAGGGGTGAAACAATAACACTATCTTCACCTTACTAGGATTTACACAACCTACTTAGAGGACATATCATGATCCCATAAAGAAATTTAATCAACCCCATCTCACTCTTGTTCAACTTGTTCTCATAGCTATTGCTGCTTTGGCAATCCTAAGGTTTTTGAATAAATATTGATCATATTTTTGACCATATTTGAACTACTTTGACATGTCATCATTCAAAGTTTGATATAACTTGTATGACATGACTGGAACATTCTGTTCCTCCTATTCATAAATTCTATTTGTACATTGGTTATCCTAAAGGACATTACTCTAAACTCATCATGGTCATGTGAATTATGCCATCCAATATAACTCTTATGCATTGATATTTGATCATAGGTTTATCTTAAAGGAACACAATATCACATATCAATTGACCAACAAACCATATATCCTTGATAGTGGTCTTTCCCATCTATCACTAAACCATGCACAACATTATAGACTCACTTTTTTTTCTAAACAACATTTAGAGGGTCATCATCAACTCTCTCTCCCTCTCTTTAAGGGGGAGGAATACTTGATATGTTCATTTAGTAAACATCTCCAACCTTCACATACTTCCCATATTGTTGATACATCTTGGATACTAGGACTCATTACCTTGGTATCCACCTCATGTGCTATAAGGAATTCACATCCTTATCTCATCTACTTTTACCAACATAATAAATTTCAAAACATATAAGAGGAGTCTCCCAAATTATTGGAAGGCTCAAAAGAAAACTCATCACAAACTTTATGATCTTGGAACCATAGTCCAAGCAACCTTATGCTACAATAAGATATCCACCCTCATGTTTGTAGTGAATCCACATGTACCAAGTGCCAATGATCCACTTGAAAGTTGTTTCTTAGAAAGGAAAGACACAAAGTGAAACACACTTCCCATACTATAGTAGTATTTTTCAAGGGTCACTAGAAAAAGGTAACCAATTCTATTTTCATTATGTAGGTTACAGTTTCGTATGTATCATTTTACCTTTTTCATTTCAGGTTCCTTGCCATTAGCATAGGAATCATCATGATTAACATATCTCGTTACTCCTTCCTTGATGAATATTTATCACACTTGGGTATGTTCTCTTATTTTATTATATTTTTCAACCACTTATCAACATGGAAATCATCATATTCTTCATTTTCTTTATTAAACATGGATCATATGTATTAATTTCTTTCAAACACCATGCTTATTTTACATTAACACTTTCTTACACACATAGGTTCGTCTAAGATTAACTCAGGTTCCATCTTATTCCTTTGTCATTGTTCTCATATATCTTCTCATTTTGAACTTGTTATAGGAGTTCTCTCCATCTTATGTGGATTTCATACCTTGATTCACTTTATAAGCATGGACTTATCTATCTTTTATTATATTATATTCTTGAATCACATCTTCAAGAACTCCTCTTTTCCTTATTTGTATTCAGATTTAGATTTCATGGTGTTGTATCTTTCTCTTATAGTTACTAAACATTCAAGTTTTGATAGATAATGATGCAATTCTCATCTTCTTTAAGGTAGGATTGAGATATTAACACCATGATTTCTTATTCATTATGCTCTTTAGATTGTCTCAAAATGACTACTTGATCAGAGTAATCAGAAAGATAACAATCTAAGAGTTCCATACTTACCTTTTCTTTAATAATTGAATACCTGGCCAGGGCACCCAAATACTGAGATTAGACAGTATGCACCATATATTTATGTCATATTCCTAACTTAGACATCATCCTAGTCCTAAGTCCTAGTGTCCCTGTAGACTCAGTGAACCTAATGCTTTAATACCAACCTGTGAGAGCCCGTTACACTAAACGAGATTACTCAAAATATAAAACACAATCAATCCCTAATTAATCACATACCCAAAAATTTGGGTGAATTAAAACCGATTTAAACATCAGCACCCACTCAAAAACATTTGCATAAGAGCCCAACATCTTTCGTATCCATACTATGCTGAAAATTTGATACAAATTGTTCTATCATCTTAGCCACAACATATATATACAGGAGAACAATAATCATATATGCCACACAAACAAGCATTAATATGCTAACAAAATTTCGATTTATTTGAATCACCATATACAAACTTTTCCTACATGGACCTGAGAGTACAGGGACAAATCTAGGACACACTAGACATCTAATCAACTTTATCAAAGATTCATTACTATAGCTCCTCTTTGCTTCCACATGTTTTTTACGTCACTTCCGATTACCTAAAAAAATGTGGTGAACCACAAGGGTGAGACCCATGTCCCAGCAAGAGATATAACCTCCAACAATGTTGATTGATTACAACATTTTTAAGTAATTAAATAGTTAAGCAATTTAATCAGATATAACAAATAAGATCAAAAGTACTGATGATTATCAAAATACATAAGGAGCAGATAATAACTATCATCATTAGCCAAACTATCATCCTTTATCTTGTTGACAATATAAGAAATTTAGTATCATATGCATATCTAGCATCATGAGCAAGTCTAGTAACAAAGCATAGCTGACAATATGAGCATGTCTAATTGGTTGAACATATAAACATTATAAGAAGAGCTAACAACATAAGCACCACTATCTAGATAAGCATGATTTGCAGTATATGCATCTCTAGTTACAAAGGCATGGCTAGCACGCTAAACATAACTAATAACATGAGATAGCTAGCATCATGATTATAATCAACAGTAGCAGTATAGTTATCAACAAAAGCATAGCTACTTTATGTATGCATCTACAATCTTATGCATATCCACAACCTAAGTATATCTACTATCTTTTAGTTGCACTAAGAATCATCTTTATGTAAAGATAACAAACAAGGGTTATCATCCAATGTGAAGCATCATGTATAACCCTAAACAATTATACTACACAATTGTATTAAATCTTTTATTACGCCCTGGGGAATTTGAATCATACCATTCAAAGTCCAACCGACCCTTTCGAAGGGCTATTCAGTTCCGTACAAGATCTAGGAGTGTCGGTATCCTAAGATCTCTTCCCCTCAGTCAGTATGAGTAAAAAGGCAGTAACATATTAGTTAAAGATGACACCACAATGACATATATTCAAGCTGATAACCAATAGTCTGACCTTGGTACAAGTCACGACACTAGAAACCAGGGTATTCAAACCCAATCATTGAGGTACAACCACAGTTGTCCTCTAATCACATCATGTTATAATCACCGAGACACGACCACAACCGTTCTCAATAACACTAGATGTATGAGGCATGACCATAGCCAACCTCCATAATCTACATTGTGGATGACAAGGATATATCCTCAACCTGCCACCCCCACATACTCAACTGTATGCGCTCTGAGTTTCCCTTAGGAATACTCGTTTCACCATCCAGCAAGTTCTTGCACTGAACATGGTTCTACGACACATGGCACTACATGATTAGAGTTGCACTTGATTAGTTATGCCAATTGGGTGAATTAAGGCTGCATCAAACAAGTGGACATACAAACCCTAATTCACTTCTAGCAAGCATATAAATATCACATCTTTAAAAAGATATAAAACGTGTGAAACATAATTTCTCATCTAATCATCACATGGTACTATTCACTTGCCATTCATTAGACCACACTAGTCATCATACTATCACAAGATATAAATCATTTTAACAATATCACAGGGTATCAACCCTTATCAACATAAGAGTATTACACCTCATTCAAGGCTCAACCATGCCCGAAGGTCATTAAGACCATCATACTATCACATGATATTAAATCCTTTTCACAATGTCACATGGTATCAACCCTTATCAACACAAGAGGATTACACCTCATTTAGGGCTCAACCATGCCCAAAGGTCATTAAGACCATCGTATTATTCCCTGCAAGATCATCATTATCTTTGCATTCCTTATAACAAGACTCAACAACATCACTTACATATAATACACCAGATCTACACAATATCACATTATTGAGATAGAAGATATTCATAAACAATCATAGCAGGGTTATATTAACATTAAGAACATTCCTTTATTACATCAACATGAAAGGAATCTAGATATGATTAACTCTCATCATATTCATAATGCACATGTGTAGCATAAGAAAGTATCAACCATGTGGCTATGATAACCACCAATTAACATATCAAGGTTATGATCATATTAAGGAGGTTATTCCACCATCATTCCATCATATAAGAATATTAAACATGAATACTCATCTTTATCTATTTGCATTAGAGTTAGGTTCACAAGATAAATTATATTAATGTTACTAATCAGCACTCATACCCAAACCCTAACTCACGACATCCCCATTGGATCATTGTTGCATAAGTTGAAGCATCACCATCACATTCCATACCATTATCAAGTATGAACCAACACATAAATCAAGGTGTAACCATTGGGTTATAGCATACTAGGGTTTCAACAACAGTAACAGAGTATTCCATGATTGTATTAGTCATTCAAGGACTATTCATACCCAATTACCATCATTTAGTTATATTAAAGCTAGGTATAACATCTATACCTCATTAGGGTTACATATCCATACAATATAATCATCATCCCTTCTATTCATATGAGTGAATAGGTAAGACTACCTTGTTAAGGGTAACCCTCCATTTTTTCTATCATCATTCAACCCATATCACCATACCACAATGTCACCCAGAACCATTGGATGTTTAAAAGGTAAGACCATTGGTTGTTTATATAAGTAAACACCTTGGATAAACCACCTATGAAGTCCTTGATTTGTGCTCTAGAAATATTCACCATCTAACCCTATAAATCCCTTTATTAATAACACAAAAAGTTCCATTGAGAGTAGGGTAAAACCCACAATCGACTGCTCATTTAAAACAAGCCATCCATTGTCAACAAGTGAGCTCCTTAGTTGATCATATAAAGGAAACCATATAAATCACATTATTAGGACAAACATATTACATTATACATCATTCCAATTTATTGGAGGAATAAACATTATATCTTGACCATTGGGTCAAGTTCATATGTTAAAACCATCAATTACAGTATAGGTTCGACCATTGTATCAAGTGACCCAAGAAACCATTGATCTAAGGCTTAATTGACGTTACAACTATATGATTAACTCACCATAGATTTTGGAGATCTGATCCACCATCATTAGTGACCATTAAGTCACCATAGGTTCTTGTATCAACACTATATTCATTAATCAACATCAAATATATATTAAGCTAATGTCACCGTTGATTGATAACATCAGTGGGGTACTTAATGGTTGATCATTAAACTTATAATTGATTCAAAACCTGACCTAAGGGGGTGACCATAGGTTGTCAACATCATATGAAACCTTTTATCTTGACCATCAGTCATCATGAAGACAACACCATAGGGTTGTTGCAATGGTACCATCATCGGGTCATGGTTTATAGAAGAAATCAGCTTAAAACCCTAAAATTGACAATTGGTTGATAGGTGCTTAGCACCATTGGTTGTCAAACCAACCTGATCCAAGTCATATTATTCCTTAGGAATAACGTACACATGATAACAGGTTCATCTAGAACTGAAGTAATAATAGGGAACATTATAAAAATTGAAATCCAAGTCAAGCATAGCTTTTTAGTGCATGAATCATCATTTTCAAGCAAGAACATGATCTAGAAAGCTTATGATAAGCAATAAACGTGGAGCAAGTTATAAAACTTGCCTCTAATGAGAATATGAAACCCCACACAGAAGAAATCTCTAGCAGGTAGGGTAGAAAATCCAAGAATAAGCTATGAATTCGTTCATCTAGCACCTTTTTCATCAAATGAGCAAACCCTAAGCATAAGGAGCAAGAAAAGTAGGGTTTTAGAGCTTTAGAGCAAATTCTACCATGGAACAGTAAGTTTCCAACCTGAAGAAAGGTCTAAGTAAGGATAAGAGCAAGATAAATGGAGAAGGAAGGAAGAAAACAACTTACCATGGTTGAATTCCCTAGAAGATGACCTTGGAAACCCTAGGTAGGGCTAGATGGAGCCCTAGGAGACCTTCTTCTCCAAAAAATGGGTTGTATTCTACCTTAGAGCAGTTGGTTCCACAGAAAAACATAGTGAATTCGTTGATCCAGGTTAGAGGAAAGAGAAAGCAAGCATAGTTTCGTATTTGGGCAAGGAAGATGCAAATATAGCCCATGGATAAGGATAGAAGCAAGCATAGGGTGTAAAAGTAGCTTCCCCATGTGTTTATGGCCTTAAACTATTGAGAATATACAAGAACACACACAAACAGCTCCCCCACCGTCCATATTAACCTTGTTAGCTTTCCTCTATCTAAATTCCCAGCCAATCACATAATTCATTAGTTGATAGCTACTAAAAGTAGCTCATCCGTGAAGGGGTAAACCCTAAAATACCCTTGATGAAAACAACTTCAATCCATGGCTCAACTAGGAGCCCCATGGCTCAAAAATATCAAGAATGATAATATAACATATAAGGAACATAATGTATGTGACAAATTGCAAAGAAAACCCCTCAATTTGGTAAATGGCAGAAAATTTCAAAATGTACTGAAAATTGCATAACTTGATCAAATAATGTCCAAATTGGACACAATTTGAAACTTAAGCTTGTATTATGATTTTCAAACATATCAAAAGGTTATATTAGGTTCTAAGCATTCAATTATGGTAATTAAGCTCATTCAACTCATTAAGCAAGTTCAGGGGCCTTACGCTAATGGTTAAAATTTGTAAGTGACACTTGTTGGAATAAGTACCTCTGCTATCCTGGTGTCTTGGGATGGGGGCATCATGCCCTTGTTACTGAGATGTAGCCAGTTGTGTTTTGTATGCCCAGTGTTGCCATTGGTGAAAAGTAGAACCTTCTGTTGCAACAATGAGCAAGCCAACTGTCTGGTGTAGGTTGGAACCTGAGAACTTCCTTGAGTTCCAGTCATGTCTTGAACAGACTCTGCCTCTTTTTAAACCTGAAATTGTTGTGGTTGGCCAAATCCATCTTCTTCCTATTGGCAAGGTAACATGGGTGCCATCTTGCACAACTGAGGTAACATTGGTACTTCTTGATTGCCAATCACCAAGTTAGGTTCAACACCAGGTTTTACAATAAAATGCTCAAATCTCATGCAATATAATAGTAGAAAAGAAAATTTATGTTGTCAAAGGATGATACTATTTCACTACCTAAAACAAAGTAACATGTTCATCTCTAAGCCACCCAATTACTTTGTTTACAAATAACTAAAGCTTCACACAACTAAAAGAAACATGGTATGAGTCACACTGTAACTGTCAATTAATGATGTCATATATTACTAGACATAACGAAAACTACTATTGTATAGAAAAATATAATCCATATGTAAAAGACACTCCAGGGTTTTGCATGTATTACTTGGCATGATTGAGTATTACAAGAGAACAACAAGAAGGTTGAGATGTGGAGTATAGTTTCTGCTCCAACTAATCGTAGAGCCATGGGATTATGGTTTTGTAGAAAGGCTGCCCTTACCATGGGACATGTAGAAAGACTGCCCTTCATGGTATGTGACATGCTTGTCATCCTCTATGTTGCCATTTAGTTTTGAGGATGATCGAGTATATTGGAACTAGGATTGGTGAGCCTTTGTAGGTATGGACCAGTTAAAATCTCTGTGGACTTGGATCCAAATTCAATGCCAACCCTGGCCTCATAGTCTTTTACAATAAACCTAATTTTTGTTCAAAATAAGATATGATGGTTATCTGCATTAAAAGATGATGTGTAGATATCATAGCTATGAGCCAAGATGGAATACTTGTACACATTGAATTTAAGATGGATCATTACTGGTATATTTATTGTAATAGTATTAATGAAAAGTCTATAGAGGCTTGGTGACTTGAATTATGCCAAAGAAAATAGCTTGGGTGATACCTAAATTGCAAGCCCATTTTTGAATCCCTTACGTTTTTTTTGTAAAAAAACTCAAACTCTTATATTTAGATATATTGTTACTTGTAAATTACACGTGTGTTATGAGCATACAAAAAGGAATGCATCTATCTATAGATATCTAAAGGAGTGCATTTGCACAAGCATATTATGATGTTGTGTGAAATATTGTTTGACCCTATTTCGTTTGGGTTTGCAAGTGTAAATACAGGAGTGATTTGTACAAGCATTGTATCATGGTTACCAACGATATAAAGATCGTTTATTCTTCTTTTTTATGACGTGTGACAACTCCTGAAGACGGTACTTGTGTGCATGATTCTTATTTTCTGAAGAAATCTTGTGCAAATTTTGAGGTGGAATCATAACGTATATAAGATGGTGGCTCATTGAGATCAGTCTCGTGCGCATATTGGGTTGATAATGTTTCATTATCTTGCTGCTATGTGAAGCCAGCCTAAGACAGTGCTCTTCACGGTAGCGGCAATGAAGTTTGGGCCTTTCCCGGGGCCTTGACCCATCTACAAGCTCGGAACGAGCAGGTAGCGAATTGCTCTTGGGAGCCCGTCTACGGAAATCAAGACCACAACGTTCAACTAGCTGGTGGTGAACTATACTATATTTAATAAACATATCAACATGCTCTCCCCGCCCTCACCCTAGCGCCGCTAGGGTTTCTTCTTGCATAGGTGGCTGTCTGGGGGGGGGGGGGGGAGGGGGTTTGGCCGCCGTAAAGCGGTGCCCCGCTCCCCCTCGGCCTCTTCTCTCCCGTCATCAGTAGGGTATCTTCTTCGGGAGGTGTGTAGACGTGGTGTCTTTGGAGACAGCGGTCTTCTTTCTCCCTGTCGTTGAGCCCGGCTGCGACGAGTTTTCTATCCCTTTCTCTTTTATTGACTTTCTGTTTAGATTGTTCTCTTGTTTTGTCTATCTCGCTGTTAATCAGCGTTGCTTTCTCTTCTCGTGGTAGATTTTTCTTTCTCGATCAATTTTGTTGTGGAGTTTGTATGGCAGCAAGTGCGGAGAAAATATCCTTTTGGAACACCGATTTGGTGCAGGTACTCTACCACATATACATACTCAGGTTGAATGTATTCCTCATAGAAAGCTGCCTTAGCCAGCGAAGGAGAAGAGGAATCTATACATCATTGTCCTTATCAGATTCCGATATGAGTTTTTGTGGTGGTTTGTATCTGTTCTTGATCTTTGTGTGGTCTTTTAGTTTGTTTTTCTCCTCATGCAGACGCCGTGTGGTCCCTCCATAATGAAATTTGTCTGTTTAACTTAAAAAAAAAAAAAGCTGGTGGTGAACTGCTTTGTTATGAATTGCCGATGCGCGAAACTGCCAAAGACCTCGCGCCAGTTGCAGGATATTTGGAAGCTTTAGGAATTAGTTACCAGCATCACCTTCATATATTTCAACTGTTCTGCTAAGACCAAAAACTTTGTGACTTATCTGTAAAACAGCACTTAATACTTCGTATGATATAGTCATTGCGTTATGCAACCAAAGTAACATGGACACTTTTATTTTTTTTCTTCTATTAATTGCTCAAATAATTTTGCGTTCGTTACTTTTTGAAAACGTTTTGAAGTTTTGTGTTCCGTACAATAGAATGTCACAATTAAGCTAGAAAAAAAACTTAAATTTATATTTTAAGAAGTTGTCAAGTCGAATTACTCTAGCTACACATTTGTTTTAGAGAATATGCTATGTGGATTTCATTTTGGGATTCAAAATGCGACTCAAGTTATTCTCCACCACAAAATTAAGGACATACAAATAAAGTATGTTATTTGTTTATAAATCACGTGCCTTGTATTTCTGTTTCTCGGATATAGTTGTACATCCACCTCCTCTATACATGCATAGATGATTCTTATTAAAAGAAAACTATACATCGAAGTGTATACATAGGAAAAACGTGGAAGAGAAAATAGCATAGACCGCGACTTAGAACCAAGTGTCAATCCCAGCACAAGGAACATGTCTTTGATCGAAACCCCCAAGAACAAGATGCAAGGGATCGAAGACCAATCTAGCAGGTCCATAATCACTTGGCATCTAACTGAACAAGAAGACAAAAAGGAAAAACACCAAGCGCAGGTAATCAACTGAGCAAATCAATATCTTTCTGGATAAAGTCTCACAACTTGGTCCAAGAGATCCCCACATTATCATGCATTCTTCTGCTTCTTTTCCTCCAAACCTAGTGCATAATACACATAGTTGTTATATGCCTTCTCTTATCACTGGAAGAGTAGCAAATTTTTGTTGGTATGGTATGCCTAGAGAGCCAATCATATGATGATTGTGATGACATATTATATAGAATGATTTGATTAATAATAATAAATGCAAGCTTCTAATTTATTCTGTTTCACTCAATTATGAGATAATGCGAAAACTTAATGGATGTCTAAAGAATGACAATACTCAATCACGTATGTCTTCAAGTACATAACTTGAACAATGAGATCATACAAATATTAAGAGATGTATCTTCTTGTTACGTCCCTAGTTGGTTGTTACCGTGGAAGGAAGATAAACAGCAACAATATATAAAACTAGAGTGTGTGTTGCTTGATGATAGAATCTCTTTAGTCATGATATGGTATATCAAAGCAAACACCCAAATACTTGTTATGGAACAGTGTATCAGACAGATCCACCGTGAGAGTGACACATCGAATCATCATAGTCATTTCTCATAGTGAAGGTGAATTTTGTGATTCTTAGACCTGAAGTCACTATACTCATCACATGCCATTCGATATACTTTGATGTCATCTAACATAACTCTGAATAAGGATTGCCATAATAGTGATGATTGGATAGTTGTGACACATGGAGACTGACTGTGAGTGTTGTAGATGGGATTTCTCCCTCCTACTGGAGTTTGATATCCTGACCACTTGATAAGCGAGACTGAGAAATGCATGCGCATGCACATGTGAATCAATACATGATATTGAGGTCACATATATCTCAGAGAGTCTGCTCTAGTTCAAGGAAACATGGACTGAACATTGAGAGATTGATGATTTTATGCCTTGAGTTCATTCCGGATATCAGAGACAAAGGTATTATACAATCACTATCACACCTTAAATATATTGTATGTTGAAGTTGTTCTCCAACTTTTCATTCACTTGGGTAGCACTGATGAGTGACTAGACATCACTCTTTTCTTGTGATGTCATAAACTAGTTATGGACATTCACTGCTAACGTGATATGGGACCTATAGGGTCACACACATAAGAACGCATCCAAAAGAGTAGTTTAATCATGAATGATGATTGGATTGATTATAAACTATTTATGTATTCAATTCAAGCTACAAATCAGCTGATTGGACTGCCAACTGATTGGTTCGAGTGTTGAGATGACCGTTTAGAAAGTCAGTGTAACATACTTAATCCAAGCATATAGGTTGGTCCTCCATTTTTCTAGAACCATATTCAACTATGTTGTTATCCTACCTCCTTCTTTCTCTCTTCTCGACCTTTATCACATAAACACCTTTTATTATGCATAATTCCCTATTTTAGGATGGACTAGACCTTGCCGGTGTTATTTAACTCTAATCAACTCATTAGGGTTCTAAAGATATGAAATCATAGCATATCATGACCATAATACATTAATTCAAGAGTTAGGGGGTAATATACTGGTCTATATGTCTTGACCATAATAAAATACACTAGTGTGGTCTGTGCATCTTAAAGGGACATGATCCGAGATAATATGAGAGGTATCACCATAATTGACTATTAAGTTAAGATAATTACCATCTTTAAGTTATTAATGAATAATTGTAAAATTATAACACAAATAATTTTAAACCCCAAATCTGAGTTCAAATTCGGATTTCCCCATAACTAAATTGTATAACCCACCAAATTTGGGCTTTATTAGATGTCAAATACATCCCTAATGTCAATTACAAGACTTTGAACTAAGTTAGAAATCATTTTAATCATTGATCCCCAATTTTTGGCCAAAGTCCCAATCTAATACTATCACGCTGATTAGTAGGTCACATGATGTTATTTCCCTTGATCCGATGGCTCCAGATTTGTTTGACCTATTCTCACGAAGAGTGGGTGGTCTCCTTCATTCACGGTCCCTACTTCCATAAAATCATCCGCTACTCCATGAACAAAGGCAATCCCCCGGTACTTACTCTCTAAACTCTTTCTCTCCTCCTCTAATTCACTAGCAATAGACTTCTATCGTTGTTTCCTCCATGCCTAGACTTGACTGTCGACACTCTCCACTCTCCACTCTCTTGCGCCTAGTGGCCCTGGTAGCGAGAAGACCACTGCCACCCACTGCAGTTGATAGAGCATATGCAGTTGCCCAGTTGGCGACCCTTACCTCCATCTTCTCCTCATCATATGAGATGGTGAACAAGTTAGGCACCTTCATGGCCTGGGCGGAATCCACAATTTGTGGTGAGAGTTTCATCTTCCGGTTGTCGCCATATCTACCTATTATTTGGCATCTAAGAAGCTTGCGGCAGTCTGTATTCAACTACTCCACCTGGTGGCGACCAACATACCTCCCTAAACTCACCCATCACTTCCACTTTAGCATCTAACTCCTTTGGTCCCTCCTTTACCTCCCTCATATCACCTCCGTTCTCTCCCATGGGTCCTCCTCAGCCATATGCAAGCAGCACCATGACAGCCAAGGCAAGTACTACCTATTCACCATCTTCATATCATCTACCTTCACCTAAACGATTTCCGACTATGGAGCCAATCGACGCTGCAAGTCCGAATGCCCTATGATCCCCATCTAAACACTACATACTTATCCTTTTCTTCTTCAACCCCCAATCTCCTTCATCACCACGTCCACAGGGCCTACTGTAGTTGAGAGAGCATTGCCGCCTCCATCCTCCTGGTGCCACATGTGACTCTACCTCCTTTGTACCTTCTTTGTACACATCCACCATGGTTATTAGGGGCCACACTACTAGTTGAGGCAATGGCTTCTCCCAACACCGTCAAGCACCCTACAATTGCCCAGAGTCCCATGCATTATCTCATAAACTATTGTCAACTCCAATGAGGAATATGTTACTGATTCGTCTCCCCTCTTCACATACTACCTCCTTTTCCCTAGCCTTGCACCCATTGGTTGACATAGAGGACTCATCCCTGATTGCTGATGATGGCAGTGTCATGTGCAATGGCTTATGGCCTGATGTTTCTTGTCACCTACTCAACTTCATATACCTTCCCCTCAAACGCATAACTCCCCTCTATTTATATGAGGTTCCTTCTCAATCATCACTCCCTAGAAATCAACAATTTGCAAGTTTAAGCGGCATTGGCCTCCAACATCATCTCGGTGTGGACAACCTCTATACAAGTTAGAGAGACCTGATGTCAAAGCTTTGCCCAACGTCTTTCACCAGGAGAATCATGAAATCATCACAATGCAAGACAACTGTAGGTGAGTTCTCTTTACATATGTACTATTCATCAACTTAATATTAGATGGATAATTTTGTTAAGAAAAATACATACTAGTAGTAATAACGATGATAACATATTTATCATATAATTTGTTGATTAGGCCTATTAAATATATAGCTAGGTATATAGTTCTATATACTAGTAGTAGTAAAGCCTGAAATTTCTGAAATCTTATACTAAAATACTGATATATTAACCAGTGGATTAGGCATAAAGGAAAGTGTTGAGGACTCATCATCTAGGCATGTCAATAAGCCATATTATTTGCTTGGATACTCTAAGATATATCATAATGGTAATGACATTAGTTTATTGATTATAGTTAGATAAAAGCATGCAATTTTAGTGTCTAGTAATTGATTATATCCTAAATACTAATTTCTTGTCATAAATGACCTTATAAATATATTAGTTACTTATGGAGAATACAATATGGATCTTGGAATTATAGTCATCCAACTGAACTTAATAGAGATAAATGATATATGATATATAAAAACATATGTAACACCTTGTTCCCATATTTATCAGCTCCTAGAGTAAATAAGTAATATTTATGACCCATAATAAAATACATGACAAGTATAGTACCCTACCTTAGAATGGATATAGATACATGTAATAGCTACCACATGGTGGGTTTTAGGGGAGACAGAGACGGTAGCGAAAACAAAAATTTTCTTCTCCCCAAACCCAGTATAAAGGAATCGTGTCAACGTCTATACAGTAGGAAGGATGGTTTGTATAGACATACCTTATCCCGAGTCTTGCTCGGTGATTTTACCTCGCGGCTTGTGCAGTCTTCACCTCTGGTCTTGGACGGTGTCTGTGCAGCTCCTGGTCACCGGGACTGTCAGGATTGATAGCTGTCCTCCGAGCAGCATAAGTCTCCCACCTCTGTAGTAGTCCACACGGATCACCTATAACTCCGATCACCTTGTTGCATAAGGCATCAGAAGGATTCATAAGTCACTGACACACTCTCCTGCCACCAGTTGCCTTTCTACAGTTGTCTTTCCTTTACTGTGCCTCCCTTATCGGGTAGCACTTACTCGGGCTCTCCTGGTTACCACAACCAGAGAGAACAACAACTTTGCAGAGCAACTGGTGTTCTCTGAGTTATACATGAGAAGCCCCCAATAACCCTCTATATAGGAGGGTCATGAGACATGGTTCTCTACCTTGGGCAATGCGGGATTAAAGCAGGAGTAGAAGGGTTCGAGATTTTCCACAAAAAAACCAACTGTGCTAGATGAACCGATCGTTTCATGCATGAATTGGTCGGTTGGGGACCTGAGCTGATCGGTTCACACCTGAATTGGTCGATTGGGACACCTGAGCCGATCAGTTCACTTCTGAACCGGTCGGTTCACTGCCCTGGTCAGCTCCCGGTTGACTTTTCCTCTTTTGTTTCGAATTGATCCAAATACCAATCCTTGTTCCACTCAAATCGAACAGGTGAAATGAAGAGAAATTTCTCACTAACCTGACTTTCCCAACTCGCTCGTTTGGACCAGTTGAGCCGATCGGTTCAACCCTTGAACCGGTCGATTCAGCCTATCTTGAGTCGATCGACTCACCAAGCTGAGCCGATCGATTCACCAAGCTGAGCTGATCAGTTCATCATATGAGCCAATCAGTTGGGAGTGCAGACTATGCAAAATCAGTCAATTACAGTTTCAATCAATCCGATACTCTAATCAATCAGTCCAACACCTTGAACACTATGATATTGAGTTATCAATTGATTGAGTGTTTAATTGAACTACTAAACTCCTTTAGTAATCAATCTAAACATCGTTTGTGGATAAACTCCTCTTCTAGGTTAAATCCTATGTGTGTGACCCTACATGCCCATTTCACGTTGACAGTGAAAATCCATAACACTTATGACTTCACAAGCAAAGAGCGGTGCCTAGTCACACATCAGTGCTACCCAAGTGAAATAGAAAGTTAGAGAACAACTTTTAATCCTACAATCCATGAATGGTGTTATAGTGAATGTATAATTCCTTTGTCACTGATATCCTGAATGAGCTCGAGGCATGGAACAGTCATCCTGTCAATGTTCATTCACTTTCTTGATCTCAGAATAGATTGAAGGAGATATGTATGACATCAATATCACATATTAATTCATACATGCGTGCGAACGCCTATCTCAATCCTACTCATCAAGTGGCCATGGATATCAAACTCCCTCAGGAGGGACAAATCCCATATCTATCACTCATCCCTCAAAAGCCCCATGTGTCAAAGCCACCCAATCATCACCTTTATAACAACCCATGTTTTAGGACTGCATTTGATGATGTCAAAGTGTACCCAATGACATGTGTTGAGTGTAGTGATTTCTGGTCAAAGAATCACACTCACCACCATCACTGTGAGAACTGACTGTGACTACCATGTCATGGTTCCATGTGTCAAACTCACAGTGGGTCTGTCTGGTACACTTGTTATCTAACAAGTACCTATGTGTTTGGTTTGATATCTCCATATCATGACTAACGAGATTTTGTCATCAACCAACACCACAATCTAGTCTTGTATGTCATTGTTGTCTATCTACCTTCCACAATGAAATCCGACTAGGGAAATGATAAGAATGTACAAACTCTTTAGCATCTGTATGATCTCATCATTCAGGTCCTAAACCTGAAAGCATACGTCATTGAGTACTGTCATTCTCTAGAAATTCAATATGTTCTATCATTATCTCGTATGACTGAACCATAAAGAATTGGAAGCTTGCCTTTGATGTTCATCAAATCAATTTTAATGTATCCCACCAATCATCCCATGATTGTCTCTCCAGGCATACATACCAACAGACTACCACTTGCACTGCGAGCCAATCACCGTTGAATCATATTCATAGTGATCTTCAAACATGTCCCACATGTTACTATGCTCTAGTGCTTACGCAGTGAGTTATGGAAACACCTTGCCAAAGTTGGTATTAACTGCATGCCTCTCATCTCTTCGTTGTACGTCACACGTATGAGATGGAGTTGCCGTAATATGCGATCTAGTATTCCTTTTCTAACCTTAAGCCACATTGCATGACCAAGCACTCCTTACTTGTCATAAAAAATCGGAATATCTATAAGTTCATCTCATGAACTTCCAGATCTATATAGTATCCACTAATGTTCTCTAACACACGGATACTCAGCTTTTCCTTTTAAACGGCTTTATTGGAATGTTTCCATTTATCGACAAACATTCACTTTTATATATCCTGTGATTTATTTTCTGTCCTTTTCAGAAGTTTGCATTAGTGTAACTCTTTACAATGAACCCTTCCTTATTTCCATAGAACTAGTACTTCTCAAGTACTTATCAAATTCTTATGGTATTCCAGTAACCCTTATTGGAACTAGACAAACATCCACTCATCATGTCCTACATATGAGTTATCATGATGAGCATATCATATTGTCATTTCCTACATACAAGATGATAAATGCATTTTGTTCTTGCCATGTCCATACATGTAAGATGATGGGATGATTACATACAAAATAGATCCTTATCTATTCTTAGTGTTTCCATTCTTCATAAGAATTGGACACTTGGCCCTGGGATACTAATTCCATATAACATGGATAAGTTTTCTCCCACTGAATCTATGCATACTGAACCCTTCAGTATAGATTGCCAATGTATGCTCTCTCTTTTCAGGTCAAGAAGTTTTTGAGAACTATCTCTATAGATCTTTATTCCTGTCATATAGGAAAGGTCTCTATCTTCCCTAAAGATAATTTCCACAAAGGATTCCATTCTAGAACATCTCATTCCTCATCGACATGTGGAAAGCAAATATGCTCTCACTAAATCACAAATCCCTTCTTTATCTTTATCATATCAATCAAACCCTTTGATTATATTATCAAAGTAAAGATCCAACTCTAAGTTGCTTGTACTCAATCAATCACATTAATTAGTCCATTGTAACTTATAGACTTCATTTGCTTTAATGGATTCATAATCCTTATATGTTGTTTCACGTACACATCCTTGTTTTATTCCTCATAGGAATGCAGTTTTAGTATCCATATGCCAAATCTCTTAGTCATTAAGTTGCAATCAATAAGCATTATCCTTCTCAAAATGTTATCCATGTGTCTTAACTCATAAGACTCATTCGCAGTTATGGATTTCATCCCAATGGGTGCTACCATCAAGGTCATACCTTATGGTTCACACAAAAGTCATTTAGGATGTAATGGTCATAAACCATAACTCAAAATCCGGTTCCTCATATTCATCTAGATAGTTGATTCATCACATGAACAACTCATCACATATATGATCGAGGTGTATCTATCAAGGATATAAGAACTCACAACTCCTTATGATTCTTAATGTCCATTATTAGTGTGGGGTATTCTTTATTTAAGAAGAACTTAGTTATTTGATAATCATCCTCTAACTCCTTAGAGTATGACTCCTTTTGATTTAGACATCACAATGCCTTAATAATGAGTTCACTATGATACACAATCATAATCACTCATAAGGATCTCAAACATTTGGTCCAAGTATTTCATTCATTGATCTCATCAAGAATTAACACTTTACCAAATTTGTACTTCATCTATGATATTCTTGAACACTTCAAGATATTCATATTGGTATTTTTCTAAACACTATTTGAAGTACTAGCATTAACTCTAATAGGTATGTAAATACATCACATGTATTATACCTAATAGGATAATCATTCTCCCACTACCACTAGTAAAGATTGATTAATCATGTCTAAGAGATTCATGTCTCTTACTGGTTCTCTAACCAAAAGAGTCTAGATTTATCCATCATATGGAAACTAGAGATGAATTTCTCATGATAATGCTAATTCATTGTTTGAGTTATCAGTAACTTTTAGGTATCATTTTATCTTATGCATACCAAGTACCACAAGATAAACAAGGCATTTCCACAAGGAAACATCCACTTTATTAATTGACAATAAATGATTAATCATGTCTAAGAGATTCATGTCTCTTACTGGTTCTCTAACCAAAAGAGTCTAGATTTATCCATCATATGGAAACTAGAGATGAATTTCTCATGATAATGCTAATTTGTTGTTTGAGTTATCAGTAACTTTTAGGTATCATTTTATCTTATGCATACCAAGTACCACAAGATAAACAAGGCATTGCCACAAGGAAACATCCACTTTATTAATTGATATTATTGTCATACAATATGCAAAATTAAGGTGTTTCTATCCATTGGCAAACATGAAATAGTAGTTCATAACTCTATTACATGCCTTCAAGGCTAAAAATAAACTAAAGTACTCCTATCTATGGCGGCAACACTTGCCCCATTTATTGGGTGATTTACACTTTATATCTTGGTATCTTATACCTCAAAAGTGATATAAGTTTATTTCATGACACCTTTAGGTGGAGACGTATGTCGCCTCCTTCTTCTTTAGTTCTTCCAGATAGAGTGGACAATTCCTTTTCCAATGTCCTGGCTTTTGACAATGGTGGCAATTGCCTCTCTTGGTCACACCTCCCTTGGCCTTGAGAGTTGAAGATGACTTGGGCTGCTGGCTAGCATTAGAACCTTTCTTAGCCTTGCCCTTGCCCTTGTGCTTGGACTTGCCTTTCTTGTTGCTGATAATCATCATAGATTTACGATTGTCCTTCTTCATCTATGCCTCGGCTGTCCTCAACATGCCCAACAACTCTGTCAATGGCCTATCAAAGTTGTTCATGTTGTAGTTCATCACAAACTGACTGTAGGATTCTGGCAATGATTGTAGTATCACGTCAGTAGCCAACTCTTGGCTCAGAGGAAATCCCAATCTTATCAGATTTTCCACATACCCAATCATTTTGAGCGTGTGAGGACCAACTGGATCTCCTTCTGTCATGACACACTTGAACATCGCCTTGGAGACATCATATCTCTCTTTCTGTGCTTGATCTTCATACATGTTCTTAAGATGTTGAATCATCTCAATGACACCCATGTTCTCATGTTGTCTCTACAACTCGTGGTTCATGGAGCACAACATCAAGCATTGTGCATCAATGGCATCTTCAGAATGCTTCTTATAAGCATCCATTTCTGCCTTTGGTGCGGTAGGAGCTGGTTCCTCTAGAGCCGGAGTATCCAAGACATAGAGCTTTCACTCTTGAGTGAGAACAATTCTCAATGTCCTAAACCAGTCGTGGAAGTTAGTCCCATTCAGCTTGTCCTTTTCAAGGACCGATCATAACGAAAAGTGATTGTTGTTTGTTGTCATTTGTACTACAAAAGGAAATATATGCAATTTAGTCCAAAACTCAATTTTGACTTATTTGATTTATTTTAAAAGTTGACAATATAATTAGGACTTTAATCAATTATCACTTCCACTATTTTTGTTCAAATTGATAGCCCTCACAATCAATTCAGAAGATTGCAGTGTACAATCTTCTAGTGGGTCAAGATCTGTATTTCATCAAGTCATGAGTCAGCTTTGGCTGATCGCCCATAATCTTGACTATTTAGGTAGGCCATCATGCCAATTGCATCATATGCAACTCTTAATGAATGAACATGCGCAACACTTTGCCATGAACATTTCGTGCCTCTGGGCTTAGACACTCTAAGAATCACCAGTTAAGTCTATCCCAAAAGCCGACATGGTAAACATGCACCCTACTTTGGAAGAACCTACATGTCTACCCTTCACACTTCCGCAAGATAGACGACACACCCCACTTTGGCGTAACCTACGCTTGGTCAATCGAGTTTTTCATGTATGCCGCTAATGGAAGGCATATAAGACTTAATATTTAGATGAGGGATTTGGTTTCATAGGTACATATTCATATCCAATCAGCACAATACATAATACATATCATATACATGCTATATCCCACAGAAAACATGTGAAATGATAAAAGCGATGATTATGGCCATCCTAATGTGATTCCTCGAGCCAAGAGGAATCACAGTCATCTAGGTCCATCTCACATGCAACCTGTACAAGATGAACTCTGTGCTTTGCCGTTTTGGGTTTGATCAACTCATCTCCATGATTGATCGACTCACCATCAGGTCGGTCGGTTGGTTGCCACCATCCGATAGACTGGAGCCTCTAGCCGATCAGTTCATTGGTCATCGTGCATCTCCTCAGGTTGCCACCCGCTCGTCTTGCTCCTCGAACTGGTTGTCTAGAACGCCAACCGATCAGTTTACGCCTTGAGCCAATTGTCTCAGTTGTCGTCAGGTTGTCTGCGGTTCTTTGACATAACAAGAAATAAAAGTTCTATCCTATTTATATATGAATTGAGAAACCCCGAGTTACATTTGGGGGGAGCAAAGGTAGGAAAGAAATCTCGAGTTATCTTGAGTTACATCAAGAAAAGGAGGTAGGGAATCAGTGCGCAGACCGATATGCAAGCAACCATATTCAACCAAGCACACATACATAGGGTTTATTGGCCATAACCACGCTATAAATCCACCACAAAACTCATTTAAGGGCGATGCGTATCGAGTGCATTCATATTACATATCATATATGTATATTGGGATTTGTAGATTTAGGATTGGACATGCATAGAGCCAATTTTATTTGCATCGTATGTAATAAATAAAGGCGACAAACCAAAATTGATCTCATCGACAATCCTAAAGTATAGAGCAGTTGATGTGGCTCTGATACCACTGGTGGGTTTTAGGGGAGATAGAGAAGGTAGTGGAAACAAAAAATTTCTTCTCCTCAAACCCAGTATAAAAGAATCACGTCAATGTCTATACAGTAGGAAGGGTGGTTTGTATAGACATACCTTGTCTTGAGGCTTGCTCGGTGATGTTACCTCGTGGCTTGCACAGTCTTCACCTCTGGTCTTAGACGGTGTCTGTGCAACTCCTAGTCACCGGGACTGTCGGTATTGACAGTTGTCCTCCAAGCGGCAGAAGTCTCCTGCCTCTGTAGTAGTCCACACGGACCACCTGGAACTCCGATTGCCTTGTCGCATACGACACTGGAAGGAGTCATACCCTCCTGGTGGCGTACTAGTCACCAACACACTCTCCTACCACCAGTCACCTTTCTACAGTTGTTTTTCCCTTGCTGTGCCTCCCTTATCGGGTAGCACTTGCTCGGGCTCTCTTGGTTACCACAACCAGAGAGAATGACAACTTTGCATTGCAACTGGTGTTCTTTGAGTTGTACATGAGATGCCCCCAATACCCCTATATATAGGAGCGTCATGGGACATGGTTCTCTACCCAGGGCAATGCGGGATTAAAGCAGGAGTAGAAGGGTTCAAGATTTTCCAAAAAACAACCAACTGCACCAGCTGAACCGATCGATTCATGCATGAACCGGTCAGTTTGGGACCTGAGCCGAGCGGTTCACACCTGAACCGATCGGTTCATTTCTAAACCAGTCGGTTCACTACCCTGGTCAGTTCCCGACTGACTTTTCCTCTTTTGTTTCGAATTGATCTAAATACCAATCCTCGTTCCACTCAAATCAGACAAGTGAAACGAAGAGAAATTTCTCACCAACCTGACTTTTCCAACTCACTCGTTTGGACCAATTGAGCCGATCGATTCAACCCTTGAACCAGTCGATTCAACCTGTCCTAAGCCGATTGACTCACCAAGCTGAGCCGATCGGTTCACCAAGTTGAGCCGATCGGTTCATCATACGAGCTGATTGGTTGGGAGTGCAAACTGTGCAAAATCAGTCAATTGCAATTTCAATCAATATGATACTCTAATCAATCAGTCCAACACCTTGAACACTATGATATTGAGCTATCAATTGATTGAGTGTTTAATTGAACTACTAAACTCCTTTAGTAATAAATCTAAACATCATTTGTGGATAAACTCCTCTTCCAGGTTAAATCCTATGTGTGTGACCCTGCAGGCCCATTTCACGTTGGCAGTGAAAATCCATAACACTTATGACTTCACAAGCAAAGAGCGGTGCCTAGTCGCACATCAGTGCTACCCAAGTGAAATAGAAAGTTGGAGAAAAACTTTAAATCCTACAATCTGTGAATGGTGTTACAGTGAATGTATAATTCCTTTGTCACTGATATCCCGAATGAACTCGATGCTTGAAACAGTCATCTTGTTAATGTTCATTCACTTTCTTGATCTCAGAATAGATTGAAGGAGATATGTATGGCATCAATATCACATACTTATTCACACATACATGTGCACACCTATCTCAATCCTACTCATCAAGTGGCCATGGATATCAAACTCCATCAAGAGGGACAAATCCCATATCTATCACTCAGCCATCAAAAGCCCCATGTGTCAAAGCCACCCAATCATCACCTTTATATCAACCAATGTTTCAGGACTGTGTTTGATGATGTCAAAGTGTACCCAGCGACATGTGTTGAGTGTAGTGATTTCAGGTCAAAGAATCCCACTCACCACCATCACTGTGAGAACTGACTGTGACTACCATGTCATGGTTCCATGTGTTAAACTCACGGTGGGTTTGTCCGGTACACTTGTTCTCTAACAAGTACCTATGTGTTTGGTTTGATATCTCCATATCATGACTAATGAGATTCTGTAATCAACTAACACCACAATCTAGTCTTGTGTGTCATTGTTGTCTATCTACCTTCCATAATGACATCTGACTAGGGACATGATAAGAATGTACAAACTCTTTAACATCCATATGATCTCATCGTTCTGGTCCTGAACCTGAAAGCATATGCCATTGAGTACTGTCATTCTCTATACATTCAATCTGTTCTATCATTATCTCATATGACTGAACCAAAAAGAATTGGAAGCCTTCCTTTGATGTTCATCAAATCAATCTTAATGTATCCCACCAATCATCCCATGATTGGCTCTCAGGGCATACATACAAACACCACATGGGAACTAATATATACATAATGAATCTTATTTTTACTTAATAAGACTGTAAACCCTAATATGTCATTAGGTGGTCAACAATAGGATGAGAACAATATGAAAATCTCTAATGGGAAGGTATGCACATAGTAGTGTTACTTTGACTAACATATGTAATGTGTTCCTAGGATGAGTACTTGACTTTGAGGACCAAGTCTATAGATTTATGTAAGACTTAATTGTAAAGACCAGGTATGTTCATCCTCTATTTTATTTTGGGCATTATTCGACTAGAATTTACATTCTTTTATTGAGGCATCTCTTGAACTGTTATCCTACTTGAAAATCCAATTGTTGGACATCGGTATTCCTTATTTGGATCCATATAAACTCATATGGTTGTCGAATCATTCTTTTATAATGAGTCTTTGGACCCCTCCTTCTATGATTGCCTTTATTTGATGTAGAATTGACTAAAATCCTAGTCTTTCTTCTCTATTTGTGCATGCTACATGTTTGACTAGGATATCTTGAATAGTGGTATTTATGTACAACCATACTTATAAAAGGACATGCATATTCCACCTAGGGTGTGCATTTCCACCCTTATTTCTTCTAGACTAAGATCCTATGGTGTTATGGCCCTGTTTTAGGTATATTTAGCCTACAATGTTATGCATGCAAAAGTTTCTATTTATATTGAGATTGTTGATATCTATTATGGAAAGACTCTTTCATTTTCAATTTTGTAATCAAAATTTAATATGCCTCATTTCTCTTGTTATAATTCTTTTGGACTTACCTAACTGCAAACACCCCCTTCTTGTGGGAACATCTCTTTTTGAACTTTTAACACAATATAATGCCCAAAGTGTTTACTATATATATATACTCAACCTTTGTTGACCTATACTTGCTTTCTATATTCCGGGTGATGTTCCCTTCCACCCAGGTGTAGGTACATTAGAAGACAAGGATGCACAGAGATCATATACATGGTATTGGACCTAAGGATAGCTTGTAATGGCTAGGCTGCCCTCTGCAATGGGTCTTATATGTTATTAGGTTTATTAGATGTATACCTTTTTTACCTTGCTATACCACCTTTTATGGTGTTGAACGATTATAAAAGAATCATCATGTAACTTTGTAATAGTTTTGTTTCTGCTGCTTTATTATTACATGGTTCTTGTATTATATCATTTGAGTGGATCCTCTCTCGGGTCCCATTCTTTACAAAATGGTATCAGAGCTAAAAGTAGTCAGTAATTTGACTATTTCAAGTTATCCTAATTTGTTCCTTAGATTAGGTAGATAAGTAACCCCATATAGGTCATTGATAAGCCTATTCCTGAGTCATGGAATACAACCTAGGGTTTCAATTCCTGACTAAGTTGGTCATTTCTATTTCCCAAGATACTTGTGCGATTGAGACTCAGTCTAGAGTTATCCCAATCACCCCTAGGCTTTTTATGAAAGTAAATATGTCACAACAGGGAGTTGATTCCAGTAGCCTTTGATTCCTATTTCCTGAGTTCGAGTAAGTAAGCTTGAGCACTATGAAGTGCAGGTTGACTTGAATACTCATAGCTAGGCATAATCCTAATTCTCACTTTAAACCCTTTCTTTGTTGTTTATTAGCATGCCTCACATATGTCTTCTTGGGTACTTAGCATGAATGAATGAGAAACACAAATCGTGAGTAAGTTCTAAATTTGAGATGACCCCCTTGATATAAGTGATGATTTGAACCAAATTTGTTATAGTTAGTCATGCCTTACTTTTAACCTGGAACTTTCCAGCATATCTATGAACAAGGCTATCTACTTAAGGATAGGATACCATCCTTATTAAGATTAGTATTCCTCATATATGAGCATTGGTGGATGGAAGCTATTAATTCAATAAAATGTTATAAGGAGTTCACATGTCTCATCTCCATGGTGAAATTAGATTACCTAGTGAATGAGCTGAGGGTATATTGACGATATAGTTCACCTTGTCTTATGATGACACCATGGTAGTAAACCATCAAGTGAATGAGAAAACTGAATTTCTTCCTAGAATGGTTGGATGATCATATGGCTTTCCTATGTCTTGAAATGATGTAAAGTAATCCATATTAATAGTAATATGAGGAAGGGTGGTTGTGGTGCATTACAAAGGCTTGATATATGTAGACCATGTGTAATGAGGATCCCTTCTCTTTCTTATTCTTACATATTAGAGATGTAGTCATATTCCCTTTTAGGTGTTAGAAGAATTAAACTCCTTTAGTAGAATGAAGTGATTATAGGAAAATAGTATATGATTAGAGTGGTAGAGTTATATATGGCTTGGTTCTCGAATTTATTTTGGCACCAATTGTGTTTCAATCGCAAGGCCTTCATATGTATAAAAATGTAACTTTTTAGATTTATAGATGGTTTTGGAACCAAATCACCACCCACAAGGAAGTTCGAGTAGTAGAAAAACCCTTTAGTGTAGAAACATTGACTAGCATGATCAACCCTGAGACCCTATACTAAGTCTGAAGTAGTGAGTACTAAGAATAAGTTTTGGCCATGTAAGACCTACATTCACCCTTATTTCCCCTCTAGATGACTAGATACATTATAGACTGGTCCTTTTAAGAGTGTAGTAACTCAAAGGATAATTGAGTTTGATAGATGTTGCAAAAAAAAACTTATAACTCCTAGTAATAATGTCAAACAAATATAGGTACCACCTACCCAAGATTAGTGAGTTAGCCTCACTGATGATATCGCCATAGATCTTACTTTATTAATTAAAATAAATTTAAAATTTTGTCTTGACTTATCCTTGAAAGATAAACTTAAGTTAGTTGAAGTACTCAATTAGGTAAAAGCTAATAATTAGATGATAATGATGACTTTACACTAGAGGCTAGGGTGAACACACTAATCATGACATAATTTACTAATATTTTCCCATGTGATCATAATAAACTAAAGTGGAGCTAAATTGATTATACATTAATCAAAACATGTGTAATGTAATGTGTATGGTGGGATCATGAATTAAGAACTCGACAAGTTACATAATTGAGTACACTATAATCCTCAAATGGAATGGTAAGCATGTTGGAAATCAAAACCCTAATCTTGTACTTCTAACCTAATCTGCTTAACATACTATAAGAAATGGTTATACAATATATGGTAAATAATTAATTTCCTATGATAAAATCCTTAATTAAATTATTATTATTATTATAACCCTAATCCTGAAAGAAAAGGAAGAGTTATATACATAGTATACCCTAATGGTTCTTGTACACCTAAACTTCAGTGAAAATAATATATAGGAAAAGGGCATAAAAATAATAACATCAATTGTAGAAACACGAGGATGCTTTGGAGGATTGTTGTATTCAAAACAAGCTTACTCCATAAACTTAGTGGTTCTCATCTACAAGGCAATATAGGGAAACCTATTTATGAAGGTTGGTTATTTAGGATTATGTGATGGGAATTGAGAAGTTGTAGTAGAACCTAGCAACCACATACATGTAAAAAAAGGGGTTGCTAACCAAGATAAGGAGATGGTGAAATCACCATGACAATGTAGATTACCATAGGGAATACAACACAAATAAAGTAACTCTAGATATTAATAAAACATACCCAGGTTGACACCCATTATGAGAATACTAGATGTTGATATGATGTGTGAAATGTATAGTCCCACCTATAGAATGAACTATAAGACAAACATGGAGTGGTATTGTATGATCCACTACAATAAGTGAATCAGAAATACATATATTGATATAGGAGTGTGATTTAGTATACCTAGCTAGTGATGGATGTATTTTGGGGTTGAAATCCTCTTTAAGGGATGGAGTTTTGTAACATAATCAATTTAAGCATATAGGTTGATCCTCCATTTTTCTAGAACCATATTTGACTACACTGTTATCCTACCTCCTTCTTTCTTTCTTCTCAACCTTTATCATATGAACACCTTTTATAATGCATAATTCCTTATTTAAGGATGGACTAGACCTTGTGAGTTGTATTTAACTCTAATCAACTCATTAGGGTTCTACATATATGAAATCATAGGATATCATGACCATAATACATTAATTCAAGAGTTTGGGAGTAATATACTGGTCTATACGTCTTGACCATAATAAAATACACTATTGTGGTTTGTGCATATTAAAGGGACATGATTTGAGATAATATGAGAGGTATCACCATAATTGACTATTAAGTTAAGCTAATTACCATCTTTAAGTAATTAATGCATAATTGTAAAATTATATCACAAATAATTTCAAACCCCTAATCTGAGTTCAAAATTCGGGTTCCCCATATCCAAATTGTGTAACCCACCAAATTTGGGCTTAATTAGATGTCAAATACACCCCTAATGTCAATTACAAGACTTTGAACTAAGTTAGAAATCATTTTAATCATTGATCCCCAATTTTGTGCCAAAGTCCCAGTCTAATCCTGTCACGCTGATTAGTAGGTCACATGATGTTATTTCCCTTGATTTGATGGCTCCAGATTTGTTTGACCTGATCTCATGGAGAGTGGATCGTCTCCTTCATTCATGGTTCCCACTTCCACAAAATAATCCACTACTCCCCGAATAGAGGAAATCCCCTGATACTTACTCTCTGGCCTCTTTCTCTCCTCCTCTGATTCACTATGGATAGACTTCTATCGTTTCTTCCTCAACGCCTAGACTTGGCTTCCGCCGCTCTCCATTCTCTTGCGCCCACTGGCCCTAGTAGCGAGAAGACCTGTTGCCTCCCCCTAAAGTTGATGGAGGATATGAAGATGCCCCGTTGGCGACCCGTACCTCCATCTTCTACTTGTCATCTAAGATGGTGAACATGTTAGGCACTTTCATGGCCTGGGCAGAATCCATAATTTGTCGTGCGAGTTTCATCTTTAGGATGTCACCATATCTACCTCTTATTTGATATCTAGGAAGCTTACTCCACCTGGAGGCGACCAACAGACCTCCCTGAACTCACCCATCACTTCCACTCCAGCTTCTAACTCCTTTGGTCCCTCCTTTGCCTCCCTCATATCTCCTTAATTTTCTCCTATGGGTCCTCCTCCACCATATGCAAGCAACACCACTATAGACAAGGCAAGTACTACCTATTTTCCATCTTCAAATCATCTACCTTCACCTAAATGATTTCCGATTGTGAAACCAATCGATGCTGTAAGTCCAAATGCCCTACGAAAGCCATCTAAACACTACATACTTTTTCTTTTCTTCTTCAGCCCTCAATCTCCTTCATCACCACGTATGTTGGGCTTGCTACAGTTGAGAGAGTGATGACGTCTCCATCCTTCTGATGCCACAGGTGCCTCTACCTACATTTCCCTCTATTCTACCTGACTCTCTCCTTCTCCGCCTTCTTTGTACCCAACCACCATGGTTATCGGGGGTCACATCACTACTTGAGGCAATGGCCGCTCCCAACATCGTCAGGAACCCTACAGTTGCCCCGACTCCTATGCATTCTCTCATCAACTACTCCAACAAGGAATATGTTACTGATTCATCTCCCCTCTTCAGCTACGACCTCCTTTTCCCTAGCCTTGGCATCTATTGGTTGACAGAGAGGAGTCATCAATGATTGCTGATGATGGTAGTGTCATGTGTGATGACTTATGGCCTAATGTTTATCATCACCTGCTCAACCTCAAGTACTTTCCCCTCAAACACATATCTCCCATTTGTCTATATGAGGCTTCTTCTCAATTATCACACCCTAGAAATCAACAATCTGCAAGTTTAAGAGACATTGGCCTCCAACATCATCTCAGTGTGGAAAACCTCCGAACAAGTTTGAGAAACTTGATGTCAAAACTTTGCCCAACGTCTTTCACTAGGACAATCATGAAATCATCACAACGCATGACAACTATAGGTGAGTTCTCTTTACGTATGTACTATTCATGAACTTAATGTTAGATGGAGAAATTTATTAACAAAAAGACATACTAATAGTATAAAAATGATAACAATGTACATATTTATCATATAATTGGTTGATTAGTCCTATTATATATATATATATATATGTATATATGCATACACACACACACATATATATATATATGTATATATATGCACAAACACACATATATATATGTATATATATATGCATACACACACACACACACACACACACACACATATATATATATATATATATATATATATATATATATATATATATATATATATATATATATATATATATATATATATATATATATATATATATATATATATATATATATATATATATATATATGGAGAATACAATATGGATCTTGGAATTATAGTCATCCAGCTGAACTTAATAAAGATAAATGATATGTGATATATAAAAGCATATATAACATCTTGTTCCCTTATTTATCAGTCCTTATACTAAATAAGTAATATTTGTGACCCATAATAAAATACACGACAAGTATAGTACCCTACCTTAGAATGGATATAGATACATGTAGTAACTACCACATGGGCACTAATATATACATATTGAATCTTATTTTTACTTAATAAGATCGTAAACCCTAATATGTCATTAGGTGGTCCAGAGTAGGATGAGAACAATATGAAAATCTCTAATAGGAAAATATGCACATAGTAGTATTACTTAGACTAACATATGTAATGTGTTCATAGGTTGAGTACTCGACTTCAGGGACCAGGTCTATAGATTGATTTAATGTTTAATTGTAAAGATCAGGTATGCACATTCTCTATTTTATTTTGGGCATTATTTGACTAAAATTTACATTCTTTTAATGAGGAATCTCTTGAACTATTATCCTACTTGAAAATCCAATTGTTGGACATCGATATTCTTGATTTGGATCCATATAAACTCATATGGTTGTTGAATCATTCTTTTACAATGGGTCTTTAGACCCCTCCTTCTTTGAATGCCTTTATTTGATTTAGAATTGACTAAAATGCTAGTCTTTATTCTCTATTTGTGCATGCTACATGTTTGACTAGAATATATAGAATAGTGGTATTTATGTACAACTATAGTTATAAAAGGGTGTGCATATTCCACCCGGGGTGTGCGTTTCTGCCCTTATTTCTTTTAGGCCATGATCCTATGGTGTTATGGCCCTATTTTAGGTATATTTAGTCTACAATGTTATGCATGCATAAGTTACTATTTATATTGAGATTGTTGATATCTATTATGGCAAGACTCTTTTGTTTTCATGTTTGTAATCTGAATTTTAATAAGTCTCATTTCTCTTATTATAATTCTTTTGAACTTACCTAACTACAAATACCCCCTTCTTGTGGGAGCATCTCTTTTTGAACTTTTAACCCAATATAATGCCCAAAGTGTTTATTATATTTACATACTCAGTTTTTGCTGACCTATACTTGTTTCCTATGTGTTGGGTGATGTTCCCTTCCACCTAGATGTAGATACATTAGAAGATAAGGATGCTTGAAGATCATATACAACGTATTGGACCTGAGGATAGCTTGGAATGTCTGGGATGCCCTCTACAACGAGTCTTGTATGTGATTAGGTTTATTAGATGCATACCTTTTTACCTTGCTATACCACCTTTTATGGTGTTGAATGATTGTAAAAGAATAATCATGTAACTTCATAATTGTTTTGTTTATGTTGTTTTATTGTTACATGGCAATTGTATTATATCATTTGAGTGGATCCCCTCTCTGGTCCCACTCTTTACAATCAGGATTTATTAGAAATTAAATTGGCGGAGTTCTACATGAATCGGGGCACCAACCGATCAGCTCATCGGATGAACCGATCGACTCATGTTGGGTGAGACGACCGATTCACGTAGTGAACTGGTCAGATTGGTCATGCCAACCGAATATTCTAGTGAGTTTCCCAAATTTGTGAGAAAAGTTGATTGTGTCACTTGCTCAATTTGATTGGCGAAAGCTTGTAATGTTTAGTATTATTTGGAAACAAAATTCCAATTCATATGTGATTGAGAAACATAGTGAAACAACTGGTTTGAGTTGTGAATCGATCGACTCACATGTGAACTGACCGATTTGGTTGCCAACTGACCGATTCAGTTTCCAATCAATTGGTTCAACATTTGCATATTGTAAAAATATATGATCTTCTGGTCCCTTCCACTCCCACATAGACTAGGAACCCAAAACCTAACCCCTCCCATAAATAGATGGGTGATGGGTGCTTCTCAAAAAATAACTCAATTGCCTCTAACAATTGTTGTCTTCTCTGGTTGTGGTAACCAATAGAGAGCCTGAGTAAGTCCTACCCACTGAAGGGTGGGATAGAAATGGAGAAACAATTGTGGGAAAGCAAGTTGGTGACTAGTACACCAATAGGAGGGACAACTCCTTGTTGTTTGTTCTTGTAGAACAACATGAATCTAGTTGATATGTGTGGACTTCTCTAGAGGTGAGGTGACCTTTGTCTGTCGGTAGGAGGGAAACATTAGGCTACAGTCTATGGTGAGACCAGGAGCTGTTACAGATGTTGTTCAAGTATGCTATTTGTGGTGAAGACCAGGAGCTGCATAAACACCATCTAAGAAGTAACTAGAAGATAGTTTCATGACTACTTCAACGAGTTATTGTCACTGGATTGCTCCAGGATCAGGTATGAACTTGTTAAACCATACTTCCCACTACATAGTTTTTGAAGCGATCTTCCTGTGATGGGGAATACAGATAGTACAGTTTTTCATTTCCGTTGCCTACTCTAATATGATATTTCCCAATAGTGGTATCAAAACCACATTAATTTACTATATTTTGGGATAATCTATATGATCAAATTTTTAGTTTATCAATTTTAATTATTGTACATGATGTAAATGTTTAAAATGCTCCGTATTCATATCCAATCAAAGACCACATACAATCTCAAATTAATATACACACACAAAACATGGTATATATACAATATACATCGTCGCCCTAAAAGAGGTTTTAATGGTGAATGTGTAGTATAGTTACGGCCAATAACCCAATATCTGTGTGTGGTTGGATGGTTTGGTTTTATTTTTTTGTCTTAGTTTACATAGAGAGCCTCTATCTTCTTCTCCCTAATGTAAAAGTTAATTCTTTCCTAACTTCACTCCCCTTGAATGTAACTTGAGGTTTCTCATTACCATGTAATATGTTTAGTAGCAATAGGTTAGTATCCTTTTCCTGCAATGACAAAGATGATGATCAACGTCTTACGAGCTGACCATTTCAAGAGACAAGCCGACTGACTGGAGGACCAATGAGGGTGGACCACATGAGAAAATGAATCGACTGGTAGACCTAATCGACCGTCTGGGGAGTCCATATATTGGTTGGAAAGGAGGCCAACCTATCATTTTAGGAGACCAACCAATCATCCAAGAGGTGAGACGATTGGTTTAAGGGTTGAACCAATCAACCTAGATTGGCATATCACTGATCTACACCAACAACATGTTCATGCATGTGATGTGGTGTTGACCTAGGTGATAGTAATTCCTTTTTCCTCTAAGGAATTACAATATAAATGGACATAACTATCACTTTTTGTTTTATTTTGCATGTTTACATTGTCAGAGCATGTATATGATACATACCATATATATGTGGTGATTGGATAAAGAATATGTATATATATGCATATATATGTGTGTGATATAAATAAAACCTCTCAATCAAACATATTAAGTATTAGATGCCTTCTATTAGTGACACACATGAAAAGGTTGTTCGACTAAGTGTGGGTATCCAAGGATGGTGTGTTGTCTATTCATGAAAGTGTGATGGTAATTGTGGGACCCCACCTCTGAGACCCTACGGTGTTATCCAAACTAACACACTAAATCTCAAATTAACAATTAAAACTTGGAATCAAGAAATTCTATTATATGAAAAATACAAATAACTTTTTCCATTTAATTCTAGATCTGGCACAAGCAACGAAGTACCATTCATTTTCAACAGATCATAATATAAGCAAGCCCATTATGTAAGCATTATTCAAGATAAAACTATAATACAACATGAAGTAGAATTTTACACTATTACATTCACATAAGCAACCTAGATCAAGATAAAGTACATCACCACAAGAACACACACCCTCCCAAAACTCCCTAGTATAGGGACAACCTATATATACAACCTACAACAAGAAGAGAATTTTACACCTCAAATGGTGAAGAAAAGATGACTATGGATGAGAAGTTCCTTGGTGAACTGAAGCTGAATCAGTACCTATAAAATTTTGAACCACCACTTATCGACACACTGAGTGAGTGGAATAGGTTCAAGACAAAACTAGCATTGAACTAATCTTTTTTTAACTGATCAAAGATAAATATATTTTAGATTAAATCAAATAATTCTAAATATCACACAGATAATGACAGATATAAACTACATAAGATGAACATGAAATAACAAATAGAATTTATGTGTAATTAGAGATTGATAATCAAATCTTGTTCTCACCTTTTCAAGATTCATTGTTAGGTTTGCCCTAAAATTACTTGATCTGTACCTAATCAAGTAAAAGTCACCACACCCGGTTCTCATGTGAATGACTCACTGTCCACATCTTAGGGTTAACTAGAAACCCTAAGATCAATAACAAACTTTGGTCTGCCTCAGAGTTGAAAAAATTGGCTAGGTAAGAGCATAAAACCTCTCTACCTTACAGACCTCATCTCAGGTACATGAGATAGGTTTAATGACACAAATGTCAAATCTAGGGCATCATGTTTGAGATACTAAACAAAGATATCCCTACTAATCCCTTTCACATTAAGATCACAATTTCCGTAACAGTGTTTCAAATACAATGCATTTCATTCACTCAACTGTAGAGAATTTAGGTTAGCATCTCATCTTATAATCTTTCCTAAATTCTGGTGACCTAGCCTTCAAGGTCTAGAATCACACTCCAACATTCCTTTTCATAATCTAAATATTATTAGAAGGAATCCCATTTCATTTCCCCAGTGCAGACCTCAGGGGAAAATCACAGTGTTCAGGGCTCCTATCTAGATAATTAGGTTATAATGGATATTAAGTGCACTTACTCACTTTAAGGAAATAGGGGTTTATTATATGACACATATGTGACTTCGCATTCTAATTCTAGGATATATGGATTAGGGTTTCAGAGATACGTATGTTTCAATTCAGATTACATATACCCTACATATCCTTTTTCCATCATATAAATTCGCATGAAACAATCATAACTCAACAATTCACATATCATACACAACACTCCATATTTAAACAATATGTGGTATTTGCAATCTATATAATAAAAATATGCAATCTAAATTCAATTAAATTTACATTACTCGTGATCAAGAAAATATAACAACCACTTGATTAATTAAATTTACATTACTCGTGATCAAGAAAATATAACAACCACTTGATTCATTTGCAAGGATCAATACAAGAATCATATCTAAGGTCAAATAAGCAAATAGTCCTATGCATTATTAGAGTTCTCAATTTCCACCAATTGTAGTTTAATGAGGAGATTTAGGATTATAGTTCACTAATAGTTTTCAAATAAACCTACACCACTCACCTCAGGTGTGAAACACCTAAAATTCATAGCCCAGCTACTACTGTTAATTCTTGAATCAAGTCCTTGCTTCAAGAAAATAGAATTTTCCTGCTCCTCTTCACTCAAGAACCTAGAAGAAGAAGAATTGACGAAGAAATAATAAAAGAAGATATTAATTTGGCATCTTTTGATACAAATCAGGGAAGTGACGAGTTCTATACATAGGAGAGAATAAAAGCAAATAAACCTAGTAAAGATTAATGATCTATACATAATTTACCAACCTTGGAAAGAGAAAACCCAGAAATATGAAATTTCCACTTTAGATTCTCCAAACCCTAGAATCCCCTCCTCTCTCAAGAATTACAAAGATCTAAAGTGTTATATGTAAATTAGAGGTTCTTGGGTCATAATAGAGTCTTATATACTCATCAAGGTGATTGGAATAATTAATTATAAACATTTTTCAGTCTTTTTTATTTTTCTAGAAAAATCTGGTCGGTCGAGTTTGTCTCTCTCAGAACTCGACCGATATAAGGTTCTATTGTCATACAAGACTTATCTAAAAATTACGATAATTTAATATATTCTTTTAAACTGAGTATTAAATCTTTAGTTAAAAATTTAGATTAGTTGGATAAGCTAATAAATTACAAAACATAAAATACTACACTGCTATACTTAAGCCTGTATAGCATGATCAACTAATTTTTTCTTGGGGAAAACTTGATCGATCACTAGGTCTAGGAGACTCTAAAAATTCTGAAATTGTTCACTAACATAAATAATTGAATTATACAATACATATCCAAAATTCAAAATAATATGAGTCACACAAAAAATAATAAAAATCTTTTACTAGACTTATACTTAAAACTAAATTCATCATCACATTCTCTATTGATGATTTCATGCAACTAGGGTTTTAAATTTATAACCCTAATAACCTAATCATTTACAAAATTAATCTATCAAACAAGATTTATATATTTTTTTAAATATTTGACCAGATTAGGAGAAAGTTACATCAATAACTATTGATGCTTAGTAAGATCTAACTAGGAATTAAAGTAATTTAGGAACGCGTCCTTACAAATCTCCCCTCCTTTTAGAGTTTTGTCCAAAAACTCTAGAAAAGGTTGGGATGGCATCTCTGCATCTCATCTTTAAGTTTGCATGTTGCTTCTTCAACTCCATGATGTTTCCATAAGACTTTCACCATAGGTATTTCACATCTATGCAACCTTTTGATCTTCCTATCCATGATCTAAATTGGGCCTTCCTCATAAGTCACATCATCAATTAACTGTACATCAGACGGATAGAACATTTTATCAGTATCAGGATGACACTTCCTTAGCATAGATAGATGGAACATATCATGTAGCTTCTCTAGCTCAGGTGGTAACTCAAGTCGGTAAGCTACTTTTCCAACCCGTTGCATAATAGGGTATGGTCCCATATATCTAGGAGCTAAGTTTCCCCGCTTCTCGAACCTAAGTACACCTTTCCAAGGATAAACTTTTAGATATACTAGATCCCTTACTTGAAACTCAAGAGATCTATGCCTATGGTTTGCATAGCTCTTCTGTCTATCCTATGCAACCTTCAATTGTTGGCATATCACAATGATCGTCTCAGAGGTTTGTTGTACTATCTTAGGTCCTAGCATTTGTCTCTCACCAGTCTCATACCAGCATACTGGCGATCTACATTTCCTGCCATATAGAGCTTAATAAGGTGCCATTCCAAGACTAGATTGGTAACCATTATATATGCAAATTCAAGCAGGCTAACATGTGAGTCCCAACTTCCAGGGAACTGTATAACACATTTCCTAAGCATGTATTCTAGAGTTTGTATTGTCGTTTCTGACTGTCCATCAGTTTGGGAATGAAAAGTAGTACTGAACTTCAATTGAGTTCCCATTACTTCATGTAGTCTATCTTAAAACCTAGAAGTAAACTGTGGACCTCTATCTGATACAATTGAAAGTGAAACTCCATGTAGTCTGATTATCTCATCAACATATCTGAGCTAGTCTTTCAGTAAAAAACGTTGTCTTGATAGGAAGAAAATGAGCTGTCTTTGTCAATCTATGACAACCCATATGGAATCATGTCGCTTAGAGGAACAGGGTAAAATGACTACAAAATACAGTCACGTGATCCCATTTCCACTTTGGTATAGGAAAAGGTTGCAAATACTCACTGGGTCTTTGATGTTCTGCTTTTACTTGCTGACATATACCACATTTTGAAATAAAATCAGCTACATCTTTCTTCATTCCATGCCACCATTACAATTCTTTGAGTTTTTATATATTTTGGAACTACCTGGATGCATTGCATACATAGATGAATGTGCTTCCTCAAGTACAATATTTCTTAGCTCTACCTGATCTGGGACACATAACCTTCCCTGAAAACATAAAAGATCCTTATTAGTGAAGTGGAATCTTTCTCTTTTCCCTTCTTTCATCTCTTTCACTAAAGTCTGGATATAAGGATCAATGCCTTGCATTTGTTTAATCTATTACCCCAACACAGATTTTATCTGGAGTTGTGCCACAAGACCACCAGAAGATGTCATATCCATATGCACATTCATCTCCCTCAAAGACAAAAGCATGTTTGTTCTAATGCATGCCATGGAATTCATCTCTATAGAAGGCATAAAAGATGTTGACTTTATGCTCAATGCGTTTGCTACCACATTTGGCTTTCCAAGATGGTAATCAATAGTGCAATCATAGTCTTTAATCAATTCAAGTCATCTACACTGCCTCATATTTAGATCTTTCTATGTGAAGATGTATTTCAAGCTCTTATGATCAGTATATACATGGTAATGCTCTCCATATAGGTAATGTCGCCATATCTTCAATGCTAAGACTACTACATCAAGTTTGAGGTCATGCGTAGGGTAGTTTTTCTCATGCTTCTTCAATTGTCTAGAAGCATATGACATTACCTTGCCATCCTACATAAGAACACAACCTAAAACCTTCTTAGAACCATCACAATACACAATATAACCTTCCCCTATCTCAGGAAGAGTTAGGACTAGTGTAGATGTCAATAGCTTCTTTAATTATTGAAAGCTATGCTCACACTGATTTGTCCATATGAACTGGACTTCTTTCCTCATCAAATGAGTCAAAGGCATGGCAATAATTCTGAATTCATGTATAAACCTTCTGTAATATCCTGCTAAACTGAGAAAACTCCTAATTTCAGTGGGTGTCTTGGGCTGCTCCCACTGGATTACATATTCTACCTTCTTAGGATCTACACAAATCCATTTAGAGGAAATCACATGCCCTAGAAATGCAACCTTAGCTAGCCAGAACTTGCATTTAATAAACTTTGCATATAGCTTATTTTGTCTTAGTAAATGCAAAGCCAACTACAAATTCTCCTCATGTTGCTCCCTATTTATAGAATATATCAAGATATCATCAATGAAAATGACAATAATTGATCAAGGTACTGACAAAATACTTTATTCATCAAATCAATAAAAGATTCTGGTGCATTGGTTAGTCCAAACGACAGAATCAAAAACTCATAGTGCCCATATCTAGTCCTAAAAGCTATCTTAGGGACATCTTCAACCTTGATCCTGAGTTGACGATAACCTGATCGTAAATCAATCTTAGAAAAAAATGTTGCCCCTCTTAATTGATCAAATAGGTCATCGATCCTAGGCAAAGGATATTTATTCTTGATAGTGAATTTGTTGATTTGCCTATAATCAATACAAAAGCGCATTGTGCCATCCTTCTTCTTTACAAAAAGCACTAGTGCTCCCCATGGCGATGTGCTAAGCTGAATAAAACCCTTATCAAGCAATTCTTGCAATTGCTTCTTTAGCTCTCTTAAACCATCTGGAGCCATGCAATATAGTGCTTATGAAATAGGTTGAGTGCCTAGAGTTAGATTGATCTCAAAATAAATCTTTCTAACTGGAGGTAATCCTGACAGTTCATCAGGAAAAACATCACTGTAATCTTTTACTATGGGTACATCAGATAAGATAGGGTTCTCAACCCTAGTATCCATTACATGTGGAAGATAACCTATGCATCCCTTCCTCATAATTTTCTCAGAAGATATAGAAGATATCAAACATGTAGATAGTACTTTCCTGTCACCTTGAAAGATCTAAGAAATATCTCCATTAGAGAAGATAGCTTCCTTAGTAAAGCAATCTAGCTTCACTCGATATTGCTTTAAGCATTTCATGCCTAGAATAATATCAAAGATACACACTTCAAGTGGTAATAAGTCTACTTGTATGCATTGTCCATTAAAGCTTAGAACACATCCTGGACAAACCTCTGTCAAAACTATAGACTATACAGTAGGTATCTCCAACAAGAAATCATAAGGTAGCTCCTCAAAAGAAAGTTGACCTCTAGCTATGACATCCCGAGTCACAAAAGAATGTGTAGCACTAGGGTCAATCAACACTGTAATAGGTATAAGAATGCATGTAAGTAAACAAATCTAACATGTCACAATATCTAGACAAACAACTCCCTCCTGCTGAGTCAAAGCATAAGCACGAGATGTCACCTGCTGCCTTCCTTGACCTCACCTCTACCCTGACGTATTGTGGCTCCCTGAGTACTAGAACCTGCCTGTGATGCATACCCTCTACCTGAGCTTTGTGGTGACATCGGTCTCTGTACTCTAGTCATTGACTGTTGTTGAGTTCTCTATGGACAATCCCTAACAAAATGTCCTTTCTGACCACATACAAAACAACCGTTGAAATCAGGGCCCCAACATGGACCTTTATGAAACCTATTGTAGTATGTACATTGTGGTGGTGTCGAGTAAAAACTCAGCCTATGAGGTCCTATCATAGTTCATGTACTTTGTGCCCTCTGTGGTGCTGGTCCCCTAGCTACAAAAGTAGTAGTACCCCTGCCATATGGAATCTGTGGTGGTCCACTAGCTGGTATGTCTGGCTTCCTAGAAGGATATGTAGGCAGCCTTGTCATCCTCGAATGTGCACTAGATCCTGGCCTACTCAACTCACCACATGTCCTCTTGCGGGTCTCAAACTCCCTCCTCTATTGAATGACATGCTCCACATTCCTGACTGCATCAACAAAGGCATGAAAATCTACCATGGATTCTATCACAACTATCCTCTCTTGCAGATCATAGTTCAAACCTTGTTCAAAATGCCTGATCTTATCCTCATCTGTGACACATAGATGTGGAAAAAACCTAAGCAAATCAAGAAATAGAAATTCATATTCAGTCACTATCATCTGTCTCTGCCTCAGAGTCTCAAACTGATGAATCTTATCACATATGTATGTGGTAGGATAATAGCGGGATTCAAACCTCTTTCTAAATTCCGCCCATGTCAGACTCTATTCATCCAGGTGCATCTCTTCCATGATCCACTAGTGACTCACACTACCTTTTAGGAGATTAGTAGCATAGTTCACCTTATCTACATTAGATACATGAGCTATTATAAACACCTTTTCAGTTTCATATAGACAAGCATCTGCTTCTACAAGATCAGCTGTGCCATAGAAGTCATAGGCACCCATCTTTCTCAGCCTCTCATAAGACCTGCTAATATCACGCAATGGATAAGGAACACTTAGAGGAGATGGAGGTACTACCCCTATTGTTGGATGAGCCATCACTAACACTATTCTTTGTGCAATAGTAGAGAGAGGATCGGTGGTAGATAAGGTAGTCCATGCATGGTGTTGATCCAGTACTTCAATAGGAGGATCTTCCTACCCTGGTTCATCCCTAGCACCACCTAATGGAGGTTCCACATAGAGACTGTCTGCCTATTCTTCACCTCTACCAGCCATGATCTAAAATAAAATAAAATGTGCCATATATCATTAGATAATTTAAAGGATCCAATAAGACTCATAGACTCATCTAATGTCCATGTACATAGTTACTAATAAAAACCTAGGCTCTGATACCACAATTTGCAGGACCCCACCTCTGAGACCCCACGGTGTTATCCAAACTAACCACACTAAATCTCAAATTAACAATTAAAACTTGGAATCAAGAAATTCTATTATATGAAAAACAAAAACAACTTTTTCCATGTAATTCTAGATCTGGCACAAGCAATTAAGTACTATTCATTTTTCAACATATCATATATAAGCAAGCCCAAGATCTAAGCATTATTCAAGATAAAACTATAATACAACATGAAGTAGAAATTTACACTTTTACATTCACATAATCAACCTAGATCAAGATAAAGTACATCACTACAAGAACACACACCCTCTCAGAACTCCCTAGTACAGGGACAACCTATACATACAACCTACAACAAGAAGAGAATTCTCCACCTTAGATGGTGAAGAAAAGAAGACTATGGATGAGAAGCTCCTTGGTGAACTGAAGCTGAATTAGTACATATAAAAATTTGAACCACCACTTATCAGCACACTGAGTGAGTGGAACAGGTTCAAGAAAAAACTTGCATTGAACTAATCTTTTTTTAACTGATTAGAGATAAGTATATTTCAGATTAAATCAAACAATTCTAAATATCATGTAGATAATGACATATATAAACTACATAAGATAAACATGAAATAACAAATAGAATTAACATGTAATTGGAGATTAATAATCAAATCTTGTTCTTGGCTTGTCAAGATTCATTGTTAGGTTTTTCCTGAAATTATTTGATATGTACCTAATCATGTAAAAGTCACCACACCAGGTTCGTGTGTCAACGAATCACTATCCACATCTTAGGGTTAACTGGAAACCCTAAGATAAGCAACTAACTCTGGTATGCCTTCGAGTTTCCAAACACTAGCTAGGTAAGAGCATAAAGCCTCTCTACCTTACATACCTCATCTTAGGTACATGAGATAGGTTTAATGACACAAATGTCAAAGCTAGGGTATCACGTATGGATACTAAACAAATATATCCCTACTGATCCCTTTCACATCAAGATCATAATTTCCATAACATTGTTTAAAATACAATGCATTTCATTCACTCAGTAGTAGAGAAGTTAGGATAGCATCTCATCTTAAAATCTTTCCTAAATTTTGGCGACCTATCCATCAAGGTCTAGAATGACACTCTGACATTCCTTTTCATAATCCAATGATTATTAGAAGGAATCTCATTTCAATTCCCTAGTGCAGTCCTCAGGAGAAAATCACAGTGTTCAGGGCTCCTATCTAGATAATTAGGCTATAATGGATATTAAGTGCATTTACTCACTTTAAGGAAAATAGGGGTTTATTATATGGAACATATGTGACTTCACATTATAATCCGAGGATATGTGCATTAGGGTTTTATAGATACATATATTTCAATTCAGATTACAGATGCCCTACATATCCTTTTTCCATCATATAAATTTGCATGAAACAATCACAACTCAAAAATTCACACATCATAGACAACACTCCATATTTAAAGAATATGTGGTATTTGCAATATATGTATAATAAGAATATGCAATATGGATTCAATTAAATTTACACTACTCATGATCAAGAAAATATAACATCCACTTGATTCATTTGCAAGGATCAATACAAGAATCATATCCAAGGTCAAATAAGCAAACAATCCTATGCATTATTATAGTTCTCAATTTCCACCAATTGTAGTTTAATGAGGAGATTTAGGATTATAGTTCACTAATAGTTTTCAAATGAACCTACACCACTCACCTCATGTGTAAAACACCTGAAATTTGTAGCTTAACTACTACTGCTAATTCTGGAATCAAGTCCTTGCTTCAAGAAAATAGAATTTTCCTGCTCCTCTTCACTCAAGAACCTAGAAGAAGAAGAATTGAAGAAGAAAGAATGAAAGAAGATATTAATTTGGAATCTTTTGACCCAAATCAGGGAAGTGACGAGTTATATATATAGGAGAGAATAAAAGTAAATAAACCTAGTAAAGATTAATGATCTATACATAATTTACCAACCTTTGAAAGAGAAAACCCAGAAATCTGACATTTCCCCTTCATATTCTCCAAACCCTAGAGTCCCCTTCTCTCTCAAGAATTATGAAGATCTAAAGTGTGGATGGAAATGAAAGGTTCTTGGGTCATAATATATTCCTATATACTCGTTAAGGTTTTTGGAATAATTAATTATAAACATTTTCAGTCTTTTTTATTTTTCAAGAAAAATCTTGGTTGGTCGAGTTTGTCTCTCCCAGAACTCGACCGATACAAGGTTCTGTTGTGATACAAAACTTCTCCAAAAAATCTGAAAATTTAATATGTTGTTTTAAACTGAGCATTAAACCTTTAGTTAAAATTTGAGCTTAATTAGGTAAGCCAATAAATAAAAAAAATAAAATACTACACTACTATACTTAAGCCTGTATAGCATGATCGATTGCGTTTTTCTTGGGGAAAACTCGACCGATCAATAGGTCTAGGAAAATCTAAAAATTTAAAATTTTTCATTAACATGAATAATTGAGTTATAAAATACATATCCAAAATTAAAAGTAATATGAGACACAAAAAAAATAACAAAAATCTTTTACTAGACTGTTATACTTAACACGAAATTCATCATCACATTCACTATTGATGATTTCATGCAATTAGGGTTTTAAATTTATAATCCTACTAACCTAATCATTCACAACATTAATCTATCAAATAAGGTTTAAGTTTTTTATTAATATTTTACCTAATTAGGAGAAAATTAAATCAATAAGTATTGATGCTTAGTAAGATCTAACTAGGAATTAAAGTAATTTAGGAACAAGTCGTTACAGTAATAATGTGGGCTCACCAAGCGGGGTGTATTATTATCATGTCGGATTTTGGATCAGGCTTTACTATGTGATCTTAATGATATTAAGCACCAAAAGAATACAAATAACTATGGCATAGAGTTGCATATATTATCTATCAAAGAATAGCATATGATGCAATTGGCAAATGTTGCCTACCTTAATGATTGATTATGGATGTTGGTGTTGGCTGGGTAATAATTGAATCATTTTAGATCTTGTCTCATTCGAAAATTGTTTGCTGCCATTCTCCAAATTGATAAGTGAGGGTTGTCGATTTGATCAAAATAATGATAGATATATTAATTAAAGACCTAATTAATATTGTCAAAATTTTAGTCAAATCAAATCAAAAATGAGTTTTTGACAAAATTGTAAATTCTTTTGTAGAATCAAATGACAACAAACAACACAATTTTCTTTGTGATTGGTCCTCTAGAAGGAAAAGTTAAATGGGAACAACTTACATGATTGGTTCAGGATGATAAGAATCGTTCTCACATAAGAGTGCAAGCTCTATGTCCTAGAAACACTAGTGCCAGATGAACCCCTTCCCAATGCACCAAGGGATGACAAGGATGCTTACAAGAAGCATACTAAAGATGGTGTGGATGTCAAAGTGTTTGATACTATGCTCCATGAACTATGAGTTGCATATGAAGCATGAGAACATGGATGTGATTGAGAAGGTCACACATCTCAAGAACATGTTTCAAGATCAAGCAAGATAAGAAATATATGATGTCTCCAAGACACTATTTAAGTGCAACATTGCATAAGGAGATCCAGTAGGTCCTCGTGTACTCAAACGCATTAGGTATGTGAAGAACCTGACTAGTGTGGGATTCCCCTTGGGTTAAGATTTGGGCATTGATGTGATTCTACAGTCCCTTTCAGAGTCATGTAGTCAGTTTGTCATGAACTACAACATGAATGAGTCTGATAAGTCATTGACAGAGTTGGTGGGCATGTTGAGAACCACTAAGGCACAAATGAATAAAAAAAGCCCAAGTATGTTATGAATTATGATGATCAACAAGACTAAGGGGAAGTCTAAAGGAAAAGGCAAAGCTATGAAGAGTTCTTAAGCTGGCCTAAATCCCAAGTCTTCAGATCTCAACGAAAAGGGAGGAGTAAAGAAAAGTGGCAATTTGCGATCATTGTCACTAGTCTGGACATTAGAAAAGAAATTGTCCCCTCTGGTTAGAGGAACTAAAGAAGAAGAATGATGGGACAAAGGCCTATACTTCAAGTATAAATGTTATAAGATAAATTTGATTACTTCTTCATCTTGGTATGTGATACCAAATGGAGATCTAACATAGATGATGTGCAAGATCTGATGAGAAGTAAAGCCTTTATGGAAGGACAAAGATGAACTATGTAGAGAAAGAGTTGCTGAAGAATTAGTCTAAATATAAATTTGTCTTATCCTAAAAGTCTTGTAATAGAGTTATTTGAACTACTATTTCATTATGTCAATATATAGAAATATTTTACTTTATACATCTTCTATGACAAGGATGACAAATCAATAAAGAATTACTAATGTTTCTATTCTAGAGATGTAATAGTATACGGAAATACCCAACCATCTAATGATCATTATATGAAAGACCCTTAGGATGAATGTATATAATGTAAATACCAAAAGGATTATAATTGATAACTCAAACATACTTTAGCATTGTCATATAAAACACATATATGAGAAATGCATTTCTAGAAACCATATTGATGTTTTATAGACTCTCTAGGTTATTGAACCAATAAGAGACATGCAAGTCTTGATTATGAGAAATATGGAAAAATATCCTTCACTAGATGTAGTGGGAGCATAAGAACTTTATTAAGTCCTATACATGATGATGTATGAAGATCTTATAGAATAAATGCTAGTGGTGATTGTTTGTACTTAATAATATTCACTGATGATCTCAGTTGGTATGAGGTTTGTATTTAGTGAAATACAAACACAAAACTCTAGAAGTGTTCAAGGAGATTATATGTGAAGTATAACTTTGATAAAAAAGTATTAAAAAACTTTGATATGATCAAATGTTAAAATACTTTACATCAATAGTTCGAGTATCTTCTTGATAGACCGCGATAGTGTATCACAAGTCAATTCCATGTGAACATGATGATGTGTTAGGAAGAAGGGATTACATCCTGATGTAATTATCATATTAATCTAATCTTTTGATCTCTTAATAGATATGTACTTAGCACTAAATAATGTATTGTTGGTTTAAAAGACAACATATGCTATATGATATGGGAATGTTCCAACATTTCTTAAGGATTGAAACTTATACAAGAAAGTAGTATCTTGATAAGGTTTATCCACAAACCATGATTGTTGAATGTTACTATTAATCCCAATCCAATAACAAAAGTATTTTGTTGATAGGATAACTAAGTTCCAAAAGAATCATTGGGAGTAAAAGTAGAACTCAAAATGTTTGAGATTGATAGGGAGATACAACGAGAACAAGTTAGAATCACAGATTGTTGTGGAATCTCAAGTTCCTCATGTAACACAGAATCTCATAGTTCTAGTATAATACATCTGAAATTGAAAGATTGTAAATCCAACAACTCAGATAGTTTGGTCATAAGATGATGAGCCAATAAGTCAACTAGAAGCTATTGAGAACCATAATCTAAGAAATGGCTCAAAGCCATTATGGAGTCCATGTACACTAACAAGGTATGACCCTGCTAGTACCACCCAAATGGGGTAAAACCCATAAGATGAATTTGGGCTTTCATTGGAAGTCCAACATGGATATCATAAAAGGAAATATTGGTTGCAAAGGTTTCAAATCAGTTCAAATAGTTGAACTTAAAGAAATTCCTTTACTAATTGGCATGCTTGTTGTTGCAGCTAGAATAGATTATGAGGTTTGGCATACACGGTTTAAAATTGCATTCCCAAAAATAAATATTTGAGAGGATGCAGCCTAATGGTTTTATAACTTCATGAATGCAAATAAAGTCTATAAGCTACAAACTTCAATATGAAAAATTGAAACAAGCATCTCAGATATGGGATCTTTTAACTTGACAAGATAGTCAAATATTTTAACTTGAATCAAAATAAAAGATGAAATCTACAATAACAAAAGATTTTGTGGGAGCATATATGAATATTCCACATGTATATGGGGAGCAATATGACAATAATATTGAGACCTAGCATGGAAAATACCTTCAACAATGAAGGGTTAGGTGAACCATCCTATGAGATAGGGATCAAGATCTATGGATATAATTCTTAAAAGTTACATAACCTAAGTTTGAGCACATACAATAGAAAGATGTTGAAATAGTTCAACATAAAGGATTCAATGAAAGAGAATCCATATTAGGCTCTCATGAACCCTAACACTCCAATCATTGTGAAGAATTGAAAGACATGAGTGAGATACCATGTGCACCATAAATGGATCTATCATGGATGCTATATAATGTAATCTTGTATGTACTTGACATGTCAAGATGGCATTGATTTCCAATGAGGGTCATTGGAATGTCATTAAAAAACATGCATTAGTACTTGTAAAGTACTTAAGGATAAGTTGATATAGCATAACAATAAGGAAGATTTGATGTAAAGGATTACAATGATGCAAGCTTCCAGAATGAAAAAAGTGATCATAATAATATTTGTTAAGAAAATAAATTGTGAGTTTGAAGGGCTCTGAACTACTGGCCATTAATTCTATTCTACAAAAGAAGCTGAGTATTCTGGTGTTGAGAATGTTGAGAGGATGCGATATGGATCTAGAAGTTAATATAGATGAACTTAAAGATGTTCCAACCATTGATGAAATAATAGAGATAATGTGATAACAATGGAGCTACTATTTATGCAAGGAATATTGGATACCATATTATGACAATTTAATCTCACAACGGAGAGATGAGAAACATGTAATATATCGACTAATAGCTTAACCCGTTGGATTAGCACTTGCACAGTAGAAACATGATGGACATGTTTAGACCAATGAGAATGAGATTTGTTAGTGATTGGATCTAAGTGCAAGTGGGAGTCTGTTGGTATGGTATGACCAAAGAGACAATCATATGATGATCATCATGGCATATTACATTGAAGGATTTGATTAGTAATAATAAAGTCAAGCTTCCAATTCATTCTGTTTCACTCAGTTATGAGATAATGAGGAAAATTAATTAATGTATAAGGAATGAAAATACTCAATAATGTATGTCTTCTAGTATGTGACTTCAATAATGAGATCATACAAATGTTAAGAGTATGTACATTATTGTTATCCCTAGTCAGTTGTTGTTGTGATTCCCCAGGGAGTTGAGAGAAGTGATTAATTTGTCCACTAATCTCATAAGTCAAAGAAGGTGGAAAGAACTTCTCTAGAAACTTTTCTTCCAAAGGAGCCCAGGTGGTGATTGGCTCCCCATCTAGTTCCTTATACCAGCTCAATGCCCTTCTGGACAAGGTGAAGTGAAAAAGGTGTAGCATGATTGTGTCGAAAGGAACTCTGGCATGTGGTACTAGCCGACAAAGAGACTTGAATCGCTTTGGGTGATCCATGCAGTCATCCCCAGCACATCCAAAAAATGAAACGCCTTGCATAATCTGGATCCATTGCGTACGGATCACAAAGTTAGGAACATTGATGAGCGGGGGCCGAATTGGGTGATTATCTTCAAAGCTCTTAGGAACGGCATAATCCCAAAGCTTCTTGTTTCACAACACCATCTGAGTAGCGGTTGTGGCTGTGGCTATTTCGTTCTCAGCTTGAATGTGGGCATGTTCTTCAGCTGAGACCTCAGCTTGAATCTGAGCACGTGTGTCAGCAATAAGTTGTGTTGTTTGAGCTGCTATGGCCATGTTGACTCTTTCCATAACCAAAGTGGCTTGGCACTGTTCGTCAGCCATTTGTCTGGCTCATTGGCAGTTGAGTCAGATGTGTCAGTGGAAGCTTCATTCTATCTTAGAGTCATACTCTGGTTCAGGGGAGAATCCGATGTTATGCGAAGGTTGCATACATGTTTTCTACCTGAGTAGAAGAAGAAACACACTTTAGATAATGTAGAGAAATGATAAAATCAAGATGATATGAATTATGGTTAAAGAAAAGTGCAAAATCCTAATCAACTAGAAAGTTAACAAGTAAAATTTAAATGTTCCGTTGTCCACGACAATGACGCCAATTTTTTGATGGAGCCTCCACTTACGTGGAGTTGCATGCACCACTAAAAATCCTAGAGATAGTAAATCTCTAAGTTTAGCCTTACGTACGCTATAATAAGATCTCCATCCACGTATGCCAAGATATGTGGAAGTCTTATCATAGTATAGTTAAGGGTCGAATCCATGAGACAACGGTCTTGTTAAGAGTTTAACAAGATGGAAAATGTAGTAATTCTACTTATCTACTTAGAAGTTGATATTTAGATCCAAGAGTTGGTTTGGTGATTAAACTAATGTGCAAAGGAAGTAAATAGCAAGAAACTAAACTTAAGGTTGTAAATGATGTTTGGGAAACCACTAGGATGTGACCGAGTTTCACCACCACTACACATGAATCAAAACATTCATCATAATAACATGACTTGCAAAGAAAAGGGCCTAAATAGTTAGTATCTTTGTAGACTTAGCTTCCTTTCAGATAACTAACTATGAGAAATGTGGGGGTATTGCAATGCCAACCATTCCCGAATGAATGGTCACTTACTTTGCATTACTCCCTCCATAAAGTGTGTTCCTTGACCCATCAAAGTTGTATTTTTCATACGTCAACTGATTCCATTTCATAGTATGGAAGTACAACGATGGGGGTGAGTTTACTCCACTCCATGAAAGACGTTCCTAGATACAAAAATAGATGCATGGTGACTACATACATCAAGAACTAACATGTAATCGGTAATCAAATCTAAAAGCACAAATGTAGACAATTTGTACTAATAGATAAAAGATTACACAAGTTGGTGATCAAGCAACAAGCATTCATTAAGTGATTGATGTTAAGCTGAAAAGATGGTATTTCTCTATTGCAAATTCATGAATTATAAAGCATGAGATGAAAACAGGGGTAGCGGGGCTACTCCCCGCACCCTAGTGTATGAGACTACTTGCTCATGGCAAGAATAGAGAAGGAGGCAGGAAGAGAGAGAGAAAGCATCATCTCCACATAGGAGGGAGGAAGGTCGACCCCTTGGAGGAGAGAGCAACTATCTTCATTCTGTGTGGTTGTCTTGATGAAGAATCCTCCACTTCCCACCTTCTTATGTTGATGAGAGAGGAGGTAGCTTGAAGATGGAGTACAAATCTTGAACCGACAACCTTTGGGTGAAGGATGAAGGTGGAACAACTCTAGAGTGATTGGGGCAGCCTTTGGGCATCCAAGAAGTTGATGCCAAATGAGGACTCCTTAGGTCGTATTTATAAGCTTCCAAGGAATCCCAAACGGTCTTGGGACCGTTTGGCATCAAATGGTCTCGGGACCGTTTTGCCTTCATACGATTGCCAAACTGTTTGCCTTTATTCGATCTTGGGACCATTTGAGTTCATTCGGTCTTGCGACCGTTTGAGTTCATTCGGTCTTGGGACCGTTTGGACTTAATTTAGTCTTGGGACCATTTGAACTTCATTCGGTCTTGGGACCATTTTCCTTCATTCGGTCTCCATACTGTTTGCATTTATTCGGTCTCGAGACTGTTTGAGTTCATTTGGTCTTGGGACCATTTGGACTTCATTCGATCTCCATATCGTTTGCCTTTATTTGGTCTCGGGACTGTTTGAGTTCATTTGGTCTTGGGACCGTTTGGACTTCATTCGGTCTCCACACCGTTTGGACTTCATTTGGTCTCCATACCGTTTTCCTTTATTTGGTCTTGAGACTGTTAGAGTTCATTCGGTCTTAGGGACCGTTTGGACTTCATTCGGTCTCTAGAACGTTTGGAATTTTTGCAATTTTTTTGGGTTTTTCTGTAAGAAGAAGGAGATAAGTGTTAGTTTAATGGTGAATTCATAATAACGCAGAAAGTTAAGGATTATATCCAGTTTATCTAAGAAAGAGTATGGAAAATTAAGAAAAACTAGTAAGATAACATCACAAAATGAGAGGTTATCACCCCCCCAACTTAGAGTCTAGCTTGTCCTCAAGCTAGATAGAGCTAAGGCACGTAGTGGCGAGGTGATTTTATTTAGTGAAGATTTCTATACTCTTACTTCCATTCTAAACCAGAGATCTCCTAGAGTTTTATTGGGGATTCCTCTTGCATTAACTCTTTCAGATGAGAGTTGCATGGATCTCAGGTTTCTTCCATATCACATAACTCGCACTGGGACCACCTTTTCCTTGATCGCATTTCATGCATGTTTTTGACTCTAAGCAATTTTATACTCCTTTGAAAATCCTACCGAAAGCTAAGATAGGTATGAGGGTTGGCTAAAGGCTGTTGTATAACTCCCCCTTTAGGTGGGGGAGGGTTTATCTAAACTTTTAGGATATCACTACTGGGCGTGACACATCTGCCTTCATGAGGGCAGCTAAATGTACCGGCTGGGCGAGTCCTTTATCAGCTTTTTCATATACTTGGAGACCATAGGATCTCACTACCGGGCACGACACATCTACCTTTGTGAGGGCAGCTGAATGTACCGGTCGGGGAAGATCTTTATTGGTTCTTCATATAAGTCCTTATGCATGGCACAACTCTCATGTTTTTATTCAACACTCAGGCTTTTCTTCATTTGTTCATAGGCTTAGGATTTGGTTTTTTAGGATTTTGTTTGGGCTGCCAAGCCTCTTTTTGAAAAGAAGAAAACTATTTCTTAGGGTTTCCTAACATGCACTTATTATGGTTTCGTACTTGGTGGTTCACTTGCGAGGTTCCTTGATTTGGATTTCACCTGGTTCCCTCCCGTCCTTGAGAGTTTTTAGCTTGTTTTGGCCACGATGATAACTTGTGGAGAGTCTGATGCAGAATTGAAGCAAAAGCATAAGAATCGAGTATGAAAGTGATTTATTAATTATCCATTACATGTCTAAATGCTACTTATGTAAGTGAGGATTACTTTGTCTCTAACTTAGCTAGGGGTGTCCCTTTTCCAAAAAGAATGTTTACTTATGTACAACAGTTATTCTATCAAAGAAACTATCAGAAGAAATAGTTGTCAGAAAAGGAAAAGAAATTGTACAAAATAATAAAGGTAAAAGAAAGGGTGGAGAGTAGAAGGTTTGAAAATAATACCTCGCCCTTTCCAAGTGTACCCCCCTAACTTATCATCCACTTTGTCCTTAGAGTGTCATGGTGATAGGTTGAGAAGTACATGGGCAAGGGTATCACAGTTCTGTTAATCCCTTATTTGATCCATACGAACGTAGGAGATTAGCTGCAAACTTTCCACGTAAAGCGTGATAATCCACATCCTTCATGTCTTCCACGTGCTTACCGAGGACAGTAAGGGTGTACATCTAGTAAAGGACATGGAAACCACAGTCGTTAGATTCACTTATCTACTGGGGACATCTGTGGCTGAAGGCTGGGTGGTGAAAATGTTCTTTTTCGTATGCCTTTATTTGTTTGCCCAGGATATCGTGTAGTCGTTCAGCACAATCCTTCACCACTTCCTCCGTGGGCATCTTTGCTGTAACAACATACTATTTTTGATTTGGATCAAACTGGATGTCGAAACTATTGTAGATTATTATGGTTTCTTTGTGTAGGTTTGTTTCCAGTAGCATCCAGTGTTCAGAATGAAGAAAGGGAAGCATAATGAACTTCAGAGTTGTGTGTTGAAGATATGAAATGAGTGACTCCATGGTTCTAAAGTTCTTAGACCCTAATAGATCATCCTTCATGTATGCAGATGCCATATAAACTGTAGGGTGTTCCCGTGTTAGAAGGAACTGGTACGCAGTCATCATGCTCACAGATAAAGAACCTTTAATTTGTACAGTTTCATAGAGAGAATTTGCCATTACCAGAATGCCTCCTTGTATGAAAACCAGCTCATCGTTCTCTACATGTAGTTGAGACATGACGAGTTAGAGTTCGTTGTCGGAGAGGCTCTTGCATGCGTTAAGGTCAAAATTTGGAAATGTTGGTTTAATGGAAGATAGGGGCACCATTGATTGGAAAGCTCCATTGATGGTGATTCCTGTTATCAAGTCGATGTCCCCCTTGTCCTCCACCATATCGAAAGCATAAGGGTCCCACTGGCATTGTTCTGGGACCTTGGCAATTTGTTGTTGCTTTTTCTCCAACTCCTTTAGAATTGTCCTGTATGGATGCTTTTGCGGACGTTGGATAGCAGAGAAAAGATACCGAGGTACATCGTCCTATGCCATTGTCAGATCCTTAAAGAATCATCTGTCATAGATGAGTTCCATGGAATAACGTCCCCGTAAAGAGTGCATATCCTCTGTTGCTAAGTCGGTAAATGAGAGTTGATGATTTAGTGCTTCTATGTGTCTTATTGTACAGAAAGCACAATCCCCGGAACCCTCAATTGTTTGGATAGGCGAGTTGATGATTCAGAACCAGGGTTGATTCCAACCATGTCAAAGCGATGGGTAGGCAGCCCATATTAGAAAGGAATGCATCATGCTTCCCTGGCTTCTAACCCTGCAAAGTTAAATTTTCCAGCTTTTAATTCACTAGCACAGAAGTTACACACCTTGGCGTCGTATACCTCGATGTCGACAATCATGAGCAGCCAGTGTCCAGAAACTTTAAAGGGCAAGGCGATGTAGCATGCCCTCCTTGCTAGACCAGCCTGCAGCCGCTCTACGGACTTCGCCTATAAGTCCTTGTGTAGCAGAGATAGGGACAGGGCGGGTGAAGCGTTGAAAACAGGCTGCACTTTCTTGGAGCTTTGGAATTCTTCTATAGCATTGACAAGTAGGATGTGGAAGAGAGCCATTGTCACCGCCGATTTTGGTCAAAGGAGAATACGGAAATCTTCACGGGTCAACTTGTGATTTGTCGTTGTATTGTTATATATGATGTCCCCCCCTATTCTTGACATTGTCTAAAATAGTATTTCGGATAAAGATGTCCTTAACATCTAGTGTAGAGATGGCCTCCATGTCTAGATCTTTCATCAGGTGAGGTAGAGGTGGCGGCGGGGGTAGGTCTTGCGGAGGGAGTGGAGTCTGTGCACTATCTTCTAAGAACAGATGTAGAGCTTCATCTTTGTCTGAGTCATAGCTGGAGTCGAGTCTATCTTCTATGTCTAGACTCACTCTATCAGGTTCTTCCTGTTCTAGGGGAAAGTTTTATAGATTGTTGAATTACTACTATAGCTGGGCTTATGCTGGTTTCCATTATACATTGTTGAAATTCAGCAAAAGTGGCTTCTTTAGCAGCTTCCCCCAGTGATCCCATGGCTGAGAAATTAAAGAACTGGTCCCCATATGACATTGTGACATTGTCATTGTTATTGGGGGACTTGGGATCTTTGGCTCCACCCTCTTGGTGGCCTCTATCCTGTCCTGTTTTTGTGGGGTCTGCCCCTTGTCTTGTGCCCTCCCCAGCATTTCCTGGGTCATCGGGTTGATCGTCTAAGGAGGATCTATCATTGTTGGAATTAGCCGAGGAATCAGAGTCCTCTTCATCGTCTTCACTATCATCATCAGTGTCATCCTCCGCCTTTTCTTTTGCCTTCATGATCGACTTCTTCTTGCATTGTTGATGGATTGCTTGCAGCTCTTCAAGTGCCACTTGCACATGCTCGTGGGTTTCGAGCAGTGCATCATAGCTGTCTTTAAGATCTGCATATCTTTCTTTGGCGGAGCGGAGTCGTGCAGATAGACCGATTGTTTGTGTGCGAAGGTCGTTAAGTTCCTTATTGGAGTCCTCCTCCTGGCGACGGATGAGTTGTAGAAGGTTGTTGTTGATGTCATCCAAGCACATGCTTTGAGCAATTTGTTGCTGCTAAATCTCGCGTAGGGTATCAGACAAAGGTTGAGTTTGTGTAGAAACCCTGTCGACTTGCTGAGCCAACGCTTCTTGTTGGCCTTTCATCTCGAGAACCAATTCTGGCAGGGTTTGTAAGCGGCTCTCGATACGGTCAACTTGCTAAGCTACTGCTTCCTGCCATTATTGGATGCTTGTGATGATGCCTGGTAAGGCGTTGTTTCGCTCGTCAGTCTTGGAGACATGTGAAGTGATTTCCTGCACATAAGAAAAATAGATGATAATATGTTAGAAGGATCGGTGAGGAGGTTTCGAATGGCGTCAAATTTCCATCTGAATTCCTCACTGACGTTTGAAAAGGGGACCCTAGAGATGGAAGGGTGAGGCGGCTGGGGTTGAGGTGGAAGGGTGGTAGTGCCTTGTGAAAGAGACACTATTGATGGTCCCACGAATTACGTGGTGACTGTTGATGGATTCACTAGCGATATCGGGGTGGTGGTGGTAGATGAGGTGGTGGATGGGAATGGTGGTGACATCTCAGGTGCGAAGGGATGAAATGGGAATGATGAGGGGAAAGAAGTTGAAGTGAATGTGAGATCGAGTGTTGAGGTGGAGAATGGAGTGCCCGAAGGGGAAAGGAGTGAGGTGGGAAATGCGGGTGAAGTTGTGGATGAGGAAATTATGGTGGGCGTTGTTGTGGAGAATGGGGGAAGAGTGATGGATGGTGGAATGGTGGAGGGTGGTGATGTGGTGGCGGAGTGGTGGAATGTGATAGTGGTGATGGTGGTTGTAGAGGTGAGCCCAACATCCAGATCAAAGATGAAAGCTTCTAGTGTTTCGACATTGTGGTGGCTCTGCCTCTGGGTTTATCTTTGATGTGGGCGTTTTTGATTGCTGTTGTTTTTGTATACGCAGCTTTGAAAGTCATGTTACTGGTATTTTTGTTGGCCTTTCTGCGGGGGAAGTGATGATGTGCTCAGTTTTCCCTTTCTTTGCCTGTTTTTCTTTTGCTTTGACTGAGGCTATGAGGTTGGCAAGCTCTTCTTCAGTGAAGAGCAGCTTATCTTTGTCATAGTCTGCCAGTTCTGGAAGACATAGCAACGTCGTTGATGTTTTGACGGTTGGGAAGAAAATGTAGTGGAGTTTAGCATCCTTCTCCTTTATGATGTATGAGTTCTTTAAAATTTGTTCATTTGTAAGGATGTCGCCCTTTTATCACTGTGCACTTGGGTAGCAGTCTGTCCATCTTGAGAAATTTCAAGATTGATGTGATATGACCACCCATGTAGATTTCTTTCCCGAGGGTATAAGTTGTGTGCTTGTGAATCAGTTTCTGGCCTATGTTGACCGGCTGCCCTGTGAGAATGGACCATAGAATAAAAAGATCTGAGATAATAATGTTCCCACTCTCTGTCCTGGGAAAAAGAGCACCAATAATGATTTTGTGCAGCGTGCGCACCAGACCAGAATGAATGTTAGAGGCCTTGCAGGTTTTTGCCTCGTAGGTTGGGATCCTTATTAAGGATTTCTAGAAGTTATGCCTGTTGAACTGGGAGTTGTCCAGGCCTACAAATTTAGCTTTCTTTAGTTGATCCTGGTTGTCGATGAAGATCTCATTTAGCATGTTCTCAGTTAAGACAACCTTGCTTCCAAAAAGTGAGGTGACCAGCCTGCGGTCACCGCCGTCTTTCCATTTATCCTTTGCGTCCACATTTTCTTTGTTGAGGTATGTGAATAACTCTACCTTGGGATCAAAGTAAGGGGTTTCTGTGACAAAATAGAGTTTTGATAGATTCACGTTGTCGAGAAAGGCGAGAACTCTGTCATAAATTCCCATTTTCTTTAGTATTTTTGAGCAGACATACTTTGTTGGGCGCAATACTTTGTCACCAGCTGGGAGGTTTTGTATGTACAAGTTGGTAGGTGCTGGTTCTACAAAGGTAGTAGTAGGAAAGGTGACATTAGGAGTATCATGTCCTTCTAAGATCTATTCCCTTGCGGTAGAGGGCCAAACTTGCTTCCTTTCCCTTTTCTTTGATGGTTGTCCCTTGGCAGCTTCTTCAGTCTGCCTTTTGCCTTTGGATTTTAGGACTGGGGATTCCTCCTCGGAGTTTGGTTCATACTCCTAACTTTCGTCACTGGAGGAAATCTCCTCCACTTCTTCAACAGGGTCTTCGGTTAGGCACATGTTTATTCGTTCAATTTCATTCATGACTTTGATCAAGTCAACTTTTGGTGGGACCTTTCCGGTATTTTCATAAGTGTCCACGACTTGCTGGAGCTTTGCGTGATCCTCCAGTAGTTTCTCCCTTGTCCAGAAGGGAGCGTCAGTGGTTCTTGTGGCTTGTTTTGCAGATGAGGGCATTCTGTAATTAGAAGATTATATATGTTAAAAAGGAAAAAATGTGGAGAGAATTGCAATATTGGAAAATGAAATCATTTTAAGGGTGAAATCATGTTTTCTAAGACTGTTTGACTCCAAATGATTTTGAAGACAAATGGTTTTAAGACCATTTGGCTCCAGACGGTTTCGAGACCATATGGCTCCAAACGGTTTCGAGACCTTATGGCTCTAGATGATTTCAAGACTGTATGGCTCCAGATGGTTTCAAGACTGTATGGCTCCATACGGTTTTAAGACCGCATGGATCCAAACAGTTGCAAGACCGTATGGCTCCAAACAGTTTCTCAACCATTTGGGCTGAAACCTCAAGAGAGATGAAACGATAGGGGTGACTAGCGGCGGAAAGATGGCGAAAATAGTGAAAACGGCACCATCGATGAAGATGTTGATGGTGGTGATAGCGGTGGAAGAAATTGAGAACTTCGTTCATGGTAGAAGCGGTGGAAATGGCATCAGCGTCAGTGTAAATGACTTTCTACCTAGCTTCTTAGATGATGATGATGGTGGTGAAGGATGTGTCGCGACGGTGTTATTGTCGGGGGAGCGGATGGAGCTGGTTGTAATGAACTGGGAATGAGAGGAAAGGAAGAGTGGTCACGAGAACAGAGTGTCAGAGTGAATGGAACAGGGTTTCGTGCGTGAGGAAATCTCAGGAAGCGAAGGAAAGAAAAAGAGAGGGGGTCGAGCGATATTTATAGAAAAAGAAGGAGCGACATTACAAATTCTCAAGGGAAAATGGTTTCGGGACCATATGGAGTCCAAACGGTTTTGAGACCGTATGGAGCTCAAACAGTTTCGAGATTGTATGGAGCTCAAATGGTTTTGAGATCGTATGGATCCAAAACAGTTTCAAGACCGTATGGAGCCCAAACGGTTTCAAAATTGTATGGTGCTCAAAAGATTTCGAGACCGTATGGAGCCCAAGCGGTTTCAAAATCATATGGAGCTCAAACGGTTTCGAGACCGTATGGAGCCCAAACGGTTTCAAAACCATTAGGATATGATTGAAAAGGTTTTTGGTTATTTTATATTTTTATGTTTGTTTTGGATGTTGAGTAAATTTTGTATTTTCTAGATAAAGGTGAAAGGTCTAAAAAAATACAAAAATAGAAAAATGTCAAAAATAAATAAAATAAAATAAAAGGTGATACTCAGTTCTTGGGTTACCTCCCAAGTAGCGCCTGGGTTTTAGGTCACTGGCTCGATGAAGTTCTGACTTGGTTAGATTGATGTAGCAGGATCATGAATCTCAATAGTTTGTCTTGGAATTTTGTCAGCTGGGGTATGATATTTCTTCAATCTGTGGCCATTAATAGTTCTTTCCCCTCCATTGTCATCGATAATGATGATTTCTCTAGTTGGGTAAATGTTCTTGATGGTGAATGGTCCAGACCACTTTGTGCAAAGTTTTCCAGGGAACATCTTAAGTCTAGAGTTGAAAAGAAGGACTTTATCTCCAACGATGATATCTTTCCTTTTAAGATGTCCATCATGCCACATCTTAGTTTGTTGTTTGTAGATCCTGACACTTTGGTAGGCAGTCATTCGTAGTTCCTCATGTTCTTGTAATTGCAGTTGTCTATACTCGCGAGTGCTTTTGAAATCACAATTCAATTGTTTGATGGCCCACCAAGCTTTATGTTCCAGTTCAACTGGAAGATGACATGACTTTCCATATACCAAACAAAACAGAGTCATTCCTATTGGTGTTTTGTAAGCAGTACGGTATGGCCAAAGAGCATTAGGGAGCTTGGTAGACCAATCTTGTCAATGAATGTTGATTGTCTTTTCTAAAATGGCTTTTAGCTGTCTATTTGAAACTTTGACTTGGCCACTTGTCTGTAGATGGTAAGGTGTGGCGACCTTATGTGTAACTTTATATTTTATTAGGAGAGCTTTGAAACTTCGTTCTAAGAAATGAGATCCTCCATCTGATATGATTTTTCGAGGAACTCTGAATCTAGGGAAGATGATATCCTTGAACATCTTGATAACTGGTTTGGAGTCGCAAGAAATAGTGGGTATAGCCTCTACCCATTTTGAAACGTAATCCACAGTGACTAGTATATAAGAAAACCTGTAATATGGGTGATATGGGACCATGTAATCTACTCCCCATACATCAAAAAGTTCAATTTCTAGCCACAAGGTAAGAGGCATTTCATTTCTTTTGGATATACTCCCGAAAAGCTGACATTTATTGTAGGATCGAACGAAATTATGGGCGTCCTTTTCTATTGTAGGATAAAAGAAACCAGATTGCAGAACTTTGAGAGTGGTTTTCTTTGAACTCATGTGCCCCCTAGTAGGGCCAGAATGACAATGTTCTAAAACCGAGATAATTTCTTCTTCTGGTAGGCAGTGACGGAAAAGTTCATCCGCACATAGACAAAAAATATATTGTTCATCCCAAAAGTATTTCTTAACATCATGGAGGAATTTCCTTTTATTGTGGTAAGAGGTGGAAGGGTGGATAATTCCTATGGCCAAATAGTTCACTATATCGGCATACCAGGGAAATCCGGTAGTAACTTTCATAAGCTGGTCGTCGGGTAGGGAGTCTCGAATAGGTATATTGTCATCCTCCTGAGACTCGATGTGACTTAGATGACCGGTGACGACATTATCCACCCCGCTCTTGTCTTTAATTTCTAAGTCAAATTCTTGAAGCATCAATACCCAGCAGACGAGTCTGGGTTTTGCATCTTGTTTCTGAATTAGGTATTTGATGGCGGAGTGGTCTGTGTATACGATGACTTTCGATCTAATTAGATAGGAATGAAATTTCTCAAAGGCATAGATGATGACCAAGAATTCCTTTTAAGTAGTTGTATAATTCTTTTGGGCCTCATCTAGCATCTTTGATGCATAGTATATCACATAGGGCTTCTTGTCTATTCTTTGTACCAACATCGCTCCTATGGCATAATCGCTAGTGTTACACATTATCTCGAATGGTTGTGATCAGTCAGGTGCTCTCAGAATTGGTGCATAGATTAGATCATTCTTTAAGGTTGTGAAGCTATGTAGGCATTCATGGTCAAAATTGAAATCAGCATCCTTGGTTAATAAGTAGGTCATGGGTTTTGCTATTTTTGAGAAGTCTTTAATAAATCTTCGATAGAATCCAACATGACCCAAAAATTCCCTTACTCCCCTTATGTCCTTTGGTGGTGACAACTTTGAGATGACATCGATCTTCACTTTGTCTACTTCAATTCCTCTTTCACTTACTCGATGTTCGAGGACAACACCTTCGGTCACCATAAAGTGACACTTTTCCCAATTTAGGATAAGGTTTGTTGCCTCGCATCTTTGTAAAACTTTCCTGAGGTTGAGTAAACAATTGTCAAAAGAATCTCCGTATACTGAAAAGTCATCCATAAATACTTCCATTATGGACTCGGTTAATCCCGCAAAAATTGTTGACATACACCTTTGGAAGGTTGTGGGTGCTTTACACAGCCCAAAAGGCATCCTTCTGAAAGCATAGGTTCCAAAGGGACAAGTAAAGGTTGTTTTTTCTTGGTCTTCTGGGTGTATTGGAATTTGATAGAACCCAGAATAACCATCAAGGTAGCAGAAGAACTTTTGGTGGGCCAAGCGTTCAAGGACTTCGTCAAGAAAAGGTAGGGGGAAGTGATCTTTTCTTATTGCTTTCTTTAGTTTTATCTAATCAATACACATCCTTCATCCTGAGATAGTCCTTGTGGGTACTAGCTCATTTTTATCATTCAGGACGAAAATGGTCCCCCCCTTTTTGGGGACCACATGGACTGGGATGACCCATTGAGAATCAGAAATGTGATATATGATATCAACTTTTTGGAGTTTAAGGACCTCGAGGCGAACCACTTCTTTGAGGTTTGGGTTTAGTTTCCTCTAATGTTCCCTCGATGGTTTGAACTCTTCTACCATAGGTAGTCAGTGCATGCACATATCTGGATTTATTCCTATTAGGTCAGTCATTTTATATCTGATAACTTTCTTGTATTTCTTCAGCTCAGCAAGAAGTCTTTCTTCTTGATCATCTATTAAGGTAGAGATGATTATAACTGGGAATAGTTTTTCTTTGTCCAGTAAGACATGTTTGAGTCCAACTGGTAAGGATTTCATTTTAGGGGCCTTGGGTACTTTTATAGTTTCCAAAGTGGTGATAGATTTCAATTCCTCAAAAGTGGCTGCTGGAGCGTCTTCGGCTTGGTCTAGGTATCACAGACATTGCTATACTAGTTCACTGGCTGAAAATTCAACTTCTGGGTTTTTCAAGACATTCTCCAGATCATCATATGGTTCAGCTATTTCTGGCTTTAATTGAGACATTTTTTCTATTGCCTCAAGAAGGAAAACTTTGTCCTGGATACTGAGACCTTTTAAGCTGTTAAGGACTCTGAATTGGATGGCTTCCTTTCCTAGTCGTAAGATAATCGTACCTACTGCGACATCGATAAACGCTCTTGCGGTAGCAAGGAAAGGCCTATTGAATATTATTGGATATCTTAGATCTTCCTTTATATCCATAATAACAAAGTCTCAAGGGACATAAGAGTCCCTCCCTATCCTGACTGGGATATCTTCAATGATCCCCAATGATGCAGTGATGGTAGAATCATCCAGCTGAATTGTCATTGCTATTGGTAACAACTCGGTAAAACCTAACCTTTTGCACATTGAGCCTAGATCAGCTAATCCTTTTTTGCTAGAGGCGTTCATGATGGAACATTGGATACCAAACGATGTAGGATCTTTTTGTTTCCTTGGCATTTTTTTGAGAATAATATCAGAAGTTGTCTGAGCCAGTTTAACATTCTCTTGTTCTCCAGTCATATATTTCTTCGATAGTAAAGTCTTTAGGTATTTGGACCAATCTGGGATTTCAAAAAGAGCATCGAGGAATGGAAAATCAACATATAGCTTCTTCATAGCTTCCTTGAATTTTTGGAATCTAGTATCCAATTTAGTTTCTCTCAATCTACCTGGGTAGGGTATCCTAGGCTTATATAGTGGGACTTCTGGTTCCTTGGTAACTTGCTCTTTTTCCTTTTCCTTCTCAAATTCTATGGTCTTTTCAGTTTCTGGGTTTGTTCTCGCGATTGGGTTGATGATAGCTATATCTTCATCTTACTGAATGATTTTTGTGGCTTCAGTAAGGACACGACCTTGCGGTGATGGCTTTCAATTGTTCTTGTCTGGGTTGATCGTGTCTTGGGTTTATCTCTGGCTGACCAACAAAAGTGCCTACCAGAGGTTTTAGTTGAGCTGTGATTTGTGCTAACTGAGTTTCAACGACTTTTTGTTGGGCTTGCTGGTTGGCAAGCATGGTTTGTTGTGATTGCAACATTTGTCTTATCAATGATAGTTCATCTGTTGGTAGAGGCAGATTATTCTTTTATGGATTTTGTTGATACTATTGTGGTTGTTGCTATTGTGGTGTAGGTAATTGGGGTTGTTGAATTTGTGGTTGTTGCAGCTGAGGTTGCTGCAATTGCGGGTGCAACGACGGATGAGTGTATTGGTAATATTCAGAAGGGTTTTTTGATTGTGTGAATCCTTGCAATCCTCCTCTGAAGTTTCCCTGGTTTCGATTGTAGTTGGTCTGGAAACCTGGTGGCGATCTATTAAGAACTCCTCCTTGTGTCTGGTGTTGCGGGTTGGCAGTCCCTGTAGGATTCCCATACTGAAACCCGAGATGGTTTCTTGGTTGATTTGGGTTATAATAAGCTTGTCCTGGTCACTGTTCGGGAAATCAGTCCGTACGGCCGCATATACTCCCGCATATACCTATTCAGTCACCCTACCGCACCGCATATTACTAATCGGTCCACTAAGCGGTCATTGGCCGCATATACTCCCGCTTGCCCGATTAAGCGGCTGATTAAACTCCGCTTTTCAAAAATCCCACAACTAATGTTCATGCATTTTGTACATACATGCATATATATACACACATTTCATTATATATATAAATTGAGATATATAGTCATTGAATTATATTTATACATTGTAATACATATAAAAAGTTTCCACACGCATTTGTACATTTATTTGAATACCTTTTGATATATTAACATGTATAGATACATATACAATATACCTAAATATACAATCACATATTTGTATATGTATATATACATTTTAATTTATTCACATTTATACACACTATACATATATTTGTACATTGATTTACCTACATTTTAGTATTTGTACATATATTACAAACACATTCTATATATAGACATATATACATATATAAGCATATCACACATCATACATGCATATTAATATGTTTATAAGTAAATAGTTGTACGTGCCTACTCTATATATTTTAATTTATGATCTCGCTATATTATTTTATATGTAATTAGTTTGTTGAAATAAAAAATTCCAAAACCACATATACTTCCGTATATACTTCTGCATACCACATATACTCTATGAAGTACCCTCTCCGCCCGTACACTGCATACCGCTTTCCTGAACCATGGTCCTGGTATAGTGTGGATGGAATTTACTTATTCTGGTGACAGATCCTCAGGTTGTTCGATGATTGGTTCATATTGTGGATGTGGTGTCTGCATGTCCATCATCACATTATATAGGAGACCACATGATAATGTGGGATGATCGGATGCATGACATGCCTCACAAGTCACGGTAGCTTCCTTGACCTGTTGGGGGCTCTTCGTTTCTCTGATTATCGTTTCAAGAACTTGTTTCTTGTGGGTGATAGTTTTTAGGGCTTTGGCGATGGTTTTAATTTCCATTGATTCTTCAACCTTAGAAACTTTTAAAATTCCCCCAGTGGATGACCTTCCCTAATTAGATTGGTTCTCGGCCCCAAGTGTAACAATTCTCTAGGCATCTTCGTAGTTCTTTCGCATGAAATTCCCTCGAGATGAGGAATCCAAAATTTTTTTAATTTCATCACTTACTCCTCTATAGAATGTCTCTATTAGCTGGTTTTGAGAGATTCTGTGATGTGGACATTTCCTCAAAAGTTCCTTAAACCTTTCCCAAGATTTTTCCAGTAATTCCCCAGGGAGTTGAGAGAAGTGATTAATTTGTCCCCTAATCTCATAAGTCAACGAAGGTGGAAAGAACTTCTCTATAAAATTTTCTTCCAAAGGAGCCCAGGTGGTGATTGGCTCCCCATCTAGTGAGTTATACCAGCTCACTGCCCTTCTGGACAAGGTGAAGGGAAAAAGGTGTTGCATGATTGCGTCGAAAGGAACTCCAACATGTGGTACTAGCAGACAAAGAGACTTGAATCGCTTTAGATGATCCATGCAGTCATCCCCAATACCTCCAGAAAATAAAATTCCTTGCATAATATGGATCCATTGCATACGGATATCAAAGTTAGGAACATTGATGAGTGGGGGCCTAACTGGGTGATTATTTTCAAAGTTCTTAGGAACGGAATAATCCTGAAGCTGCTTGTTTTTCAACACCATCTGAGCAGCGGTTGTGGCTGCTTCGTTCTCAGCTTGAATGTGGGCATGTTCTTCAGCTCGGACCTCAACTTTAATTTGAGCACGTGTGTCAGCAATAAGTTGCGTTCTTTGAGCTGCTATGGTCGTGTTGACTCTTTCCATAACCAAAGTGGCTTAGCATTGTTCACCAGCCATTTGTTTGGCTCGTTGGTGGTTGAGTCAGATGCGTCGGTGGAATCTTCGTTCTACCTTAGAGTCATACTCTGGTTCAGGGGAGAATCTGATGTTATGCGAAGGTTGCATACACATTTTCTACCTGAGTAGAAGAAGAAACACACTTTAGATAATGCGGAGAAATGATGAAATCAAGATGATATGAATTATGGTTAAAGAAAAGTGCAAAATCCTAATCAACTAGAAAGTTAACAAGTAAAATTAAAATGTTTTGTTGTCCCCGACAACGGTTCCAATTTTTGATGGACCCTCCACTTACGTGGAGTTGCGTGCACCACTAAAAATCCTAGAGATAGTAAATCTCTAAGTTTAGCCTTGTGTATGCTATAATAAGATCTCCACCCACGTATGCCAAGATACGTGGAAGTCTTATTGTAGTATAGTTAATGGTCGAATCCACGAGACAACGGTCTTGTTAAGAGTTTAACAAGATGGAAAACGTAGTAATTCTACTTATCTACTTAAAAGTTGATATTTAGATCAAAGAGGTTGTTTGGTGATTAAACTAATGTGCAAAGGAAGTAAATAGCAAGAAAGTAAACTTAAGGTTGTAAATGATGTTTGGGAAACCACTAGGATGTGATCAAGTTTCACCACCACTACACATGGATCAAAACATTCATCATAATAACATGACTTGCAAGGAAAAGGGCCTAAACAGTTAGTATCTTTGTAGACTTAGCTTCCTTTCGAATAACTAACTACGATAAACGCAGGGGTATTGCAATGCCATCCATTCCCGAACGAATGGTCACTTACTTGCATTACTCCCTCCATAAATTGTGTTCCTCGACCCATCAAATTTGTATTTTTCATACGTCAACTGACTCTATTTCATTGTATGGTAGTACAATGATGGGGGTGAGTTTACTCCACTCCATCAAAGACGTTCCTATATACCAAAACAGATGCATGGTGACTACATAAATCAAGAACTAACATGCAATCGGTAATCAAATCTAAAATCACAAACGTAGACAATTCATACTAATAGATAAAACATAACACAAGTTGGTGATCAAGCAACACGCATTCATTAAGTGATTGATGTTAAACTGAAAAGATGGTATTTCTCTATTGCAAATTCATGAGTTACAAAGCATGAGATGAAAACATGGGTAGCGGGGCTACTCCCCGCACCCTAGTGTATGAGACTACTCAGTCATGGCAAAAATAAAGAAGGAGGTGGGAAGAGAGAGAGAAAGCATCATCTCCTCATAGGAGGGAGGAAGGTCGACCCCTTGGAGGAGAGAGCAACTATCTTCATGTCGTGTGGTTGTCTTGATGAAGAATCCTCCACTTCCCAACTTCTTATGTTGATGAGAGAGGAGGTAGCTTGAAGATGGAGTATGGATCTTGAACCAGTAGCCTTTGGGCGAAGGATGAAGGTGGAACAACTCTGGAGTGATTGGGGCAGCCTCTGGGCATCCAAGAAGTTGATGTCAAATGATGACTCCTTAGGTCCTATTTATATGCTTCCAAGGAATCCCAAACAGTCTTGGGACCGTTTGGTATCAAACGGTCTTAGGACCATTTTTTGGCATCAAACGGTCTCGGGACCATTTGACGGGACCGTTTGCCTTCATTCGGTTGCCAAACCGATTTTTTCCTTTATTTAGTCTTGGGACCGTTTGAGTTCATTCGGTCTTAGGACCGTTTGGACTTCATTCGGTCTTGGTACTGTTTGCCTTTATTCAGTCTCCAGACTATTTTCCTTTATTCAGTCTCGGGACCATTTGAGTTCATTCGGTCTTGGGACTGTTTGGACTTCATTCGGTCTCTAGACCGTTTGCCTTTATTCGGTCTCGGGACCGTTTGAGTTCATTCAGTCTTGGGAACGATTGGACTTCATTCAGTCTCCAGACCGTTTGGACTTCATTCGGTCTCCAGATCGTTTGCCTTTATTCGGTCTCAGGACTGTTAGAGTTCATTCGGTCTTGGGATCGTTTGGACTTCATTCGGTCTCCAGACCGTTTGGACTTTTTGCAATTTTTTTGGGTTTTTCTATAAGAAGAAGGAGATAAGTGTTAGTTTAATGGTGAATTCATAATAACACAGAAAGTTAAGGTTTATATCTAGTTTATCTAAGAAAGAGTATGGAAAATTAAGAAAAACTAGTAAGATAACATCACAAAATGGGAGGTTATCACCAAGCACGCAAATACTTGTTATAGAATAGTATATCGGACATACCCACAATGAGAGTGGTCATCACTCTTTGCTTATGATGTCATAAACCAGTTATGGACATCCACTGCTAACATGATATGGGATGTATAGAGTCATACATAGGAACTCATCTAGAATACAAGTTTAATCGTGAATGATGATTGGATTGATTACTAAAGTGTTTAGGTATTCAATTCAAGCAACAAATCAGTTGACTAGACTGCCAACTAATCGGTTTGAGTGTTGAGATGATCGTTTGGAGTGTTAGGTTGATTAGAAATTGAATTGGCTGAGTTCTACAAGAATCAGGACACCAACCGATCGGCTCACTGGGTGAACCAAGTGACTCAGGTTGGGTGAGATGACCAGTTCACCTAGTGAAGTGGACGACTCAGTCATGCCAACTAAAGGTTCTAGTGACTTTCCCAAATTTGTGAGAAAAGTTGATCGTTTCACTTTCTCAGTTTGATTGGTGGAAGGAATTAATGTTTAGAATTAATTGGAAATGAATTGTCAATTCATTTTTGATTGGGAAACATGGAAAAACGATTAGTTCAGGATACAAACCGATCGACTCACATGTGAACCGACCAGTTTGGTTGTCAACTGACCAGTTCGACACTCGTAGGTTATGAAAATTCACAATCTTCCTATTGGTATGTATGCCCAGAGAGCCAATCATATGATGATTGGAATGTGGCATTAAATACCCTATTTGATAATAATAAAGGTAATTCCATCTATTATGTTTGTCTTAGTCATGAGATTATGACACATAGATACTAGATGTCTAAAGAATCATATTACTCGATGACATATGTCTTCAGGTTGAGGACCTGAAGGATGAGATCATATGCATGATAAGATTACAAACATTCTTGTTATGTCCCTAGTCAGATATTACTGTAGAAGAAAAACAATAGACAACAATAATACATAAGACTAGAGTGTGTCTTGATTGATGATAGAGTCTCATTAGTCATGACATGTGATATCAAGTCAATCACACATGTACATGTGACGTCCCTGGTTTTTCTAAAACTTAATCTGATGTGGGATGTCCAAATTGAAACCTCACCTTAGCGAGATTACAATTTAAACTCCCCATACTAGGATAAGAAGTAGAAAATTAGTGGAAGTCAGAAGGAAACAATCAGTAGCACATGCACATAAACAATAATAAAACCATACAACACATGTTCACCATTCAATATATAATTACATAATGAATTGTTACAACATTTGATATTACACATTTAACAAAAAACTTTTACATATACATGTGCTGCCACTAAATAAAAGGATCTTAAGACAATAGGACCACCTGTACATCATCTCGCCATACAAGTCTCAACTATCCTGGTTTTTCAAGAGCATATAACCACAACCTAAACAAAAGATTACATGTGGTACATGTCAGCACAATATTCAAGAATATTGTACTAAGTACACCTACGTGTCTTTTGTATACCTCTCATTACTAAGCTTGGCAATAAGATAAAACTAAAACTTGGCAGTAATAAAGAAATATAAGGAAAAGCATATACTTGCACAAAGATGTTCATTAACAAAAGAGAACATATGTTTTAGGCACATTTTCCATTATATCATCCATGCATTTACTACCTGAGAGTTGAATGCATTAAGGCCTTTATGATCTAATATCAAAGAGTTGGATCATTTCACAATGTGATCTACTACCAAAGAGTTGGATAACTTCCAAGTACTTTACTACCAAAGAGTTGAAGTACTTACTTTCCAGCACTTTACTACCAAAGAGTTGAAGTGCTTGGATATAATGGGACAAATATATTATGTTTCATGTGTTCATAGCAATAAGTATGGAAAATTATGCAACATATTATGTAAGAACAATCATTTCATCCAATATCGCATGGTAAGTATTTTACTACACATATAATACAAGCATATGGTATAATAAGCCAAGTAAGAGGTAATGGTGTACCTTGATCAAGATATCCTAATCACATATTCCTCATGTCAACTATATCTTGTTCAAACCCTGATCAGGACAAGATCACATATCATCATCAGGTTCTCATCATCTAAACCCAAATATGTCCATTCGGGTTTAGCATAATTATTTAGGATATGTGCAATATTACCTGCATTCTTATCTTAGAATTATCTTACTGATGTCATTTTCCATATTATGGTTCATTATTTGAACATTAGGTTTCATATCCTTTTTGTGCACATATTAACCCTTGTTTATATACACTATTAAAATTAGGGTTACAACCCATGTATTAAGGGTCATCTCCATATAACATGGATTCTGTGAATCTAACTGATATCAAAGTTGTAAATTAGCTCCCAATTACTGATATGATGTTGTTCTATAATTTCCAGGGTTTCTTAAGTATATTAGTAATTATTGCATATTAATTTGGGTTATTCTCCCTAATTATCCATATGGAGCAAATTACATGATTTCGTACATCAACAACATAATATTTGACCTCAAGTGGATAATACATACCATTTAGGAGTTACTGGCACATTCTCATAATTTTAGGCCATCATTTGACATTTATTATCCATTAAACAAGTGAAAAATATCCTACATGATATCACAAATATTTAAGCATCAAACTACTGATGTTATGGTGTCATGTTGTTCTACTCATTTTTCTAAGAATTTTGATACTTTGTTTGTATTTTTGTAATGAACAAGCTATTTATTGTGATTTATCTAAGATCGGGATCATTTTTGGGTTCTTACCTTTTTGAGCCAATCTCCATCTTCCGCATGGTGTCTTAGGGGCAATTGCGCCGACCGATTCATGTCCAGTCTAGGCTAGTTCGCTGGTCTAGACCCGATCCTCCTTTTCTCCTTCTATTTTGCTTTTCTTCATGCGTTCTTGCTTTCACAGAAAGAATTTGTCCGTGATTGCCACCACCGCTCGAAACGTGACACCTACGTTCCTTCCTAATCTGGGCATGTGTGGTTCCAGCCGTGAGATATAACTCCAATGACCAAAAACAAAGCAACACACCTCCTCATCCTCGTATTCTCTAATTCAAATCTTTGAGTTTGTCTTCTCCATATCAACACCCGCCTGTGTGTGTCACCGATCTCAGTGCCAACATTGCTTGGCCCAGATGCTCTGGCGAGGACCTGGTTGCTGCTTCCATATCCTTATCAAACTCTGCTAGGTCGTCATTCCTTATTAGGCGTTATTCCTGCTTGGCCTCACAAAACCACCGCCCTGAACCCGATCACAATGAGGAAAGATCTACAACTATTCCCCTTCATCCTTTGATACACCTGATCAGACTCTGAGGTGCAATGACAATCGACCCCCTTGTTTCTCTCCCTCACATTGATGTTGGGCAGTGTTGGCATCATGGGAGTTTGTGGCTCAACTAGATCCCTTGTCTTGTTCTAACTGTAGGGTAGGAGGTGACTAAGATTCCTCATATCTGGTCCATCCTATGGTCAGAATGCAGCCATGTTAATGATCTATGGTTCCTTAAGCATTTGAGGTGTGTGATTGATTCTTTGATCAACCTTAGGGTGTAAATATTCAACTTAGGTCCATGAATCATCACAATGCACATTATTTCATCATATTCAAACTTGAATAACTTCCTCTAGGGTCCTCCAATAGCCACCAAAATTTAACCATAGTCTTATATCAACTCAAGCTACAAATTTATTCAAATTTGGTGACAAAACTCGACTATTTGATTTGTCAATTAAATACTTAAAAAAGGCATGAACGTATGGACCATAATCATGATATCAATATCATTTGACATACAAACTTTGACAAAACACTTGGACTCTCAAAATAATTCAACATGCATGAAATCACTTATGTCATTGGACATTTAAGGATTCTAAAAGTCCACTCCATCACATCCTACACACCTTAAGACAAATTTTGTCCTCAAAATTAAGCTAAGAAAACCCAATCTATCACATCATAAACATCCTAAAAAGAAATGTTGTACTCAAAATTAAGATACATTCTTACTCCAAGGAAAACTAAGAGATATTTATACGTACATAGGCCACCACTCAAGGTGCAACATATTAACAAATGAAAGCTTCGTAACTATGTATCCAATGTACTTCTAAGAGATTTTAAAGCATTTAAGGTGAATCGCTCAACATATAACATGATGAAAATTATTAGGCTGTGTCACATTCCCAATTAGGATTTTTTTACTCATTTCACCCAAGCATCAGATTTGAACAATAGATTATGCATACACTTTATCTTTCCTCTATTAGTCTAGGGTTCTCGGATTACATCATTGGCATTAGTGATAGCCTTACAAGCTCTAGCCACATAAGCACAAACCAAAACATGCTATGACATACTCTCCATAGGATCTAACCATTATACATGCTTATCTAAAAGTCTCTTGTATATGCAACCACTAGATTCCAACAAGGAACCACCAACCTGAGCATGAGGCTTCACAGAAACTAACATAGTTGCCTCCTCCAGGGTCTTGGGACTCTCTCTCCTCACCCAGATGGTAGGTACTCATATTCATATTTGCATGCACACATATCACGAGCCTCTCTCTATCCCTTAGATTTGGTCTTCCAAAAGGACATCTAGGGTTCAACAAAACTATAGGAATCATGCACAAAGCGACTCAACTCATTCACTTAGGAGTATTCTAGTTTAGGACATATCATATGACATATTTCTCATAATGCTCATATCTTGGAGTTTAGGTTCTCTGGCCTTCTCCCTGTGGGTCTCACTCTCTCTGGAATTAACCCTAAAATTGAACCTAACATTAGAGGTCCTCCTTTGTGAAAGAGTTTGAGGTTCGGACTGACTCACAACCTTGTCTTAACTTAACATATCTTATCATATAAAAGCCTAATTACTAGCATCATCAAAACTTGTCTCAAATCCTCAAAACTGAACCTAGGTCCTCAAACACGAACATGTATCATCATAATTCATCTTATATCATCTATATAAGACTTAAATCATATCATCAAATCGTATTTCATCTATTCCAACTATCACATATTCCAACAAGGCTCTAGACATCTAATCTAGAACTACTCTCTCTTCTAGATTGATGTCATTCACTTTCACTTAGGTTGTATGACCACCTCCTACTCGTACATGTGTAGGGACACATTTTTGTAATACTTACATATATAATAAAAAATGATATAGTTTTTCTTTGATAAAACAGGCATTAGAGAAAACTATCAAGGTTCGATCCGATTGGAATAAAAAATCAAATCCAGAGAATGAGTGTCCCACACATAGTAGAGAGTACACTGCCATGAAAACTAGTGAAAAGGGTGAGAACAAAGTGTAGACTAGTGTAGCTACCCTAGGCAACGAGTGACATATGCCTTGGATTTCTCTTCACTTGATGTACACAATTTCCAAATAATGCAATGTCCCATACCACTATACTATAAGGAAAGAACAACATCTAAGGACCCTCTATACAACAAGTACCAATCTAGACCTAGTTCTCTGACATCTAGGTACTAAGATGGAGGCTAGGTCAGATCTAGTCTCTAAAAGGTGACTAATATAACCCTACAAGATGTGTTTTAAGTTCAAGGTTCTTTAGTTTCAAGTTGCATAATGAGAAAATGTCAGGCTTTGCTATTGTACCTGACTCTGATACCACTTGCGAACTCCCTAGATTTTCTAAAACTTAATCTGATGTGTGAAGTCCAAATTGAAACATCACCTCAGTGAGATACAATTTAAACACCCCACACTAGGATAAGAAGAAGAAAATCAGAGGAAGTCAAAAGGAAATAATCAATAGCACACACACATGAACAATAATAAAACCATACAACACATGTTCACCATTCAACATATAATTACATAATGAATTGTTACAATATTTGATATCACATATTTAAAAACAAACTTTTACATATACATGTACTACCACTAAATAATGGGATCTTAAGACAACTGGTCTGCCTGTATATCAACTCGCCATACAACTCTTAACTATCTCAGTTCTTCAAGAGCATATAACCACAACCTAAACAAAAGATTAGATGTGGTACACGTCAGCATAATATTTAAGAATATTGTACTGAGTACGCCTACATATCTTTTATATACCTCTCATTACTATGCTTGGCAATAAGATAAAACTAAAACTTGGAAGTAATAAAGAAATATAAGGAAAATCATATACTTGCACAAAGATGTTCATTAACAAAAGAGAACACATGTTTTAGGCACATTTTCCATTATATCATCCATGCATTTACTACCTGAGAGTTGAATGCATTAAGGCCTTTATGATCTACTACCAAAGAGTTGGATCATTTCACAATGTGATCTACTACCAAAGAGTTGGATCACTTCCAAGTACTTTACTACCAAAGAGTTGAAGTACTTACTTTCCAACACTTTACTACCAAAGAGTTGAAGTGCTTGGATATAATGGAATAAATATATTATGTTTCTTGTGTTTATAGCAATAAGTATGGAAAATCATGCAAAATATGATGCAAGAACAATCATTTCATCCAATACCATATGCCAAGTATTTTACTACACATTTAACACAAGCATATGGTATAATAAGACAAGTAAGAGGTAATGGCGTACCTTGATCAAGATATCCTAATCACATATTCCTCATGTCAACTATATCTTATTCAAACCTTGGTTAAGACAATATCACATATCACCATCAGGTTCTCATCATCTTAACCCAACTATGACCATTAGGGTTTAGCTTAGTTCATTATGATATGTGCATTATTACTTACATTCTTGTCTTAGAATTATCTTACTGATGTTATTTTCTAGATATGGTTCATTATTTGATCATTAGGTTCCATATCCTTTTTGTGCGCATATTAACCCTAGTTTATATACATTATTCAAATTAGGGTTACAACCCATGTATTAAGAGTCATCTCCATATAACATGGATTCTACACATCTAACTGATATCAAAGTTGTAAATCAGCTCCTAGTTACTGATATGAGGTTGTTCTATAATTTATAGGGTTTCTTGAGCATCTTAGTAATTATTGCATATTAATTAGGGTTATTAGTCCTAATTAGCCATATGGAGCAAATTACATGATTTCTTGCATCAACATCATAATAAATGACCTCAAGTGGATAATACATTCCATTTAGGAGTTACTGGAACATTCTCATAATTTTAGACCATCACTTGAAATTTATTATCCATTAAACAAGTGCAAAACATCTTACATGATATCACAAATATTAAGCATCAAACTATCGATATTATGGTGTCATGTTTTTCTACTCATTTTTTTTAGAATTTTGATACTTTGTTTGTATTTTTCTAATCAACAAGCTGTTTATTGTGATTTATCTAATATCTGGATCATTTTGGGTTTTTACCTTTTTGAGCCAATCGCCAGCCACCATGTGGCGACTCAGGGGCAATTGCACCCATCGGTTCATGTCTGGTCTGGGCTGGTTCACTGGTCTGGACCCGGTCCTCCTTTTCTCATCTATTCTACTATGCTTCATGCGTGCTCACTTCCACAGAGAGACTTTATCTGTAATTTCCGCTGCCACTCAAAACTCGATGCCTACGTTCCTTCCCGATCTGGGTGTGTGTGGCGCCAGCCGCAAGATCTAACTATGATGACCAAAAATGAAGAAACACACATCCTCTTCCATGTCTTGTCTAGTTCAAATCTTTGAGTTTGTCTTCTCCATATCAGCACCCGCCTGTGTGCGTCACTAATCTTAGCACCGATGCCACTTGGCCTAGCTGCTCTAGTGAGGACCTGGTTGCCTCTTCCATCTCCTCATCAGACTCTGCTAGGTCACCATTCCTTCTTAGCCATTGTGCCTCCTCAAACTCATGAAACTGCCGCCTTGAACCCAATCGCATTGAGGAAAAATCGACAACTATTCCCCTTCATCCTTTGATACACCTGCTAAGAATCTAAGTTGCAGTGACAACAGACCCCCTTGTTTCTCTCCCTCACATTGACGTTGGGCAGTGTTGGCATCGTGGGAGTTTGTGGCTCAACTAGCTCCCCTGCCTTGTTCTAACTGCAGGGTAAGAGATGACTATGATTCGTCGGATCTGGTCCATCCTATGATCAGAACGTGTCCACATTAACAATCTATGGTCCCTTAAGCATTTGAGGTGTGTGAATGATTCTTTGATAAACCTTAGGGTATAAATATTAAACTTAGGTCCAAGAATCATCACAATGCACATTATTTCATCATATTCAAACTTGAATAACTTCCTCTAGGGTCCTCCAATAGCCACAAAAATTTAACCATAGTCTTATATCAACTCAAGATACATTCTTTTCAAATTTTGCGTCGAAACTAGACTATTTGATTTGTCAATTAAATACTTCAAAAAGGAATGAACATATGGACCATAATCATGATATGAATATCATTTGACATCCAAACTTTGACAAAACACTTGGGAATATCAAAACAACTCAACATGCATGAAATCACTTATGTCATTGGACATTTAAGGATTGCTAAAATCCACTCCATCACAATACATGTTAGAGAAAAATGTATCAGACAGACCCACCATGAGAGTGATACATGGAAACCATGGAATGGTAGTCAAAATCAACTCTCATAGTGACAGTCATGATTGTGGTTCTTAGACATGAAGTCACTACATTGATCACATGTCATTCAGTATACTTTGACATCATCCAACGTATCCCTAAATAAGGATTTCCATAACGGTGATGATTGGGTAGCTTTGACACATGGGGATTGAGTGTGAGTGATGTAGATGGTATTTGTCCCTCCTACAAGATATTGATATCTAGGGCCTCCTGATAGGTGAGACTGAAAATTGTACGATCATACTCATGTGATTCAATATGTGATATATGAACTCACATGCATCTCAGATAGTATGCTCTAGTTCAAGGAACATTGTTTGAAAGTTGAGAGGATGACGATTCCATGCCTCGAGTTCAATCCAGATATCAGAGACAAAGGAAATATACGATCACGGTAACACTAATTATTGATTGTAGGTTGGAGTTGTTATCCAACATTTTGAATTACTTAAGGTAGCAATGATGTGTGACTAGGCATTACTCTTTGCTTGTGATGTCATAATTGGTTATGGACATTCACTGCCAACGTAATTTTAGACCTATAGGGTCACACACATAGGATACACTCGGATTAAAGGATTATATTCATGAAAAGTTTTTAATTTAATTGCTAAAGGTTTTTAGGTATTCAATTAAACAAATGAGGTTCAAAATTGACTAATGGACTTTGATTCGGTAGGTTCAAGTGTTGAACCAATCGGTTGGAGTGTTAGGTCAATTGGAATCAATATTGGTTGAACTTTTCCTGAACTAGATAAGTGAAATGACTGTCTCACAATTTGAAATGACTATTTATCTATGTGATATGAACAGTTCACCCTATGGGTCACCTGGTTTAGTTGCCAATTTGATTGGAACAAGGATTGATGTTGATGTCATGTTTATTATTAATCAAACATTGGATACCAATGTGATTCAGAAGAGGAACCTGCACAAACTGACCGCTCATACAAAAACTGACTGGTTGGGTGTGTGAACTGACTGATTCTCCATTTGTAGGTTCAAGAAAATTCATGATTCTGTACCCTTCTACTCCCACACACTGGGAACCCAGACCCTAACCCCTTCAATAAATAGAGGTATTAGGGGCTTCCCAAGACACACAACTGATAATCAGTTGCTTTGACAATTTTTGTCCTCTTTGGTTGTGATAGCCAATAGAGATATTGAGCAAGTGCTACCCAATAAAGGGAGGGATAGTGAGGGAGAGAACAATAGAGAACAATTATGGGAAAGCATGTCGGTGACTATTACACCTAGATACATTGTTATTCATGAAATCTTGTTGTTTTGGGAAACATGCATTAAATTTTTTTGTTTCCACTGCCTGTATCTGCACCCAATTTCTTTACAGTGGTATCTGAGTAATGACAAATTATGTTGTATCTGGGATTTAAACTGATATGATCAGATTTTGTTTTCATTCTTTTATTGCATACTATGTGAATATTAAAATGTTTAATGTTCATATCCAATAAATCCCACCTACAACTCCAAAAACTAATATATATGCATATATATGTATATATATATATATATATATATATATATATATATATATATATATATATATATATATATATATATATATATATATATATATTACACACGTCACCCTAAAATTAGTTTTGATGGTGGATGTTATCATGGTTATGGGTAATAACCCTAGATCTGTGTGTGTAAGGTTGTGGTTATTTATTCATGTTGTTACTCGGTCTGCGTACCGAGCTTCTCTCTTCTTTCCAAGTGTAAATTAATTCTCTTCTTCCTATTTCCCCTTGAATGTAACTCAAGGCTTTCCCTTTTACAATGTAATAAGAAATAGGATAGTTTTGATTTATGTTTTGATGTGAGATGGCAATCTACAAAATGATGAAATGACCGGCTCGTGAGGCAACCCATTCGACTAGAGGAACAAGGAGGCTAGATGATAGGAGGACAAACCAATCGACTAGTGGTCCAACCAATTGGCTGGAGGAGTCCAAACATCAGTTGAACCTGAGACCATATGACCGTTTCAAACGAGTGATTAGGAGGCAATCCGACTGGTTTAAGAGTTGAACTAATCAACCTAGATTGGTTTGAGCATAGATCTTCACCAACAATAGGTTGCATATGATGTGTACCATAGGTGGTAGTAATTTCTTGTGCCTCCAAGGAATTACAATAGTATGGCCATAACCATCACTTGTGTGTTTTAATTATTGCATGTTCTCATTTGTGGTTTTAGCATGTATATGATACATTCTATACGTATGTGGTAATTGGATATTTATATGTATTTATATTTAAGATTCCTCAATACAATATTAAGTCTTAGATGCTTTCCATAAGAAGCACACATGAAAAGCTTGATCAACCAAGCACGGTCATGCCCTAGAATGGTGCACCGTCTATCTCGCAGAAATGTGATGGTAGATATGTGGGTCTACTTTAGAGCTAGTCTCCACTTGGAGGATAGACAAGCTTTTGGTGATAGACGCCGATCCCGAGGGAGACAAGCTTTTGGCGGCGCCGCCGCCGGCCACTCCGGCTTGGCACTCCGCCAGTCGGGGTCTACCATCCTTGATAGAAGGGGCCACCGTACCGCCTTAAACATGTTGCCTTCGCCTTTGATGAGGAGGGTCACCAGGCAGAGTATGCGTGGCGGGCATGCTCAGCACGCTGTTGCGGATAGACGATCTAATAGGCAGGCGTCCCACGTCACCACGGAGGAGGTTTTACCAGATCTTAGGGTTGTTCTGGAGCACGAAGGGGAGAATCACACGGAGACGCCGCCCGCGGTTCCAAAGGAGAATGAACGCGGTGGCGGAAGTCCTGAAGAAGCGGTGCGAGATAGGATGGATGATGGGGGGCAGACATATCCGAATACGGTGGTTAGGGTTTCGAGCGAGGGTGACAAGGAAGGAGGAAGTGCTGAAGAAACTGTTTTGACGGGGCAAGATGTTCAGGGGGAGATCACAGCGGGTCATGAGTCGATTTCGACCGAGACTCCGACGCCGATTACGGTGGGTGGGGATAGACCGATCGCAGTGGAGGCAGCGCAGAGACGAGAGGAGGAGAGACCGAAAAGGAAAGAACCCCTATATGGCATACCACACGATGTGTGTTTCAGGTGCATGGGCAAGGGTCACTGGCAAGCTCAATGTCAAAGAAGGAAGATCTGTTATCGGTGCAGGAAGCCAGGACATCTCGCGGCACGATGCAAGGCGCAGATAACGCCTAGGGTTCCTGATCTTCAGTCGAGGACGATATTCCCAGACCTGGCGACGGTGGTGCCTGCGAGAGGGGCGGCGCAACACATTCCGAAAAGGACAGTGGTGGATTTGGGGCAGGACACTGAGATGAGAAGGGACAAAGATAAGGCTCTGGAGAGGGCGATTGAGATAGCATGGTCGGGGAATCTTCCATGGTCTGATATTAGTGGTTTTCTGCGAGGATGTTGGCCGGGCGCTGCAGACATATATAGGTTTGCGGCGAGGAAGGCGATAGCTTTCTTCTCATGCCCAGAGGAGGCGAAAGGCATGGCAGAGAAAGGGATTCCTGGATATAGAGGAGCTATCTTCCATTTGTACCACATGATGAGAGGCGAGAGGCTGTGACGTCCCCGGATTTTCTAAAACTTAATCTGATGTGAGACGTCCAAATTGAAACCCTCACCTCAGCGAGAATCCCAATTTAAACAACCCACACCAGGCTAAGAAGAAGAAAATCGAGGGAGTCAGAAGGAACATACATCAGTAGCACATGTACATGAACAATAATAAAACCACAACACAGGTTCACCATTCAACATATAATTACAACATGAATTGTTACAACATTTGATATTACATATTGAACAGCAAACTTAAAACATATACATGTACTACAACTAAACAACAGGATCTTAAGACAACAGGTCCACCTGTACATCAGCTCGCCACACAACTCTCACTATCCTGGATCTTCAAGAGCATAACCACAACCTAAACAAAAGATTACATGCGGTACACGTCAGCACAATATTTCATGAATATTGTACTGAGTACGCCTACGTGTCTTTTATTTACCTCTCATCATATCTTGGCAAAAAGATAAAACTAATACTTGGCAGTAACAGGAGAATAAACGAAAATCATATACTTGCACATGGATATTCATTAACAAAAGAGAACACATATTTTAAGCACATTTTCCATTATATATCCATGCATTTGCCACCTGAGGGAATAATGCATCATCTCTGCTACCAAAGAGAATGAGATGTAAGGCCTTATGATCTACTACCAAAGAGTTAGATCATTGTACAATGTGATCTGCTACCAAAGAGAATGATCACTTTCAAGCACTATGCTACCAAAGAGAATTAGTGCTTTCATATAATGGAACTGATATATTATGTTTGATGTGTTCATAGCAGTAAGTATGGAGAAACTCAAGCAACATAACATACAGGAACAATCATTTCAACCAATATCATATGCCAAGTATTTTACTACACATATAACACATGCATATTGTATAATAAGCCAAGTAAGAGGTAATAGCGTACCTTCCAAAGAGACATCCTATTCACAACATATTCCTGATATCAACTATATCTTCATGTCAACTATATCTCTTGGTCAAACCCTGATTAGAACAAGATCACATACTATCATCAGGTTCTCATCACCTACATCTCATATTAACCCTAATTATATCCATTAGGGTTTCACTTAGTTCATTAGGATATTCTTATTATTACTTGTATTATCTTCATCCTTATGTGAGATTTATGTTACTGATGTCATATTCCAAAATATGACTCATTATCTGAACATTGTATTTTCCATCCTTAGGTTAACCTGTTAACCCTAGGTTACATGCATTAACCTAAATTAGGGTTTCATGATATGTATTAAGGTTCATCTTCATATAACATCAATTATATGCATATAACGGATATATGAGTTACATCCTAACTTCAGATCACTGATATGAACTTACTCTGTAAATTTCATCATTTATTGAGCATGTGTGCATTTATTACATTTTATTTAGGGTTATAAGCCCTAATTAGACATATTAAGCAAATTATATAATTTCATACATCACCATGGCCATATTTGATATCATATGCATTGTAAACTTTATTATGGACTTACTAACATTTTTCCATAATTTTAGAACATCGTTTGATATTTATTACTCAAGAATTAAGCATTACATATATTACATAGTATCACTGATATTTAAGCATCAAAAGACTGATCTACATGTTCCAAGTTGTTCTATGCATTTTTCTGAGAAAAACGGTATATTATATGTATTTTTCTGATAAATGTACTAATTACTGTGATTTATTGAAGAACTAAACAAATTATGGGCTTTTTACCTTTTAGGGCCAACCACGTGTTGCCACGTGGCAGGGCGCTCCCTTAAGCTGGCGGCCGGTTCTTTGGTTGAGCCGGTCTGGTTCACCGGCTGGACCAACCGATTTAAGCGCTGACCCGGTCCTCTCTTCTTTTCCTCCCCTGGTCCACGCGATCGTCCCAAGCGGGACTCTGTTCCCAGCGGGCGCCGCCGCACAGCTCTGCTCCGGCGAGTGATAGGTTGACTCCAGGTCTTCTTCGCGAGCTCCCCACAGTTCTCACAGCTCCGAGATCCCCTCCCAGACCTCCACGGTTTCATGGCTTCCCGTCCGCAGCTCCAAACCCCGGTGCCCTAGAGCTCGCCGGCGCCTGCTCCTGGCAAGGCGGAGCAAAAGAGGCATATTGCCTCAACTCAGGTTCGGGACAAGAAGCTGCATTGAGATGCATCGCAAGGCTAGAAGGAAATCTCCTGAGATGCCGAAACACGATGGAAGACTCCCTGTAACCACCGTCGATCCCCAACATCGTCGCCGGCTAACTGAGGTCGTCAGCTATGAAGGAGATCACGAAGTCCCTTGCAAAAGCCTGCTTCCTTCACCTATGGCCCCGGATTTGCTTCTCCTCTATCTAGGTACCTATTCCGACCACCCTCTCCCTCCCATCTTCTCCCTCTTCTATCCTGTATATCCTAATGGAGAATGGGGGAAGAAGTGGGTGTCCGGTCTCGCTCGTTCCTCACTCCCACACTACAAGTAGTGGCTCATATGATAGCTCACGATGCGATAAAGAGAACCACTCGGACGTCCACTCCCCCCATTCCACGATCACGAAGAGTAGTGGGAGGGAAGGTCACACGAAGAACGGTTCTCCCACATTGCTTTGACCGTGAGGTTAGGGATGAAGCAAGAGCCCTTGATCTCACATCTAACGGTCAGCATCAACGCCCATCAAGGCAGATCCGTGAATGACTCAGAATAAAGATTCCAGCCACTCGATTTGCTTCCAACGGCCATGATCTATCCTCGCATCCCACCCTTAACCAAAGGGGCTGCGTGACACTAATTTAATCCACAACTTAGGCTATTCAACACAAAAATGCACATTATTTCCCAATTTTCAACCCTTCATAACTCCTTCTAGGGTACTCCAAATGCCACCAAATTTTAACCATAGGTTTCCTACCACTCAAGCTACCTTCTACTCCAAATTTGGTGCAAAAACTCCATTGTTACACCATCCAATTAAATTCCTCAAGAAGGCATATAAAGAGAGTTATTAATCATTATATAAATCTCATTTAACATCTCCACTTTACCAAGACACTTGGAACTCTCATTATAACTCAAGATATGGATTCTAATATGTTATTGGAGATTTATGTATTTCCAAAACCCACTCCATCACATCCTACACACCTTAAAAGATATTTTGTCCTCGAAATTAAGCTCAAGAATTCAACTTTGTCACATCATATACATCTTAAAAGAACTTTCGTCCTCGAAAGTAAACCAAACTCATACTTCCAGGGAAAACCTTATCCATGTAGGGTACCACTCTATGTGCAACATATCCAAGAACAAAGCTTCATAATCCTATCCAAACCATTCTTAGGAGGTTTTGAAAGCATCTAGGGTGAAATCTCACTTCATAGAAGGCTCAAACAAAGGTTTAGAAACTCTAGTTATATCGTTTCATATCGCATATGTTAGATTTTATTCCTTATCTTTAGCCATGCATTAGGGTTCCCACATCATATTATCATGTTCTAAAGGAGTTAACCCAAGTTAACCCATTATCTCAAGGTGTCATCACCGTTTTATTGATCTAGTTATTAGAACATGTTCAACATTAATGCATGCCCTTTAGGTGGGAGTTAACTAAAGTTAACCCACTTTATCCATGTAGATCATATCAAGGTGTCAAAAACGTTATGTTGTGCAAGTTATTAGACTGTATTGTCCATCATTGTTAAGCACCAAGATTAACACCTTGTGCAACATGTTTCATTCATATGATCTTGTTTTATTGCTCATGACAAATTTATGACATTTATTAATGAATTCATCACAAGATTAACCAACACTATCAAATTATCATCATTATTCATGTATATGGTTAACCATTTATGCATGAAGAGTTATTAAACCATCTCTAAGGTTTTCATCATGTCATATCCACTATCATATCTCAAGATTGGATCACATCCTTATATATATATAATATCATGGTTGTCCTAACCAACTTATACAAGTGGCTTATCAAACATGCATCAAAACTTCATCTAGTCCAAATGAGGTTATCATGACCCATATCATGAAGGTAGTAACATGCTTATTCTCTCTAAGCTAACTCAACTCTATGAGTATCTCATATGTACAAACTATATCTTCCTTCTTGGTCTAGGGTTCTCAGGTATACCTCGTTGGCACTAACTAATAGCTTCATTAGCTCTAGCCACAAAACACAAACCAGAACATGCTACAACATACTATTCATAGGTTTTCTACCCATGAAACATTCTTACCCAAAACTCTCTTATACATGCAACCACTAGATTCCTATATGGGAAACCACCAACCCGAGCATGAGGCTTCTCAAAAGCTAACATAGATACCTCCTCCAGGGTCTTGGGCTCTCTCCCTCACCCAGATGATAGGCATTCATATTCCTACTCACATGCGCATATATCCAGCCTCTCTCTGACTCTAGGGTTTGGTCTTCCCAAGGACATCTAGGGTTCAACAAACTATAGGAATCATACATAAAGCAACTCAACTCATTCACTCAGGAGTAGTCTAGTTTAGGACGTATCATATCACATATCTCATAATTCTCATATCTTGGAGTTTAGGTTATCTAACCTTCTCCCAACGGGTCTCACTCTCCCTGGAGTTAACCCCTAGACTGGTCCTAACACTAGAGGTCCTCCTTTGTAAAAGAGCTTGAGGCTCATGCTGACTCACAACCTCGTCTTAACCTAACATATCTCATCTCATAAAAGAACTTATACTTGCGTCATCAAAACTTATCTCAAATCCTCAAACAGGACTTAGGTCCTCAAAGACAACATATATCATCATAACCATCTTATGTCATGTATGTAAGAATTACATCATATCATCAAAACTTATATCATCTATTCCATCTATCATATATTCCAACAAGGCTCTAGACATCTAATCTAGAACTACTCTCTCTTCTAGACTGATGTCATCACTTTCACTTAGGTTGCATGACCACCTCCTACTCGTACATGTGTGGGGACACATTTTTGTAATACATATACATAATAAAATATTATATAGTTTTTCCCCGATAAAACAAGCGTCAGAGAAAACTATCGAGGTTTGATCCGTTTGGAATCAAAAACCAAATCCAGAAACGAGTGTCCCACACATAGTAGAGAGTACAGTGTCATGAAAACTAGTGTAAAGGGTGAGAACATGGTGTAGACTAGTGTAGCTACTCTAGACAACGAGCGCCATATGTCTAGGGTTTCTCTTCCTTTTATGCACGTCATTTCCAAATAGTGCAACGTCCCATACCGCTGCACTACAAGGAAAGAACGACATCTAAGGACTTGCTACTCAACAAGCACCAGTCTAGACCTAGTTCTCGAACATCTAGGTGCTAACCTAGAGGCTAGGTCAGATCTAGTCTCTAAAAGACGACTAATCTAACCCTAAAAGATTATTAAGGTTCAAGGTTCTTTAGTTTTGAGTTGCATAATGAGCAAATGTTAGGCTTTGCTATTGTTCATGCTCTGATACCACCTGTGACGTCCCCAGATTTTCTAAAACTTAATCTGATGTGAGACGTACAAATTGAAACCCTCACCTCAGCGAGAATCCCAATTTAAACAACCCACACTAGGCTAAGAAGAAGAAAATCGAGGGAGTCAGAAGGAACATACATCAGTAGCACATGTACATGAACAATAATAAAACCACAACACAGGTTCACCATTCAACATATAATTACAACATGAATTGTTACAACATTTGATATTACATATTGAACAGCAAACTTAAAACATATACATGTACTACAACTAAACAACAGGATCTTAAGACAACAGGTCCACCTATACATCAGCTCGCCACACAACTCTCACTATCCTGGATCTTCAAGAGCATAACCACAACCTAAACAAAAGATTACATGCGGTACACGTCAGCACAATATTTCATGAATATTGTACTGAGTACGCCTACGTGTCTTTTATTTACCTCTCATCATATCTTGGCAAAAAGATAAAACTAATACTTGGCAGTAACAGGAGAATAAACGAAAATCATATACTTGCACATGGATATTCATTAACAAAAGAGAACACATATTTTAAGCACATTTTCCATTATATATCCATGCATTTGCCACCTGAGGGAATAATGCATCATCTCTGCTACCAAAGAGAATGAGATGTAAGGCCTTATGATCTACTACCAAAGAGTTAGATCATTGTACAATGTGATCTGCTACCAAAGAGAATGATCACTTTCAAGCACTATGCTACCAAAGAGAATTAGTGCTTTCATATAATGGAACTGATATATTATGTTTGATGTGTTCATAGCAGTAAGTATGGAGAAACTCAAGCAACATAACATACAGGAACAATCATTTCAACCAATATCATATGCCAAGTATTTTACTACACATATAACACATGCATATTGTATAATAAGCCAAGTAAGAGGTAATAGCGTACCTTCCAAAGAGACATCCTATTCACAACATATTCCTGATATCAACTATATCTTCATGTCAACTATATCTCTTGGTCAAACCCTGATTAGAACAAGATCACATACTATCATCAGGTTCTCATCACCTACATCTCATATTAACCCTAATTATATCCATTAGGGTTTCACTTAGTTCATTAGGATATTCTTATTATTACTTGTATTATCTTCATCCTTATGTGAGATTTATGTTACTGATGTCATATTCCAAAATATGACTCATTATCTGAACATTGTATTTTCCATCCTTAGGTTAACCTGTTAACCCTAGGTTACATGCATTAACCTAAATTAGGGTTTCATGATATGTATTAAGGTTCATCTTCATATAACATCAATTATATGCATATAACGGATATATGAGTTACATCCTAACTTCAGATCACTGATATGAACTTACTCTGTAAATTTCATCATTTATTGAGCATGTGTGCATTTATTACATTTTATTTAGGGTTATAAGCCCTAATTAGACATATTAAGCAAATTATATAATTTCATACATCACCATGGCCATATTTGATATCATATGCATTGTAAACTTTATTATGGACTTACTAACATTTTTCCATAATTTTAGAACATCGTTTGATATTTATTACTCAAGAATTAAGCATTACATATATTACATAGTATCACTGATATTTAAGCATCAAAAGACTGATCTACATGTTCCAAGTTGTTCTATGCATTTTTCTGAGAAAAACGGTATATTATATGTATTTTTCTGATAAATGTACTAATTACTGTGATTTATTGAAGAACTAAACAAATTATGGGCTTTTTACCTTTTAGGGCCAACCACGTGTTGCCACGTGGCAGGGCGCTCCCTTAAGCTGGCGGCCGGTTCTTTGGTTGAGCCGGTCTGGTTCACCGGCTGGACCAACCGATTTAAGCGCTGACCCGGTCCTCTCTTCTTTTCCTCCCCTGGTCCACGCGATCGTCCCAAGCGGGACTCTGTTCCCAGCGGGCGCCGCCGCACAGCTCTGCTCCGGCGAGTGATAGGTTGACTCCAGGTCTTCTTCGCGAGCTCCCCACAGTTCTCACAGCTCCGAGATCCCCTCCCAGACCTCCACGGTTTCATGGCTTCCCGTCCGCAGCTCCAAACCCCGGTGCCCTAGAGCTCGCCGGCGCCTGCTCCTGGCAAGGCGGAGCAAAAGAGGCATATTGCCTCAACTCAGGTTCGGGACAAGAAGCTGCATTGAGATGCATCGCAAGGCTAGAAGGAAATCTCCTGAGATGCCGAAACACGATGGAAGACTCCCTGTAACCACCGTCGATCCCCAACATCGTCGCCGGCTAACTGAGGTCGTCAGCTATGAAGGAGATCACGAAGTCCCTTGCAAAAGCCTGCTTCCTTCACCTATGGCCCCGGATTTGCTTCTCCTCTATCTAGGTACCTATTCCGACCACCCTCTCCCTCCCATCTTCTCCCTCTTCTATCCTGTATATCCTAATGGAGAATGGGGGAAGAAGTGGGTGTCCGGTCTCGCTCGTTCCTCACTCCCACACTACAAGTAGTGGCTCATATGATAGCTCACGATGCGATAAAGAGAACCACTCGGACGTCCACTCCCCCCATTCCACGATCACGAAGAGTAGTGGGAGGGAAGGTCACACGAAGAACGGTTCTCCCACATTGCTTTGACCGTGAGGTTAGGGATGAAGCAAGAGCCCTTGATCTCACATCTAACGGTCAGCATCAACGCCCATCAAGGCAGATCCGTGAATGACTCAGAATAAAGATTCCAGCCACTCGATTTGCTTCCAACGGCCATGATCTATCCTCGCATCCCACCCTTAACCAAAGGGGCTGCGTGACACTAATTTAATCCACAACTTAGGCTATTCAACACAAAAATGCACATTATTTCCCAATTTTCAACCCTTCATAACTCCTTCTAGGGTACTCCAAATGCCACCAAATTTTAACCATAGGTTTCCTACCACTCAAGCTACCTTCTACTCCAAATTTGGTGCAAAAACTCCATTGTTACACCATCCAATTAAATTCCTCAAGAAGGCATATAAAGAGAGTTATTAATCATTATATAAATCTCATTTAACATCTCCACTTTACCAAGACACTTGGAACTCTCATTATAACTCAAGATATGGATTCTAATATGTTATTGGAGATTTATGTATTTCCAAAACCCACTCCATCACATCCTACACACCTTAAAAGATATTTTGTCCTCGAAATTAAGCTCAAGAATTCCACTTTGTCACAGAGGCACAGTAGGAAGGAAGCCTTTTGGTTTTGGTTTGCAGACGTTCCATTGGTTTGCAGGGATGATGATTCCATAACAACAATGGTCCGGAAGTTTGGAAGCCTGGGATACATTTCAGATTGGCAAAGAGCAGAAGATGATCTTTCCGGAGTACTTGTCCAAGTTGATGCCTTTAGTGAAGATGTGCCGCAATTCATCTCGATTTCTTTTGGGGCAAGGAGAGCTACGGCGCAGCTGCATATGGTGGCCAGAGGAGAGATTGGATCAAAGAAGGCTAAGATCACAGAGACCGGTAAAGAACTAGGGATTCCGTTTGAAGCCTTGATGATAAAGGAAGGTAATATGTCTACCGCACAGGCGCTGCCACCGCCGGGGCCATCTTTCGTGGTGGCTGGCGGAGGGAGGGACACGTCGCCGATGAGGCAGGAGAATGCGAGACTGGCTACGATGGATCAGATATATAGAGGAAGATCCCCTAGAAGAATGGTCGTTGACGATGAAGGTAATAGACGATTTCTACAGAACAAGTGTTTGGAGGATTTTATCCAGACAGGTTATGATCAAGTAGATAGAGACAGACATGAAAGGAGGTACAGGGAGAGATCGAGAGTTAGAAGAGATAGAGAGGATGCTAGAAGAGGTAGATCCATTCCAAAACACGCGAGCTATAATTATGTGGATTATGAATGGTTGTCGGATGAGCTGGATGAATGGGAGGAGGAGCGAAGAGGTACATACTGAGTGTACGAGATCCAAAGAAGTACAGCGGAATTGTGGTTTTCTTAATGAATTCAAAAGCAATCTTTTGGAACATTAGGGGAGCAGCCAACAATCCTACTAGAAGAGTACTGGGCAGAATTTGCTCTTGGCACAAACCGGATGTAGTTTGTATTATGGAGCCGTTCCTACATGCGGAGAGGGAAGTTGAGTTGTTGGATGTGGTGAGGCTCGATTGGGCGGAGGACAATCAGTCTGTGGATGGCAAGATATGGATCTTTGCAGATGCTTCCTTGAACCCTACGGTGGTAAGGAGGCACAAACAACATATCACGACCAGGTTTGAAGGGAGAGATGGGCATATATTCTTCATCACTGCAGTGTATGCTAGCTGTGAGAGATATGAGAGAAGAATCTTATGGGACGATCTGATACAGGTGGCGCACGTCGTAGGAGAGGGGAGATGGCTGATCGCAGGCGATTTCAACGTGATAAGAGAAGATCAAGAGAAGAGAGGTGGCAATCCGACTCCTTATCAGGACATGCTTGATTTTAATCCATTCATATCGGATGTGAGGTTGAATGACATGCTTTTTGAGGGCAGCCGTTTCACATGGGTGAACAAGCAGCAACTTACACCTACGATTTGGCAGAGAATTGACAGAGCCTTATGCAATGATGCATGGTTAGAAGGGCAACCATCGGCGAGTTATATACATCTCACGAGATTCAGGGTGTCGGACCACTGTCCAATTCTTGTTGTGCCTGGTGAACAGCAGAGGGAAAGAAGGTCTTCTCATTTCAGTTTCCGAGGGGCATGGCTCAAGCATGAAGAATGTATGCATGTTATACAAGAGGCATGGCAAGAGGAGGTGTTTGGGCATCCATCTTTTATTCTTTTCCAAAAGCTGAAGAGGGTAAAGGCTGCGATAAGCTCCTGGAGCAAAGTAAAGTTCGGGGATAATGCTCAACGCATCAAAGATCTACACGATGTCGTCTTTACTACACAGGTGGCGTTTGACGAGAATCCTACCCCGACAAATGAGAATTGGTTGATGGATGGGGACCGTAACACCCGTTTTTATCATGCGGTAGTCAAGGCACGTAGAAGACGAAGGAGAGTTGAATCTTTACAGTTGCAAGATGGGACGATCATAACTGACTAGGGTATGATGGCAGAGAAAGCAGCGGATTTCTTCCAAGAGTTTTACAATGATGTGCCCGCGATCGATCAAGATAACCTTGCATGGTTCATGCAGGAGTTGCAAGAGACAATCCCTCTAGATGATAGCTTCTCGATGATTGCTGCACCGAGTGAGGAGGAGGTGCTGAAGACTATGAAGGAGATGGATGCATCATCGGCTCCTGGCCCAGATGGATTCACGCTGCCTTTCTTCATGGCGGCATGGAATCACATTGGTCCAGATTTTATGGCAATGGAGAAGGTGTTTTTCAGTGGGCAGACGTGTCACCGTAGTCTATATTGCTGCAGAATACTTCTTATTCCAAAGGTCGATTCCCCTAAAGTGATGACGTCTGATTTCAGGCCCATCTCGATTGAGAACATGACGATGAGAATTCTAGCACGTATATTGAGTAATAGATTTGCTCCGATCATGTATAGGCTGATCTCCCCAGAGCAGGGTGCTTTTCTTAAAGGGACGGACATTACACACCACGTGAGGTTGGTTAAGGAGTTGATACATGACATTAACCAAGGGTCGAGCTATCCAAACATAGTGGTGAAGTATGACATGTCGAAGGCATATGATCGGGTGGTATGGGCTGTTTTGAGACAGGTCCTTAGCCGTATGGGTTTTCTTCCGGAGGTGGTGGAGCTGGTTATGAGTTTCTTTGTGCACACATGGGCGACGGTCACCATCGGTGATGTTTCGGCGGGCTTCTTCCAGATGAGCAAGGGCCTTAAGCAAGGCAATGCGCTATCCCCATATTTGTTTATAATCTTTGAAGATTTCCTTTGCAGAAAGCTCAAAAGACTCACCAGGAATGATGAGATATCCAGATTCATTACGAGGGGTTGTGCGGAGGCTCCTTCTATTCTGTTATATGCGGATGATGTGCTTTTATTCTGTAATGCAGAACCCCATTCGGTTGAGCAGCTTAGAGATATCTTTGTGAATTATGAGAAGGCCACGGGTCAGTGTATCAACAGGGAGAAATCGGTGTGTATGGTAGGCGGTCAGGAGGCGCAGACGGCGAATTCTATTGCCTCGGCATTACAGATCGGAGAGGCTACAAATTCACTGACATACCTGGGTGTGCCCATCTCCAAGGGGAGAACGAAGATGGAAGATTACAATCATATGATCCACAAGATTTATGCGAAGGTTGCCTCTTGGAAGTCGAATCTACTCTCTTTTGCTGGGAGGAGACTCTTGATATTGCATGTCCTGACGTCGACTACGTTATATACGTGTGCTGCTGGTGGTATTCCTGTGAGGATTATAGATAGAATTGAGAAGAAATTTTCGAGTTTCCTTTGGGCGGACAGATCCAATAACAGTAGGAGGGCATGGTTGAGTTGGGACAAGGTGGCTACCCCGCTGGACAGAGGCGGTTTAGGTCTGCATTCTATAAGGATGATTAATGATGCCTTGGTTGCTAAGGCATGTTGGGAAGTGATGAATGGTTCTACCATATGGGCTACGTTTTGTAGGAACAAGTATCGCAATCCCCAGATGGGTAGATCCAGAGTGTATCCTAGTAACTTGAGGATTGGTAGCACCCCCTCGCCGTTTTGGAAGAGAATGTGGGATATGTTTCCTAAAGTATACCCTTGTTGTAGATGGCGGATTGGTAGAGGTGATATCACTTTCTGGGATTCGTGGTGGTGTGAGGAGATTCTTTACGACCATGCTTTATATAGCAGTGATCGGAGACTTTTGTTTATGATCAAGGACTTCTGGAATCACGACCAAGGGTGGGACTGGCCGGCGCTTAGACAGATTGTCGATGAGCATGGCATTGATATGATACAGAAGGCGGCGATCACTTTAGAGGATGAAGATGACAGCCTTTTCTGGGCTCCGAATGTTAAAGGGCAGTTCTCAGTGAAATCTGTGAAAAGATGTTTGGCTGTAGACATGCAGGAGGGTCCTTCGGACATTGGGAAAATATGGAACCTTGATGTCCCTAGAGCGAGTGCTACGATATGGAAATTCCTGAGGAGAGTTGTTCCTACCGATGACAATGTCAGTTTAAGATGTCACATACCTTTGGCGTCCAAATGCGAGTGTTGTGTAGCGCCGCAGATAGAGGATATGTCTCATTTGCTGTTTCATGGTCAGCTAGCTACGTTCTTTTGGAACAAATTTACGGAAGTTACAGGAGCCATTGCACCGCACGACATCGACTCCCTCATAGTGAGCTGCGCACGAGGTACATCTAAGAAGATCGATGAATGGTTGATCGGAAAGTTTTCTGCTCTCATTCCGCATTGTATATGGAGGATTAGATGCGCTGCTAGGTACGATGGTACCAGGAGATTGGAGAACTGGGAATGGACACAGGTGATTACGTCCATTAACGGCCTTATGAAGAAGAAGTCTTTCCTTATTTCACCGCATGCACATATATACAATGCGATGAGAGACGCAAGCCTCGAAGAACCTAGAACAAAGATGAGAGAGATCGGTTTGTTCAGATGGACAACACCGGATATTCATAATCTTAAATGCAATATCACTGTTGGTAGAGCTGAGGATGCACATGGTAGGAAGAGTAGATGGGCAGCTGGGGTGGTTCGAAATCATGTAGGCAGGCTGGTTATGATATTTCGAGCATGGCTGAACGCGTCGGACTATATCGCAGCTTATTTGCAGGCATGTGCCATTGGGATGAAGCTTGCGGTGGATAATCATATTAATGTTTCGACGATAGAGGTTGATGATAAAACTGTTCATGATATTTTGTGGGGGAATGGAGGGGTGCCATGGAAGGTGTGGTCCTTTGCACGGACCTAAAGAAGGAATTGAGAAGGTATGATGTGGATGGGTCTTTGGTCCACAAGATTGTTAATTCTATTCCCAGAGAATTGGGAAGGTGGGATAGTTTATCAAATGATTTTGCTGTGATTACTGATATAGGTAGGATGCCGACGAAGATCAGAGGTATGGCTTTGCTGGAGAAGCAGGGTATGCCATATGTGGCAGTGAAGAGGGTGGATACGGAGGTTGCTGTTTGATTGATTTTCCTTATGATGTTTTGGGTTGCGTATGGGATGATACCTGCAAATTTATGAGCAGGAGATGTATTTGATGCGTTTTTAGCCCATACGAGGGGGATGGGATGAATAAAAAGACCCCCTGGCTTAATTTAAAAAAAAAAAGATATGTGGGTCTACCCTAGTAGAGTGCATATTCTATCATGTTGGCTTCTAGGTTAGGCTTAACTAGGTGACCTTAATTGGATTAAGAAGCTAGAAGAATACAAATGATCAATGAGAAGGAGTTGTGCATATCATCTATCAAGAGTTGCATATGATGCAATTGGCAAAAGTTGCCTACCTGATAGAATCAAGTTGTAGGTGATAACCCTAGACGGCTCATTATTCTGATGAAATTTAGATCTTGGCTCACTAGAAGATTGTATGCTGCAGTGGGAGCGATAATTAATTAAAGGCCTAATTAATATTTTTAACTTATTAAATCAAACAAATCATGAATGTTTTGAAAAATTTGCAATATTTCTTTGTAGAATCAAATGTCAAATACAAACACATTCTAATTGAGATCAGTCCTTAAGAAGGACAAAAATAATTGAGATTGACTTCCATGTCTGGTTAAGGATTTTGAGAAGTGGTCTCAACTATGAGTGAAATATCTATGTCTTTGAAATACCATAGCTAGAACAACTTGCTTCGAATGCGCCAAAGGCTAACTGGGTGCTTACTTGAAGCATTCCAATGATGTCATAGATATTGAATACCGTATGCTATGTTGTATGAACTATGAGTTGCGTGAACAACATGAAACCTTGGCATTCTTGAGATGGTAACACATCCTAAGCATGATGTAACCCAAGAAAGGTGTAATGTCTTGAAAGCATTATTTGAGTGCAAACTAATAGAGGGAGATCTAGTAGAGAGAGCCCCATGTGCTCAATATGATTGGGCATGTGGAGTGACTGGGATTTCTTTGTTGTCAAGAGTTGACCATAGATATGATTCTCTAAGCACTTTGTGAATCATATAGTCAGTTTATCAAATGATTGACACGTTGATGTCAAAGCAAGGAAGAAGAAGGAAAAACTATGATGGTCATCAACAAAAGTGAGTCCTAGGGCAAAGACAAGGCTAAGAAGAGTCATGGGGCTAAGCTGAAGTTCAAGTCTTCTACAGTCAATATAAGGACAAGGGTAAGTGTAAAAGGAATCTGTCCTTTTCACTTAATGGATGACGGAAAGGAAGTGACACCATTATCACATGTTTAGGCATTGGAAATGAACTGTCTTCTTTAGAGAGGATCTCAAGTTGAAGATGGAGATAGAGATCTCTACTTCAGGACCTGAGAACAAGTAAGCTAGAACTATATGGAGAAAGGGTTTCTACCTCTAAATTTGGAAGTTGTCATTCATGGGCACATAATATAATTAGTGAATTGCTATTATGTGCCTATCATTGATGAAAACATCATATGTCTTGTGTGATAAGAACATTATGTTTCATTTTAAAAGATATAAACTTTTATGGTAATGCCCTATGTCTCACAAACTATACTTGATAGTTGTAAAGACAAATGTGTATGACACATATACTGAATGACCTGATAACTCAAACATTGAAAACCTAGAGCATTGTATCTAGAGTGCATAAATGAGAAATGCATTTCTAGAATCCATATGATGGTTATCTAGACTCTTTTGGTTATTGAACCAATAAATACATGCAATTCTTACTTATTGGACAATATGACAAGTGTGTCTTCACTAGATGTAGTGGGAGATTGAGTATTCCATTAGGGCTAGTACATACTAATGTACGCAGACCTTTTATAATAAATGCTAAAGGTATTTATGAGTACCTCATTATATATATTGGTTCTATCAGTAGATAAGGAAATTTGTATTTAATGAAATACAAGTATGAAAATATTGAAGTGTTCAAGGAGATTGTGAATGAAATACGTAACTAACTTGGTAAAAGTATTAAGATACTTCAATGTGATCGATGTTGACATATTTTAAATCATGAGTTTGGGTACCTTTTGGGAGATCATGATATGTATCACGATGAACTCCGCCTAAAACACAATTATCATGTATCATGAAAGTGTATCTAAAAGGAACAACACCTTATTTAAGGTGTGATGTGATTATCAATAAAATCTAGTTAATCTTTCAATTCCTTTTGGGCACGTGCTTTACACTAAAACAATGTACCATCAAAAATGGTTCAAAAGACACCATATGAGATATGGCATGGGAGGTGTCCTGATGTGTCCTTTATAGTGATTAGGGATGAATTCCTATATAATTAAAATGTTTCTTAAAAGGCTTTGTCCACAAATCACATAAATGTTATTTTGTTAGATACTACTCTTATCCCAATCCTACAACAAAGTTGTTTGTTGATCTAGATGGATGTATTCCTAATGAGGAACTTAATTCCAAAGGAATCAGTGATAGTAAAAGTATAACTTGAAATGTTCAAGACAAATAAGAAAACATCGAACCTAAAGAGGCACAATGGGAACAATGAGAATCAAAAAGTGTTGAGGAATCTCAAGTTCCTTATGTAACACAAAACCTTATAGTACTAGTAGAGCATGCATTGAGTTTGAATGATTATGATATCTTATCACTCAAAAGGGTGATAATTTGATCCTAGATGATGAGTCAACAACCTACCTAGAGAGATATTGATGAACCAGAATATGAGACATGGCTTGAGGCCATTAGATCCAAGATGTACTCCATGTACACCAACAAGGTATGACCTCATTAGATCCACCTGAAGGGGTAAAACCCATAGGGTGCATTTAGGTCTTTGTTTGAAGACAAACATCGAAGGATAAATTGGTTGCAAAGAGTTTCTAACTAGTTCAAGGTGTTGAACATGATGAAGCATTTCACTAGTTACCATGGCTACACCCATCTTGATCATGCTTGTTGTTGCATCTTGTTATGATTAGTGAGATTTGTTATATGTATGTTATATGGATCACGATCATACTCTTTGTTTGTGGTAACCAATAGAGATCCCGAGCAAGTCCTACCTGATAAAGGGAGGGATAGCGAGGGAGAGAGCAATTGTGAGAGAGCATGTCTGTACCTATTACAGACATAGGAGGGAATAACTCATTTCTATTGGCTCTGGTAGCACAACATGGAGTTCCTGGTGGTCCGCGTTGACTACTCTAGAGGAGAGAGGCCATTTTATATAGATAGGAGGACATCATCAACCGTTGTGTGTGGTGTTGCACCAGGAGGTTGGTGAAGACAACTGTTCTAGTGTTGGTGCTATTGTAGGACTGTGTTGTTGCCTAAAGAAGACGAAGCACAATGCGAATGCTAGGGTAATGTTGTTGGACTTACTCCAGGACCAGGTATAACCTTACAAACCTTCCTTCCTAGATACATTTTTTTTGATGCGATCTTGCTACTTTGGGAAATGGGAATTTAGTTTTTTTTCCACTACCTATGTTTGCTCCCAATTTCCCTACACTTATGGTCCCTTCCACTCCCACAAAGACTAGTAATCCAGACCCCAACCCCTCCCATAAATACAGGGGTATTGGGGGCTTCTCAAAAAACAACTCAATTGCCTTTGAGAATTGTTGACCTCTCTGGTTGTGGTAACCAATAGAGAGCTCAAGCAAGTCCTACCCACTAAAGGGAGGGATAGCAAGCAAGAAACAATTGTGGGAGAGCAAGTTGGTGACTAGTACACCAACGGGAGAGAAAACTCCTTCCTGTATGTTCTACTAGAACAAGAACAATTTTAGTTAGTCTGTGTGAACTTCTCTAAAGGTGGGGGGCCTTTCCCCGTCGCCAGGAGCGCAACGTCAGGTTGTAGTATGTGGTGAAACTAGGAGCTGTAGAAGATGTTGTTTGAGTTTTTTTGTACTTGGTGAAGACTAGGAGCTGCTCAGATGCTATCCAAGAAGCAACTAGAAGATAGTTGTACAATTACTTTAATTAATTTTTTTCACTGGACTTGCTCCAGGACCAGGTATGAACTCGTTAAACTATCCTTTCCATTACATAGTTGTTGACGTGATCTTTTTGTTATGGGAAATAAAGATAGTAAATTTTTTTTCCATTGCCTACTCTAATCCAGTATTTCCCAACACTTTCCAAGCTATCAGGGATGCAAGGAATGACGTGCTTCTTGGATTTACTCCAAATATAAACCAAACAATTGCAACTGAACATACAATGATAGATAACCTCCTTGTTGATCTTGCATAAGAAGCAGTATGGAGGGGACAATTTCTTAACCTAATTGGTAGTAGGAATATGATTATCCCCCATCTTCCAAGCATGAAATTAATATCTTTTAGGAACACTAAACTTCCACGCCCATTCAAAATAGGGATTGATCTATAGATTTGATCTCTAGTAAAATAGATCTAATTTTAATGTTCCCCTCACCCTTCAACATTATCTTATCATTGGATTCATTAGGAGATTTCAACTCAACAAGGAGACCACTAGACTCTTTATGAGGTTTGGACTCATCATTTTTCCATTGAATACCATCTATGAATTGTCTGACCTTACTAGAGGAAGGTATCCCAAGCTTGATGATACTTTGTCTTCCCCATTTATCAGTCAAGAAGAGGTTACCAAGAATCCAAGCTTTATTCCATATAGAGATGCATTTACCATTGCCCACTTCATAGATGATGTAGTTCTTAAGTTTGTCTCTTATTTGATGATCCTATTTAGAAGCTAAGAGAGTGTGGATTCTCTTTTGAAAACCAGAGTGGAGTTTTAGTGAAATACTTTTCCTATAACCAATTGATCCATGTACTTAGTGGTGTCTGATGGTTAACTCATTACATTAAGTACTAGTATATATGTCATATAATATAAAAGTAGTAATAATGGGAAGGTAACCAAGCTCAAGCATGAATATCAAATTCAAACTTTTAACATTGCAGTGGAAAACAAAACTAACTATTAAATTATTTCATCAAATAAGTTCTACACCCATATGAGTGTCCTAACTTGGAACAGAAATGAAATTGAACTATGAAGACAAATCATAGGAGCATGAAATACACATTAGAGGCCTTTTAGAAATGCCACTAAAAAAAACCACTGAACATGTTTAGTGGCATTTTTTGACACTTAAAAAACTGCCTCTAGTACCAATGCCACTAGAAAGATAGTGGCATAATTTGTAAATGCAACTAAATGTTTGTCTTTAGTGGCTTCCAATAAATTCCAAATAAATACCCCTAAAATATCATTTGGCATTTATAAAAATGCCACTACCCATCAATTGGCTTTTATACAAATGCCATTGTTTTGTATTATGTTGTTGTATGAAAATATTTTTATTGAGTGTAATGGTGTATAAGAAACACCACTAATGACATACTAGTTATGTATTACTACATTTTCATGGCTTTTAGTCATTCAATTTTTAGTTCATTATCAGGATTTCTAAATGAATGTCAATTATAGATGTACTCACTTTTGCGAAAGTATGAATATTTTTTATTTATAATCAAATGACAATTACATGGGGAGGACATTTTACCTTGTCCCTTTATATTGAATACAACATCAATGATATACTTTCATACAATATTTTTCTATTCAGTATAATAACTTCTAAATCATTAGAACAGTCTCTTCCCTAATATGACTATTTACTTTTCTACATGTCGACTTCAGAGATCCTTTAAATGATGAAAAACAACCTTATCAACATTGGCTAAGCACTATCAAAGTAGGAAATATAATATTGGCGATAGTAGAAAATCTAATATGGTATTGTTCATGTGGAGGTATTGATTTGTCTTCACAAAGACTTGCCTACTAAACATCAATACCACGAGCCCAAGCATCAGTGGTGATCAGAACACGAGTAGCACCAGACTTGAATTCTGACATAATAGCATCATGTTCCTTCTGAGGCATATTAGCATGCATAGAAGAAAATGTAAAGTTGCTGCACATCTTCTCTTTCAACCAGTCACCCTGACAAAATTATCAAAAAGAAGTTGATTAAAACACTACAATTTCTTGAGAGTATGCCATAATCAAAAGATAACAGTGGAGCACTACAATTCATTTAGAGAGAACCTCCAAGATAGAGTAAAGGATAAATATCAACAGTTATATCATCTCTTTTAAACTCAAATAGAAAATCAAAGTCAGAAAAGATCCATAGAGGAAATAAATAGCATAAATAACATGATGTAACACCAATAAGTTAAGAACCTTGTTGAGTTTTTTATATCTTATTGTTGTGGTGTTTGATATCAAAGCATCTAGAAGATAAGACAATATATTTTTCCAGCCATCAACTATTTAGGCTTCAAAGCATAGGAGGTTTCCATTCACTGTATAAGTTTTAAGGTAAAACTTAGGTACTGGAAGAGCAGCAAGCCCAACATGTCATTATTTGCTATTAGCTTTACATGTATTAATGTAGATTACAATTAAAGCATCTTACATTGTGTCCCATGCCCTAGGTACTAATAGAATGCGCCAAATGTATAAATAGAAACACACATGCTAGAGATATAGTGTGTGTGTTCTTATCCCCACTAATATGATAGGAGGGTTTAAAATTATGGAGAGGAGTTGTGGCCTTGTTAACTAGAACTATTACCTGGATATAAGGTGACCATCATTGATTAATTGGCCTAATTCCTTGTGTCTTTTAATTTAACCTGACTAAATGTGGTATGAATATGTTGTTGTTTTTTAATCTAAGTTGGTGTATACAAATATCATTATAACAAGGATAAAGTTAATGTGAAGAACTTCCTTTATCTTTATCAACTATTGCAATATGCTAACATGTTACTATGTTCATAGAGTCACCAAATAGAAATTGACAAATTTCATCTTTGTAATAGGGCCAATGGAAGGCGATGTGCATGTTTATTATCATAGTTCATCTAAAGATTCAACATAGATAATAAACAAAGATTTAGAATAAATCATTATCTCCTCCAGGGGACCCTCCTCAAGGAGCTTGTTTGCAAAGAATATTTCTCTAAACTTCAACATACAGATTCTGAAATAATAGTGTGTGACTACCCCATCAAGAGCTGAAAACCAAGTATCTAAAGGAGAGGAACCAAAGGAATTCCATCTTGCTACCCCAAAGTTTATGCAGATTACAAATAATAGAAATAAGAAAGTAAGTTATTTACCAAAGAAGAAAAATCATTTTCTACAAATACACTATTTTTTGTAACTGGAGCTGAAACAAACATCAGAGATCTCATGTTCAACCTCCAAACAACCTCAAGGTAGGGTATTGACAATTGGAAGATGAATCAGATGTTGATGTTGTTGTATAATATGTCAAAAACAAACATTGGAGATCTAGCCCTATCATGGCTACTATTACTAATATACATCATATTGTAAGTGTTCATGTTGGTCTTTCCTTCAAGTATACTTAAAGGGAGCACAATGTACTAATAAATCACAGAACCTAGTAGTTTGTCCTAACAAATCACAGTCTGAAATAGAAGTTAGAAATTTTTCCTAACAAGTCACAATCTGAAATTGAACCTAGCAATTTGTCCTAATAATCACAGTTCTTATTAAAAAAAATTCAAGATCACTCTAATCCCCTTCAACTCCATTCATGCCCCTTCCCCTGCTTAGATTAGAGGTCACATGCCACCTATAATATATACACCCCCTACTTTCTAACCATCTTTTCATATGCCTGACATCAAGTTGTGTTTAGCTTTGACTTACAGGGTCAGTGGGTGTTTTTACTCTATTGTTTCTAGGGAGGAGACCCCTTGTTGGAGAAGCAAGGCACTTGCAAAAGGAGGTTTTAGATCTTCATTCAATGACACTTAAGTAGACCTAGTATCATGTGCACATACTCCCCTTCTCCAAAATGTGTTCAGTGGAATATCAACTTCATGGTGAGCTAGAAACAAAAAAAAGACATTTCTTGCCTGTGACTGCACCACATTTCAGATATGGTTGTGCATCAATCCTTCATGAAGATTTGAACTTCAATATAAATATAGAAAAAATAGTTTGAGTTCAAGTCTTGTGTAACAATGATTATATGGATTCATGTCTATCATGGATGTTCAAAGGTACATCTTTGTTTCAAAATGACTAACAATAGAATTAGGTGGAGTGTTGTGTCATATATACATGCATCCTCGAGATGCTTTAGGTCTGATATAAAAAACATCCAACTTATTCACTACCTCAAAACTGATACATATAACCACTATGAAGCACCATCAAACCCGATTGCAAATTATCAAATTTCTAATTATCCAAAATCCAATATCTTTACAACATGGGAAACAACTTATTTATACAAATTCTTTAGATAAAAATAATAGGCAAGCTACTAGTATTAATACCAAAATATGAATCATTTTACAACAAGGATGGTTAGAGAAGTAATAGGCAAGCTTCTATATATAACAAGTCTCACATGAGCATGGCCTGAGGAATCATCAGTAAGCCTAGCTATGTGCAATACAAATTAAGTGAACAACATTTATTACTTGATGGCTTCAATTCAAGCTGACTTAGCTCCAGTATAGATGTATCAGTTTCTTTATCTAAAACTAAATTAGATAAAGGTTCAAGCCTCAAAACCCATGACTAATTTACCTAACCAGTGCATATCATGGAGTTTGTGTAGTGTCAGGATAGAAGGGAGGTCATTCCCCTAATGTTGCTACAAAAAAAGTGAGAAGATATCCAAAATACTTATATAGTGTGAATAAAGATGATCCCTACAAGTGATTTATTAGGGATAGAAGATGGCAATCAAAACATGTTGATCTATGTCATTCTAGAGTAGATACTCATATGGAGCTGTATAGGGAAACTAGTAAAGATATCAAATATGTTAGTAAATCCTGGAAAGAACAAAGTAAAACTATACATTTAGATTTTAGGAATCCTGCCTTGAGCCCTCTATTGGATGAGCAACACCAAAGTTGTTGTGTCTCAAAATGCAAGGGTTTATCACATGTACTTTGTTGAGTTAGGATGCTCCTTTGTCTTCTTATATTTCCATTTAGAATTGTGGTACCCATCTACACTCTTCACTTGAGGTCAAACCAAAATGTAAAGAATTTTTATAGATACACTAATCATCAATGGACTTGAAATTCATCTACAACCTTAATTTCCCTAAGGTGACATAAACATAACTAAGAAGAAATTATAAAATTTAATACCCCAGACATGTCAGGAAGTAGGTTTAAATGTAGACTTTAGGTTCTCTATGATCCTTCTACTTTGAGAACTCAAAAACTTGAACTACTTAGGTAACCAGACTTCTGGGATATAGTAGATATATCCATATTTCTTGAGGCAATCTTTCCAACCTTGTGTTGGGCATCCAACACATTGAAACTAGGTCACTGGATTTTTGATAGAATAAGAAGTTTCTGCCAAGGTTTGTTGAGATAATGCTATATGTGTTTCTAATGTATGAGAAAAGCCTTCCTTAGTGGAGTGTGTTGCTGGAGGCAAACCCCATAAGGAAGGTACTTGTAACTATCTATATATAATGTCTGGGTTTATAATACAAACACAAGGGACTCCCAACCTTATGTGATCTTAATAATGAAAGAACTTGTATAAAGGTTTTCCCCTTTCAAAAGTCTTTTGATGATGGGAGAGTAAGGAGATGACATTTTCCCTTGCTCTAAAAGGGGATCAAAAGAATGAGGAAAGATGAAAAACATTTCATCTCTTACATTTAATCAGGTTGGATAAATGGAGAGGAATCTAAATGACACAACCAATTAATTTTAATACAGACACCCATGGGGAGAATGTAACATCCGACCACTTATCCTACCACATATGCCATATGGTGTGATTGTTCTACCATGGCTAAAATCATGAATGAGATAACTAGGTGATTTAATGATATATGATTCATATGTGGGGTGAGATTCCCTTTTAGGGATTTTTTGGAAATCATACTTGTAGTCATTTTTGGAGACAAGGATAAGTAACCATTTAATAAAAACCAACTGATGATCTACATTGAAATTGAAGAGCAATGTCCAATGTGCAAAACCAATCTTGAAATTGGTAGGGAAATCAACCATCAAGATATATAGAAAAGAGCATATTAATGACAAAATGATATGAAGTTCCATACCCAATGATATAGGGAAATTTGATGTAAAAAATTAACAACCACCTTTCAGGAGCGTCTTCTCCCTCAAATCTCATCTTGAACCACATCTCAATAGAAAACTCTTGAATTTTTTTGAATCCCATGTGAACATGACAAGGGAATTATGAGCAACAAGGTAGCACATACAACTTGTACAACTAGAAAAGGAAAGAAATGACAACAGTTGTCATCCTGGGAGATATGTTACAATAAAAGAAATTTCTACATCATCAATTGTGACTCTAAAGATTAAAATTGACCTGCGTCATAAGGTGATCTACACAATACAAGATGTTCTAAGCACTGCTGGCATATGACTATATAATCCCTACTGATTGGTCTTGAGTTGGGACCACTTGTCTACAAAGGAATACCTATATCTGCGCACTGCAACCACACATATTGGCTTTATTTTTCTTCTTCTAAATCACTTCTTTTTTCCATCACATTACCAGTTGTTGATTAGTGGTGCCTATCAAGATCTAAATCTGTAGTAGTCCATTTGCACACATTGTCCATCTCTTGTGGGACTTTATAGTGACCCAACCTGCAATTGAAGTACATTTACTAGTTATGGCTATGGATTTGGAATGTCAACTCTAGAGACAGAGCGGATGATATACCCATGATATGTTTTGAAGGAGAGGTTTTAGAATCCTAGACGGTAAGATCTATTTAAGGTCAGTCAGTTTAGATTGATGACATGAAGTTAGTAGAGAATTTTGACAAGTTTTTTGATCAATTATAGGCAGACAAGAAAACCTCATTGTAGAATGAGGTATCTTCTTGTTAGTTTAAGTCGTGATTTTACCATAAAACTTGTGTGGTGAGGAACCAAGTCAACTAAGTGGCTTTCCCTTTGAATTTATAGCTGGAGTGAGTTATAAAAAAATAAGTGATGAATGTATGAAATAAATATGAGAAACCGGTAGACAAAACAATGAAAAGAGTAAGAGAGGAGAGTAGGAATGCATCTCCCTACAAGGGGTCTACTGATGCTTGCATCTTCAGTTACCTGATGGAAATGGAGGCAACATTAAAAAAATAGTGGGTAATCCTTCACATCCTGGTGTATTCTGACAACCATAGATCATGTCTTCATGAATAACATTTTGTCCATGAAAACCTATTCTTTATATACCCAACTGCAAATCTATAAGAAGGGCCTCAAATTATTGGATTAATCAATAATAAGATACTCAACCAACTAAATCAGTTGGGAAATAAGAAAAGTATGATTAACTAATATTAAGCTCGCTCCCCCACATAACAAATAGTGAAATCAACAGTAAACTACTGACTATATAGACAATAGTCTCCAAGTAGTTTGAGCCTCAAACATCAACAACTAGCAAGTTGGGGGTTGAGCACATGTGCATGACTGAGAGCAACACCCAGCAAATATTGTATCTAGATTTCAGATGCATGAGTGTAGCATTCTAAAAGATCCATAAAATGTTACATGACAGAGAGGAGCATCTCATTTACTCATCTACTCCTCAATGCATCAAAGACAATCTCAAAAACATCAAGGTGCAAACAACATCTAGGTAGTTTGACACTTATGGACTGAGGTGTTAATGTTAGAGTCTCACCTAAAAGAGTGGTGTACCTACATAGGGCATTGATCTTCCTGGCATTCACATAGAAGTGAACTGGAGGAGCGCCTTGGGAAGAACTAGTTCTCAATAAAAAAGAACCATCAACTCATTAGAAAAGAAGTCCATCCTCAAGATTAATTACTTAGAGCACTGACAATTAGCTTCCAGTCACCATACATATGCTACTATAGAGATGAACACCATTACAACTGAGAGGGACTATCAACAGACGTCTGCAATTCAATAGAGATGAATGCCACACAGCTCTATTGTTTCTTGTTCTCCATCAACCATGATTCTTCTTGACCATATTCATTTATGACCTAAGTCAACCAACAAAAACAACAATCAAGTCAAATTAATTTTTATGATATCAATCTACTATGATCATTTGTGCATGTTTTAGAGCACCGTTCAACATCACCATACCTTGTCGGAGACCGCACTACGAATAAGATCAATATGCTTCTTGTTCAGTCTGTAATCAGAAGTGTAGACTAACCATTGTTGAGGGGTAAGGCTGTAGCTATATGATTAAGCATAAAACAAAACTATCTCAATTTTTTTGACTAAAAAGATACTTGATGCTTGTGTTCAAGTAAAGTGGAGATCAAGAATAATGAAAAAAAGTAGGATTATAGAACCTATGGCAAACATAGGAAGAGAATCATAATATGTTGTAGAATTCTAGTCTAAATGTAGATTTTTTGGGCATCACTTTTATCAAAGAAATTTGGAAGTTTAATACAAGCCAGCAAGTATTTTGATGTATGGTAAACAACCGTATATGTTGGAATATGTAAGACATTACAAAGTCAAAATTTCCATACATACTTTGCAAGGTTTGAACCTTGTAGGAAGGTCGTTTCAAAGGATGTCACCCTATTTCAGTTATCTTTGAGAAGAAGATTGCTTATTTGTCCATGAATCAAAGTCATGAATTTATACATGATTCCATAACCACTAACAAGGCCATTAGTGTATATAGCTATGGATCATTTTAGTAAATTTTGAACATGCTCTTTGAAACCAACTAGGTCAATCATATTCATACATAGCACTATATTATGTTTGATGTTGCCTTTAGCTAGTTCAATCTACCAACTGAAGCATCTAGACAAATGTAAATATTGTCAAAAAGAACCAAGAGAGATCCTAAAATATACATAAAGGTTTATTTTCCTAGTAAAAATTAGTATGCATGCATTTCCATTTATACAAGTCTTTATATCAGAGTCCTTAGGTCACATGTATGAATAACATCTTGAATAAGAATTCACAAAAGAGTTGGCCACTAGAAAATTGAATACCTTGTTTTAATGGGGTGGAATGCGGAAATATAAACTCGATTAGATAGTATAACTATATAAACCATTCTAATGAGGACTTTAACTGAGAAGAGAAGATACAAATCGCAAACCCAATACATTCAATTCAAAATAGTGCACCACATATGTAAGATAAAAATAGTGCACCACATATGTATTCATTTCAAAATAGTGCACCACATATGGATGATTGCATATCATAGTATGGTATACAAATAAGCGCACTTTTATCAATGGTAATATGACCTGCAAAGGAAATATGCATAGCCTTGCACATGATTAACTTCCTCTCTATATTACATGTGATTTCACCTCTCAGCTATTATAGGCTAGGCTTAAGAGTTAGCTAATCACATAAACAACAAAAGAACTTAAGCACATAAATAATAGGATGCAACCTCCAGATCCCAAAACACATGCTATCAAAAGAAACATCAAAGAGCCTCATAAAAAAGCAGGATTCAAACTGAATCCATTTTAGGAAAATAGCTTAGTTTTCATCTTCAAACATAAAGCACAGACATAAACATGATCCTAGAATTCTTTTCCATTAAAACATAAAGCTAACTCATAAAACTTCAAAAATCAAAGTGTATCCAAAGCTTGAACCAGGAAACATCATAGCTACACAGACATCAGAATCTAAACAGAAATAGCCTATCTCCTCAACCAACAAACCAAAAGCCAAGATAGAATCAAAATTGTCATAATAATATTTCATTAGTTGAATCATCCTTTCAGACCTGAATAAGTATATCCCGATATAACAAAAGAAGACAAACATGGATACAACACGATAATATTTAGATAACATCTATAGAAAAGGGTAAACCATGAGCATGGATTTTCAAGTCAAATTTTTTTTCTCTTACTCATTGAGTTTATTGTCAACTGATTGAATTCCATAACAATCAAGTACATACTGAGTTAATTCAATCACTAGAAAGACATATATTAGTCGCATACCCGTCTGGATTATCAAACATTGCTCAAAACCATAAACTATTCATAGTTCATGTATTATTCATAATACTAGGATTCTCCATAACAAAATTAAACATAGGCCAAAACAAAAAAGGATTGTCATTTGTCAATGTAGTCTTTGACAATGGACACTAAACAACATTATTTGGATCATCATGTACGAATAAAAATTGAATCAAAGAAAAAAAACTATGTCATCTCTTTAGACAATATCCAAGAATACAACAATCTTTATACTTCATGTCCTGCAAAAAATGGAAACAAATTCAGATACTACTTTGGGTTTCAATTATGTATAACTATAAGGAAGTCTTTATGCTCACCATGGAAATATATGTGTTTTCGTCCATGCTATGACGTTGCCAACAACACCATCGATAGATTGATATTGCTCATAAGGTCTCACTAGGGGATTGGTGCCTACCTAAGCGACCTCTACCAAAACACCAAAAAATGATGAGCCTAATATCACACCTCCCACACTTCTCATGGGGTCAACCTCAAAAACTCGACCGAATGCAATTCTAGCATTTGGATCTGTGAAACTCAGCAGATTCACATCCTAGAAAGAAATTACAGTTTACAAAACAAATTTATGTAAACATAAAATGAAATGCAATTTACGAAAATGAAAACATACTTGTCCCTTCTTAAATGATGAATGACTTATATGGAGTGGAGTTTTCCTTGATAAGTTTTTCTACACAATTATTTTATTTTTGACATAAGACCAAAAAAGTAAAAAATAAATAAAATAATTGATGTAACAGATCTTGTATAAAATGTATTCATACTTGGCCATTGCTAGCATGTTGTGTTTGATTTTTCCGTGCTCTAGTTAAGGGAAGTAACTCCTCTAACATATGGTTGAATTCATCCTTTTGTTCTTGAAGTTTTGCATCAAATTCCAATCGTTACTCTACAAGCTTATCCTGGAAATGCTTCCTTTGTGCTTCTTTAGCTTCTCAAGATTTACGATTCTTGCCCCAGATATCAAAAGGTGATGGTCCAAGCCCATAACCATGAACATATCCTGGTCTCTCTTATCCAATAACAAGTCTATAAATTTCATCTGAACTAACATCAGGTTATTTTCTTCGTAGCTCTTCTCCTACCTCAGAAATTTTTTCCTAGATACAACAAATAATAGGGGATGAATTTCATATCAAACATATACTTCCATATTTTCAAATTATTATATGTAACATAATAATATATGATAGGATGTTTTATACCAAAATTGGTGGATTCAATAGCAACTATGATCTTCTTTTTATGATGAGTTCTTTCAAAAAACATTATAGGATCCACTTCTCCACTTGTTTCCTTTTCCATCTTTATCATACAAACAAGGTTATTGTAAAAACTATATAAAAGGATGTCATCAAATTGTCAATATGGATCACAAAAATTACGAATCTTACATCATATTTCAGACTTGCAAATGACTTGGTTCCCGTAGTGTGGCTAAGCTTTTGAAATTTTCTTCTTGTCTTGTTAGTTATAGACTTCCTCTGTGAAAAACAAATATTAATTATCAATGAGGTAAATTAAGTTTTTGTTAATAGAAAAATAAATATTACCTTTCTTTTATTAGTCCTCCAATAATCCACAAGAAATTTCCAATGAGACTTTTCCACATGGGGAACAACTTGTTCAATCTGTTGTTCATATGGACTATCTTCTTGGAATTAAACTCTCCATAACTCCCACTTGTGGTCCCTCCATTTCTTCCCTAGTCTCTTCATTGTCCACTCCTTTAGATATCTATCCATATAAAGGATATCAATTAGAAGTTTCATTTAACAATATAAAATAAAATTTAATATTGTACCTTCACAAAATTTCATATAGAATCTTTTTTGTTTGCTAGAAATTGTCTCCAGACTCATAGTTTAGTGGACAAAGATTGGGATCTCTTGCAATAGTTGTTAAAAAACTTGATAAGTGGCATTGGTTTTCACCTATTGGTTGTCCAAATTGATTTTTCTCAATGGGAATTGGATCATCGGCCTTTGTTTTCTAGACCTTCAAACATTATGTTCGGCCACGTGCTCGATGTTTTTGACCTAGGAATTCAATCATAATTGTTAAAATATATATAGAAAATGATATATAATTAAAGTAGAATTGGAAATGCAATGCTATGAATAACATGATTACCTAGCCCATGAGAAGGAGTTGTTATAACATTCAATGACTCAACAGGGTGATCAGAGATGTCATTTTTCTCCATGTTATTAGGAAATTCATTGTTGTTTTGGTTATTGGAAACTCTATTTTCTACACTTCTTGACTGAATAGATATAGAAGCATTGGCATTAGGCACACGTGTTTCCCATGAACATCTTGATCTTGTGACTTTATCACCACTTTATTTGTTGTACTGATTTTGGAACCTTGTTCCCATCTCCTTTTCAATTGTGCATGTTTGAGAGGTATTTGTTGCAGAGGTAGCAACAATTTTCTTGAATTTCTTTGATCTGTCATTTTGCATTTCAATTGGAAGGGAAGCTAAATTTTTTTTTGGAGCGAATTGAGGATGACAGGTTCAAAGATTCCCAACATCCATGCTGAGTAAGGCTAGGTAAATGAGTCGTCGTACAAGAATCATTGTTGTTGTTTTTATCAATACTTGTGGATGTCTTGTCATTATAGTTGTCATGTACTGTTCTCTCATCCTGAGTATATCAAATCACAAATATTAGTAGAGATCAAAAAATAGTGAACAACATATTAACATGTATGTAATGAATATTTAAAAAGTAAGCTCATGTCATCTTCATTCAATTTTTAATATATGTATTAAAAAAGTACATATACTAAAGGTAGAAATAAATATATCATTTAAAAAAACACCATCGAGAAGGATAAATTTGATTAAGAAAAATTTCAGACATGTAAAATGCATACTCCTGGAGCACAAATACTCAATAGAAAATGAAAGAGATACATCAAGCCAAAAATGACTTATATAAGTGAAATAATGATGACAAATAAAAAAATCAGATGTTATTTTTTAATCTCCTAAATCAAAATTGTCATCATCACTACTTTGAGATACACTTTCATGATCCTACTGAATTTGGGATTGGTCTTTTTCTATTGTTGAACTATCAATAGTAATTCCTTCCATATCCAATCTAACTATGTTTCAATTACTATCTTCATCCTCTGATGCCATTGTCGGCCCATTTCTAGTTTGACCTTGCAAATAAGCTTTGACATTCTCAAAACATAATTGTTCTTCCTTGTTGAACATATCTCTCAGGGAAATCTTCACAGAAAAATGCCAACCTTTTGCAGTGAGATCTTCTACATAAAATACTTTTCAAACTTGAGATGCCACTACAAATGGTTCTCATATAGTTTGAAGTCATCTCAAATTAACAAGGGTCAACCCATGTTCATCATTCTTGATTCCCCTCTTTGAGTATATGTCCATCCAATCACACTTAAATAATGTCACCTTAAAGTGTTCATTATAATTGAGCACAATAACATCCTTCAAAACACCATAGTAGGTAACATCTCTAGTAATTGGGTTACGGTCAGTCATTTTTTAATGAAAATCAGTCTTAGGTACTAGAAAGACTCTACTATTCTATGTTGTTTAGCTTGCATCTTTTGCCTTGGTATGAAATATGTGACCATTGACAACATATCGCTTATACTTAATGGCCACTTGATGTGGACCATGAGAAAGAAACTTGATTTTATTATCCACCATCTCTGTTCTAGGGAGCGTCTCAATCTAACAAAACAAAAGCTTGTTAGATTTTATTCCTGAATCATTACAAATTAAATTAGCTTGTATAAACTTACATATTCTTTAAACCATCCATAAAATGAGTTACTATGTATTCTCTAAACCTCCTTTAAGGACTTCTAAGGATGTGTTTGCCTAATGATATTACAATGATTCCTAAATACAAAATATTTGCAATTGGAATATGTTATAGAATTTTTATAATAGAAGATAATTGCCACTAACTTACTTAATGTAGGGTCCAATTGCTTCAAAATTGAACAATACATTCTTGTGGGCTTGTTGCAATGTATGTTCATCCAAGACACATGTTAACATTTTACCAACACCATGACCTACTGTCGAAAAAATAGACCAACCATCATTGTCATGTGTTGGCTCATTTTTCAAATTTTCTAGATCAGTATCGCTTCTATTTGGCCAATTTAATTTTGTTTCAACTCCATCCAAGTATCTTGAACAAAAAGTTAGGCACTCTTCCACTATATATCCTTCCGCTATTGATCCTTCTTGATATCTTTTATTACGAAAATATCTTTTTAGAGTCATCAGATACTTGATAACAAAGTTGAGGAAAATATTATCACAAATTACATTTCAATAGGTATAATCATAATGATGTATGAAAAGTTACCTTTCAATTAGATTCATCCAACAATACTGAATAGGGTCGGCTACCTTAGCTTCATAAGCAATATGGATTGATAGATGCACCATTGTGTCAAAAAAACATTTAGGGAATATCTTCTCCATCTCACAAATTGTCACAAATATTGCATATTCCAATGCAGCAAAATCATTTGGATCTATCACTTTAGTTCACAACCTTTGAAAATAGTGACAAAGATTAATAATACATGGCTTAGCATTCTTACTAGGCAAAGACACTGTGACAGCTAACGACAAAAGTTGTTACATCAGCATTTGATAATTGTGACTTATCATTGGTAGCATTTTCTGATCCTTTGGTCCTGCACATCTAGGTATATTAGACACATACCCGTATGGAACTTCGACAGATTGTAGGAGGTTGCAAAATAATATTTTTTCATCTTTTCTCATTGTATAGAAAGATGGAGGTAGGATGATATATTTACCAACTTCTTTTTGATGAAGCAGAAATCTAATTCACATATCCTCCAAATCCTTCCTTGCGTTAAAGTTTTCCTTACTTTTGTCCTTCAAACCTAGCAAGGTTCCAACAATACTCTCACATATATTCTTTTCAATGTGCATGACATCGAGATTGTGCCTTACAATGTTAGAGTTCCAATATGGTAGATAAAAAATATGCTTTTCCTATCCCAATTGTGTGTTGAATCTTTACCTCTTGGCCTTTTCTTGCCAATTATAGTTCTTTTATCCTCCAATTGTGATAAGATTTGAGCTCTAGAAAGTGGTTTAGGTGGACTTATAAATTCTTGCTCAAAGTTAAATGCTTTTGCTTCTTTTCGAAATATGTGGCTGGTTGGAAAAAACCTATGATGTCCTCTATAGAAAACTTTACAGCTATGCGGCAACCAATGTGAAATGGTATGTTCATCACAATAAGGATATGCTTTGTAGCATTTAGTACTCCAACCGAAGAGATGGGCATATCCTAGAAAATCACTAATAGTCCATAGTAAAGAAGCAAGCATCAGAAAGAATTCCTTGGTTCCAGCATCATATGTATGTACACCAGTTTCCCATAGTTGTTTCAACTCATCAATCAATGGACGCAAGTACAAATCTATATTTTCTAGTGAATTTGGTCCATAAATGAGTAGGTACAACATAAAATATGGTTGCTTCATGCACAACCAAGGAGGTAAATTATATAGAATAATCACAACAGACCATGTACTATATAAAGTGCTCGTTGTCCCAAAAGGATTAAATCCTAAGTTGCTAGTCCCAATCAAATATTTCTAGAGTCTGTAGCAAAGTCTGGATGCATAACATCAAATGTTTTCCATGCAGTTGAATCTACCGAGTATCTTAACTTGTCATCTTTTCATATTCTTCTGCATGCCACCTCATTAAGGAAGGTGTTTTTGATGACATGAACAAACACATTAGGTGTGGTATGAGTGGAAAGTGTCTGTGAACCTTGATAGGTATTCTCTTGACTTATTGTGCATGCTACTCATCATCATCCATGCTTGCTATTATTTTCCATCTTGATACTCCACATGTATCACAAATGTCATTATCACCAGAATGTTTCTAGAAAAACTTGTAATGTGGACAAACATGAATATTCACATAATCTAAATCCAACTCCTTATTCATCTTTTTTAGCTCATAAAAATAATTAGATAATTGTTCTCCTTCTGGTAACATCTTCTTAAAGAACATAAGAAACATAGATGATGCTTTCTTACTCAAGCCATTAACACAAAGTAGGTGATACAATTCTAGGATGCAAGCAAGTTTGCTAAATTTCTTACACCCTGGATATAATTCTATCTCAGAATTCTTTAACAAGATATAAAATTTTTCCGCATTGAAATGTTGATCACTTGCAGACTCTATTCCTTCCATATTTCTATCTTCACTAAAACCTGGAAAAACATCATGCAATATATCTTGTAAATTTTCAGCATTTAGGCAATCACCTTGATCAGTAGGAGCATCCATTTAAACATCAACATCTTCACCATGAAAATCCCAAGAAATATAGATCGGTAAGAAGTGATGCCTTAATGGATGGCTCAAAGTAGTCTGACGGGTGACCTGGTATACATTAGCACACTTTCTACAAGGGCATACAATCTTATCTCCAATTGTTGAATGTTTAAAAGCAAAATCCAAAAAATTTGATACTCCATGTAAGTATTTACTACTCGGACGGTCATCCTCTACTATCTAGGACTTATCCATTCTATAAAAAAAATAGTAAAACATATAAAATATATGACTATGTTATATCAAAAAATGACTATAAATATGAGAAAATACTAGTGTAGTCATGCAAATGAACTACTATGTTTAATACATCACATGCATCATTTCTTATTAGAGAACATGGTTTTTTTTAGTTTCAATTCCTCAACAACAATAAGCATCTACATTAGTTAAATTTTTTGGTAGTTTTATAATCTAGAGAATCTAATTTAGGGCTGTCCAGTTCCTTGACAAGCTCCAAAATTTCCTTGATGAGTGATGTATTAGCTAGAAAAAAAATAGGTAAAAATATATCAATATACATTTCAATAAAAAGATTCATGCCACTTAACACTTTGGTGGCATTTTCACTAGATCTCCAAGCCCTCGATGAAACACTTGAGATGAAAAAAATATGTATCTAAACATATTTCATTGATATCTTGTTATCATGATTGACCTAACCATTTTGAACCAATAAAACTTATTTGATCATTTGGTTTGGTTTAGCATGAGGAAATAAACTAGTTAGTTTCTAGTTTTTACATAATTAGACTGAAAACCACACAATTTGTTTAATTTAAACATGTTCAATGTGAAAATAAGTCATAATGTGTGTATATATGGTCCACACCAGTTAGTTCTTTTAGGTTCACATGATGAGATGATTAAATGAGTCACATGCATCCTACACCCAACTAAGGTCATTAAATAATATCTAGCAGTGTCATATACAACCATGCTCAGTCACATGACATCCCTTGCGAGCGAACTATAAAACCATTTTCCACTCACCCTAAAGACTATAAAATAGTGTCAATTAGCATTCTAAAAATCAAATTGCCTATATTCATAATGATAATGATCTATGAAATTTGGTACAATTCCCAATCATTCTCCCCTTTCACATGGTGCAACTCAATAGTCATATATTTTCTACTCCTATCTAATTCATAGAGTTGTACCAACTTGTCAGGTAGAAATAGTAAGCATAAAGGGTTTGTAAATAGGTTCCTCGTATTATTAGTAATCATCTCCCACGTTGAGAAGCCTTACATGAGTTATTTGGCTAAAATATATATTAAAGGTATCTAGATAAGTACCCATGTTATTAGGAAGTCATGGATTCCACGATCGATAAATGTAATTATCTCTTTTTCCTTGGTTGGATATAGTTTTGTTTAGTTGACCATTTTTTTAATGATGGATTAACTATGGTCATGGTTGTGATGTTTGATTTGATGTTTTCTATAGCTCAACTATGTTCATTTGAGATTGAGATTCTATGAATGTTGTTTCTTGAGATGGACTATGGTAGTACCACCTAGCTATGGTCCATTCTGTTGGCATGTATGCCCTAAGAGCCAATCATGGGATGATTGGTGGGATACATTAAGATTGATTTGATAAAGATCAAAGGCAATCTTCCAATTCTTTCTGGTTCAATCATATGAGATAATGATAGAACATATTGAATGTCTAGAGAATGACAACACTCAATGGCGTATGCCTTCAGGTTCAGGACCTGAATGATGAGATCATACAGATGCTAAGAGTTTGTACATTCTTATCATGTCCCTAGTCGGATGTCATTGTCGGAGGTAGATAGACAACAATGACACACAAGACTAGATTGTGGTGTTGGTTGATAATAGAATCTCATATTCATGATATGGAGATATCAAAACAAATACATAGGTACTTGTTAGAGAACAAGTTTATCGGACATACCCACCGTGAGTTTGACACATGGAACCATGACATGGTAGTCACAGTCAATTCTCATAGTGATGGTGGTGAGTATGATTCTTTGACCTGAAATCACTACACTCAACACATGTCGTTGAGTACACTTTGACATCATCAAACGCAGTCCTGAAACATGTGTTGTTATAAAGGTGATGATTGGGTGTCTTTGACACATGGGGCTTTTGAGGGGTGAGTGATTGATATGGGATTTGTCCCTCCTAAGGGAGTTTGATATCCATGGCCACTTGATGAGTAGGATTGAGATAGGCGTGCACATGCATGTGTGAATTAGTATGTGATATTGATGTCATACATATCTCCTCCAATCTACTCTGAGATCAAGAAAGTGAATGAATGTTGAAAGGATGATTGTTCCATGCCTTGAGTTCATTTGGGATATCAGTGACAAAGGAATTATACATTCGCTATAACACCATTCATGGATTGTAGGATTGAAAGTTGTTCTCCAACTTTCTATTTCACTTGGGTAGCACTGATGTGCGACTAGGCACCGCTCTTTTCTTGTGAAGTCATAAGTGTGATGGACTTTCACTACTAACGTGAAATGGACCTGTAGGGTCACACACATAGGATTTAACCTGGAAGAGGAGTTTATCCACAAACCATGTTTAGATTGATTATTAAAGGAGTTTAGTAGTTCAATTAAACACTCAATCAATTGATAGTTCAATATCAAAGTGTTCAAGGTGTTGGACCGATTGATTAAAGTATCAGATTGATTGAAACTATGATTAACTTATTTGCACAAGTCTTCTGCCCCAACCGATCGGCTCATGAGATGAACTGATCGTCTCATGAGATGAACCGATCGGCTCAGGTTGGTGAATCGATTGGCTCAACGGGTGAGACGATCGGCTCATGTGCAATGAACCGATCAACTCAATTGTTGAACCGGTCGGCTCATGTGTCCAACTGAGATCGTTTGGAAAATCAGAAGACTATTTTACAAATACAATTTGTTTCACTTGTACAAATTCGATTTGGACAAGGATTAATATTTGATTAATCGGAGACAAATTTGAAAGTCAAATTGAGTTGGACCAGGACCACGAACCAATCGGCTCATGTGATGAACCAATCGGTTCAGGTGTCCCAAATGATCGGTTCAGGTTGAAATGGTCAGTTGAGGTCACCAAACGACCGTTTCATGCTTGAAACGATCGGTTCAGCTGGCGCAAGTTTGTTGTTTTGTGGAAAATCTCGAACCCTTCTACTCCTTCTTTAATCTTGCATTGCCCGGGATAGAGAACCATGTCCCATGACCCTCCTATATATATAGAGGTATTGGGGGCTTCTCAGGAACAACAACTCATAGACCAGTTGCTCTGTAAAGTTGTCGTTCTCTCTAGTTTTGGTAACCAAGAGAGAGCCCGAGCAAGTGCTACCCGATAAGGGAGGCACAACAAGGGAAAGACAACTATAGAAAAGCAACTGGTTGCAGGAGAGTGTGTTGGTGACTAGTACGCCAACAGGAGGGTGTGACTCCTTCTGATTCCTTGTGGGACAAGGAGATCAGAGTTCCAGGTGGTCCGTGAGGACTACTTCATAGGTGGGAGACTTCTGCTGCTCAGAGGACAGCTATCAATCCCGACAGTCCCGGTGAGACCAGGAGTTGCACAGACACCGTCCTAGACCGGAGGTAAAGACCGCGCAAGCCGTGAGGTAAAGTCACCAAGAAAGCCTCAAGACAAGGTACGCCTCTACAAACCATGCTTCCTATTGTATAGACGTTGACGCATTTCCTTTGTTCTGGTCTTGGGAGAAGAAAATGTGTGTTTCCACTGCCTTCTCTGTCTCCCCTAAAACCCAACAGTGGTATCAGAGCCACGTCAATTGCTCTATACTTTAGGATTATCATTATGATCGATTTTGGTTTGTCACCTTTATTTATTGCATACGATGCGAATAAAATTGGTTTATGCATGTCCAATCTTAAATCCAAAAATCCCAATATACATATATGATATGTAATATGAATGCACTTGATATGCGTCGCCCTTAAATGAGTTTTGTGGTGCATGTATAGCATGGTTATGGCCAATAAACCCTATGTGTGTGCTTGGTTGTATGTGGTTGTTTGCATATCAGTCGGCGCACCGATTTCCCTATCTCCTATTCCTGATGTAAGTCAAAATAATTCAAGATTTCTTTCCTACCTATGCTCCCCCCGAATGTAACTCGGGGTTTTCCAATTCAAATATATATATGATAGATTTTATTTCCTATTATGTCAAAGAATGGCGGACAACCTGACGACAACTGAGACGATCGGTTCAAGGAGTGAACCGATCAGTTGGTGATCCATACGACCGGTTTGAGGAGCAATACGATCAGTTGGTGGCCATGAGGAGATGCACGATGACTAGGCAAACCAATCGGTTGGAGGAGCCAACCGATCGGCTGGTGGCACCCAGATGAACGGCCAAGGCGAGTAGGTCATTCATATGATGAGTTGATCAACTCGGACAACTATAGCATAGAGTTCATCATGGACAGGTTGCATGTGATGTAGACCTAGATGACCGTGATTCCTCGTGGCTCAAGGAATCACATTAGGATGGCCATAATCATTGCTTTTATCGTTTTGCATGTTTTCTGAGGGATATAGCATGTATATGATACTTACTATATTGTGGTGATTGGATATGTATATGTACTTATAAAACCAAATCCCTCATTAAATATTAAAGTTTTATATGCCTTCCAAATGTGACACACGTGAAAAGCTTGATCGGCCAAGTGTGGGCACGCCCTAGCATGGTGCACTGTCTATCTCGTTGCAGCGTGAATGATGAATGTGTGGGTCTGCCCTATCAGGGTGCATATTCATCGTGTTGGCTTTGGATCGGACTTAACAAGGTGACTTAGATAGGATCTAGCACCTTGAGGCATGGATATGATCATGGCAAGGAGTTGCATATGATATCTTTCAAGAGTTTCATATGATTCAATTGGCAAGAGTTTCCTACCTAGAAGATCTAAGTTGTGGGTGACAGCCCTAACTGGTCCATGACTTAGAGGATTTCAGGATCTTGACCCACTAGGAGATTGTACACTGCAATCTTCCAAATTGATGGTGAGGGCTATTAATTTGAACAAAAATAGTGGGAGCGATAATTAATTAAAGTCCTAATTATATCGTCAACCTTTCAAATCAATCAAATAAGTCAAAATTGAGTTTTGGACTAAACTGCATATATTTCCTTTTGTAGTACAAATGAAAACAAACAACAATCACTTTTCATTGTGATCGTTCCTTGAAAAGGACAAGCTGAGTGGGACAAACTTCCACAACTGGTTTAGGACATTGAGAATTGTTCTCACTCAAGAGCAAAAGCTCTATGTCCTGGATACTCCAATGATCCAGAGGTACCTGCTCTTACCGCACCAAAGGTAGAAAGGGATGCTTACAAGAAGCATTCTGATGATGCCATTGATGCAAAGTGCTTGATGTTGTGCTCCATGAACCACGAGTTGCAGAGACAACATAAGAACATGGGTGTCATTGAGATGATTCAGCATCTCAAGAACATGTATGAAGATCAAGCACGGCAAGAGAGATATGATGTCTCCAGGGCATTGTTCAAGTACGTCATGACAGAAGGAGATCTAGTTGGTCCTCACATGCTCAAGATGATTGGGTATGTGGAGAACCTGACGAGACTGGGATTCCCCCTGAGCCAAGAGTTGGCTACTGATGTGATATCACAATCGTTGCCAGAATCCTACAGTCAGTTTGTGATGAACTACATTTTGAACAACTTTGGCAAGCCATTGGTAGAGTTGTTAGGCATGTTGAGGACAGACGAGACACAGATGCAGAAGGACAAGCCTAAGTCTATGATGATGATCTACAACAAGAAAGGCAAGTCCAAGCACAAGGGCAAGGACAAAGCTAAAAAGGTTGTTGATGCTAGCCAGGAGCCCAAGTCATCTTCAGCTCTCAAGGCCAAGGGAGGCATGACCAAGAAAGGCAATTGCCACCATTGTCAAAAACCAAGACATTGGAAAAGGAATTGTCCACTCTATCTAAAAGAACTAAAGAAGAATGAGGCGACATACGTCTCCACATGAAAGTGTCATGAAATAAACTTGTAACATTTTTGAGGTATATGATACCAAGATATAAAATGTAAAGCACTCAATAAATGGGGCAAGTGTTGCCGCCATAGATAGGAGTACTTTAGTTAATTTTCAGCCTTAAAGGCATGTAATACAGTTATGAACTGCTATTTCATATTTGCCAATGGATAGAAACACATTATTTTTGCATATTGTATGACAATGATTGCAATTAATAAAGCTGATGTTTCAATCTCAAAAGATATGATCTTTATGGAAATGCCTTGTTTATCTTGTGGTACTTGGTATGCATAAGATAAAATGATACCTAAAAGTTATTGATAACTCAAACAATCAAATTAGAATTATCATGAGAAATTCATCTCTAGTTCCATATGATGGATAAATCTAGACTCTTTTGGTTAGAAAATCAGTAAGAGACATGAATCTCTTAGACATGATTAATCAATCTTCACTAAGGTAGTGGAAGAATGATTATCCTATTAGGTATAATACATGTAATGTATTTACATACCTATTGGAGTTAAAGATGATACTTCAAATGGTGTTTAGAGAAATACCAATATGAATATCTTGAAGTGTTCAAGAATATCATAGATGAAGTATGAATTTGGTAAAGTGTTAATTCTTGATGAGATCAATGAATGAAATACTTGAAACAAATGTTTGAGATCCTTACGAGTGATTATGATAGTGTATCATAGTGAACTCATGATTAAGGCATGGTGATGTCTAAATCAAAAGGAGTCATACTCTAAGGAGTTAGAGGATGATTATCAAATAACTAAATATTCTTAAATAAAGAATACCCTATACTAATAAAGCACATTAAGAATCACAAAGGGTTGTGAGTCCTTATATCCTTGACAGATACACCTCAATTATCTATGTGATGAGTTGGTCATGTGATGAGTCAACTATCTAGATGAATATGAGATATCAAATTTTGAGTTATGGTTTATGACCATTACATCCTAAATGACTTCCATGTGAACCATAAGGTATGACCTTGATGGTAGCACCCATTGGGATGAAATCCATAAGTGCAAATGAATCTTAAGTGTTAAGACACATGGATGACATTTAAAGAAGGATGATGCTTGTTGATTGAAACTTAATAACTAAAAGATTTGGCATACGGATACTAAAACTGCATTCCAATAAGGAATAAAACAAGGATGTTGTAACATCCTAGGATTTGAGGCCTTGGATAAAATGATCTTATAAGGAATGATTGGACTACCCATGTCACTAAGGTGCACCTCCTTTTCCGGGAGCCCATCACTAAGAACTACATAGTTAAGTGTGCTCAGCTTGGAGTAGTACTGGAATGGGTGACCTGTCGGGAAGTTTATCCTGGCATGCGCGTGAGTGAGGAAAAAGCACGCAGTTAAGGCTAGTGGTGGTCTGTGGAGACAGTCGCCATTCTTGAAACTCTACTAGAGCCTAGGGCAGTGGCCTAGTTGTTACAAATGGTATCAGATCCATAACCCCTCTAGTAGGTGGGGCCCACATGGGCATGTGGCATGCCAGTCTTGAGCAGTGAGGTCCAGGCATGTTGGAAAGGGCTGTCTATGGTTGACGTAGCCACCCTTGTGCTAGAATTCTGTGATCGGGAGCTGGGTGTCCATGGGCCATTCTGGGTCTCCACTGAAATGGGGTGATATTATGAGGCCATATAGTTGAGCCTTGACGAGGACGTCAAGAGTCTAAGTGGGGGAGATTGTAACATCCTAGGATTTGAGGCCTTGGATAAAATGATCTTATAAGGAATGATTGGACTACCCATATCACCAAGGTGCACCTCCTTTTCTGGGAGCCCATCACTAAGAACTCCATAGTTAAGCGTGCTCAACTTGGAGTAGTACTGGGATGGGTGACCTATCGGGAAGTTGATCCTGGCATGCACGTGAGTGAGGACAAAGCACGCAATTAAGGCTAGTGGTGGTCTGTGGGGATAGTCGTCATTCTTGAAACTCTACTAGAGCCTTGGGTAGTGTGCCTGGGTATTACAAATGTGTACGTGACACAACCTATAAGGTTTATGAATCCATTAATGCAAATGAAGTATATAAGTTACAATGGATTAATCAATGTGATTGATTAAGTACAAGCAACTCAGAACTGTGATCTTTACTTTGATGATATAGTCAAAGGGTTTGACTGATATGTCAAAGATAAAGAATGGATCTATGATTTAGTGGGAGTGTATTCACATTCCACATGTTGATGTGAAATGGAAATGTTCTAGAATTGAAATCCAAAGTGGAAATTATCTTTAAGGAATATAGAGATGTCTCCTATATGATAGTAATAGATATCTATAGAGATAGTTCTCAAAAACCTCTTGACCTAAAAGAGAGAGCATACATTGGAAATCTATACTGAAGGGTTCAATATGCATAGATTTAGTGGGAGAAAACTTGTCCATGTTACATGGAGTTAGTATCCCAAGGCCAAGTGTCTAATTCTTATGAAGAATGGGAACACTAAGAATAGATATGGATCTATCATGTATGTAATCATCTCATTATCTTGCATGTATGGACATAGCAAGAATAAAATGCATTTATCATCTTGTATGTAGGACATAACAATATGATATGCTCATCCTGATAACTCATATGTAGGACATGACGAGTGGATGTCTGTCAAGTTCCAGTAAGGGTTACTAGAATACCATAAGAACTTGATGAGTACCTGAGAAGTACTAGTTCTATGGAAATAAGGAAGGGTTCACTGTAAAGAGTTACACTGATGCGAACATCCAAAAGGGACAGAAAATTAATCGAAAAATATACATGGGATATATAAAAGTGAATGTTTGTTAATAATTGGAAACATTCCAATAAAGTCGTTTAAAAGGAAAAACCGAGCATCTGTGTGTTAGAGAACATTAGTGGATACTATATGGATCTGTAATTTCATAGAGATGAACTTATAGTTATTCCAGTCATTGATGACAAGTTAGGAGTGCTTGATCATGCAATGTGGCTAAATATTAGCAAAGGAATACTAGATCGCATATTACGACAACTCCATCTCATAAGTGTGACGTACAATGAAGAGATGAGAGACATGCAGTTAATACTGACTTTGGCAAGTTGTTACCATAACTCACTATGTTAGCACTAGAGTGTAGTAACATGTGGGACATGTTTGAAGGTCACTATGAATATGATTCAAGGGTGATTGGCTCACAGTGCAAGTGGGAGTCTGTTGGTATGTATGCCCAAAGAGCCAATCATGGGATGATTGGTGGGATACATTATGATTGATTTGATAAAGATCAAAGGCAAGCTTCCAATTCTTTCTGGTTCAATCATATGAGATAATGATAGAACATATTGAATGTCTAGAAAATAACAATACTCAATGACATATGCCTTCAGGTTCAGGACCTAAATGATGAGATCATACAGATGCTAAGAGTTTGTACATTCTTATCATGTCCCTAGTTGGATGTCATTGTGGTAGGTAGATAGACAACAATGACACACAAGACTAGATTGTGGTGTTGGTTGATGATAGAATCTCATTAGTCATGATATGGAGATATCAAACCAAACACACATGTACTTGTTACAGAACAAGTTTACCGGACAGACCCACCGTGAGTTTGACACATGGAACCATGACATAGTAGTCACATTCAATTCTCACAGTGATGGTGGTGAGTGTGATTCTTTGACCTAAAATCACTACACTCAACACATGTCGTTGGGTACATTTTGACATCATAAAACACAGTCCTGAAACATGGGTTGTTATAAAGGTGATGATTGGGTGGCTTTGACACATGGGGCTTTTGAGGGGTGAGTGATAGATATGGGATTTGTCCCTCCTGAGGAAGTTTGATATTCATGGCCACTTGATGAGTAGGATTGAGATAGGTGTGCACACGCATGTGTGAATCAGTATGTGATATTGATGTCATACATATCTCCTCCAATCTACTCTGAGATCAAGAAAATGAATGAATGTTGAAAGGATGAATGTTCCATGCCTTGAGTTCATTCGGGATATCAGTGACAAAGGAATTATACATTCGTTGTAACACCATTCATGGATTGTAGGATTGAAAGTTGTTCTCCAACTTTCTATTTCACTTGGGTAGAACTGATGTACGACTAGGCACCGCTCTTTGCTTGTGAAGTCATAAGTGTTATGGACTTTCACTGCCAACGTGAAATGGACATGCAAGGTCACACACATAGGATTTAACCTGGAAGAGGAGTTTATCCACAAACCATGTTTAGATTGACTACTAAAGGAGTTTAGTAGTTCAATTAAAGACTCAATCGATTGATAGCTCAATATCATAGTGTTTAAGATGTTGGACTGATTGATTAGAGTATCGGATTGATTGAAATTGCGATTGCCTGATTTACACAAGTCTACTGCCCCAACCGATCGGCTCATGAGATGAACCAATCAGCTCAGGTTGGTGAACCGATCGGATCAACGAGTGAGACAATCGGCTCATGTGCAATGAACCGATCAGCTCAATTGTTGAACCAGTCGGCTCATGTGTCCAACCAAGATCGTTTGGAAAATCAGAAGACTATTTTGCAAATACAATTTGTTTCACTTGTACAAATTCGATTTGGACAAGGATTAATATTTGATTAATCGGAGACACATTTGAAAGTCAATTTGAGTTGGACCAGGACCATGAACCGATCGGCTCATGTGATGAACCGATCGGCTCAGGTGTCCCAAACTGTTACGACCCCATTTGAGCTTAATTGGTAAACTAGGGTTTACCTAGACAATTGCAAAGATTGATTAGAATAATCATTCTTGAAATCTAATTAATGACGATAACACAATGAGGATGTTTTAACTATGATAAGAAGTCTAAATGTTCTTTTGTCTTGAGAATTAGGGTTTGAGAAGCATAAACCCTAATCGGCCCAAAATAGGGTTTTGATGATACATGAATACAGAATTTGATAAGTAGAATGTCTCACTAAATGATTTTTAGTATTTTATGTGTACCTCTGATTTACTTCAAATTTGGATATGATTTGGATATATAAAATGTGAACAACATTGGAAAATATCAGAATTTTTGAAGAATGTTCTGACCTGTTTATCGGTCGAGTTTCAAACTCGACCGATCATATTTCCAGATTTATATAGCAGTGTGGTAATTGAATTTTATCTTTTTATTGGTATATCCAATTGATCTCAAATTTTCACTGTGCTTGAAAAACACAGTTTTAGACACTCTGTTAAATTGGAATAATTTTTGGATGACTTTTGATCTCTACAGTGAGGGTGTCGGTCGAGTTCTGTGCAGGGCAAACTCGACCGAATCTGCTGCAGACTGCAATATAGCAGTGCACTGTTCTATTTTTTAATTATTTATTGGTAACTCCAAATGATCTCAAATTTTACCTGAAGATTTATAGATCAATTATAAACAACTTTATAAATTCCCATAATTGTTGGAGAAGGTTTGATTTCTGAAATAAACGAATTACAGTAACTTTTGTATAACTGAATATTCAGCCAATATAATTAAAGTTGAGTGTTGGGTCAATATGCAATTGACCCAAGCAGCTCAAATTGACTTATATGATCGACCACACACACACACAGCTCTCATACTTCGTCATCCATCCCAGAGAAACTAAAATCTAGAGAGAGAGGGAGAGTTAGGGCTTGAGTGGAGAAAGAGGAGGAATTGCTGACCTAGGGTTTTGCGGTCCGAGGAATGGTGAAATCAAGTAAGTTTGGATCCTTTGCATAGACTTTTATGGTGAATCTTCTCTCTCATGTCAAGATTCCGTCCATGCTCTGATTTGATCCAAGATGATGTCGAAATTCCCTCTTTCCTCACCCTTTCTTCATAATCCCTCATTTTCAAGGTTTCCGAGCTGAATGGAAGAAGAATTGGGAGATTTGCTAGGGATTTGATATGAGTTCGAGATCCCCTGAGTTGAGCTGCAGTTATGAGGTGTTTTCACACCTTAGGGTGAGTGGGTTCTTCCTTTAAACAGTATAATGCACGAAATTTGATTATAGCATCCAAATCCCTAATTGCTTGGTATGTGATTCTAAACCCTGAAATGTCCGTTTAATTTAAGTTGTTGCAATTTGATATGATATGGATTCCTTCTCTGTTTGAATGACTCCTTGATGGTAGATTCACATCAGAAATGTATACAACACATCCTAGAAGGAATGCTTTTCAGATTTATACCATATGATGTAATTAGGGTTTAACCTAATTGAGATATCTCTAGAGTTTCAACCTTATTGAAAAGGACTAGTAAACTTAGAAGTGGTTAGGATGTACCTCATGGATTACCTTATTTGAATTTTATCCTTGGTGCATGATATCTCACTGAATAGCATGGAAACCTAAATTTAGTTCAATTTCCATGGTTTCATACATATATCGATTGTATATGATTTGTTGAAAACAATCTTTATTTAGTGAATGCTTATATCCTATGAAATCCTTATGAGAGCCATGTGACAAGTGAATGAGGTAAATGAAAAGGTGAATGAGGCGAATGAAACCCTAAGAGTAGGGTGTTGGCATGTGATGAATGAATAAGGCAAATGAAACCCTAAGGATAGGGTGTTCAATGAATCATGTTATGGTGACATGAAAGGTCTCGATATGAGATGTGGTGATACTTAACTGTTGAATTGTATGTTTCTAGTGCATTTAACTTTATATGCTTGTTCTCTCTGAGTTGATATCTACATACTATAGGGCTTCTTATATTTCAATACATATCTCGTAATTTGCAGGTGATGAGATATGACATGCCCTAGAAAGGGATGTTACTGAGACATGGTATATGTTGAATACATGAACTAAGATGTTTTATATGATATGATATGGTAGGCTGTGTGAGCCTTGTGAGAAATGTAAAATGAGTTATGATTTCTGTTTTACATGTATCTATAATATTAATGTTAGACTTAGGTGCCCTGAACACCGTAGAACCCCTTTGAGAGGTCTGCTTCTTAGGGGTGAAACTTGTGTTGCAACATTAACCGTGCGGAGTCATGGTGGCACGAGGACAGAGAGACAGTGTTCAACAATAATCCGTGCGGAGTCACGGTGGCACTAGAGAAAATAGGGGTTATTGCAACAAGATCCGTGTGGAGTCATGGAGGTAACCCCGTGAGACTCTCCGCTTGTGTGCTCAGGTTAGAGGAGGAGTCTAGAGCACTCGGAGTAGTGCATTGAGGCCGGAGAGCCTGTGGTCCTGTGGCAGAACAGGGCTGGCGTCAGACTTAGCATTTCCCGGGTATGTCGCTAAGTCTTGTACGGTGTGGCCGTAGTGCACTGCGAGTCTCTATGCAGAGTACACTGCATGGATCAGGGCATAAGTTAAAATATGATCATATAGGTTCACAGAGTTCCTTATGAATGAATGAGTTAAGGAAGACTAGAGCATAGTCTTCTAGTAGTTATTCTTTGGATGCAATATTTACATTCTTTGTTATTTCAATTATATTGTTTTAGAACTGCTCAGTGTAGTATTTATTGTTGTTAAATTTCATAACGTTTATTCAAAGTTATACATGTAATCACATTAGTGCCTTAGACTGTTTCCTTGAAGTACTCATTCACTGAGCGAGTAGGCTCACCCCTCTACTCAAACATTTTAGGGTTAACCGCATGGACTTGAAGATGGTCATAGCTCAGTGTAGATCTGCTACAAGAGTTAAGTACAAGATTAGTTGAGTCAGTCGGTCCTTTTCACTCTAGGTCCTCAGTAAGAGATAAGAGAGAGAGTTGTAATTATGATGTGTAATATTGTTCCTCTTTTGATATGTATGCTAATTAGCAAGTTTTATGTGTATAAGGTGTGAGAGACATCATGAATGTTTATACATGTATCTTTACTATTGAAGTCTGATTAGTAAAAGAAATGTTCAGATTCCTTTGTTAAGATGTTATGTGGTTCAATGCGAGGAAACGAGAGTTTTAAAGAAAAGAAAGAAAAAGTTAAGGGTGTTCTTTGTGTTACATATAAGTCCTATCTTATGCCCTAATCTCATGATTTGAGGAAATTGTGAGATCGGGGTGTAATTGCTTGGTGTCATAGCTTAGGGTGAGTTGTCAAGGACCATTAAGTTAGTAAGTTAGAGTCCTATGTGTGGCAGATAGGAGATGTTTGATGTTAGCTTTGGGGATTTGAGTATTTGGATATCCTGGCCCGATATCTGAGTACTTGGATCAACCAGTACAAGCTACTCTGTCTATTCTTTCACGTATACCCTGGCCAGGTATACAGTGGAAGAATGGGCTAGAGAGGAACCCTAGAAATGTTAGGGTTAGAAAACGAGAAAAGAAACAAGAATTAAGAGCATAAATGTAAAAGGATATAGAACTTACATTTCATAATGTTGTTTTTGTTGGAAATGTATAGAAATGCTCTTATATGTTTGAATTGAAATATTCAATACTTTAAAATATGGGTCTTTAATATCTGTTGTACACTATGCAGTTGTAGCATTTATTGATTTCATTCTTTGTAACAAGTAGACTAGAATTGACCTTTGAATGATCTTTTGTTAGTGGATATGTTTTCTTCAACACTTCTGAGATGAATAGGAGTTGAGTAATCCTTTGTAGTTCTTGGCTTCAGGACTTCAGGTTTGGCCTGGTCCGGCTGGCAGGATGCGTTACTAGGATCTAATGAATCCTATCAATAGTATAATAAGAATAGAATTTGAATAATTAGACCCACATCAGAGTAAGAATGTACATACAGTAAGATGTTGAAACATATGGGCAAGATCAGAACAACTAAGAATTAGTTGAAACTGATATCTGAGGTTCAATTTTGGGGCCTCATATGAGAAACCCTTAATTGGAAATAAAGGAACATGATATGAGATTCATAATCAGTTTATTGATTAATATTATATGAACTATACATATGAAATATAGAAAAGATATGTAAAATGTATGTATGGTTCTAGATAGCAAGAATCAATCATGAAGAATGAATCATATAATAGAGTATAATGCTTTTATGAACTCTAAAGCAAAGGCTAAGTAGGGAATAGGGTTGAGCATTCAATAGGTCCATAGAAGTAAATAGTCTTCAAAAGAGTAAAAGTAAAGAGAATCGTATGAAAATGTAATTCATAAGACTAGAACAACAAACTAGTTTCTAAGCAAAGAACATAGGTGTAGTTTAACGAATGAATAAGTCATACAAAGGTAGATTGTATTCAGGAGAGAAAAACTTGATTGAAAGAGAAATTATGTTTGACCCATGCATGATCCACTTGATTTAAAAATGAAGAATATGTAATGTATTCAACATGAGGAAAAACTAATAGAAGGACTATTAATTTAGAACGTTAACTTCGCAATAGTATAAAGATAAAGGAGGAAATATGTGCAACATGGTATACATGACCATACATATGAATAAGCAACATGGTCATAAGAGAAAAATTTAGAATTTAAAGATGACGGGTTAAAGAGTAGTATATGGTAGGAGAACTATGAAACGTAAGAAAGGGTTTGAGATATGATGGAGAAGTTATAAAATAAAGAGGTTGTGAGATTCAAGCAAGTGCTAATTAATCAAATATCTATGTTGATAACTAAGTAAATCTACATACGAGAATGTATTAAGGGAATGTTTGAATACAAGTATTCCAAGTCTTAAAATCATTTTCTTTTTCATATATTCCTTAATGAGAGCAAGGTGGGAATGAAATGATAAGAGAAAATGAATCATATATGGTGCATAACTACCTTGGTGGGGTCATCTAGTGAATGTAATAGTGACATACTATATGATGAAGTGCGATAAGAAATAAATTCTTGTGTGATAGCAAGAATGATGAATAAGCTATTCCTATCTTAAATACTTCAATGTTAATGATGTTTATTGTATATGATCAAAATGAGAAGGAGAGGTAGCAAAACATAAGTAGTAAAGAATGAGGAGAGAGATAAAGGAAAACACTAGCTTTGTGTAATAGGTGAACTCATTTTTAGAGGTATGCTTTGTTGAAGGCATACTAAGGTATGTAAGTTGGTTCTATGTATGATTTCAGTGTATTTGTGCAAGCTATATGTTAATTAAAGGTGTATGATAGTTGTAGTAATTCATACCAGATATGCATCCTAGTATTGTATATTTGTAATATGGTGATACAGTTTGGATGATGACGGAAGACATGAAGGGATATCCTGAATAAGGTAGTTATACCTATTCACTCATATTAATAGAAAGGGATGATAATCAGATTGTCTGGACAAGTAACCCTAATGAGGTGTAGCTTGTTATACCTAGCTCTAATATAACTGAGTGATGGTAATCGAGTATGATTAATGCTTGAATGACTGATACAATTGTGGATTACTTTATTACTTTGGTTGAAACCCTAAAATGATACAATATGATGGTTACACTTTGAATTGTGTGTGGGCCCATAACCCACAGGTCCCAGGATTGAAACAGGATAGTATGGAATGAGGTGGTAATGCTTCACCACATGCATCCATGACCCAATGGGGATGCCAAGAGTAGTATTGTGCAATTGATTGTTGAATCTAGCCTTTTAATTCAAGACTGATTTGCTATTTGAATAGCACTTTATTAAAGTTTAAAACAGCATGGTGAACTCGCTTATGTCACTTAAAGGTGATACAGAACAATAGAACTTTCTGAGCCGCATAAGTTGAGATAGTTGTATCGGAGTATCAGAGTTGTGCAGCGAAAGCGTGATGGTTTATCTTTGCATTCTATGTTTGACTGTGGCATAAAGAATTTGCTTGATATCATTGAGAACTATTTAAAATATGTTGTGATTTAGTAAAGAATTAAAAGATATAATGTTGAAAACTACATTCAGGTATGAAATACAAGAATATAATGACATGGAAGGTTTTAGAAGCTTAGAATAACCTTGAATGTATCTTTCTTGTAGGTTTATGTTTCGAGGACGAAACATTCTAAGGGGGGAAGAGTTGTTACGACCCCATTTGAGCTTAATTGGTAAACTAGGGTTTACCTAGACAATTGCAAAGATTAATTAGAATAATCATTCTTGAAATCTAATTAATGACGATAACACAATTAGGATGTTTTAACTATGATAAGAAGTCTAAATGTTCTTTTGTCTTGAGAATTAGGGTTTGAGAAGCATAAACCCTAATCGGCCCAAAATAGGGTTTTGATGATACATGAATACAGAATTTGATAAGTAGAATGTCTCATGAAATGATTTTTGGTATTTTATGTGTAACTTTGATTTACTTCAAATTTGGATATGGTTTGGATATATAAAATGTGAACAACATTGGAAAATATCAGAATTTTTGAAGAATGTTCTGACCTGTTTATCGGTCGAGTTTCAAACTCGACCGATCATATTTCCAGATTTATATAGCAGTGTGGTAATTGAATTTTATCTTTTTATTGGTATATCCAATTGATCTCAAATTTTCACTGTGCTTGAAAAACACAGTTTTAGACACTCTGTTAAATTGGCATAATTTTTGGATGACTTGTGATCTCTACAGTGAGGGTGTCGGTCGAGTTCTGTGCAGGGCAAACTCGACCGAATCTGCTGCAGACTGCAATATAGTAGTGCACTGTTCTATTTTTTAATTATTTATTGGTAACTCCAAATGATTTCAAATTTTAATTGAAGCTTTATAGATCAATTATAAACAACTTTATAAATTCCCATAATTTTTGGAGAAGGTTTGATTTCTGAAATAAACGAATTACAGTAACTTTTGTATAACTGAATATTCAGCCAATATAATTAAAGTTGAGTGTTGGGTCAATATGCAATTGACCCAAGCAGCTCAAATTGACTTATATGATAGACCACACACACATACATCTCTCATACTTCGTCATCCATCCCAGAGAAACGAAAATCTAGAGAGAGAGGGAGAGTTAGGGCTTGAGTGGAGAAAGAGGAGGAATTGCTGACCTAGGGTTTTGCGGTCCGAGGAATGGTGAAATCAAGTAAGTTTGGATCCTTTGCATAGACTTTTATGGTGAATCTTCTCTCTCATGTCAAGATTCAGTCCATTCTCTGATTTGATCCAAGATGATGTCGAAATTCCCTCTTTTCTCACCCTTTCTTCATAATCCCTCATTTTCAAGGTTTCCGAGTTGAATGGAAGAAGAATTGGGAGATTTGCTAGGGATTTGATATGAGTTCGAGATCCCCTGAGTTGAGCTGTAGTTTTGAGGTGTTTTCACACCTTAGGGTGAGTGGGTTCTTCCTTTAAACAGTATAATGCACGAAATTTGATTATAGCATCCAAATCCCTAATTGCTTGGTATGTGATTCTAAACCCTGAAATGTCCGTTTAATTTAAGTTGTTGCAATTTGATATGATATGGATTCCTTCTCTGTTTGAATGACTCCTTGATGGTAGATTCACATTAGAAACGTATACAACACATCCTAGAAGGAATGCTTTTCAGATTTATACCATATGATGTAATTAGAGTTTAACCTAATTGAGATATCTCTAGAGTTTCAACCTTATTGAAAAGGACTAGTAAACTTATAAGTGGTTAGGATGTACCTCATGGATTACCTTATTTGAATTTTATCCTTGGTGCATGATATCTCACTGAATAGCATGGAAACCTAAATTTAGTTCAATTTCCATGGTTTCATACATATATCGATTGTATATGATTTGTTGAAAACAATCTTTATTTAGTGAATGCTTATATCCTATGAAATCCTTATGAGAGCCATGTGACAAGAGAATGAGGTAAATGAAAAGGTGAATGAGGCGAATGAAACCCTAAGAGTAGGGTGTTGGCATGTGATGAATGAATAAGGCAAATGAAACCCTAAGGATAGGGTGTTCAATGAATCATGTTATGGTGACATGAAAGGTCTCGATATGAGATGTGGTGATACTTAACTGTTGAATTGTATGTTTCTAGTGCATTTAACTTTATATGCTTGTTCTCTCTGAGTTGATATCTACATACTGCAGGGCTTCTTATATTTCAATACATATCTCATAATTTGCAGGTGATGAGATATGACATGCCCTAGAAAGGGATGTTACTGAGACATGGTATATGTTGAATACATGAACTAAGATGTTTTATATGATATGATATGGCAGGCCGTGTGAGCCTTGTGAGAAATGTAAAATGAGTTATGATTTCTGTTTTACATGTATCTATAATATTAATGTTAGACTTAGGTGCCCTGAACACCGTAGAACCCCTTTGAGAGGTATGCTTCTTAGGGGTGAAACTCGTGTTGCAACATTAACCGTGCAGAGTCATGGTGGCACGAGGACAGAGAGATAGTGTTCAACAATAATCCGTGCGGAGTCACGGTGGCACTGGAGAAAATAGGGGTTATTGCAACAAGATCTGTGCGGAGTCATGGAGGTAACCCCGTGAGACTCTCCGCCTGTGTGCTCAGGTTAGAGGAGGAGTCTAGAGCACTCGGAGTAGTGCATTGAGGCCGGAGAGCCTGTGGTCCTATGGAAGAACAGGGCTGGCATCAGACTTAGCATTTCTCGGGTGTGTCGCTAAGTCTTGTACGGTGTGGCCGTAGTGCACTGCGAGTCTCTATGCAGAGTACACTGCATGGATCAGGGCATAAGTTAAAATATGATCATATAGGTTCACAGAGTTCCTTATGAATGAATGAGTTAAGGAAGACTAGAGCATAGTCTTCTAGTAGTTATTCTTTGGATGCAATATTTACATTCTTTGTTATTTGAATTATATTGTTTTAGAACTGCTCAGTGTAGTATTTATTGTTGTTAAATTTCATAACGTTTATTCAAAGTTATACTTGTAATCACATTAGTGCCTTAGACTGTTTCCTTGAAGTACTCATTCACTGAGCGAGTAGGCTCACCCCTCTACTCAAACATTTTAGGGTTAACCGCGTGGACTTGAAGATGGTCAGAGCTCAGTGTAGATCTGCTACAAGAGTTAAGTACAAGATTAGTTGAGTCAGTCGGTCCTTGTCACTCTAGGTGCTCAGTAAGAGATAAGAGAGAGAGTTGTAATTATGATGTGTAATATTGTTCCTCTTTTGATATGTATGCTAATTAGCAAGTTTTATGTGTATAAGGTGTGAGAGACATCATGAATGTTTATACATGTATCTTTACTATTGAAGTCTGATTAGTAAAAGAAATGTTCAGATTCCTTTGTTAAGATGTTATGTGGTTCAATGCGGGGAAACAAGAGTTTTAAAGAAAAGAAAGAAAAAGTTAAGGGTGTTCTTTGTGTTACATATAAGTCCTATCTTATGCCCTAATCTCATGATTTGAGGAAATTGTGAGATCGGGGTGTAATTCAAACGATCAGTTCAGGTTGAAATGATCGGTTGAGGTCACCAAACGAACATTTCATGCTTGAAACGATCGGTTCAGCTGGCACAAGTTGGTTGTTTTGTGGAAAATCTCAAACCCTTCTACTCCTGCTTTAATCCCGCATTTCCCGGGATAGAGAACCCTATCCCATAACCCTCCTATATATAGGGGTATTGGGGGTTTCTCAGGAACAACAACTCAGAGACCAGTTGCTCTACAAAGTTGTCATTCTCCATGGTTTTGGTAACTGAGAGAGAGCCCGAGCAAGTTCTACCTGATAAGGGAGGCACAACAAGGGAAAGACAACTACAGAAAAGCAACTGGTTGCAGGAGAATGTGTTGGTGACTAGTACGCCAATAGGAGGGCGCGACTCCTTTCGATTCCTTATAGGACAAGGAGATCGGAGTTCCAAGTGGTCCATCTGGACTACTTCCGAGGCGGGAGTCTTCTGCTGCTCAGAGGACAACTGTCAATCCTGACAGTCCTGGTGAGACCAAGAGCTGCACAAACACCATCCAAGACTGGAATTGAAGACCGCACAAGCCATGAGTTAAAGTCACCGAGCAAGCCTCAGAACAAGGTATGCCTCTACAAACCATCCTTCATATTGTATAGATGTTAACGCGTTTCCTTTGTTCTGGGTTTGGGAGAAGAAATTTTTTGTTTCCGTTGCCTTCTCTGTCTCCCCTAAAACCCAACACATTCTTCAAAAGAATGATGCATTCCCTTCAAGTTTCACTCTTAAAAGCAAGGAATTATTCTTGGTTCGATGGAGGTTCCCTTGCATATGTTTTTGGTTCTTTGGCCCTATGGGTGGCTTTTGTGGTGTTTTTTGGATGGTCTTCTGTTCTATGAAGTGGATGAGCTGATCCCGCTGGGGAGTGGCAGAGCTCTCTTCTTTTTCTTGGGGTTTTTGGACATGCTTTGGATCCTCCTGGGGGTCCGAGCTTGCCTTTTTATTTGGCTAAGCTTTCTTCTTTGGAGGTCTGGCTGCTGTGTCTTTGAAGAGTTGTTTGCGTAGAGATTTTGGTTCTAGAAGTCTGAAGATGTCTTTTTGTATCTGTCTATAGTGTTGGGTGATCAGCTAGATAGGTTTGTGTTGCTGTGTCCGGTAAAGAGTGAGATGTTCTTGCTAGAATAGCTATTGCTGATAAAGTTCCTCGAGCTGGATGGTCTGTAGACTGGGAGTGGAGGCGTTTTCTTGCTGCTTTCTCCTTTGAATGTCTCGTGTTTGGGTATCTGTTGCTGATGTTCTTTGATGTTGGTGGTTCTGACGGGATGCCTGAAGATGTTATTATCCTTCTTGTTGTGCTTTGGTTTCATGTTGTTCTAGCTTTATAGCTCCTACTGTTTGGATTCGTGGTTCTAGCTGCTTCATAACTGTAGTGAAGTTGAGTTTCCTTCCTATGGGCTGCTTTGTTGAAGCTTTTTGGATGCTTTTGTTGAGTGGATGAGTTGATCCTGGTTGGGAGTGGCAGAGCTCACTCAATTTTTTTTCTCCATCACGGCTGGATGTGTTTGCTTGGTGATCTACAGGCCTTTTTTGAGTGGATGGTCTGATCCCAGTTGGGAGTGGCAGAGCTCACTCTTCTTTTGGGGCCCTGAGCCTATCATGACTGGATCTGTTATAGCATGATGAGCTTTGAGTTTTCATTGATCAGAAGTTCCCCTTCTTTTTTCCTCATTGTCCTTGATAGGTTGCTTTCTCATCCTTGTTGATGGCTGCTGAGAGGGTCGAGTCCCCATCCTGTGTGGATGTCGACGCTCCCCTCCCAGTCCATCTTGATGTTTGGACTGCTGGTTTGTGAGTTGGTTCGTCTTAGAAGTTGTTGAAATGGTGTTGATATCTTACTCGTGTTTTGGTTGCTAATTTCTATTGGTGGTTTTCCTACTGGGTGCGTTTTGGTTGGCTGAGTTCTTTGGCTGTGCTTCCTACGAGTTATAGCAAGCTGAGCAAAGAGACTTAAAGATCAAGAGGTTTTCCTTGTTTCTATCCATGATGTTCTTGGAAGTTATTGTTGGGTGCTGTTGTTTGATCTGTCATTTTCCTTGCTTGCTGGCGGCTTGTTTTTCTGCTGGAGTTTCTGTGTTCATTGGTTTCTGCTGGTGGGTTGAAGCTGTTGTGAGCTGCTTTGGAGTTGCTTTGCTTCTTGTCTATCTCTTTTGCAACTCCTTTCAATTTGGTTGATATGAAGGGCGTGCTTGTTTGATCTTTGTTGTTTTTTGGAGCTTGTGATCTTGACTTTTTTTATCTGGATACTTGTAGATGTGGCCCTGGAGGCTAGTTGAGTTTCTTATTTTATATAGCTTCTTTTTTGTTGGTTCCTCTCTAGAACTAACAAGTTTTGTAAAGTTTTACAAAAGCAAAATGAAAAAAAGCAACAGGAGTTTTGGCCAACCAAAAAAAAATGTATGCCCATAGAGCCAGTCATATGATTATTGTAATGGCATACTTTGTAAATGATTTGAATAATAATAAATGCAATTTCCATCTATACGTTTAATATGTTTTGAGATAATGATATAACATGTTAGATGTCTAAAGAATTGTATTACTCAATGGCATATGTCTTTGGGTTGAGGACCTGAACAATGAGATCATATGGATGTTAAGAGTATACATCCATGTTATGTCCCTAGTCAGTTGTTATTGTGGAAATAACCATAGACATCAATAATACAAAATACTAGTGTGTGTGTTGGTTGATGACAAAATCTCATTAGTCATTATATGTGATATCAAACCAAGCACACAAATACATGTTAGAGAATAGCATATCAGACAGACCCACCATAAGAGTGATGCATGGAAACCACACTTGTTTAGTCAGGATCATCTCTTATAGTATTGGTATTTACTGTGGTTCTTAGACCTGAAATCACTACACTCATCACATGTGATTGGGTACACTTTGACATCATCAAACGCAGTCTTGAAACATGGGTTGTTATAATGGTGATGATTGGGTGACTTTGACACATGGAGACTTGACTGTGAGTGAATGATATGGAATTTGTCTCTCCTAAGGGAGTGTGATATCCTGGCCACTTGAGGAGTGAGACTGAGAAGTGCATGGCCATTCACATGTAAGTCAATATATGATATTGAGCTTACATATATCTCAAGAAGTCTACTCTGAGTCAATAAACATGGATTGAATGTTTGTAGAGGATGACAAGTCCATGCCTTGAGTTCAATTTGGATATCAGTGACAAAGGGACTATACATTCACTGTAACACCAGTAATAGATTGTAGGTTGGAAGTTGTTCACCGAGTTTCCTCTTCACTAGGGTAGCAATGATGTGTGACTAGGCACCACTCTTTTCTTATGATGTCATAAGTTAGTTGTAGACATTCACTACCAATGTGAAATGGGACCTAGAGGGTCACACACATAGGTATGACCTGGAAGAGGAGTTTATCCATGAATGATATTTAGATTGATTACTATAGTGTTTAGGTACTCAATTAAACATTCAATCAATAGACTTGACTCAGAATCATCAAGTTCAAGTGTTGAACCAATTGATTAGAGTGTTAGATTGATTGAGAACTACATTGATTGAGTTTTGTACAACCTGGACCACCAACCAACCGGTTCACTGGGTGAACCGATCGGCTCAGGGTCAGTGAGATGACCGGTTCACACTGGTGAACCAATCGATTCACGTGGACCAACCGAGCAGGTGTTGGGTTTCCGGGTTTGTGAGAAAAGATTATCGTTTCACTTGTTCAATTTTATTGGGACAAGAATTAATCTTTGCATTAATTAGAAACAAATAAGGAAAGTCCATTGGAGGCCAGTCTGGGAAGTGAAACGATCGGTTCACTAAGTCAATCGACCAATTCACACTCCCAACCAACTAGTTCAAAAGTGAACAGATCAGCTCACTTGTCCAAATGACCAGTTGAGTTGTGAAACGATCAGTTCGTCTGCTGCAGTACAATCAGTTTGTGGAAAATCCAGACCATTCTACTCCTGCACAGACTGGGAACCCTGACCCTGCCCTCTACTATAAATAGAGGGGTACAGGGGGCTACTCAGAACACACAACTTAGAACATCAGTTGCTCTACAAAGTTGTTGTCCTCTCTAGTTGTGGTGACTGAGAGAGCCCAAGCAAGTTCTACCCATCAAGGGAGGAACAACGAGGGAAAGACAAATGCAGAAAAGTAACTGGTTGTGGGAGAGTGTGTCGGTGACTAGTACGCTGACAGAAGGGGACAAACCCTTCTAGTCTATCCATCAGGATGACTAGAGTTCCCAATGGTCTGTGTTGACTATCTATAGAGGTGGGAGATTTCTGCCACCCAGGAGGACGTCTGTCAACTGCAGTTCAAGTCTATACCAGGAGCTGCAAATATGTCGTCGAAGACTAGGTGGTTGAAGACCACACTAGCTGGAAGGTATTGTCACTGAGCAAGCCTCAGGACCAGGTATATATTTCTAAACCATCTTTCCTATTGCATAGTTGTTGATGCGATATGCTGGTTATGGGTTTGTGGTTAGATAAATTTTTATTTCCACTTCCTGTTCTGTCCCATAGAACCCAACAATTATTTAGTTTTTTGGACTGATTGGTGTCTTTTCTTGAAGGAAGCTAGTAGTCTTAGGGGTCTTAACAAAGAATCACACAAAAAGACTCCTCAAACCTTTTTAACTCACTGCACAAAACCAACAATAGTGATTCAGATCTGGTTTAGACATAGCAATAAGGATCCTACGCCCTAAAAATGACTACTTAGAGAAAATCTTCACAACAATCTAACATCATCGATCCAGAACTAGGTCTAGATGATGCTTAGATATGTAATTGTTGATAGCAAGAAAACATCATAGAACAATAGAGGTATGAAAAAATATTCCTTGAACTCACACCGTAAGGCCAATAGGAGAGATCTATATAGACAATATCTCTAGTAAATGATCCATCAACAACTCCAATCATTAACAACATATTGGGTTCCATTTCAGACATAAGCTCACATGTATTTGCGATAAAAGAAAAAATAGATAAAATAAAAAATAGTAACAGATAATAGTTAACCTCAATAATTGGATAGATATTCACAATAGGACCAAGAAAGTACTTCTTATGCACACCCTATGAATCTAATATTTCTAAATGAAGCAATATACAAAGACAGGGCAATTTCACTTAGAAAAAAAAACATTGCTTATATCATTAACATTAAGTAGCCTCAGAATCTAATTTACATTAATAACATGTTTACAAGCATAATGCATGCTCTATATGACTTATATTATAAATTGGATGAATCATTTGCACAGAAAGATCCAACTAGGCTTGTAAGTATCCATAGTCTTTGTTTGGATTGAATTAAACAATGTGACAACAAAAGCCAAACTTCAATATGAATAAAAGCCACTGGACAAACTATCCTACCAGATGGCATAATTGGCATAATTTCTTCCTTCAACTAAAGATATTGTAAAATGCCCCATCTATATACTCTTTAAATCATATCCCTTTTTCCTAGTATCCCTTAGTTCCACTTAACTTTTCAAATTACAAGAATACAATCTAGAAGGGCTTTAGGACTGAAGATAATGGTGATAAACTTAAAGAGATATACTTGTTCAAATTTTTCGATGGATAGGATAGCAATCATCTTCTATTTGATTGTAGGTTTACCAATGAGTTATGCATGTGTGTTTTTTCTAGGTATGGATGCAATCATATGCTATTTTATAGACTGAAGAGGGTGATGATTTCACCACCTGTGCTAGCTATGCTGGATTTTACATAATACTAAGTTCCAATTGGAGAATGGGGTCTTGTTCAAGAAGGGAAAGGTGGTAATAAATGCAATTCATCAAGTATAACATCAGAAATGTAATCTAAATGGGGAGACACCTTAGTACTCTTGAAACATGGTAACATGTTGTGGAGGCATTTCTTGTAAATGTAACAAGAGAGGCGAAATTAATCAGGTTTGGATGGTCAGATGAAGTAGTGCTTTGATCACATGACCTTCTCCACTGGGATAGAAGTTGTAGCAGGGATAAGTGAAGGAATAATTAAGGATATCTATAACAACGTACCACAACAGTAGCACACCCTGGCACTCCACTCAAACGTTGCCTTCAACCGTCTTCATAGCCACTGCACAAGCGCTGCCAGTCGTACGTACATCGGGCTCCCTCGCACGCTTTTGCACAAGTGCCACCGATTGTGGCTCCCTCCATACGAGCGCTCCTCCCCACAGTATAGGTTTTGGGTGAAGATCGCAATATCTTCTCTCTCGGCTGCCTCTTAGATACTCGCACATCAATGAGGAATCAGGGAAGAAAGATCGCAGTTTCTGAGAGTGTGAACGGAAAGTGGGAGAATTGGATAATTATTTGCAATTAGCTATTGATCTACTTTTAATTTGAAAATTTCATATTGTCACTAATTAGATGTATAAATGTCTTCATTATTCAAGCATTTCCAGAAACTCTATAATAGGTCATTTAGAGATATTTTATTTAAAAGTGCCTGCAAATTGGATAGATAGTGGCCTTTTGTTATAAAAGACACTAGAATAAACGCTGCTAATGGGAATTTTTGTTGTAGTGGCAACTTGTTCATCTCAAGCCATCCTAACACCTAAGGGTTTAGAAGTGGCTCCTCAAAATTTCCCTCTTCTAAAGCACCTGCACCTGGGTTTTTGGGAACAACACCTAGAATGGGAGAAGGAATAGAGAAGCTTATACGTATAGAAAGGGTATGTGCCAGAAAAGTAAACATTAGGCAATAATGATTAACGTCAAGAAAAAAGTTGTTCCCACTCAATAGAGGGAATACAAGTAGAAGATAAATCACATAAGAGAGTGTATAAGTTTAGTAGTGATGAGGCTTAGAAAGAAATAACATGTAATCACAACAGTAATTTTTTCCTTACATAATTTCAGAACTCAAATATGAAATTTGCATACAGATTATTATGTGACCAGTCTACCTATGTTTTGGACTGATACGTGGCCACATCTCAAGCCTTAGAAGGAGGTGAGAGAACCCCAAGTCTATATATATAGTGTATAAAGTGGGCGAGAGCACCTGGGGCTAGGTCAGAGCATCATCACCCATATACAGAAAGTTGTACAATGGAATCCAACCTCATCATGTACGGATACACAAGATACAACTAGTCAAAAAAATTTAACATTCTCACCAAATAGATAAGGAAAGATAGTTCAATTTATTTAAATAATGATTCAACCAACATTCAAAAATAATGATTAAAGAGACAATTAAGATCAATACAAAAGATCGTTATTGTCAATGTCAACTCAATTGAATAAGCTCTATCTAAGAGGCTTCAAGATCATATATTCAATTCCAAGTGATTATACTCATCAATGGGAAAATAGATTTTATAGTCATAGTATAATTACCCGATTAAAATAGGGGTTTAGAAACATGCCTTAGTTGGTGAATGTACAATTCGAACAAGTCATAGGTGAAAGATTTAGATACCATAACACTTATTATTAATTTTCAATTATGTGAGTTTAATTACCAATTAGTATGTATATGCAAAACCATAAATATTGATTTTCATATATGACTGGATAAAAAACCAAAGCCTACACAAAATGATAGGTCATGAAAAACACTAGAGGGGGGTGAATAGAGTTTTTAAAATAATTTTAACAATTTATTGAACTCAAACAACCACAATTGAAAATTGGAAGAAGGAGACAGGTGTTTAGAGTGGTTCCAACTTTAGCAAATACTAAAGTTGTCAGTCCACTACCCGGTTGCTTACCCAACCGGGATTTTGAAAGTATTTATTTTATTACCTTCTCAAGGATTTATACAAAATACAATACTTTCCTTTACACCCTTTGAACAGCCTTCACTTGAAGTAGGTGCACCAACTTGAGGTAGCCTTCTTGAAGTAACTCCAAGCTCCCCCTTGAAGTAGCCTTCCTCTCTAGAAGTAACCTCCCGTTGCACCAGCCTTCTGAAGTAGCTCAAAGTCGCCTTCTTCACCAAGAAGATCTCCACCCTCTCCAATCTGCAGCCTCCAACCTAGGATTAGCAAGGAGAGTACAAACGGTAATAGAGAACAAGAAAGGAAAAAGGAAATTACAACTTATCCTTTGTAGCCCAAGGCTTGATTTGCCTAGATCAAGCGTATAGATCTCCTAACCAAGTGTATGGACTTGTGATTGCAGTGGGTAGGAGATACTAGCCTATAGGACATGAATTTTGAGCTAAAGAAGAAAGTGGCCAATTGTCACAATGCTCAAATTACTCACAAACAGATTGCTCAAAGTATGCTCAAGGATTTCTCAAGTGTAACAAGTATGTTTGAGTGTCCTATGGCTTGTCCTATTTATAGGAATGGCCTATGGATGCTTAAGGACGTTCTAGACATCTTCTAGGGGTTTCTAAGTGCTTAACTAGCCGTTAGGTACAAGTTTGTTGCTTTAGCAACGGCTAATTAATTAATTCTGCAGTTGCTGTCAGAGACCATCTCGGTCGAGGAATGGTCGACCGAGACACCTACTCGGTCGAACTTTTGTCGACCGACAGGCTCTCTGGAACAAGTGATTTGCAACTTCTATCTCCAACTGCCAACTACCTTATCAGTTGTGTCTAACGGCTACTTTGGATCTTTCTCGGTTGAGAAGATTGTCGACCGAGAGTGTCTCGGTCGAGGAGTTTGTCGACCGAGATTGATCCTGTTTCAATGTTTCAATTTAGGCACTAATTATATGTATGAGTGTGCATATGTGATCCTATTTGAAGGGGATGACTTATCTAAATGTGGGGTTTAGCTAGGGAGAATCTAACGCTTGATTTACATGAAATCTAAGTACTTGTACATTATATATTTGTACAAGTTTTTACAAAGCGATTACATTGCATGAAAACATAAACATGTAAGAATATGGATTTCCCTAGTTGCTTTGTCATCCACCTTAATCCTGCACACTCAAGTAGCTCGTTAGATCAATAAGAATGAAATGTTTGTCATAATCAAAACAAAGGGATTTATAGATGTCCATTTAGCCAACAATCTCCCCCTTTTTGAAGATGACAAACATTTCCAAAAATATAAATAAAGGAAATATAAAACAAATGAGTTTCATACCTGAAGATTACCTTTTGTAGCCATTCTTGTTTTGCAAGTGAGTGCTTGGCCTTTTTCATTAAAGATATCCATGTTGAGTATGAAACTTAGTTATTATAGTTATGATCTTTATTTTATTTTGATATTCTTTTCTCCCCCTTTGTCATTTCAAAAAGATATCCATGTTGAATATTTGATATTGCTTCTCCCCCTTAATTTTGTACTATGCTCCCCTTTAGATAGATATCCCAAGGTATAAGTGCTTTGCAATAGATGTCAATTTAGCGATAACTTTAACTTTTAGATATTTGCAAAGATTTTCATCCTTTTTTATTTATTTGTATTTATTACTCCCCTTATTTTGTATGCTCTACAATAGTCTTATAATCCAAATTCAAATGATGCCAAAAAGATATCCATTATAAAGATAACCAATTTCCAAATTCAAATGATGCCAAAAAAATATCTATTATAAAGATAACCAATTTCATTATAAGCATGAAAAGATAGCCAAATCATGTAAAGATAACCCATTTATTACAATTTTGCAAAGATTCCATTACAACTAATATAACTCCAAATCTCACTAGAAAGACTTAAGAATTACATCAACATCAGGGTCCTTCCCAAGAAAAGGCTCAGCTCCATAATACTGGACCAAAGTTTGCCACTCCAGAGCACCTGTCTTGGTTAAGGCATACGCTTCCAAGAAGGTAGGAACCCGATCAAATCGGAAATGAGCAGCAATATCTTGTAGTTGCATTGATGAAAACTGGGTATGCGTGAGATCTGTAGATGGTGGACGTGGAGGTTGATAGTAGTTGTAAGATGGATTATATGGATTGAGCATGCTCAGATTTAAAGAATAAGGATATTCATCTGGTTGGTTTGGAGAAAGGGTTTGCATTCTTTGGTTTAGATAAGTCATGGCATGATGGTTATAATCTAATTGTTTACTAAGATGATATTGTGACCCAGCAACATAGGTTAGAGTGTTTTGGATGGGATCAAAGGGTAGGCTAGTAGGAGGAGGTGGAGGTGGTATATCTTGGGTAGATGTCTCTCCTTCTACCCTAGCCCTCTTATGACCGAAATCAATTCCCATTTTTTCTACAGTATTCTTACTTATTTTTTGTGGTCTACGCTCCCATGTGTATCCCATATCCTCAATTTGTGTCTTAAGAAAATGTTGAGTAATTTGGCATACAAGATCAGCATATGGAGGATTGCCAGAAAACTCAAGCATGTTTTTAAGAATGATGCGGATAAAATTTGTGGGAATACGTTGGATAATGGCATAGATTAGACACATACGAAAAATAGGAACTTCAGACTTATTTTCTCTAGGATGTATGTTTGTTGAAATAATAAGGTTTACAATCCTAGCAGCAGGTTTGAGATTGATAGCATAGTATGTGCCCCTATCTTCGTGACAGGTTGTATTGGATTGAAAAATGGTTCTTTTGATGTCACTAAGACTAACGGTATGGTTGTTTTGGGAAAATTGATTAAGTGGGTTTCCAGTGGTAAGGTCAAGGGTGTCTTGATATTCATCTAGGTCAATATTTAGCATGTCAAGAATATCTTCTTCAGTAAATCGAAAGCTATGCCCATTGACCATAGTATAGAAGATGGTTTCATTTTCAGAATGAGAGATGAGGTTAGCATAGAATTCATTCACTACCTTGGTGGAATAGGAAGGGAAAGAAGGGTTGATGAATTCTTTCAACTTTTGCACTTCAAAAAGATCCTCCAAGTCGACGATGTTAAGGAAGTCCATAACTTCAACTGGTCGTCGTGAGAGAGGAGCTTTGGAGGAGAGCCGTAGATAGCAATCACCAGCATCTCCGTCGACGAAGGCAATTTCGTTGATGATCGTCAATGGTGGAGTAGCCTCCCTTTGTTTCCTGCCAGTGACCTTCTTCTTTCCACGAGCAGAGGATGATGCCATTGCGTTGCTTGAAGGTGGAGACGAAGCAAGGAAGTCTTGGGGATGAAGATGCTAAAGATTTGCACAAGAATTCACTAGAGAGGGCCTATGGAAACAAGAATATGAAAGTGTGAAGAAGTGACCCGTTTTTGGTCCCTTTTATAGCAATCCAGTGACCCGGTCAGTCGACAAATTGTCGACCGAGCGTCCGCAACGGTCATATTCCAGACGCGCCACTCGACCGTCCAACGGTCGACTTGCAACGGTCGGCCGTTAACGGTAACGGTCGGATTGCAACGGTCATATCCCAACGGCTCTTTCTCGGTCGAGCAATTGTCGACCGACACTGTCTCGGTCGAACAATTGTCGACCGGAAGTGTGTCCGATGTTAGGTCTTGTCTAGATTCTGTCGGTCGAGAGAGGTGGGCAGACCGAGAGGTTTTCGTTCGAAGATTCGTCGACCGACAGACTTACTGGGTACGAATTTTTAAACTAATTTTTAATGCAAATGATAGACTGAATTTATAGAGGGGGGGTGAATAGAGTTTTTAAAATAATTTTAACAATTTATTGAACTCAAACAACCACAATTGAAAATTGGAAGAAGGAGACAGGTGTTTAGAGTGGTTCCAACTTTAGCAAATACTAAAGTTGTCAGTCCACTACCCGGTTGCTTACCCAACTGGGATTTTGAAAGTATTTATTTTATTACCTTCTCAAGGATTTATACAAAATACAATACTTTCCTTTACACCCTTTGAACAGCCTTCACTTGAAGTAGGTGCACCAACTTGAGGTAGCCTTCTTGAAGTAACTCCAAGCTCCCCCTTGAAGTAGCCTTCCTCTCTAGAAGTAACCTCTCGTTGCACCAGCCTTCTGAAGTAGCTCAAAGTCACCTTCTTCACCAAGAAGATCTCCACCCTCTCCAATCTGCAGCCTCCAACCTAGGAGTAGCAAGGAGAGTACAAACGGTAATAGAGAACAAGAAAGGAAAAAGGAAATTACAACTTATCCTTTGTAGCCCAAGGCTTGATTTGCCTAGATCAAGCGTATAGATCTCCTAACCAAGTGTATGGACTTGTGATTGCAGTGGGTAGGAGATACTAGCCTATAGGACACGAATTTTGAGCTAAAGAAGAAAGTGGCCAATTGTCACAATGCTCAAATTACTCACAAACAGATTGCTCAAAGTATGCTCAAGGATTTCTCAAGTGTAACAAGTATGTTTGAGTGTCCTATGGCTTGTCCTATTTATAGGAATGGCCTATGGATGCTTAAGGACGTTATAGACATCTTCTAGGGGTTTCTAAGTGCTTAACTAGTCGTTAGGTACAAGTTTGTTGCTTTAGCAATGGCTAATTAATTAATTCTACAGTTGCTGTCAGAGACCATCTCGGTCGAGGAATGGTCGACCGAGACACCTACTCGGTTGAACTTTTGTCAACCAACAGGCTCTCTGGAATAAGTGATTTGCAACGTCTATCTCCAACTGCCAACTACCTTATCAGTTGTGTCTAACGGCTACTTTGGATCTTTCTCGGTTGAGAAGATTGTCGACCGAGAGTGTCTCGGTCGAGGAGTTTTTCGACCGAGATTGATCATGTTTCAATGTTTCAATTTAGGCACTAATTATATGTATGAGTGTGCATATGTGATCCTATTTGAAGGGGATGACTTATCTAAATGTGGGGTTCAGCTAGGGAGAATCTAACGCTTGATTTACATGAAATCTAAGTACTTGTACATTATATATTTGTACAAGTTTTTACAAAGCGATTACATTGCATGAAAACATAAACATGTAAGCATATGGATTTCCCTAGTTGCTTTGTCATCCACCTTAATCCTGCACACTCAAGTAGCTCGTTAGATCAATAAGAATGAAATGTTTGTCATAATCAAAACAAAGGGATTTATAGATGTCCATTTAGCCAACAGGTCATACATGTATGATTCCAAAATATGTCTCACTTTTTTTTGTTCTAACTTATAAATAAATTACTATGGTTTTCTAAAGTTAACTCCATTAACTAATGTTAGAACTTGAAAATAAAGATTAATATCCAACTTGCCAATACATCCAATTTCCAACCTTAGTAAGACATGTACACTCGTCACTTATCATCCATTAGATATCCACAAACATGCGTATAATTGAAGGTCAAAAAGACCGTACGGCATGTAATCAGTGACACAAAAGAGAAGCGCAACCCAACATATTATCCCATGAGATCATGGAGAAAAACTCATGAAGAACAACGTGTACTCAACCCACAAAGTCAACACACACTGCCCTCAACTATAGAAATTCCTAAAGGATTCCATTGCCTCCTTCACATTGCATCAGTCTCAGCAACCTCAGAGGAGGTGCTATGGGATGGCCAAAATATTTGGAGCACTGTGGTTGGCCTCCATGGAAAGAAGGGACCACACAAAAGAACTAACATACTAGATACCTTCATAAATACATAGAGAGACCCATGACATGTAAATAAGGCAATATCATCGCTTAAAATCCCCAAGAACATAATGTCAATCACATAGAGTTGGAAAGAATTCAAAAGATTTGAAGAATATGATACCTCAAATTGGAGAGGGAGGATAATACATAAAGATTCATAGGAGGCCAAGGAGGATTTTTGGGTTGTCTTTCTAGGCACATCAAGGTCAGTGATCTGTTGTTGGCCCTTGGATCGTTGCCGCGAACAACCAGGTGGCGGGACACGTTGCGAGAAAGTGGAGGAATCAAGCGGTGTTGGGATTGTGCTCTGAGATCTATATGGAGGTTATAGTAGTGTTATATATGTAAAGTGTCTTGGGTTGGATGGACTCTGGGTGAAGGTGGGCAACAGGGGTTGTGAGGGAGTTGGAGTTTTCTAGAACCCTACCGACTAGCAATTGTCGATGAATATGGGATATTTGCATTCAATATCATCTGCAAAATGTAGTGCATAAGAATATCAGTTATAAGGAGGCTAAGAGAGGGTAAACAACTGGAGATGAACTGCAACATAGTTTGGGGGTCATAGGTCTCTTGATTGGAGTTGAAGATGATGTCCCTATCCATTAGATCTCGATCCTATGGCTTTGAGTGAAGATTTCCTAAGTCACGGCTCTAGCAAGCGCATGACATTCATGATTACATGGTAATTATCCAATTTAAAGTCATGAACTTTATCCTTAATATCTTCTTATTTAGTTATTATGTATTATCTTCTTCTACCAAATTGACCCCTCAAAAATTATTCCTATTAACTAAAAAAATTTGCACACCACCTATTTGGACCGTGTAGAATCCAATTATGATGTTAAATTTGTATTTTTCAGTCATCCTTCTTGATATTCTAAGGTTTTAGGATTTATCATCATTATCATCATTTAAGCACTAAATTTGTTATTTGTCATTTTATTTCTAAAACCAATTCCACAAATTATCTTTCAATATATATCTTAGATTTTAGGAACAATTGTTAACAACTCACCATCTAAATCTTGAAATTGTATTCTAACCCCTATTAGACCATAGATTTCTTTTAAAGACTCAGAAGTGTGGTTCATATTATGTTTTATGCTTCTTAAGGTTAAAAAAATATTTTATAGATTGAGGACTTGGTTGCAAAATTTATCTATCATTATTGTTTGATGTCATTACACGTCCTTTTAGAGAATATTTCCACATCACCTTGGTAGAGAATCTTTCTCTACAATCATTAGTATTACATTTTTCTTCACTATTCTCATGTTTCTTCTCATTTCATCCATTTTTCTTTCTTTTGAATGTAATCCACAAGTCTCGGGGTGAAATTGTAAGAAGTGGGACATGTGAGGGGATCCACTCCTTACTCAATTGACGAATTAACCCACCTAATCCAAACACACTAACAAGTATGCTGGAATAGGTATACTTCTTCTTATTTCTCAAAATAATTGTATACAAGAATAGAAATGAAATAGAGTATATTGACTATTTATAATTTTACAAAATACACGATCGCTATTCACAAAGCAATAAATGATTCAAAACTATTACAACTAAGCAGAGGGTATTGTGGGATTATTCAAATATATCTCCCATAAAATAGATAAAATGGACAGTTCATCATCGCCATGATCATCCTAATATAATCTTCTTTACCTAAGGGATTGGAAGTGTACCCCACAAAAAAGGTGGATGTTGTCATAATAAAAGCTCGTATGTACATACAATTAGAAACCAATCAATATTAGCAATATTAGGGAAAAGATCAATGATAGACTTATCTAGACTTGAAACAAATAGGGAAAGGAAAATAGATATCAAAGAGAACAATTTAAGGTATACATAAGATTTACTTGTCATTTAACAAAATTAACATATGCCACATATGCCCACAAAATGGATTTTAATTCACCAACCATCAAATTCATGAACTGCTTAGCAACAATTAACATACAACTAATATAAATGCAATACTAGTGTAAATATAAAGCCAGTGGTGGTTAGCGAACATAACCCAAAACTTAATATAGAATGACACACAAACAAACTTCCACATACAAATAACATGGCATACAAGTTGGGATGTCGGACATACAACCCTACATCAAAAAATATAACGTTACAGGAGGACTAAAACTTCAATGAATGAAAGGAGGACTAAAACTTTAGTTCCTAATAGTATTAAAAAGGCATACTAGAACTCCAGGGGAATAAAACATATAAATCAAAGCATTATATAACTCTACTACGGAATGAACAAGCATGCAATAATGTAGAAGCAAGTGAAAGTTTCATAAAAATATTTCCAATATCAAACTGGAACATATAGCTTATCCACCAAAAAGTAGGCATAATAGGATTCCATTTTAGTAAAGGGAACAATCTAGTTTAAATCAACAAATTAGGGTTAAATCATGAAATATGATGAGTAATATAAACTTTCAAGTCTAAAAAGTATATCTAATAGTTTAAGAAGACCAGAAGATCAATTTCAAAATTTGTCCAGTCGTATGAGCCAACATCTCAGAAGAGAGGGACGTTTTATAGGGTAATGTGTCTCTAGAGGATCCAAAGAGAGAAAATCTTGGTAATTTCCCAATACTATTATGAAGGTATGTAGAATAATTGATAAATGTTCTAGTTATATATAAAGTTAAACCTAGATCTTCAATAGAGATTCAAACAACCTATTAAGCATTTATACAAAAAATAAGGTTAATATATATAAATCATTTACTACATGAACCACCTCCTCATTTTAATGAGATAGACTATAAAAAATTTACCTAGTATAGATAATTTATTCTTGATTCAATAGAATCTTCTTACTTTATTTGTATCACTTATGGTTGTTCGATATGAACTTTATAATTTAAGAACAACTAGGGAAAAACTTAAAAATTACATATTTAATTTTATTTTAATCAGGTGGCAAAAACCAAACTATCATTTAGAGAAACACCACAATTTCAATACATCTTTTTTTACATCTACATTCATTTATAATAATTTTCTAAAATATAATTCAATTTACTGATTTATTAAAATAAAAATATTGGTGAGAAATTAATTATGATAAAGTGGATTTTTCACTATTTAACTTTTAAATTCTAGTTTTGTAGTTCTTATACTCAATAACCCCACTTTATCATTGGATAGATTTCAAACACTCACTTTGGAAGAATTTTTAATAATAGTAAGATTTGAGGACTTTGGTGACACTGAATTGAGGAATTTGACAACATCATATACATTGAATATATGAATTTCTACTTATTTTAGACTTGCTAATCTTTTACTTCATTCCAATATCAATCTTTATCCTTTGGATCTCTATTTTTGTAAATATTCGATATAATGTTTCTAGACTTGTGTCCAAATTTCAGCCAAAACGGAGTTTCATAGCTCCCTATAAAAATTCTTGAAAATTCCTTCCTAATTCACATCTCTTTGTCTAAATGGGCTGAAATTGACTTATTGGGCCACGACCCAGCCAGCCCAGGTGGGTCATCCCCTACCTTGAGCGGCTGCTACAGTAGCCGCGGATAGGGGTGAATTCTATATCTTCGGACACCCGGATTTCCCTCATCCTTGAACCGTTTCGCACGTTTAAGGGTGTGTTGGATTCGTCTCGAGAACGCGCACCATATTCGTGCATAACTTCAGGTCTTTTCTCGACTCTTCGAGAAGTTCCTAACCTCCGAAGTTGGGCGCCGCCATGAGATTTTGGAGCTCCGAAATGCACCCTAAACCCTAGATCTAGACCTATAAAAAATTCATTTTCACTTCTCTTGCTGCCACGAGCACAACAGGAGCTTCGGATTTCCCTCTTGTGCCCTCTTGCGAGTTTCCTTTCTTTCTAGGGCCGACGGGCATTGCAACCTGTTGTAAAAGCTTCATTTTCGCAAGCTTTCTCTCTCCTCCGTTAGTATCTCTCTCACTACAAGATTCCTATTTTCCTCATATCTTCTTCATCTGCTGTCGAAAATATACGAACCTAGAGTCCATTTTGGTTGCAAGAATGAGCCATACACAATGGAAATACTTGAAATACTTTTCCGAATTATATTTATGTAGTCATCTTTGATGGTGGTATGCAAATGAAGTGTGTATCATTTTTTAAATCTTGACTTGATATCATGAAACCTTGTGGAACTAGTCTTGATCTATCAATAAAATAACAATATTAAACTTTTTACATCTAATAATTTTATGTAAGATCTTGATCTAACTTTGTTGACTTTTTCATGATTTATGTACCCTAAATAATGATAAGTCTTGATGACAGGTTTTAACCCTAGAAGTGTAGATATGAAAATTCAAAATCTTATTTTGTTTTACTTTGGAAAACATTTAATTGATCTAACATCAAGATATGATTCTAGATTTATGGTCCTATCATGTCATGTAACATTTGATTCTTTGCAGTCTAGATCTAGTCAAAATGATATCTAGACTCACTCTTACATCTGTGTTATACTTTTGCTCATGAAATCTAAATATTACAATCTAATCTTGATCTTATGATTATTGAATTTAATAAAGATCAAACCTTGTAATCTCATCATTCTAATATCATGAAATATTATTCATAGAAATCTCTATATCAATATTGATCTAGAAGTTGACTAGTGACCTTGACTTTGGGTAAGGTCCTATTATGAACTAAGTATGGATCATGATAATCTTGAAAACATAAAATCTTGATCATAATGAGATACCACATCCAAGAACAATAATGAGGCTTAAGGAACCCTAATCTATGGTCCTTGTGACCTCTCCATATCTTGATCAGAATACTAATGCATGAATATTCACTTTTGTGCCAGGGTTCGAATCTAACCATAATTTTAATCTCATGATCACATTCTAATCTTTGGTCAAAGGTACACTTTTATATTAATTCCTCCTTGAACAGACTAGTAGTATTGAATGATAACCTTGTATGTACCTTTTGAAAATCTTGGCTATGTATTTGTTTGAGATGTTATACCCTACTGATTAGTTTTGTCCGATTTTCTATATTATAGTTTGCAACAAACTTGAAAACATAAATGATATTGTCTATTATGGATGCCCGAATTATGATAATGTTGATATTCTGTACAAGTGATCTCCTCAGTCAGAGGGTGGAAGTTGTACATTGTGAATGATCTTGAATCTTGTACATGTCAATTGACCTCCTACCTCATATGAAGAAGAGGAGCCTAGTGACCTCCCCCATCTCGTTGGGGCGATGGAACCACATAAAATATATAAGCATGCTTCTCGATATCAGCATAATGAGAACTTGTTATAAAATTGAATTGTTCGAAATAAACATCTTGTCAGATAAATGTTGTTTTGGAAAATTGCTCGTTATACATTTTAAACATAAGTCCTGCCAAGTACTATATTTTTCTATAAATATTTTCAATTGTTCAATATCCTTTTTTTTCATAGCGTACCGATGCATTTGCATTGATTGTATCTAGATTTACCTAATTTTAGGAAAACCAGATGGATCATTGACTAGATCGCTTCTATACTTGATAAGCTCCACTGACAAGGATAAATCTCCACAATCTCCTATTTGGGTTAGTTTTCTCTTTAAATCTCCTATTTTATGAGTTATTATTTCTTATTGTATATGTCAGTGTGTGAGATCCTTTTGGGTCACTCAGAGATAGGCGCTTCAATCCTTTTACCACTGTTTAGGGAGTATTGTATATGTCAGTGTGTGAGATCCTTTCGGACCACTCAGAGATGGGCACTTCAATCCTTTAACCGTTGTGTAGGTAGTGGGATTGGGATTGGGGTAAGAATGGTTCTGTGATAGTTGGTATTAGAGCATACACTGTTATAACCTTGATTTTTGCTTGTATGGTTTGAAATGCAATTTTCTCAATAAAATGTGTATGTATGGAAATTGTATGATTTATGGTCAAAAATGGGTTTTTTTGCAATATTTCCTTTGAATGTATGCTTTCATGGATCCTACTGATTTAGTGAGTCCATTGTAATAAAAGGGAAGGAAAGATAAAAGAAATATCATAATAAATAAAAAGGAAAAAGAAATAAAGATAATGGTGGGAATTATGTAGAATTCTCTATAAGGTGGTATGAATCGATTAGGTTTCGAATCCACTTGGTTTCTAATAAGAAAAGAAATCCAAATAGTGGAAATAGAAGAGAAAGAGAGAGAAAATATAAATAAAATATGCCTTTTGAATAGATAACTTGCATATGAAGAAAATCCTCTCTTATTTTCGAGTTTTGACTCCAAACTTGGCAACAAGTAAATAAGGTTATCAAAAAGGTCCCTTTAAAATTTGGAATTAAAAGTATATATGGTTTAAGAGATATGAATTTTTGAAGATTTCCTAAAGTGAGAGGGGCATACATTGATGTCACGATTTTAATCAGATTAGAATTGAATTTAATCAAGAAAAATGTATATGAGTGTGTGATGTAAGACCTTGGATCTGAGCACCTGACGGCTCAAGATCGCCGTCCACCTCCAAGTCACACAGAGCGATTGGAACATGGATAGAGCACATTCCAAGATGGAATGCTCGCTACCCAGAGGATGGGCAATACTGGAAAAAGTCTCGTTGGGTTCAGAAGAGCCAGACGCTTCGATTGATCCCAAGTTCCAATGGGATTGAGACTATCCTGGTGAAAGGCCTTATTCGGCCGCTGAGGGTACCTGACCCTCGAATATAAATAAAGGGCTACACCATAGCAACATAACCACAACTAGCCTCAGAGAGTCGTCTCAACCTTGAGAAGAGTTCGGGGTGATCAATTGCAAGTTCCATCTCAATCTTCACCATCAAATGGTCAGAGGTCTCGCTGAAGAGGACGAAGGTCGTCCATACGCCTCAGAGTGCATGACAAGTATTGGCAGGCTCGTTCAACTCATGGAGTCATGGTGGAGGTGAAGGTGTCTTCACTTGCACCAAAGTGAGGTGCAATCCTCGAGTAAACTCAGGAGTTGACCGAACTCAGGTGACAGATCAAGCAGGATGAGGAAGATGACGGGTTGAAAAATTACGGGTTTGCCCCTCAATCGCCTACAGAGCACATACAAGTTTTAGTCTTTTTACCCATTTGTTTTCACGCATAGCCAACCGCTTAGATGTGAGCTGGGCCGATGAGGTGGTGAGCACCGATAGGCTAGCTTAGCCAGTAGGCAGGACCGAGGGTTGCTCTGCCTATATGACGAGCCCTGATTGGTTAGAAAGTAATTAATTTAGGATAATTGTAACTAATTATGGGTTCATCAAATGATAAATAGTTATATAATATTTTTGATTAGAAAAATAAGTAGAATCACTTAAAAATAGAATTGAAGCCTAAATCTTCTTGTAATTTGAAAAGTGTATAAATATGTCATCTTTAATGGTTTTAATAATGGGAAACCCTTAGTTTTGATTATACATAGATCTAATGATGTTTCCTAAACATTTTGAGTTAAATATTAACATGTTGACATAAAAAGAGGGATTAGATCAAAAAGGATAATCTTTGTACATAATTTTCTTAATTTAGGGTTCCATGTATATAAAAGTGCATTAATGGGCCAAGAAACCCTAATTTTAATAATTACGAGTTTTAATTATGAAAATCCATTAGTAAGATAGAGATATGATGTTCTAATTTTTAATTGAGAATAAAGACCCTTAATGTGGATAATTTGAGTAATTAGGGTTTTATGAATAAGAAAAGTGATTTTAGGGCTTGTTGACCTAAAAGGGGTAAAATTGGAAAATAGAACCAAGAAACCCTAAGGAACCCCTAATTAGACTTAGAAACCTCAAGATGGAATCCCAAGTCAATAAAAGATGTGTTGATGAGATTGTAACAATTAGGTATTATACATTCTTTTTAGGATCAATATTTGGTTGATTGGTTTCTTGACTTGGTTGGTTGGACTTCTTGATTATATTTTTTATCTTGCATATTTTTGAGACTTTGAATCAGGTATTTGGTTATGCTTATGGCTAATCGCTCTAGTTTCATGATGATTTTTGAGGTTTTACCGGTTGCTTGAAATTAAATAGCTTGGTTGACTTTTATTTCATGCGACTACAAAGTGACTATGACTATCACCATAAATATATATGTGCATGACTAGCTCATATCCTAGTCATGCTCTATAGATTTAAGTACTTGTGAGAGATGGATGACCTAGCTATTGGTCTACCCTTGGGGTAGGATCATCAGGTTATCATGAATCGATTGGTCTACCTTTGGGTAGGATCATACAGTTATACAACTGTATGTCTTGGTCTACCTGTAGGGTAGGATCAAAAGGGGCTATTTGGGATCTACCATGTGAGTATGGTAGTATCCATATCCACTGTAGGGACAACACAGAAGCTAGGATATGTTAGGATTGAGTATTTATGTTTAAGAAGTAAAGTTTTATTTGTTAAATAATAATTTGGTTGCAATATGTTGTTAAAAATAGATGAAAGCTTTTGGTTCCCCCACATACTAGTGTAATTCATTATATTGACCGATGTTTTATTTGTCAGTGTTTTAGGTCACATGTAGTTATATGCTTATCAGAAAGTGGATAATCATTTAAAGTGACATTGAAATAATAAAGTTTAATAAATATTAGAGGATTGTAGATATATAGATTCCTATATGGGGTAAAGTTCCTCAAATCCTACATTTTGCAAGGTATGTGAAAAGAATATTTTTATCATGTTTTAAGTTTAGTAGTGTTATAATTTATTAATTATTTTTTATTATTTGTAAAACTATATGATCATGTTTTGGGATAATGACTCTAGCTTCTTGGTCTTACTTTTTAGGGGTTACCGAGGGGTGGGGTCGTTACATTTGGTATTAGAGCATGGTTTTCCATATAATCTCTAATATTATTAAATTTTACAAATTCTTTGGAGCCTAAGGGAGTTATTCGAGAATTTTCCAAAGATGGAGGTGTCTAGAAAAAGATCACGATTCGGGGGTTGACAAGATTTTCTTCCACCTCGCTAGTCGGTTTACAAGGACTCTCATAATCTATGTGATTGTCTGGAAAAAATATGAGGATTTAACTCAAAATAAGATACCTCTAGGTCTTCTCATCTATTTTTGTCCCTTATTTACCTCTTCTCTATGGAGAAACTTTAAGTGCTTAGGGTTTTCTCTCTCTACCATCTCCTATGTTTGGGAATTCAGGGTGTTAAGGATAAGGGAATCCTCCACCATATAATAAAATGCATGTACATAAGATGACACATATGTAGGTTTAAAGCTTATATATTTTCCAAGTTATAAATCCGTGGTTAAAATATTTTAACTTGTGTGAACCAGCATGGCCCGTGTCAAGACCATAGCAATTCCCTACAACGCTACCGAGAACCCTTTTGGAGGTAGGCCCCTCCAAAAGAGGAAGGGATCTTCTGAAAAGAGGAGTAGAGATAGTGGTGATGAGTCCTCAGGAAGAGGTAGAGACCTGATGAAGCCTCAGAGGAAGGCTCAGACCCTAAGCCAGTTACCTTCAATGATCTAGAGATGAATCAGGAGGAGGAACCAATGTATGAAAATGAAGTCAAGCCCAAGGAGAACCCGACTGGTGGCCCAGGACCTGCATTAATAGTCCACACTCCTGATGCCCTTTGGATGTTACAGTAGAAGAAACTAATTGAGGCCATTAGTGCCCTGGCCCTCAAGGATATAGCCAGGATGAAAATGGTGAACTACTTTCGGGTCATCCCCATCTTAGAGTCACTATTCTGGACTTTGTCAAGCTAAACATTGAGAAGTTTTGGGCAGAGGAAAAGATAGAAGTGGTCGACAAAGTAGATGCTTGGCTACTAGAAGTTGAGAACAATTTCCACATGTTGGAGGTGTAGCCAAATAAGAAGGTCCCATTTGTTGCTCACCTCTTAGAAGGAGCAGCCAGATCTGATGGGAGAACCTCATCATGGGTCGAGATCTGAATGAGGACCTGATGGCATGGACCAACTTCAGGATTATCTTCACAACCAGATTCATTCCAATCTTAGCTGAGAAGGAGAAGGAAAGGGAGTTCACCAACTTGATCCAAGGTAGCCTATTCATCATAGACTTTGGCTATAAGTTTCTCCTCCTGGAGCATTTTGGATACATGATGTCTGAGGAAAGATGAGTGGACCATTTTGTGAAGTGTCTACACCCCGCTATCAAGCCTCATGTGATGGCGAGCAAACCAACAACCTTCACTAATGCCTACAACACCATCATGGACATGGAGAGGATGGTGATGCCTGCCCAGAACCTGTCGAAAGGATACTTGGGTTTCACTAAAGGAACCTCTGGCCCAAAGAATGATCACAGAAAGGACAAGGACACAATCATGCCAAGGGAAAGTATGGAGGTAAAGGAAAACCCCACAATAAGAAAAACGATCCTGGCATCACACCTGCAAAAAATGGCATTCAGGAGAGTGTAGCTACAAGAAGAAGGTGTGTTACTATTGCCAGCAAGAGGGACACTTCCAAGACAACTGCCCTTTGCCAACTTGAAAGGCCCATGCCCTATAGAAAACAGCATGTAGCAGCCCAACTAGTAGTCGTAGCCCCACCTGCTGGAGAGCAAAGACAAGCTCAAGTTTTTACTATCGACAATGAGGAGGCTCAAGCTAATGATAATCAATTAATAGAGGGTAACAACCCTTAGAGTTTTCTTTCCTATTTAAAGATCAGCATGTAGTAGTCTGACATATTATGAAAACAATGTAGGCATGCTTCAGGCCATGGGACACAATGTAAAAGCTCTTTTTGACTCTGGTTCTACTAATACTTTCATTTTGCGAAATCTCCCAACTATGCTTTGTTTGGATATCAAGGATTTAGGATATATTTTGGATGTCACAACCCCGAGTGGTTGGATCTTTACATCTCTTTTGAAAACTCCAATAATACTTGTTAAGTATTTGGATCATGAGTTCCCTACAGATTTTATCCTCCTTGACATGAACGAATTTGATGTGATCATCGGTATGGATTGGCTCTATACTTATATGGCAAATATTGATTGTATGGAAAAGAAAATAATAATAAGGAGACCAGGTGATCCACCATTCACCATTATAGGTAGGAAGGATGCTACCACTAGCATGTATGTGTTAGCCTTGAAGGTGGAATGGATTATAACCAAGGGTTGTCAAGCTTTCCTAGGAGTCATTACCAAGTCAGAGCCTAAGGTGCAACCCTTAGAGGAAATAGAGGCAGTCAAGGACTACACAGATGTGTTCCCAAATGATTTTCCTGGGATTCCTCCTGAGTGAGTGGTATACTTTTCAATAGAGCTATCTCCCGGGACAAACCCTATTTTGAGAGAACCTTATAGGAAGGCCCCTGTTGAGTTGCTTGAGTTAAAGAAGCAACCGTAGGAATTGCTAGACAAGGGTTTTATCCAACCTAGAACATCACCATGGGGAGCACCAGTCCTCTTTGTGAAGAAGAAGGATGGGTTGCTTAGAATGTGCATAGACTACCAACTGATCAACCAGGCTACCATTAACAACAAGTATCCTTTACCCCACATAGATGACTTGTTTGACCAGTTTAAGTCTGCTCGAATCTTTTTAAAGATTGACCTGAGGTCTGGATACCACCAGTTGTGAGTTAGGAGTGAGGACATCCTGAAAACTAATTTTCGAACCCATTATGGCCATTATGAGTTTGTGGTTATTCCTTTTGGGTTGTCTAATGCCCCGAGTGTGTTAATGAACCTCATGAATAGTGTCTTCCAACCTTTCCTTGACTCTTTTGTCATAGTGTTCATAGATGACATCCTAGTTTACTCTGATGACCTAGACCAACACCGAGACCACCTGGGTAGAGTCCTTGATATTCTGAAAAAGCAAAAGTTCTACGGAAAATTCTCAAAGTGTGAGTTTTGGATAGACCGTGTCATGCTCCTTGGACACATCATATCCGAAGGGACCATCTCAGTGGATCCTACTAAAGTGTTGGCTGTGTGAGATTAGCCAACATCGAAGAACCCTTCAGAGATTCATAGCTTCTTGGGATTGGCTGGATATTATCAGCACTTCATAAAAGATTTCTTATAGCCTGCTTTTCCACTTACCAATCTCACCCAAAAGGATGAGAAGTTTGTGTGGTCAAACTTTTATGAAGCTCGATTCCAATACTTGTAGGAGAAGTTAACTACATCTCCAGCGTTGACTCTACCATTTGATAATGAAGGTTTAATGATATTCTTCGGTGCATCGAAGATGGGGCTTGGATGCATGCTGGAGCAAAACAAGCATGTTGTTGCTTATGCCTATAGACAGCTCAAGCCCAATGAAGTGAACTATCTGACACACAATTTAGAGTTGGTTGTAATTATACATGCCGTGAAGATTTGGCAAAACTATCTATATGGAGCCACCTTTGAAATCTTCACCGACCAAAAGATCCTGAAGTATCTCCGGATCAGTGGGACCTAAATGTGAGATAGAGACAATAGATGGAATATATGAAAGACTATGATTTTACCATCGCCTATCACCCTGGAAAGCAAAACGTTGTAACAGATGTCCTTAGCAGGAAACATCTCATATGTGTAGTTGTCTTGTCTAGCTAGTGGAGAGGACTGGAAGAGTTTTCCAGGTGGACTCTGTGTCTTCTAGAAGACTAGATTCGAGTGCCTAACATACAGATTAAACCAGACCTATTGACCGAGTTTGTAGCAACCCAATTATCCAGTCCATAGCTTGATAAGATGACAGGTTTGTTAGAGAAATCTTAGACCCATCTATCAGTGCGAGTAGATGGTGAAATCCACTACAAGAGTCGTATTTGGGTTCATGAAGATTCACCATTGAAGGATCATATCTTGCACGAAACTCATTATTCTAAGTACATGGTACACCCTGGCACTACCAAAATGTTTAAGGATTTTCAATGGCACTTTTGGTGGCCTAGAATGAAGAGAGATATAGTAGCATATGTGGCCAGTTGTCTCACTTTCTAGATGGTGAAGGCTGAACACCAATGACTCATTAGATTGCTATAGTTGATTGAGGTTCTTGAGTGGAAATGGGAACAGATCACCATGGAATTTGTGGTAGGTTTCCCCAAGACCAAGAGAGGTCATGACACAATATGGGTTGTGGTAGATCACCTTACCAAGTGGCACATTTCCTTGCCTTAAAGACCACTGCCAAAGTAAAAGATCTAGCTGAGCTTTATATCAGATAGATTGTATGACTGCATGGTGTTCTGAGTCAAATCATTTTTTATCGGGACCCAAAGTTCACTTCCATGTTGTGGAAGCAGGTGTAAGAAGAACTCGACATTAGACTAAAGTTTAGCACAAGTTATCACCCCCAGATAGATGGGTAGACAGAAAGAACAATCCATACTTTAGAGCATCTATTGAGAGCATGTGTGCTCAATTGGGGTAGATCATCAGAGATATACCTGGCCCTCACTGAGTTTGCTTACAATAACAACTACCAGGCTAGTATCAGGATGCCTCTGTATGAAGATTTCTATGGGAGGCTATGTCAGTCACTGTTTCACTGGGATGATGTCAGTGAGAGGACCTTGTTGATATTAGAGGAACTACAGTTGTATGCTGATAAGGTCACTTTGATCAAGCAAAGGCTAAAGAAAGACCAAAATTGACAGAAGTCGTATGATGATGCGAAGCAGATTGACTTGCACTTCACTGCGGGCGAATATGTGTTTTTGAAAATCCGACCCCTCTGAGCTATAGCTAAGAATATAGGAAAGTTGAGTCCCCAATACGTGGGTTGTTTAAGGTTTTGAAACGGATTGCTTAATCTGTTCATCATTTGTTCTTACCCCCTTAGTATAGTATGATGCAAGATGTTTTCCATGTGTCCAATCTGAAGTGCTTTGTAAAGGACCTGAGCCATGTGCTGAGCATTGAACCTATTGAACTCTAAGGGATCTTGACATACCCTGAGTAACCTGTGAGGGTACTGGATACCAAGGTGAAAGAGCCCAGGAATAAAAAGATAGAGGTGGTAAAGGTTCATTGGAAGCACCATGGGGAGGATGAAGCCACATGGGAGCTGAAGATGGGCATGGAAAAGGCCTACCCTGATTTGATTATTTGATTGGTTGAATTTTGGGGGAAAAATTCCTATAAGGGGGAGAAGATGTTATAAACTAGATTTTTGCTTGTATGGTTTAAAATACAATTTTCCCTTGAATGTATGTTTTCATGGATCCTACTGATTTAGTGAGTCCAATGTAATAAAAGATAAGGAAAGATAAAAGAAATATCATAATAAATAAAAAGGAAAAAGAAATAAAGATAATGGTGAGAATTATGTAGATTTCTCGAGAAGGTGGTATGAAAAGATTAGGTTTCAAATCCACTTGGTTACTAATAAGAAAAGAAATCCTAATAAAGGAAATTGAATAGAAAGAGAGAGAAAATATGAATAAAATATGCCTTTTGAATAGATAACTTGCATATGAAGAAAAACATCTCTTATTTTTTTATTTTTGACTCCAAACTAGGCATGCAAGTAAGTAAGGCTATCAAAAAGGTCCCTTTAAAATTTGGGATTAAGAGGATATATGGTTTCAAAGTTATGAATTTTTTAAGATATCCTAAAGTGAGAGGGACATACATTGATGTCATGATTTTGATCAGATTATAATTGAATTTAATCAAGAAAAAATGAATATGCACACGTGATGTAAGCCCTTGGATCTGAGCATCTGATAGCTCAAGATCATCATCCACGTCCATGTCATGCAGAGCGACTATAATAGGGACATTGCACATTCCAAGATGGAATGCTCACTACCCAGAGGATGAGCAATCTTGAAAAGAGTCTTGTTGGCTTTGGGAGTGCCAGATGCTTCGATTGATCCCAAATTCCAATGAGATTGGGACTGTCTCGGCAAAATGTCTGAATCGTCCACCGAGGGTACCTGAACCTCAAGCATAAATAGAGGGATACACCATGCCAGTAGAGCCACAACTTGCCTCAGAGAGGCGTCTTGACCTTGCGAAGAGTTCTAGGCAATCCATTGCAAGTTCCATATCGATCTTCACCATCAACTAGTCAGAGGTCTCTCTGGAGAAGATGAAGGTCGTCTTGATGCCTTAAAGAGCATGAAAAGCAATTGGTAGGCTCATTCAACTTGTGGAGTCACGATGGAGGTGAAGGTGTCTTCACTTGCACCAAAGCGAGTTGCAATCCTTGAGTCAACTAGGGACATGACTAAACTCATGTGATAGATTGCGTTAGAGGAAGAAGACAATAAGTTTGCAAATTATGGGATTGCCCCTCGATCGCCTTCAGAATAGGTATGAGTTTTTAGTCTTTTTACCCTTTTATTTTTATGCATAGCCATCCTCTTAGATGTGAGCCTAGCAGCTGAGGTGGCGAGCACCGATAGGCCGGCTTAGCCAGTAGGCGGGACCCAAGGTTGCTCTACCTATGTGGCGAGCCTTGATTGGTTAGAAAGTAATTAATTTAGGAAAATTATAACTAATTATGGGTTCATCATATCTTAAAGAGTTATATATGATTTTTTGATCATAAAAATATGTTGAATCCATTTAAAATAGAATTGAAGCATGGGTCTGCTTGTAATTTGAAAAGTGTATAAATATGCCATCTTTAGTGGTTTTAATAATGGGAAACCCTAAGTTTTGATGATAAATAGATCTAATGACGTTCCCTAAATATTTTGTGTTAAATATTAGCCTATTGACATAAAAAAGAGGGATTAGATCTAAAATGATAATCTTTGTACATAATTTGCTTAATTTAGGGTTCCATGTATATAAAAGTGCATCAATGGGCCTAGAAATCCTAATTTTGATATTTGTGAGTTTTAATGGTTTTAATTATGAAAATCCATTAGTAAGACAGAGATATGATGTTCTTAATCTTAATTGAGAATAAAGACCCTTAATGTGGATAATTTGAGTAATTGGGGTTTTATTAATAAGAAAAGTGCTTTTAGGGTTTGTTGACCTAAAAGGGGTAAAATTGGAAAATAGAACCAAGAAACCCTAAGGAAACCCTAATTGGACTTAGAAACCTTAGATTGGAATCCCAAGTCAACAAAAGATGTGTTGATGAGATTGTAACAATTAGATATCTATTGTTGGTTGATTGGTTGCTTGACTTGGTTGGTTGGACTTGGTTGGTTGGACTTCTTGATTGGTTGGACTTCTTGATTGGATAGGATATCTTGCATATTTGTGAGACTTTGACTCAGGTATGGGGTTACGCTTATGGCTAATCACTCTAGTTTTATGGTGATTTCTGAGGTTTTACCGATTGCTTGAAATTAATGGCATTGTTGACATTTATTTCATGCAACTATAAAGTGACTATGGCTATCACCATAAATATATATGTGCATGACAAGCTCAGATCGTAGTCCTCCTCTATAGCTTTGATTACTTGTGAGAGATGGATGACCTAGCTATTGGTCTACCCTTGGGGTAGGATCATCAAGTTATCATGAGTCGATGTTTGGTTTGCCTTTAGGTAGGATCATATGGCTATACAAATCTATGTCTTGGTCTACCTGTAGGGTAGGATCAAAAGGGACTATTTGAGATCTACCATGTGAGTAAGGTAGTATCCATGTCCAATGCAGGGAGAACATGCAGGCTAGGATATGTTAGGATTGAGTAGTTATCTTTAAGACTTAAAGTTTAATCTGTTAAACAATAATTTGGTTGTAATATGTCATTACATATAGATGAAAGCTTTTGGTACCCCCATATACCAGTATAATTTATTATACTAACCGATGTTTTGTTTTTCAGCATTTTAGGTCACATGCAGTTATATGCTTATCATAAACAGATAATCATTTAAAGTGACATTGAAAGAATAAAGTTAAATAAAGATTGGAGGATTGTAGATAGATAGATTCTTATATGGGGTAAAGTTCCTAAAATCCTACATTTTGCAAGGTATGTGACAAGAAGATTTTTATCATGTTTTAAGCTTAGTTGTGGTAGAATTATTTATTATTTTGATTATTTGCAAAACCATATGATCCTCTATTGGGATAATGACTCTAGATTCTTGGTCTTCCTTAATTGGGGGTTACCGAGGGGTGGGGTCATTGCATACACACTCTCATATGCATTAAGTAAATAACATCTTGAGTCCCTTGAACCCAGGAAACCCTAAAGTCCATAATGGTTAAAATTGAGGTGTCTAGGCTCAGGGTACGGGCATAATTACCCCTATCTGTCTTCATGATGGTTGAGGATCCCACTCTACCTGACCTTAATTGATCTAGAACTAGACCTTAACGTTCTCTGTTGAAACCCTAGAGTTTTCTAGCATCTCATCTCTTCTTTAAGGACTACCCTAAGATACCCAGTAGATGATTAATTAGCCTTCTCATCTCCTCATGTGGTCTTTCTCTCAAGACTATTTACCACATGATTTCTCGATAATGGGTATATTATACGTGGGAAAATTAAAATTTGTTTGACATGATTAAGATGATGATGCCATGATCTGACCTTAATTTGAAATTTTGATTTTGATCAATGTAAATTTTGAAATCAAATACTCATCTATGACCACCCATATCATATACACTCGATTTTGCTGAAACTAAACTACATACTCCCTATGTTTGAGGTAAATATTAAAAATCTTGATATGGTGAAATAAGGAGGATTTATACCTTATGCGTCATGGTTGATGAGGTCCCTATTTGATAAAGTCCATGTTTCCTTATTGTTATTTAAACCTCAAACATAGTTAAGAACATTGTTGCCCTATTTGACACATATCATGATCATGCTATCAAATGGTGATCCCATGGGACTCACAAAATCATGATGTGAAACTATGATGCAAAAGGCACTTTCCCTTTTGACGCCTCTTTGTAATCTCAATTTTGATGATTATGGACCTAAATCTTGCACTATTAATGCTTTAATTCTTCAAATGCCCAATCCAAATCCTCGATTTTCAAATCAGTCTGATTAAATGTCAGGTGCAACGACTAATTTAATCATTTCAAGAAATCAATCCAGAACCCTGCTTGGTTGAGAATTTTGTCGACCAACCATGTCTCAGTCGTGAATTTGTTGGGCCAAGTGTGAGTTAAAGGCTCAACTACCTTTCTAATGGCTAGTCACCAGTTTGAACTACTTGGTCCAACGGTCATGTATTCTTAGACTGAAGGTGTCTCGATCGACAATATTTTTGACCAAAAATGATTTAGAGCACAAATGTGTAAGATTTTTTCCGGTGCTCTAATCCTTGACCAAAGTGGTTCTTGGTCAAAAATGTCTTCCACCGATTATGTCTTGGTCAACTAATTTCTCTATTGAAAAATGTTACTGGAAACAATTGTGCAACTTTTTGAAACACTTATCAAATGATTCTTCTAATGAAGGATATTGACTCTAATCTCTAGGGGGATACTAACAAAGGCTTTTGTGTGGATAGAGGAAATCTAAGGCTTGATTTTACATGACTTCTAGGTACTTGTACATTATACTTTTTTACAAGCTATTACAAGTTGTATGAACATGTAAATACAAGCATTTAAGCATGTTAACTTCATCTATCCATTGAATGAGATTTTTTGGACCCTGAAACACTTAAATAGCATGTTAGATCCACAAGAATGAAATATTTGGTATAATAAAAATAGAGGATAAGATAATGTCCAATTTATCCAACAATCTCCTCCTTTTGTAGATGGCAAGCATTTCTAAAACTATAAGACAAATATTATAAAAGATGAATATCATACCTGAGAAGAACACATCCTTGAGTGGCATACAAATGTGTTCTAGTATGCTTGGAGAGATATGGAACATGATATCCATATCGTAAAGAGATTTAACATCAACTTTATTTTTTCAAGAGAGTAAAATCATGAAACCGTCGTGAAGCTCAAGGAAAAAATATTTTTCTTTATATTTTATTTCTCCCCCTTTCTCATCTCAAAAATATAGTCAGATAACTCCCCCTTAATAGAATACCCATGTTTTAAAGTATACAAACCAAAGTAAGTACAAAATGTCTAATGAAAGCCACAATCTCAAGACACATGCTAGAAACCAAGAATATAATGAAGAATCTTGAGCAAATATATCAAAGAAAACATCTTATATTGAAATAATAAGTAACTTCCTTCTAATATATCAAAATTGATCCAAATGAAGTGGTTTGGTAAATATATCAGACAATTTCTCTTACGTATCAACATGATGAAGAAAGATGTTATTCTTGGCATTATGATCTCTCAAAAATGGTGATGTCTAATTTCAATGTGGTTGGCACAGATGTGCAGAACAGGATTGTAAGCCAAATTTATCGCACTGGTATTTTTGCAGACTAATGGCGTAGAATAAAATATAAAACCATAATCATTCAAGACTTGTTGCATATAAAGCACTTGAGCGCAACACGATCCTGCAGCCATGTATTCAGCTTTGGTGGTGGATAAAGAAATTTTATTTTATTTCTTACAAAATAGAGAAACCAAGGCTCTTCCTAGCAATAACAACCACCACTTGTTCTCTTTTGATCAAGATGGCAGCCAACATAGTCGACATCAGTATAAGCTTTAAAATCCAATGATTGATCATTGGGATACCACAATCTAAAATTTATAGTGCCAGTAGGATATCTCCAAATTCTTTTGATGGCTTGAAAATGAGAATTTTTAGGATTCGATTGAAATCTAGCACAACGTCCAATGGCAAACATAATATCTGGTCTAGTTGCAGTCAAGTATATCAGGCTACCAATCATGCCTCTATGTAAGGAATCATCAATGTTCACATCTTCATCCTTATTAATTTTAGCGGAAGTAGCCATAGGAGTGGTAGCATGTTTGCAATTTTCCATGTTGAACCATTTTAAGAGTTTCTTAGTATATTTCTCTTAAATTATGAAAATTCCAGCATGCGTTTGTTTTATTTGAAAACCAAGGGAAAACATCAACTCTCCCATGAGACTCATTTCAAATTCTTTTTGCATGATATCACTGAATTGAGTATATAAGGAGTCATTTGAAGCACCAAAGATAATGTCATCAACATATATTTGAACAACTAGAAAATATGATAGATAAGATTTGAAAAATAATGTGGAATCTGACTTTCCAATAGAAAAGCAATTATCAAAAAGATAATTCTTAAGTTTTTCATACCAATTTTGGGGGACTTGTTTTAGACCATAAAGAGATTTATTAAGTTTATATGCATGATCAAGTTTGTTTGGAATTTCAAAACCAGGTGGTTGGGCAACATAAGCTTCTTCTTCTATGATTCCATTTAAGAAAGCACTTTTTATATCGATTTGAAAACGTTTGATGTCTTTATGGGAATCTAGAGCTAATAACATATGAATAACCTCAAGTCTAGTTAATGGTGCATAAGTCTCATCAAAGTCTATCCCTTCTTGTTTGTTGTACCCTTGAGAAACCAACCTAGCTTTGTTTCTAACCACTTCCCAACTTCATTAAGTTTATTTTGAAAAACCCACTTAAATCCAATTATGGTTTTACCTTGAGGTCTAGGAACTAAATCCTATACATTATTCTTAGTGAATTGATTTATCTCTTCTTACATACCAATTATCCCATAATCATCTTTTAGAGCTTCATTTATATTTTTAGGTTCAACAATTGATACAAAGGCCATGTTTGCAACATCCTTAAATGATGATCGGGGTTTTACTTTATCAAAAGGATTTCCTATGATTAGATCTTGATGAATATCTTTGATTATTCTAGGAATAGGCTATTGTGACTCATTATTTTGTTCAATTTTAAAAAAAATCATCTTTTGTTCATACGGCTAAGTCCTCAATTTGATATGTAATATCATTCAAGTTTTCATTTTCAATTTCATTTTTAGCACTTTGTGTTGTCATTTCATGAAATGTGATATGAATTGATTCCTCAACTTTCATAGCAATAGTGTTGTAAATCCGAAATGCCTTACTAGATGTTGAATATCCCAAGAAAAATCCTTTTTGTGATTTAGGGTCGAATTTATCTCTATCATCCTTTGTGTTCAAGATATAGCAAGGTGTACCAAAAGTATAAAAGTAGTCAACTCTAGGTTTCTTATTAAAGATGAGTTCATAAAGAATTTTCTTAAGATGTGAGTGAGTTGAAACACATTTTAATACATAGCATGCAATGTTTACTGCTTCGGCCCAAAATGTTTTAGGTGTATTATGTTCTAGTAGCATTATTCTAGCCATTTCTTGTAAGAACTGATTTTTTCTCTCAACTATCCCAATTTGTTGTAGGGTACATAGAGCTAAAAAATTGTGTATACCCTTTAGATGTACAAAATTCTTCAAAGATATGGTTTTCAAACTCTCCCCCATGATCACTCCTAATGGTGCATATTTTATTTTGTAGCTGATTTTCAATCTTTGAGTAGAATTGAATGAATATTCTAATAGTATCATCTTTTGTTGAAAGAAAATGCACCCAAGTATATCTACTATATCACATCAACAACCAAAAAAATACCTTTTACCACTAATAGATTGAATCCTCATGGGACCAAATAATTCCATGTGAATACATTCCATTGATCTAGTAGTACTAAGCAAAGATTTAGATTTGAAATAAGTTTTGATTTGCTTGCCTAGAGTACATGGTCCACAATTTTCAGCTTTATCAAAAAATGTTTAGGTAAACCACAAACAAAATCATATTTAAGCAATATTCTAATATCATATGAGCTTGCATGACCTATCTTACTATGCCATAATTGCAAAGATTCATCATTTGCAAGAATACATTTTCCAATAATAGCTTGCATAGAATTAGGTCTAAGTATGTAAATATTTCCTATTCTTTTTCCTTCATAAACAACACCATTAGTTTTTTCTATGAGCAACTTGCAGCAAGATTTGTTAAAAAGAACATCATAACCACTATCAAACAATTGACTAACACTAATTAGGTTGTGGTGTAATCCATCTAAAAATAGTACATTTTGATTTGAAGATTTGTACCAACATTACCTATCCCAATGATTTCACCATTGGCATTATCTCCAAATGTGACCATTCCACTCTTCTTTTCTTCAATTGTGTTAAGGGCCTCCTTGTTTCCGGTAATATGCTTGGAGCAACCACTATCAACCACCCAATCCTACAAGATATGAAGGTTTTTGGTACCCATGTTGTGGTCCTTTTGGTTAATAACATTAATACGTATGCCTTAAATATTCTAACATTTTGATTAAAAGAAATGAATCGATATGATGAGAAATTTACATATTCAAAATATCAATGTTAATTACAAGTAAATGATTTGATTTGCAAGAAAATAGTTTTGTCAGGCTTGTTTTCAATCGACCTTGACTTTGACCGGGAGGCCCCTCAATCGAGATCGTAGTCAATCGAGAGGCAGTTCTACATATTTCCAAAAAAATACAACATTTCTTGTGTGAACAAGATGTATCATTTTCAAATACTTTAATCAAAAATTTCATAAGTAAATAATCAAATACATATAAATATAAATTTTAAAGCTTATTTCAGTTGAGATAACACACATGTGAATTTCACAATGACGTTTAAGTCTAAGCTCAACAAAGTGTCTCAAAATATCTAAGTTTGGGGTCCTGGGATCCAAACAATGTCTTTCTTCTTCTTGTATTCACAAGATAGTGAATAATGTCCAAGATGTTAGCAGTAGAAACAAGAAACAAAGTCAATTTGATTTCTCTTCTTAACATTTTGGGTATGTGCTATATTGTTTTTGGGCACATAGATGGTCTTGGTTCTATGGGCTTGTGTTTTTCTAGATCTAGACTCTTGAAAAGATTTTTCTTTGGGTAAATAGCCTAGGACTCTTCTTCCAACCTATCTGGAAGTGCCTTTCAAGATTCTATTAAGGATATCATCATGTTTTAAACTATCAACATATTTTTGTGATTCAGCAATTGTAGCAATTTTCTTTGTAATATCTAGATTGGCTTGAGCAAAATCTGAATGTAAGGTATCTCTTTCTCTAACAGTGATATCATACTCTAAATGAGTGCATAGAATAAGTTGAGTTTGGTAGTCATTTATCTTAGCTAGCAATTAAACCTTTTCTTGAGAAAGAAGATCATTTTTATTTTCTAAGACAAGTAACTTATCCTTATAGTCATCAATAGAAGCTTTCAAAGAAAATTTTTAGAACTAAGACACTCATTTTCTAAAGTAAGGAAATATAGTTTAGCATGCAATTCATCATTAATTTTAGAGATTTTTTTTAATTTTCTTTTGCAATCAACTTATTTAGTATGGGTTTCTTCAAGACTATTAACTAGATTATTTTTAGATAATTCAAAAATATATACCTCATTTGAGTCTTCATGTTCATTCTCCTTTGCCATGAGACACTACACTTCTTCCTCTCCACTCTCTCTATCATCACTTGATTCATCCCAAGCCGCTTTGTAGGTTGTCTCCCTTGTCCTTCTTCTTGAAAGAAGATTTCTTTCTTGATTTTAGGACACTCATTCTTTACATGTCACTTCTTACCACATTCAAAGCTCCTAAGGGAAGTTGAGGAAGAAATAGTATAATTTTTTTAGATTTATACCTTTTATATTTCTTACCATTTATAATGAGTGCATCCTAATCATCATCTGCTTCACTTGTCTCACCACTTTCTTGAGTGATGACCTTTGATTGAGCTTTAGTTGTAGCCTTTAATGCAATATCAGTTCCACTCCCTTTTTGGAGTTTGACCTCCAGTCTTTTTTCTTCTTCAAGGGTGACCTCATGTGTCTCAAGGTTGCCAATGAGATGCTCCATCATCAATTTGGTAAGGTCATTGGCTTCTTCAATGGTTTTCACCTTAGGCTTTTACTTTGGAGGCAAAGATCTTAGTATCTTGGATACTTGATATTCTTCAGTAATATACTTTCCCAAAGCATTCTAGCTATTAATGATAGGAGAAAACCTAGAATACATCTCACTTTTAGATTAAATTCACCAATGGATATTGAACAACATAAAATGCTTACAGTCTTGGCATTGAGTGGATACTTCTTTACCGACTCCGGATCCCACTTATCATATTTTGTATTTGGAAGCTCATATGGATGAGTCACCATTTTCCATAGCTCCAAGCTTATCCCTTGGAAGTAGAATTGCATTCTCCTTTTCCAATAGGTGTAGTTTAATCCATCAAATAGTTGTGGTCGGCTCACGTACGTCCCTTCAAGGTTGAGATTACTAAGAAAATTTTCCCCCATGCTTCAAGACTCATGGGAGCTCCTTGAGGACCTTCTCTGATACCAGTTAAAAGATATAGAGGGGTGAATATATTTTTTGATAATTTTAAATTTTAATTTAAAACTAATATTGCAAGAAGGAGAGGGATACAAGGAAGAGACTTGCAACTTAGAGTGGTTCCACCCTTCAAATCGAAGGATGTCAGTCCACTACCCAATTATCTCCAATTGGGATTTTACAAGTGATCAATTTTATTACGTCTCAAGGAATTACAATAACTTCACCTCAAACTCTTCTTTACCAAGATGCGAAAGAGAATCCAAGAAAAGGATGATGATCCACCTCTACCACCTTGATGCATCCTTCACCTCCTTGAAGTAGCGTCAATCACTTTGGAGCAGCCTTCAACCCTTGAAGTAGCTTGAATCACGTAGAAGCAGCCTTCACACCTTTAACTATATCCAAGCAAGATCCCTCAGACAACCTCCCATACTTGGAGCAGTTGAGGACAACAATTACATCAACTTGAAGAAGTATATTGGAAGAAATAAAATTACACCAATGTAGTATAATGCTTTAATCATATATTAAGCGTTAGTCCTCCTAAACACTTAGGATGGAGGTTGCTAGGTGGTCACTAAGAGATTGCAGCTATAGGACACTAACTTAGAGCTCAAAGAAGAAGATTCCAAATGTAATTTAGCTCTTTTGCTCTCTTGAATGACTGCTCAAGTGTAGCTTGTGTGTCTTTGTTGTCCTAAGGTCACTTCTATTTATAGGAGTGGCTTCCAAGTGACTAGGGTACCTTAGGAAAGTGTCTAGAGGGTTCTTAGTAAAGAATTAGCCATTTTAGCCGAATAAATGTTAGGTGTAATTACTAATTTAGTGTTTTCTAGAAATCAGTCCAGAACCCATCTCGGTCTAGAATTTTGTCGACCGACCATGTCTCAGTCAAGAATTTGTTTGACCAAGTGTGAGTTAAATGCTCAATTACCTTTCTAACAGCTAGTTATCAATTTGAACTACTTGGTCTAACAATCATGTATTATTGGACAGAAGGTGTCTCGGTCGACAATATTTTTGACTGAAAATGATTTAGAGAACAAATGTGTAAGATTTTTTCCAGTGCTATAATCCTCGACCAATGTGGTTCTCGATAGACAATTTCTTAGACCAAGTATGCCTTGGTCGACTAGTTTCTCAAACAAAAATGTTATTGGAAACAAGTGTGAAAATTTTTGAAACACGTATCAAATGATTCTTCTAATGAAGGATAATGACTCTAATCTCTAGGGGGATCCTAACAAAGGGTTTTGTGTGGAGGAAATATAATTCTTGATTTTACATGATTTCTAGGTACTTATATATTATGCAATTATACAAGCTATTACCAGTTGTTCGAACATGTAAATACAAGCATTTAAGCATGTTAACTACATCTATCCATTGAATGTGATTACCTTGGACCCTGAAACACTTAAGAAACAAGTTAGATCCACATGAATGAATAGTTTATCATCACCAAAATAGACGATAAGCTAATGTCTAATTTTTCCAACAAGCCCATGTACTCCCTATCTCCTATATATAGGAGACCCAACACTCTTATTTGTTTTACTGAAAGGTAAACTTTATATATGGTATCAGAAGAAGAACCCTAATCCCCCTATATGTTCCCTTCCCTATCTTCTTCTTTCCCAATAATATTATTTTTGACTTCATAATGACTGTGATATGATATTGCACGTTACTCTTCTATTATCCTACTATAACAAGTGATTATCATGTTTTCTTTTTGCATGTTGTGTGGGCAATCCTTGGTAATTTGACTTGCAAGCTACTCCACCTCCTTCAATTGATGTCCTCTTGGCTATGATATTAGAAAGTATATTACAACCCATCCTGCCTCATCTCATGCATTGTTGTCTCCTCTTGTCTATAATGTGATTTGTTTACCATACAAACAAAACAAAAATGAGCAACTTATTGCGGAAGTAGAAAAAGCTGACAATGTTCTCTGTTGGCCATCAATAAATTAGTTTTCTTTGCATCAAGAGTACAACCTATTATTAAGTGACCATGTAAAGTATACGGGGTGGTTTATACTCCTATACTCTTTTTGGTGTTCTAGTAATATTTTACCTTATTCAAACAAAAAGAGATAAGATTACCATTATGAAAAAAAGCAAGAAAGACAAGACCCCGTTTTAGTATATAAAGCACCCAAAAAAGAAAGGGAAAAGATTTACTTTTTCTTCCTCTCTTTGTGGTTCCCTTAATGCACATAACAGAGTGTTTTTCTTAAAATTTGTGGATTTTATGTTCATTATTTTAAGGTGACATTAATTTGGTAGTGCTTTCTATTTTCCCATCAAGATCCATTCTGGTAATACAACTCCTCTTTCTGTCGAGTTTCATTTTGATAGTACTATTTTTTCCTACCAAGCTCCATTCTGGTAGTTCTACTCCTCTTTCTACCGAGTTTCTATTCATGTAGTATTTTTTGTTCGATTCTATTTGATGTATTGTGCTATATTCCTTTACTTTTTTTTGTACCATGCTAATTCTGGTACTTTTCCTTTTATTTGTAGCATGCTATTATATGTGGTATTTTACTCACCTCATCATGGGTGATGCTGCTAAAACAACTATCATTTACAATGATATGGTGTAGAAAATTGTTGTTAAACTTAACGATGACAACTTTCTCCAATGGATGAATTTTTTTTAGACATTTCTTGAATCACGGGGTAAACTCAAGTTTATCACTGAGGATGCCCCTGCTATACCAAGCACTGCATGGACTATAGAAAATAGCTAGGTTCTCTCCTAGCTTTAGGGGTGTATGGAGTTTGACATTGCCATCAAGTATATGCGGCACAAGTGTGCCAAAACAATGTGGGACGAAATGAAGCAGTTCTTCACTGAGAAGGATTACTTCTTGTACATCTATAATTCCATGGACAAATTTTTCTTCAAATATCAAGTGGTTTGACCCCTGTCCAAGTAATATGATGCAATGAAGGCTCTGTCTAACCAATTGAATTTTTTCTTCCTGATGACCTCTGTATAGGTCACCAAAGAAAGAGAAACTCTCCTCGTTGGGTACTTCTCAATGGGCTTCATCCTTGCTTTGTAGATGTTTAACAACTACTCCTAGTTGGTGCGATCATTCCATCCATAGACTAGGAATATGCACACCTGGACAAGTCTGAAATACTTTCTCATTGCATTTCTCCTACTGTTGAATTTGAACCTCCATTAATAATGACTACGGAAGTCAGAGGTCGTGGTTGTGGATGAGGCCAACACCCAAAGTGCACTTATTATGGCAAGTTGGGCAACACTGAATATGTCTGCCACTCAAAGTATGGATATCCAACACACTATGGAAGAGGACATGGTAGAGTCTCTACCCACATTGGTCAAGCATCTTCCCTGACAATTGGTAATGCACATCCTTCACCACAGGTTTCTTCTCAAACTTCTCATGTCTCATTTTTTCATGAGCAATACGAAAGCCTTCACTAACCTGCCTAATATTATGGGGATTCTTCCTTCCACAACAACATTATTGTGTCTGCCTATTCAGATTGGCAAGTTGGGGAGTTACCTATTATCGGTTCTTCTACCTACCTAACCATCACTTCTGAAGGTAACTTTCAGACGTCCATGCTTGCTGCCAATTTTAACTAGATTATGGATTCAGGTGGGACTCAACATATGACTGGAATGCCCCATATTTTAACCACACCATGTTTTTTTATCCCTCACTCCTCTATCACCATGGCAGATGGGTCGGTTAAATGAGTAACTTGGTGTGGAATTATTCCTATCTCTTCTAAAGTCAAGCTAACAAATGTCCACTTTGTTCCAAACTTTCCTTACAATTTGACGTATGTAGAAAAAATTGTTGTTTTTGCAAATATTTTGTAACTTATGGTTCGTCTGGTTTTATTTTACATGATTGGAGGAATTTTATGATGATTGCACATGGAATATGCTCTGGTGATCTCTACTACTTCTTCACCCACCCTCCAGCCTTCTACAAGCCCTTCTTGCCTCCACACCACTTCAACTACATCTACGTCATAGCCATTTACCTTTAGACAATCTTAAACTATTAGACAATTCTTTATCTCTTGTTCTTCCATTCAATGTAATACCTATCAGCTGGGGAAATGTGTGTTAATCTCAGCCCGTATCTGTACACAATCATGTTATATGTATGACATAGTTCATACTGATGCTTGTGGTACATTTAGGAATAGCAATTACAGTGGCCATATTTATTTCTTAAGTTTGGGGATGATTTCATAGAATGATGTGGCTTTACTTACTTCACACTTGTCATGAATTCTTTACATTAATTTTCAAGTTTCTGAAGTTGGTTTTGGCTCAATTTTCAGTGTCCATTAAGATACTTTGAATAGACAATACCCTTGAATATACCCAAAATGTTGTCACCTCCTTTTCCCATGATGTAGGGATGATCATCAACACTCGTGCACATACTCTCCACAACAAAATGGCACTGCCGAGTATAAAAATTGTCATTTACTTGACATTACACAATCTCTTCTCATTCATACCAACTCACATAAGTATTTTTGGTCTGATGTGGTCCTAACCACTTGCTTTCTTATTAATCGCCAACCTTCATATGTTCTTAGGAAGTGAACTCTTTTTTCCATTATCTATCCTCAATCGATGTTGTTCCCTCTACTACCTGGGTTTTTTGGTTGTCTCACCTGAGTTCATAATTTTGAGCTCAAGATTGATAAACTTTCACCCCGAGCTATCTGAACAACATTTCTCAGTTATCCTTGTTCACAAAAACAATTCAAATGTCTTGAACCTAACTTTAGCAGAATCTATATATTTATGGATATCATCTTTCATGAGGATGAAATATTCTTTTTATCCATCTCACTCCCCATTGACCATAGTGATACTATGGTATTGTTGCCTGATCCATTCATCCCATCGACACCACCATCATCTCCACCATCCACAACACCACACCACTACATGGAAGATGAGTCACCAGCTACATTTGCTTCATCATTGTAAGTTTTAGACCAATCCAATCTATCAGTGTCACTATGCAAAGGCATACACTCTTGGACTATCAAGCATCCCATTTTCAACACTTGTTATCAAACACGTCTTTCTTCTTATGCCTCATCCTTTGCTACTGCTCTGGACACAACATATGTGCATAAGTGTTCAGTAGAAGCTCTGTGCCAAATTGGATGGAAAGCTATCATGATGGAAGAAATACAAGCTCTCCACAAAAACAAGACATGGGATCTTGTGACACCACCAACATGAAAAAATATTGTAGGTTGTCAATGGGTTTTCTCTGTAAATCATAATTCAACTGCTTCTATTGAACAACTTAAGGCGTGCCTAGTTGCCTAAGGATTCACCCAAACCTTTGGTGTAGATTACTTTGAGACATTTTCTCTAGTATAATGGATTGCATCCATCCGCACTCTTATATCCCCTTGCACCTCACCTTAACTGGCCTCTTTACTAGCTTGACATCAAGAATGCATTTCTTCACAGAGATCCCCTAGAGGAATTCTACATGTAGAAACTGCTCATGTTTGTTTCTAAGAGGTCATCGTCTCACAAAGTATGTCATCTACAACGATCTCTCTATGGCCTCAAGTAGTCTTCAAGGGCCTGATTCAACAAGTGATGTTCTAACTTAGCTTAATTTTCAAACATCAGCCACAAACCACGCATTATTCTTCTCTAAGTCCTCTAAACACCATCTTATTGTTCTTGTCTATGTTGATGACATCGTCATCACCAGAAATGATATGATCGGGATATCCCAGCTGAAGAAGTCTCTACATGCACATTTCTATAAGAAAGACTTGGGCACCCTATGATACTTCCTCAGAATCAAAGTCCTCTGCACAACCTCAGGGATAAGTCTATGATAGTGACATTATGTTGTGTATCTGCTTCAAGAGGTCAACATGGCAAAAGCCAATCCAGTCTCTAACTCGATGGACTATCATATAAAATGTATGCATGTAGGAGAACTCTTTGTTGATCTGGAGAAGTATTATTGTATAGTTGGAAAGCTAATTTACTTAACTATTACTCGACCAAATATTACCTATGTTGTTGAGATAGTCAGTCAACACATAAATGCACCACTACAGGTCCACTAGTCAAGCGTTTAATGCATTCCTTGCTATGTAAAGAGTGCTCCAGGATGAGGATTTCTCTACACACATCCTAAGTTTAAGGTAATTCCATCTTCGAACATGCATATGTGGATTGGGTTGGTGATTCTAAAGACCAAAGGTCGACTTCCAAATATTGTGTCATGATTGGCACTCACCCAGTTTCTTGTAGAGTAAAAATAGGATATGATAGCCCCCTCCAACACTGAGGTAGAATATCAAGCCATGAATCATGCATGTTGTGATCTACAGTGGGTCTGGTCCATACTGACTAAGTTTGGAATTCTTTTAAAAACTCTATCTACTCTATATTGTGACAACCAGGCGGCTATACACATAACTAATAATCCAATCTTCCATGAGCACATAAAACACATTGAATTTGACTGCCATTTTGTGTGGGGCCTAGTCAAAGCCAAATAGATCATCACTCCTCACATTAGGATAAGTGATCAAGTTGTAGACATTTTTACCAAACCTCATCCTCCTACTTTATTCAAGTATATAGGCATGTTGGGATTCCACAATGTTTACTCTCCAACATGAGGGGGAGTGTTAGTATATTTGATTAGTTGGGCTTAGGCCCATTGTATTTTCCCTTATCTCTATTTATCCCACGTACTCCCTAGCTCCTATATATAGGAGACCCAACACTCTTATTTGTTTTACTTAAAGATAGCCCTTTTATAAGGAGAATCTCACAAAAAAGAAGAACCAAAGATGAATGCAATTAGTAGATAAACTAATCAGGATGGTTGGAAGATTCAAGTAAGATAAAGAAGATTGGGAAACAAGGGCCTATCATGAAGGAAGGCTAATGGGTGATCATTAAAGCTCAGTAAGTCTTTGCTAAACTTGTGTGACTACCTTATACATAAAGGGGAGGTCAGGAATGGCGTTATGGGGTGAATCTAGCAAGAAGGACTCCTTGAGTTGAGGAGAGATCTAGGAGAAAACATGAGCCAATATCAACCCGGAAACAATTTACTAGAAGGTAGTAGGTGGTGGAGGAAAGAGGAATCGGGGATTCATACAGTGTGGTTGCAATGTCTACTCAAGGATTCGGGGAAAGAAGATGGGATTGGATAGAGGTGTAGAAGAAGTTTCAATGCAATCATCCAGAGTACAATTTTACCATGGGGTCGGCCATGATTGAAAGTCATTCTTATACATGTGAGGTTTGGCAAAGTGGCTTTAGGAAAATCAACATAGAGATATGATTTAGGGTTTTCCATTAGGAAAGGAAATAGGTGGGAAAACTCATAATCATTTGATGAAAAATAGAATGGGGAAACCAATAAAGAAGGAATCATTAGAAAGTGTTAGGTGACGAGAAAAAAGAAAGGTAAATAACCTTCACTGTACGAACAAACTGAGTCTCCTATGTAAGGTAGGAGATGAGTTGATCATTCTATAATCTAGATCCAATGGTTGGTACAAGTCACACATCCAAACAAAAATTTGGAAACTAGTAAACCATATAATGGAAACCCTATAACTCCAAAAGGTCTATATTACATATATAAAATTGGAAACTTATGGTAATCAATAATATCAATCTAAAATTAACATATTAGGGTAGTTTTAATGTGTTTTCTTTACTACAATAGGTCATATACCAATAACCAATAAATCTTAAAATTCACATATAGAATCATTTTAGTATGTAAAATATGACTCTAAATTTAGTTTCCACTTTTGTATTAATCCATTATGTTATTTTATATTTTGGATTTTAACTTATATTTTCTTTCGTAGTAAAATTAAACATCTATGATTATCCAAATAAAATGAGACTTAGCCCACAAACTAGGTAAAACATGAGGAATCTTAATATCACATTATCTTCTACTTCTGGCATTGTTTACTATGTTATCAAAAAAATTAGACTTAAAATATGTCACTTCCATATTTATTCACCAAATAAATTTCTATCAATAATATCTTGACATTAGATTCATTTTTAGTATTATGTCCAGATGGTGTACTTTCCTTAACTCGTGTATGGAACCACACCCTTTATTTTGTTCAAGAATCATTTTTAAAATCATTTAAAGATATTATTATTCAATTAAATATAAGTTATTTTCCACCAATGATTATATTCCATTTAGGCTCAGCATTTCCCATCATTATTGTTGATATAAAGATGTTCCATCTTATTTTAAGCTTTATCATTGTCATTAGTTGATTAGTTATATTACATGTGAACATGTTAATGTACATGTATTATCACTTATATAAATTTACAACATGCCATATTTTATGATATGTGTCTCCAAAATATAGTTTACATTTTATTAGCCCCTTTACCAACTCCTGTGTAACAAATCTTAAGTTAGAGTTTATTATGCTAAAAGTCCAACTACTTACTATTCAACAATACTAACTATTTTTGCACTGCCTAGTGGTTATGTCTATCTTTCCTAGGTTAAGGGTGAAAGATTCTATCATTCAAGTTGTACAAGTCCTAGTATACATTTATAACTTGTTACAAACTACCCTAATCATTTATCAAATTTCATCATTTCCACTTTCTTGTTAATTTTATTCAAGTGTAGAATAGTATAACTTATACAATGTTTTAGGGTAATCTTAAGAGCTATGCCCAAAGGTACATAACTCATATAATTAGGTTTTTGGGAATTAAGAAGGAACATTTCTATATGTTACAAGATCACTCATATCCTGGGGGTAAAATTTTCATGTGCTTGTGGTAATTGAGCATTTGTGACTACTATCATGACCAAGTAATTTATTATTTCGAATTTTCCTTCTGATATATTTATCTTTCTTCAGTATTTTATTTTAGCATATTATCTATGATTTTCTATTATTTTAAACTCATATGATGGAAACTTCTTGTTTGTATGTTGCAAATTTAGAGTGTGAACTATCTATTGCATGTAAAAAGATTAAAAATTAGTACAGATTTGCCTCTTTTCATGTCATGAACTGGGTTCCTTGAAGATATTCATGAAGCATCTTACTCTTGATTTGGTTAATAGTTAAACAATATTAATCTATATTTATAGGTACATGTTGATAAGGATGATTTGGGATAAAAGAACTATTCACAATGTGTGTTGCTTAAAATTTAGTGCCAAGCTCCATTTATCTCCTTGAACTTGCTTAGCTGGAATTGGCATATCTAAAGTTGAGTTCAATTTTTTAACATGATCCAGTAAAATACCTCACACTTGAATCATTGATTATTATAATAGCTTGAGGCTTGATTTGTGTTACTTCTCTAAGAATATGACCTAAAGCAAATAATACTTGTGAATATTGAACTACAAGTAATTATTGTGTAATCTGGTTTAGTTTAATTGTATGCACACAATTTATGCATCATGTCACCCATGTATGCAAATGGGTTTTATATGTCACGTGAAGTTTCGCCCATCCAATTTTTGTCTCATATAGACTAAGAACATATTTGTATTGTACCAGTAACACTAAGACTTGTATCGTTGAGCTTCTATGTAAGACCCCTGACCTAACCTCTTGCTTGATCTCATTTTTTTAGCATAATAAGATGCTTATAACCTTAATATAATCATTTGATATGCCTTAATAACATGTGAAATTCTTATGTTTTTAGTTTGGTCCAGTTTGCTTGATGTTTGAGCTAGTTATGTTGTATGTGTGCTTGTTTTGGACCAAGTTGCAATTTACCCATGTTGAGGGTTTGTCTTGAAATTTGTCATATGTTGGATGTGCCTCCTATGTTTTACAATCATGAGAGAGAGAATCATGCATAGGGGCAACTACTTAGACCTTAGTTGATGTGATGACATCATGTGTGTTGATGCTAGGGTTTGCATGGTTTGCATGTATGCTTGTGTTGATGATCCTTTTTGTGTAGAGGTTGATGTTCTTGGTGTCCCTTTTGAGTGTTTTGACCAAAGTGTTCTTCTTGGTGAGTTTGTAGAGACCCGTGTTCTTTGATGTTTATCTTGGTTGCTAGGTTTTGCTTGTGCTGATTTTGTAATGACCAGTTGTTTTGGGTGTCATGGGTAGAGGTCCCTGCCATGTCAATCCTTAGTCTTGCTTCGACCATTTGGGTGTATTGGACCAATTGGTTGCTACAAGACATTGTTTTTATCATCCTTTCTTGCATGCATGTCTTGAGTGCTTGCATGGCTGAGGTTTTTTGGGAACAAGTGTCATGAGAGGCTCTAGTTTCTTGACACCTCATATCCCCTCACCTCTCTCCTATCCTTAGGTACCTATACCTCTTCTTTCACATGCAAGTAACCCTTTTAGTTCTCTTCTTCCTCTCTTCTTGCTTGGATTTAGCCCTTATGCTTGGTGGTGCTTTTGGAGGTTCTTGGGCTTGAAGAAGGTGGTGAAACCTTAGCTTGTGGTGATCTAGGGTTGGATCGTCTCTCTTTGTTGATCCTTTGGTGATCCTTGAGCTTGTTAAGTAGTTTAATCTCCTTGATCTTTCTTGAGGAACTTCTCTCCAATTGAATTCGGATCCATGGTTCTCTCATGGTAGCACCTAAGTGAGATGAAGATCTCCTCTTTTCCCCTTTATTTTTCAGTTTAGGGTTTGTACCCTCTTCTCTTTGTGCATCTTTTGACCTTCTTTTGTACTTCTTCTCTTGAGGTGATCTTGCTTGGCCGTGGATTTGATCCAAGATTGGCTTTCCTTCTCTCTCTTAGAGCTTTGTGAATTTAAGGTTGATCTTAATATCAAGGTGGGTTATATAACTCTCCCCTCATCTATTGTTGCACTTGATCTTGCATGCATGTTATCATAACTCTAAAATGTGGTTGTAAGTTGCTTTATGATGATACTTGTTTTAGGGTTTATGATTTCGTAGTAATGTATCATATATTAGCTCTTTATCCTAAATCCTAGTTCATGTACCTGATACCTAGTAGATGATGGATTTGATGGTTGTTACATGCATATTGAATGTTAGTTTTATCACTATGTTTATGGTTCATCTATCATATACTAGAAGGAGGTTCAATTTCTAGCATGCATGAGCCTAATGATTAGTTTCTTCTCTCATAGCATGGTTTTCTTTGTTGATCTTTTTGATGGTCATTTTATGGTTTTGATGGTCATCTTTTTCATGACGTTTCACCTTGGTGATGCTTGAGTTTCTTGATATTATACACATGTTTTGATCGATATGCATCCTTGGTTCCTTGGGGTCGCTATGACCATGTTGGTGGTGAGATTGGGTTTTGGTTTGGTCGCCATAACCCTAACCCTATCTACCTTGGTTTCTACACATGAATATTTGTTGTAGATGCTAGGGTAGTTGTTTGAGGATGGTCACTATGTTGGTGATGTGTTTTCAGTCACCATGTGTTGTGTTGTTGTGTTCATTATGTTTTGTTGTGGGTGATGGTCGAAGGGATGGGTGTCGGTCACTACATATGTGATGCTATGCATGTGTTTCAGTAACTACCTTTAAGAACTCTTGAGGTCACAACGTTTGGCAACACCTATTGTGGTCGCAATGTTGTGGTTGTGAATTGGTCGCTACACCTTGATAAATGGTTGGTCGCTACATGGGAGGTCACTGCATGTGCTACGTGAGTTGGTTGCTATGATGGGATAATCTTAGTGGTCGCTAGGGCATCCAATTCCTAGTGGTCTCTAGTGGTGGTGTATCTCATTTGGTCACTACATGGTGATGGTCGGTACAAATGATGATGTACCTATTTGGTCGCTACACTTTGGTGGTTTCCTTGGTCGTTTGGTATCATGATGACGTTAATTTGAGTCTTTGTGCTCAAGAAGGTAGGAAGTGATGAGAAGGGAATGATGTTATGTGAAACTATGAAACCCTAATATGTTAACCATGAGAAATCCTAAACATAAACACATGATATAATGTTTATCTTGCTTGAGTGATAAACATGATATTAAGTATTTTTTCTCTCTTCCTTATGTAACCCTAATGTTGCAGTTTGAATGAACATCATATATGTGATTGCTATGATATCTCTTATATAACACATGGTGATGATTATGATCCTTTATGAGGGATGATGAGGTAATGGTGTGATATAGGAACTTTATGATTGGGTCTTGTGACTTGGCAGAGGCTTTATGCCTAGTTTGAGGTGATATCTTCTAGTGATGTGATGAGGGATGGGGATACCATGATGGTATGATAATGGTGATGGCCTGGTATGAGGTAGTGAGACAATATCAATATCATGTAGTGATAAGATCAACTTTATGCTTAATACGTTTTATATCTTCTAATGTTGTACTCTACCCTAATCTTTGTAGAATTTGTTTAGGGTTTGAACTTTATAACTTGATTGATGTATTAAAGATACCCAATTGGATTAACTAATAAGTGAAACCCTAATCATGTAGTTTCCTTGATCCATAGATCCATCTTCAACATCACTACTTGTTGGATGGTGAAACGAGTAATTCCCGAGAAAAACTTGAAGTGCATATTGGTGGTTATGTGGAGGTGCAAGTTGAGGGTATATCCTTACATCCACAATTATAGTTTATGGAGGCTGACTGCGGTCATACCCCAATAGGAGAAGGACTGTGGTTGTATCTCAATATATGATGTGATAGAGGAGAGCTACAGTTGTACCTCATATGATTGGGTTTGTATACCCCATTTTCTAGTGCCATTCCTATATACCAAGGCGGACTAGACTATTTTGGTAGTTTAACTCTATATGTCACTACAGTGAACTTGGACTAAATGAGGGTGTGGCAGATCATAGAAGTTTGTCCCTCCTAGATCTTGTATGGCACTGATTTCAACATAGTAGTGGTCAGTTGGAGCATGAGTGGTATACCTCATCTGCATAGAGCATTAAGAAAATACGTAATGCAGCTGTGGATGTTTCCCTTTTCCTTGTTTCTATATTGCTTAGTAGCTATCTTTTATACATGTTTTTCCTATTCCTTGTAGAAGTATATGATGTTCTACTGATTAGATATAGATTCTTAAACTTCTTAATCTGTGTTATCAGTTTTAAATTATTCTTTTAGCTGAATCTTCTCTTAAATCTTAACCTACTATAAATCTATTTGTATCAGCAATAGTTGTTGGCGGTGAGTTATGTCTCTCACTGGGACGTCAGTCTCACCCCATGGATTTCCACATCTTTTAGGAGGTCATGTATGCCGTGGTAAAGATCGTGCGGTTGAGGAAGAGAAGCAAGGAGAGCAGTAGATGTTGAAGGTTGGATATGTTTCTAGTATTTTGTATTAGAGTCCTATGTGTCGTCCTTGTACTTTGTTGGGGGTGTTTTTTAGATGGTGTATATCGATAAGTGGTTTTTGGTAGTATTCCATGGTTTTACATGTATGGATGGTGTATATGAACATGTTATCCATTATAACATGTTTGTAGCAAGATGACCATTGTAAAACAATGTATATACTGTTACAGTATGATATGTGATACATGTGGCACAGTTATGGACCTCAATGTAATATGCTCTGCTTTTGTGGTTATATAAAATCAGTTTTTCTTTATTGTGTTTTCTAGTTACCTGGATGTTTAGTTGTTAATTTTGCACTTTAGTTTTGAGTTATCTCACTTCTATGTGACCGGTGTGTCACATTGTGACATGCTCATTGTAGTATCTTGGTGGGTGCAAGCCAAGTTATTTAGGAAAAAGGTCAAATTGTGAAAATTCGTCGACCAAATTGTTATGAACAAAAAAGGTTCTTTATCGATTGTTACCCTTTTAGATTATTGTATAATTGTTTCAATCATCTAGATTCATGTAATATTTATAATTATTGTTATTTATTTCTGGACTTTTATGGTTTCCATTTCCAAGTTACCTTTAATTAGTAATGCTTAGTTTTTTTAAAATAATCATATTTTTGTCTATCCTTGGGTGTTATATCTTAGTTTTTGATTATGTATCTGAATTGAGCGATATTAAAAAAATAGGTATAATCATTCCATTGGAAAAGGACAAGCCATAAAAGAATTAATCAACCAATTATGTTTAAAATAGATGTATGTATGCTCTCACTTTCTTGGTTATGGGTGTGGCTTTGGATTATAATATGCCACTTATTTCATGTGTATAACTTGTTGTAAATAGAATTTGTGCATAAATACAAAATTGATATAGTTTTGGTGGTATCGATTTCCAGATTTTTAATTGAACAGAATGCAATATTGTCTGATGGATCATAGTTTTCTTTTAAATATGACAAGGCATTTTGATTTATAAAATTTAGAAAATGAAAAAAAGGTTTGTTTTCTAACTTTCACTTCAATCACAATCGTTTAGTTATTGATGTTTGTTATATTAAGTTAGGTTTAGTATAAGCCTGTCTTGATGGTTGATGTTAGTGTGGACTAGAAGGGTGGTCCCTAAAATATGGGTGTGGGAGCTCCATTGAAGTACACATAGACAAGTGAGTGGTCTTATTGGTTGGGATGGTGGGGATGTATTAGCAGAGATGATGGGCAAAATTGAGTTAGACAAACTGGATGGGGTGATGCAAGGATTTTTTCTATCAAACTAGTGGATCCTATGGGTCACCCACTATGCAATTAGTGTTATGTGAATAAGAATGATAAGGATTCTAGCAGAGTGTGGCATGAAGGTTATACATAGATGTGGATGAGATCAAAGTTCTAGATGTTGACAAGATCTTGGAAGAAACATGGAGGATGAAGTAAAGGTTCAGATTAGATGTTGTTCTATTCATGTAGTTAGCTAGGAAAATTGGTGTTGAGTCCTCTAGTTTTATTTCAGAGAGGTGGTATGGAAGAGAGTGGGTGAGGGGGTTGCACGATGTGAAATTGAGAGTGTTCTTTAACACTAAAGGAATAGTGAACTTGAGATCAATGACATCGAGTTGAGGGGATGAACTGAAATGAAAATTTTTGAGGAGGCATTTGAGATGGCAGTGTTTTTTTCATATCAACAAGGTTCTAGGGGCATGCTCAAAATAGAGCCAAGTGACCTTTGAGTTGTTTGTATGGCGGGAAAACATACTACTTATGCTAGAGTATGTAATCACTTATATCGATCTTCATGTGGATACTCCTAGAAATAAAGAGTGGAAAGTTTAGGCAAATGTGAAGGGGAGGAATGCCAAGATTATGATGGATATGTATGACTATATGGTGCCTATGATAAATCTTTTGGGAATTGTTATGGCCTATATTAGTTAAAGAGGACAAAGAAAACAAGCCATAGAGCTAGTGTAAGGCCCATGACCTGGGTTTTGCACTAAACCTATTTGTTTTGGATTGATTAAGTGCTTAGAACATTAATCTAATCCTTTTGGATGCTTATATAGCTTGTGTAGTGCTTAAGTATCCAATTTGAGCTTGTTTCGGTGATGTGTGTGCTTTTTGTGCTTGTTTTGGGTCAATTTGTAGTTTACCCAAGTTGAGGGGTGATCTTGCACTTTTTCACACGTAGAGTGTTCCCTTAGTACCTTGGAATCATAAGAGAGAGAATAATGCATATTGGTGCTTTTTATGGACCTTGGTTGATGAGGTGGCATCATGTAGTGATGTTAATGTTTTCTAGGGTTTGCTTGAGGTTGACCTTGTTGTACAAGTTGGAGTGTCATGAGCTAGGTGTTCTTTGGATGTGTATCGACCGTGACACTTTCCTTGGGTGTAGCAGTTACAACCTAGATGGTCTTGGTTGTGTTTGGGTCCAAACAATTTGTCTCTTTATGGGGTGTCTCGACCTAGTTTGTTGAGGGAGCTTGTGTCTTGACCAACACATGTGTGTGGTGTTTGTCTCAACCATCCTTAGTTGTCTCGACTGTGACCTAGATGTTAGGGACACTAAGAGGTTGAGAGCCCAACATAGAGTATCACCACCTCATGCATGTGTGTTTTAAGCAGTTTCATGTGTGTTTCTTGGGTGGAAAAGTGTCCCTTTGGTGCCTTTAGGTATTGACACCTCATCTCCACCCTACTTCCCTCCTCCTCAAGTATATAAACACTCTCCCCTTCTTGCAAGTGAACCTTTAGGACCTCCTTCTTCCTCCCTCTCTTTAGTTCATACATGGATCTTGGTGGAGCAAAGAAGGGAAGATCCTTGGAGCTATGGTGATCGGATCCCTTGCATGTGGTGATCTTTGCTCATCTTCAACCTTGGTAAGTGTTTCCTTTTCTTTAATGGAGTTCCCTTGGAACTTCTACCCCATGTTCTTCTCTTTTATTGGCCTTATATCATGGATCATCCATTATGGTCGTTCTTGAGAAGTGAACCCCTCATCACAAGGGTCATAGGCCAAGTTTTGATAAGGTGGACCTAACTGTGAGGAAGTTCCTCTATCTTTTCTCCCTTATCCCTTGGGTCTAACCTAGGGTTTCTTTTCCCTTTTTATTTAGCAATCTCTAACCTTGGTGTCTTCTCCTTATTGTTGAGGTGATCTTGTAGCCGAAAGTGGATCGTTTGGTAGAGATTCTTCCTCTCTTGGTGATCGTGTGCTTGGAGATTGTTATTCTTGGATTTGATCTTCTTTAAGGTGGGTTTTATAACTCTCTACCTTCCTCTGTCATTAGCACTCTTAATCTTATTTGCATATTTTTGTTTATCATTATAAAAGGTGCCCTTAATATTTTAGTAAATGATATCTTGATTTAGAGTTTAAATGATGATGATTACCGTGCTTGATATGTTAAAATTCAAAACATTAATGTGAGGGACCCGATTTTGGAGATAGTTTTCTCTTTGTGTAGCATATTGTATTAATCTATAGGTATGCCGTTGATGAGTTAGATGATGTATCTTGGTTTGAGGTTTAAGACCTTGTAGTGTTCTCATGTAGATTACTCTCCTTCTTAAACCCTAATTTCTATGTGCATATTTTCTTGGTGGCTTGAGAGGATGGTGTTATGTGCAACTTGAACTTTAGTTTTATCACCATGATCTAAATCCCAATTTTCATGTCCTTGGAAGTTTTGGGTGTTATCTCTCTTATATTGAGGTTTGGTTTTCTCTCTCCAAGGTGGTTTTGCCTGATGATTTCCATGATGCTCATTTTTTGGGTTTGATGATATTGGACCATGAGCTCTGATCTAGATGACATTTTGTGTCTTTGTTGTTTTGTTCTGTTCTGGTAAGACATTAATTTTTCTTGTGTTTTGAGTTGAGACAGATGTGTACCCTTGTGTTTGAGGTCGAGACATGTTTAGTTTTGGTTGAGATATGCCTTTTAATGTCTTTGAGTCACGGAGTTGTGTTGGTCTATAATCAGGACGTTGCTTATCATGTTGGACGAGATGCATTGTTTTGATCGCAGTTGAGATGCTATGTTATGTTGCGTTTGCGGCATTCTGTTAGGGGATGCTCATGATGTTGTGTTATATAATAGTCGTGACGCCTGGGTTGGCTTTGGTCACAAAACCTGGGTTGGCTTTTGTCGCAATGCTTGAGTTGTCTTTGGTCGTGCCGCCCTGTTGTCGAGTGGTCATGACATTGGTATTTGCTTGAGGTTGCGACGTTGTTGTTTGGTAGAGGTTGTGATGTTGTTTTTTGGTGGAGGTCGCGATGTTGTTGTTTGTTTGAGGTCGCAACGTGATGTTAGTGGTGTCTGAGACACAGGGTGATGTCACGACAGGATGGTAGGTGTGTTGTGTTCACAATGGGATGGCAGTGTGTCATGGTCGTGACCCTACATGAGTGTTGTTCTGGTTGAGACATGCACATGACAGATGATTGGTACATACATGATGCATGGATGCTATCTATATATACAACATATTGGGATGGGTATATGTATACATATGAATGATGTAAGACTTAGTACTATTGAGGAAATGATATAATCATAACCTAGTAATGAGACTTAACCTAATGCACTCCAACTTTGAGGAAGCGAAGAATCTAGGGTGAGGTGATTGCCTGTTATAATGGAACCCTAATAAGCTATAAGTATGCAAACCTTACCCTATCTTGGACCACGTAATGCATCTTGATTATCATGTTTGGAATGAGCATTATATTATGATGTTTTCTCTCTCTTGGTTATAAGCCCTAAACTTGTAGGTGTCATGAACTCAAATATCATGGTTAGTGTATGCAATGGTGACTATGATGTGCTACGGGTTGAATGAGCCCTGATGAGGCATGATGAGACACATGTGATACATGAATGATGTGACTAAGGTCATGTGACCTGGTAGAGGCTTATTGTAACATCCCAGGATTTGAGGCCTCAAATAAAATAATCTTATAAGGAATGATTGGACTACCCATATCACCAAGGTGCACCTCCTTTTCTGGGAGCCCATCACTAAAAGAACTATGTAGTTAAGCATGCTCAGCTTGCAGTAGTACTAGGATGGGGCCAGTCATCATTCTTAAAACTCTACTAGAGCCTTCGGAAGTGGGACGGATTGTTACACTTATGCCTAGTGAGAGATGTTATCCTCCAAGTGATGTGTGAGGGATTATTATCCCCAATTTCGTGACTATGATGATTAGCCTGACATGGGAATGATAACAAGTGGTAATGATGATAGCCTTGTGGAAGACAATGAGACAGTGATGTCCTGAGATGATGCGACAAGTTCACACCTTATACGTTTCATATCTTCAGAAGTTATTTTATAGTTATGCTTGCTAGATTGAATTAGGGTTTGTTTGTCCACTTGTATGATGAAGCCTTAATTCACCCAATCAACATAACTAATATAATAAAAACTTAATTAGGTAGTTGTCTTGTGCCATAGATCCATTCTAGTGTTAGCCTTAGTACTCGGTGGTGAAACGAGTAACTCATATGGGAAACTAGGAGCACATATTGTTGAGTATATGGGGACGACTTGGTACCTATATCAAGCAAGTAGAGGATGGTTGTTATCATGCCTCATCGATGTGATTCAATATGTGCTTATGCGACTTCACAAGATTACTTATAGATTATATCCCAGCAGGAGTGTGACTGTGGATCGTAGTTGTAAGGATCCTGACCTCCGTTTAGGGTTTATCCTGTTTGCTTTGCTTAACCCTGATGCTTAGTTGCTTGCTAATCACCTTTGGTGGTGATTAGGGTTTGTTGGTGCTTGGTTGAGAGCTGGAGGTGCTACTTGCAATTAACCCAAGTCTAGAGTTTGTGGGCAAGTTTGCCACCTTGTGAGGTGTTCCTCTCTCTCTTTGCTTCCTCTAGTGTTGAGAGGAAGGGTTGGGCTCGTTGCTTGAGTTCCTTGGGCTTGGTTGAGCCTTGTTGGGCCTTGATGTGCTTTGCCTTTGCTTCTTTGGACCTTGTGTCGGGAAAGAGTGCCCTGTGTCGGCCTTGGTGTGTCGGCATGTGCTTGTGTCAGCCAGTGGTGTGTCGCCTAGGGTCTGTGTCGGCCATGGTGTGGGTGTGTCGGCCATGGTGTGGAGGTGTGTCACCCATGGACCCTTTGACCTTCTTTGACCTCGTTTGTGTCACCACTAGTGGACACTTGGTGCTTGATGCTTGCATGTGGCAATGGTCTTGAACATGTGTTTAAGACATGATAGAGTGGTGGCATTGCCCATGGACAAGTGTCCCTAGGTGGGCGACACCTTGCCTTGTCTTACCTAGGTTTCTCCTCCATCCCCTTCTACATACGCATTTCCTTTCCCTTGCTAAGGATCCCTTTAGATCCTTAGTCTCCTTCTCCTTTGGTGCACAACATCCCCCTTCCTTTGCAAGCTTGGTGGTCGATCCTTCTTGGAGTCTCCTTCTTCCTCTAGTGGTGGTCGAACCCTAGAGTGCCTTGCTCTCCTACTTGTGGTGGTGCTTGGAGCTAGGAGCTTGGAGCTTGCTTAAGGCGGGTTACATAACTCGTAACCCTAACTACACTACCTTCTTTTTATGTTCTTATATGTTACTTATGATCAGCTATGTATGTTACTAGCTTAGCTTCTTGCTTAGTTGTACCTTGTTGGCCGAACCTATGTTCTATGGTTTCTTGGTGAGAAACACCCCTTTCTCTCCTAGGTCTTGAGGAGTGAGCTTGAGTTCTAGTAACATGGGAAATATTCCTCTCTCGCTTAAGTTGAGAGGTGAGCTTAGTGGCTTGAGCAACACCCTCCTCTCACCATGGACTTGAAAGGTGAGCTATGTGGTAGTTATAGACCTTGGTTGTGGTTGAAACTTGTGTTGCCTGATTGGTGTCAAGAAGCTTGGCAAAACCCCTCTCTCTTGATAGTTGAGAGGTGAGTCATCTTCTTGATCCATTAGGGTTTCGGTACCCTTGTGCTTGAGGTTGGTGATGACCCTGCCGGGTTGCATCTTTCCTGATATGGTGCTGGAGGTGATGATGCCTGATATCCTTCTTTGGCTTAGAGTCTTAGATGACATGATGTAGTGGCTGTGTCAGGCGTCACCCTTGTTTCCTGCCTTGTGTGAGTGTCGAGCGTTACACTTAGTTGAAGGCCCTAAACGACCCCCCCTAGTCAGGCGGTGGCTTGATGCTTTCATACCTTGGACTTTGGGGTGTTGTGATCTGGCTTTGTGTCGGGCGTCACCCCTTAGTCTTATGTGTCGGACGATAACATGAGCTTAGTTGGACGCTATGTTTCCTTGTCTCCCGATAGAGTGGCACCTTTGGACGTTATCCCCACATCGTGTGTATGCTGCCCGATATGCCTTGTACGCGACGCACCGTTGCGTGATATAGGCTGAGCTGGACGTCGCATATGGAGGCCCGTTGCACCTGACACCCTTGATACCCGATGCAGCGTCATCCGAATTTAGATGCACGATACATATGGTTGCACGATATGCATGGATGCACAATATGCCTTGGTTCCCTGATGCACGACACATGTTGGATGTTGCACGACAGACCCTGCTGCACGTTACACTTGGAAGTGCACGACATAGAGTTGGACGTTACACCCTTGTGCTTGGCCGATATGTGCTGGTCTGCTTGACCGTTATGCGTTTGAGTGTTGGGCGATAGGGGAGAGTACCCTGCCTGATACTACGTTTGGTGAGGGTAGTGGGTGTTTCTAATGGATGTCTCATTCCTTATATGGATAACCTATATGCTAAATCTTGTTTTATGATGTCCTGTTTGGTTGATAATGACCCTTGATATGCTTGATGGTAATTGCTATAGTAAGTGCACATCTATGTAGCTTGACTTGATAGTACCTGTGTTTATGATCATCTTGAATCATCTGTATGATGCTACGGAAATGGTAAGCATATAAGATGATTTGCTTAATGATATGACCTATGTCTAGGGTCACAGGTTGAGGCATGGATGACAAAGTATATAATCATCAATATTGCCCTATTTTTGATAAAACAATCTTTCTGTACTAACCATGTAGGTGATGCATAGCCAGGTAAAGGGCTATGAGGTATATATGTTGAGTAACATTACTTTGATGGTTACTCTTAATGATGAGATAATAATGCATGATGTGTTTTGGTCTAAGGACCTGAGTTTGGCTAAAGTGCTAGAATTGCTATCCCATGGTGATGATGTAAGCTTTGAGAGGCAGTGTCTCTATATGATGAGGGATTGATATCCCATGGCAATATAATGTGATGATCCTTGTGATGGATCTAGAGGATTAGCAAGAGGCCAAGTGGTAACATGTAATTGTTGGACCCTTGTGATGGATCAGGATGATGTTGATGACAGTAAAAGCATGATTTTGAGTTTCATGTTGTTTATTCTTGTTTTAGTTACATGTTATACAACTTGACTGAATCTTGCAATCCACTTAAAATACATTAAATAATCACAGTGGAACATATCATGTAGTTTGCCCTGACCATAGATCCATCATCGTCAGGAGCTGGTGATGGTGAAATGGGTTCTCCTGCGGGTTAACCCGGAGCGCATATTGTTGAATATGCGAGGTTTCTCCTAGTCTAAAATAGTGAGGATTCGAGTGAAGCTACGGTTGCAGACTCGGGATATGTATAGAGCATGGTGAACATGCTCATGGCTCAGGATATGTGATATGAGAGCATGAATGTGTTCATGGCTCAGAGCATGGTGAACAAGGTTGTGGCTCAGTTTCACTAGTGCCGAGACCTGTACTGAGGTGGGCTAGGCAGAGGGTAGCCTGCGGGAGCTGACCCTGTGGCTGAGGCCACTTAAGCATGAGAATGCAGTCTTGCTTGTGTTGTACTCGTGCACTGACCACGAGGTGGGAGGTCGTGGAGTCTGACTCTTCCTTTGACCTTGTATGGCACCGACTTGGGTTTCGCAACCGAAGGTTAGATTTGAGCGGTACGGCTCACTTCCTCAGGGCATAATAATACGTAATCCAGCCGAATAGTATTTACTGCTTAAGGCAAAACACGGAACATTGGTTGAGGCCTTGCTTGTGTATTTAATCTTGTTATACATGCAGTTGCTTATCCGCTCCTTATGCTATGTAGTAAGATCTTATAAATCTTATCTTGTCAATCATGTTCCATAAAGAGATAATTGGTGATATGCCTTCCGTATATCTGGTAAGCTTGATGGTATGAATAGCCTTGCTATATAGACTGCTCTTGTTGTACCTTTTATCAGTAATCTGCTGTTGTTGCTTTACCTTCCTTTGGTTTTATGGTTTCGGCGGGGAGTTATGTTTCTCGCTGGGACTGTGTGTCTCACCCCGCTGGTTTACACCCTTTTTAGGTGTTCGAGCTAGACATGGTGGTGGTCGTGTAGTTGCGGCCGAGCAGCAAGAAGAGCAGTAGAAGGCAAGCGATGGACATGCTGCTATTTTGGTTGTTTGTAGTAGAGTCTTAGAGTCATCCATGTACTCTCAGGTCCTTGGAGGTGTTTTGACGTTGTTTCACGATGTATAGCTGATGATGTTTTGTATATCCTGCTGTTGGCCGGATGTGGGCCGTTCTGTATGTATAAACATGTGATGAACTCGTGTGGTGACAGGACAGCTGATCTCCTAAGCTGTGGACAAGTATCAAGGCTTGTAAATGTTTTTATATAACAGGTTTCCTTGCAGGATGAGGACCTAAATGTAATAGTTTCTTAGTTTGTCTGCTTTCCGCAATCGGTTTTAATTAACCCATATTTTTGGTAAATTGTGATTTATGGTATTTTCCGCACGTTTTCGCGTAACACCTCGTTGTCTGTGTGATAATGGGTTGTGTTGTCACAGTAGTTCAGTTTACTAGCGTCGTGACCTGTACCAAACTACTCGTAGACTCAGATTTTATGTAAAAAATGTGTCTCAAAGTGTGTCAAGCTACTCTTATACCCATATTTGTATTCCGACCTGGCATCGAACGAGGTACAACCGAACCATGGCATAATTATATATGTATGATGATATATATGTATGTTAGACACAATTTGAGACACATTTTTTTATATATCTTTTCACGAGATTAGCTTGTTGACAACGTTTAAAGTTTCGGTTTGGGGATGTTCATGCGGCCTGCTCACGACTCAAGACAACGCCCTGGCCCCTGAGCACTTCGTCTCTCTAATGCCCATCTCCTCGGGTTGCTATAAAGCCATAACATAGTATGAAGGGAAATAAAAAACTAAAATGGCAGAGTTTGATAAAAATAATTCTGGGAATAGCACATCCGTAAACATAACTCTCAAACTAGCCCACTTTTCTGAGAAACGCCACATGAATTGGGGTTTTTAGGATGTGAAAACGCCACTGTAATTGGAGCTTTTAATTTAAAAAAAAAAGCAAAGTAAAAACGCCAAAAGAGTTGGCGTTTTCACCCAAAAGTGTTGGGTGAAAGCGCCAACTTTCTTAGCATTTTTTCTTTGTTTTTTTTATTGAAAGCTCCAAATGCAGTGGCGTTTTCACAATTTTCATCAGAAAAATACCAATTCAAATGACGTTTTATCAGAAAAGTGGGTTACTTTAGGAAATATTTTCATCGATGTGATATTTTCAGAATTATTTATATCAACCATTTTAGATTTTTTTTCCTAGTATGAATGGACAAATATGACTCCTCATGGAAGTTGCTATCAAGCTAACATACATATATATCATCATACATATGACTCCTCACAGGCTGGCGGTTCCTTGGTTCCGTACACGGTTTTTGTTCCGCTAGTTCTGGTGCTTGTGGGCCCATGGTGATGGTAGTTATGTTTTATATTCTCCATTGTCGGGGCCCGTATACCAATCAGAGCACATCACTTTTTTTTTCTTCCCGTAATTAGAGCACGGAGGCCGACACATAGCTAGCTATCGTCTTCAGGGGATGCACATTCTGCAAGAGTTACGCTACCCACCGTATATCATAGACCCGGTAGCCCACCCGTTTTCTTGGTAACCAACAAAGAATATACACTTAACTACTTTTTAATTAATAGAAATCTGCTGCGTACCTCGGAAGCCCAAAAGACATACGGGACTCCCAAGCTTTCACAACTACTATCTGCCATTCAAATATTTACTAAATCAAATTTTTTTATCCCATTGGTCTCTCGCGGTTATATTATATAAGTCCTAGCGTCCTCGTGTCCTCATTCTAATGCATCCACCTGCATTCCCGTATTTGTACAGTACCTACGGAATTCAATAACAACATTGATCTGGAAGCATAAGTACAGTACTTACGAAATCCAGTAGTAACATTTGTCATCTGGACATAAGTACAGTACCTACGCAATCCATGCAAAATAAGTACAATACTCACTTGTTAATTCCAACTCAGTTTTTTCAAACATAAGTATAATACTTACCAAATTATAAAACCAAGCATAAGTACAGTACTTAACAAATTACAAAATCAAGCATAATTGTATAACTGATCTGGAAGCATAAGTACAATACCTATGGAATCCATGCAAAATAAGTACAATACTCGTTAATTCCAACTCAGTTTTTTCAAACATAAGTACAGTACTTACCAAATTATAAAACCAAGCATAAGTATAATTGTATAACTGATCTGGAAGCATAAGTACAGTACCTACGAAATCCAATAACAACATTTTTCGCATGGATATAATTTTTTTTAAAAATGTAGTGCACATCTGGTCCGTAATCAACTATAAAATGCATCTATAAGTATTGTACTCAATTAATAATTTTCAACCCAGTTTGTCAAATATAAGTACAGTACCTCTCAAATTCATTTGTGAATGTATATGTATTTATTCTAGGTACAGTACTTACGTAATCTGCAGTGGGGATAAATATGCAATAGATTTTTTTGTAAGCTATAGTGGATTGATATCTGCCATTTGCATGACAGTTGCATGGAGTAGGTGGCGAGATATGGTGGATTTTTATTTGGTTACGAGATCATGCATCCTTTTTGCATGTAAAAACATGCAAAATCGCTGCTGGAGATAATGTGCATGCAGCAGGAGGAGTTAGTGGACTGGCGCAGCAGTAAATGAAAACGGCTGTTGAGGTTTCCCGAGGACCGGGTATGTGGCCGGATATAGGGTGTGCTATGTGTAGAATTTTTCTTCTGCAATACCGTCCCCGTCAATGGCATATGGGAAAGTTCACTGATCGCTGACTTAATCATTGATTAGTTGTGTATTAGTTTATCTTCATGTGTAAAGTTTGACAGTTTATGGAGACAATGACCCCTCATGGTTTCGTCGTAATAAACTGTCCCGCCGCCTGTCTTCAACCCAGATTGGCCGGTCGTGAGAGGGCATTCTTCGTCTCGAAGCTCAAATGAGTGTAAATTCAGTATAGTTGTGCTTGCTTTTAGGCTTTGGAAGAAGAGTGATTTGAACCCAATTTTACTATGGGTACATTTAGTTTGTTGGATTTTTAAAAATCTTATATTTATGTCATCCTGCATTTACAAAATACAGCATTGTCAAAATCCCGTAAACATAAATTTTATGTTTGGTTTCTTGGATTTGTATAACATATGATTTAAAGTTTTTTTTTTGTCCACGGGCCAGCCATGACTGAATTTTGACTTTCGGGAGAATTTTGATGGAAACCAAAATGTGTGATTCCTATTATGTCTGGAAATTCTGGGATTAACCCCGTTTCCGGAATCTTGTAAATCAAACTTAAACTTTCTACAGATGGATGCCAAAATACAATCTAATACGACAAAATCCAGAAAACCAAACATGCCCTATATGCAGGGCGGCTCATTGGGGTGGCCAACCTGGGCGACGGCCAGGGACCCAATAAAGATGGGGGCCCACAATTTTATTTTTGTAAACATCTCTTGTTGTAGGGTAGTGTTATTTGACATTATATTTTATATATTGTTAATACAGTAAGTAAGAAGTTGCAATCTAAATCTGTTTGCATTATTGCTACTATTTTTTTGTATGACAGTTTGATAATTATAACTTGTATTTATTTAAATTTGTTAAATAAGAGTATACAGAGGGCCTATTTTTTATCTTCGTCTCAGGGCCTCTAAAATGTCTGCAACAGCCCTGCCTATATATATGTAGGACCAGTGTCGGTGCGTGCAACATGCCCATAACAAGTGGAGAGGAGGAAACCTCCTCGGAAGGTATGGATTTAGCTAATCCCTCGAGTGGAAGTTTGAACGTTGTGGACTTACACCTCACTTAAACCCCCTATCTAAACTTTGTATTATCACAATGGCTTCAAAATGGGTTTAAACCCTCTTCCAATGGTGACTTTAATTGAATTCTATGTTTGGATTTTTTTTTTGGGCTAACTTAAGATTTAAAGTGGTATTTGTCATCTGAATAGTTCTTAAAGTTGCATATCGCCCATTAATTAAAAACTTAGTAAATAATTTTACAAATATGTCAAATAAATAACTAATCTTTACTCAACTCTTATCTTCGCTCATTCTATGTGGTTCCTCTTAAACTTGCACCTTGAGTTTTAACATGGCCAATGCCTCCACTTCATCATGTTTTCTTACTTTAAAAGTTTAATAGAATGGTTTACTTGAAGTTTTACTTTATACATTCAACGCAAGAATCAATGCAAATACTCACATCTATGATTAAACTCGTGACGATTGAAACATTTACAAGAATGATTTTTTTTCATTTATTCTTAGGTGAAAAACACAACATGTAAATTTTACTTCCTATTTTGCATCGATTGTAAGATTAATTGTACAACACTATGTCTTATCATTCGTTCAAAATTTGCTCCTTCAATTGCACAAGTTCAATTCCAGGCTCAGTGTAGGTGGATTAAAAAAGTATTGATTTCAAATTTTCATACTTAGATGTTTATTGAACCTCGAGAGTAACATTTTTGTAATTGGTAGGGGAAACAACACTGTCCAACAGATAGAAATGATATAGTTAGTGGTTGTGTGGGTTGATGAGGGTAGTCATTGTTGTCATCCACTACATGCTTACACAGCAGGTGAAAACAACTTATCTCATTCATTTTTGTTGGTCTACACAATCGGTAGTGACCCCACCAGGTCACTGCGGCCAGGAAATATAACAAGGGAACGACCCGATCTAGTCATTGTGGTTTGTTTCTTTGGCATGGCATTAACATGACTTGGTTGATGCAGCTGGTCAATGCGACAGGCCCTCATGGCGATGCTAGTTTTTCTAATAAGTCCAGACTTGGTTCATTATCAAAATGAATGATCTTTTGATACATGACTCGTACCATTTCTCAATCTTAAATTCAATATACTCATCAAACACTTAGTAGACTCAACCAAATTATAATTAAACTATACACTATTATTATATTAACATGAAAACCCCAAGATCAACCATTAAACCACTATATACATAACTAAATAAGAAAACATTTTGGGAAACAAAATATCAAATCCATAAATTGAGGTTATGGTTTTCCAAGTCAGATGATTTCAATTAAGCTAGAACTGAGTCCAAACCTGTTGATTTAGCAAACATGTTAGCGGAACATATATGTGGTCATGGAAGGATAACTAGGAGGTTTCCCACCAAATTCATTTTTAGATATCTTAAATTCATGATTAAAAGTAAGAATATTAATTATGCTTAGCGACACTTCCTATTTTGTTCATATTTCTACAAACCAAAATTGGCAATAAGATAAATGGTCTCACAATAAATTCTAATTGTACTAACAACTAAATCTTAGATTTAGATGTCACATTCAATGACCAAGTGGAATGCTTAATCTCCATATTACACTATGATACCCAAGAGCGGTTGAAGCTTTTGGTGGTCTTCAACAATAGAAAAAATATTAGTTCAATTAGTACTTGTTGAGATAGCCCTTTATGTAGGCATTTTAAGCTCAATGCTACAACTCCTGGTCTAATTACCTAAGTTTAGATGAGGATTTTAGTTTATCTATTGAGAAGATATAGTCACTAAGGCCATATATGGTGAGCCTCATTGTAGGTTGGCAATCTAGTTTAGCAGTCTTAGAGTCCCATAGTCTTGTATGGTGATTATCATAGCTTGACATTTTACTTTCAAATGTTTTGATTTACTTCATTTGGGTCCAAGCCATAAGGAAATAAATAAAATACTAATCAATTAAGACCATCTATTTAGTTACTTCATGTAATAAGTTAGAAACATGCCATGATGAATGATTTATTATACTTATCTTTTCTAAATTTAGTATGAAACTTAAATATACCAAAACCTAACCTCATAACCCCACCAACCATTACCTTAGTATGGTATTGATAACATTTTATTTTTTTGATATTTTATTCTCATTTTACCCTTCATCTCCCTTATCATTTCAAAATTTTATATCATATATCTTACATTGACACACATGTATAGATATTTCCCCTCTGGTATATAGTTTTACATCATTTTTCAAGAAAATAACAAGTGTACTATATTGCCATCATTGAGAGGGGGAACCAATGATTGTTTGGGTGAAATAGGATGACACCAAGGTGCAACGTAGGATAGTCATTGATTCTTCCTTTGACGGAGAAACCTAGAGCTATCCGTGTCACCATTGATCGAACAAATGGCTCAAATACTTCATCGGTGTTCACACACTAATGGAAAAGTTGTGCTCTGCACTAACAAAGATTCTAAGAAAGCAACTGATGGAATTCCAACCAATTCCAACATCGATGCGCATCTTGATTCCTCAACCGATGTCCGTCTACTAACTACAATGATGACTAGCCTAGCATCAACCAACTATTAAAAGTTTGTTCCTTCCAACTGACTATAGAGCTTCATGTAGACCATACCAATGATTGGTCTACCATCCATGTAACAACCCCGCCTCCCGGTAACCCCCAATTAAGGGAGACCCGAAGGTCAGAGACGTTATTCAATTAACAGGATCAAAGGTTCGACAAATAATCTATAATAATTAATAAACTTTACCAACTAAACTGAAAACGGGTATAAAATAAAACTTTTCTTACCTTGGAAAAATTGGGATTTCTAAACTTCTATCCATGAAGATGTTAATATAACTAATCCTCCTATGCATGTTATCTCTCATTTAATTCCACATATGTCGCTTTACTGTTTGTTCTTTTCATTTGTACCTAAAACGCCGACAAACAAAACGTCGGTTAGCCGAAGCTGGTATGTGGGGGAAACAATAATTGTGCAACTATGTTAACAATGTAATCAACCAAATATCATTTAACAACCAAGATTACGTTTTAAGCGATACTACTCAATCCTTGCCTATCCCCTTTCTCTGTAACGTCCCTGCAGTGGACATGGATACCACCTTTCTCATGTGGTAGATCCTTACCCCCATGGCCCTACCACACAGGTAGCCAATACCTAGGGTTATGGAGTCGCATGGTCCTACCCAAAGGTAGACCAATCCCTAACTCATGATGACTTGATGGACCTACCCCATTGGTAGCCATTTACTAAGTCATTTAATGACCTGATGGACCTACCCTCATTGGTAGCCATTTACTAGGTCAATCTATAAAGCTACAGAGGGGACTAGGATCTGAGCTATTAGGCATATTTCTTATGTGATAATCATATTCACATTATACTTTGCATGAATTGAATACATCCAACAGTTTAATTTAAGCCACGATGGAAACATCGATAAAATCCCGGAAAACTAATTCGGGTAGTCATAAGCGTAACCACATACCTGTACATGTAGATTCAGGTGCAAGAATAGTCCATACAACAATGAGCAAGCAAGCATTCAATAAGATCCTGAAACAAATATACAATTTCCTTTTATTACTCATGTCATTAAGATCTATTAAATCTAGCTCGTTTTTAGGGTTTCTAGTCCACTTTTTGGGTATCCATTGCAATTAGGGTTTCCCTTCCTAATTTAACACAATTGATCACAAACCCTAATTATTTCCAAATATATTCCTCAATTCTGGATTAAAAGCATATTTAACCATTAATTAAGCTCATTAAGAATCTTTTTATTAAAGCTACTATTTTTATCCTTTTAACCCATGATAAAATCATTATATGCATTTATCATCAATTCATAATTCATTACAGTCCAAATCACATATGAACTCAATTTGCCATTAATCCACCTTTTTATTCATGAGAAAACCCTAATTACTTCATTTAGGATATTTATCCATCAATTAAGAACTTTAATGCTTGAAATAACTTAGACTTAGCATATTCCAATTTTAATCATGAAATTAATCAATTAAAGCCATTAATAGTTGAATTAGTCAACATTAGGGTTTCAAGGCCCATTAAAACATATTTATGCACAAGAAACTCTAAATTAACTAATTATATGCAAAGTCCATCCTTATTCTTCCTAATGTTCATTTTTATAATTAACAGGCTAAGATCAACTTTAATCATCTATTAAACCCTACTAATCACTTTAATTGTGGGCTCTGATCTCCAAACCATGACATAAACATGATTAAAACTTAGCGAAAGCGAATTGGTAATCATCGGAAGACAAAAATCACGGGAAATTAAAACTTTTCGAGATAAGAACTTGGATCCATAAAACTTCTTTCATAAAGAGAGATAAACTGTTTACATCTCAGGATAATTACTTCTTGAGTAATTATATACATCAAGATACAAAATCTCAAGATCACTAAACAAAAGACTCCAAGACGTGAGAGTATAGAGGACACATAGGACTGACTCTAACTACACCACATGGCATGACAAATCTCCACCTGAGATTACTGCTGCCCCTGGTGTTGCTGCTGCTGAGACTGGTCACCTGTAGGATGGTTCCTTCGTCTCCGACGTCCACCTAAAAAGTTGAAGTCTACGGGGTGAGACAATTATACATAATTGTCCCAGCGAGAGTTATAACTCTTCGCCAGAAGCTTTATTATAACATCAAAGAATATATTAAGCAGTAAGACCTTCAAAGTATTCTATAACAGTTGCAGGTATAACAAGATCTCTACAATTAGGAGATATGAAGAATATAAGCACTATTGCAATGTAACATCAATCAACTAACTTGGAGTTATCTCTAACAAGTTATACCACATGGTGGATTATATTTTACAAACAACATTATGCCCTGTGGAGATGAGGCATACCACTCATACTCCAACTGATCGCTGAGAAGTCACATCAGTATCATACATAGGTCATTAAGAGAGCCAGATTCTCATGACCTTCACCTTCCTCAGTCAGTAAGAGGATCACTTGTAGGACATCTCGTGTCTCTACTGCTATAGCTCACCAGGGTAAACTGGTCCTTCGCTATTCTAGAGTCACAGTGGCGTTTTGTACTCTCTTCGTCATCAGGAGGTTTCATGTTTACCTACCACTGATACGGATATCTATACTTTCTTTGTCATCAGGAGGTTTCATGTTTACCTACCACTGATACGGTATGGAATTATAGTGAAGGATGGATGGATTACACATCTACATCACTTTCCTACACTAGGATGTAAGGTTCTACACATCCATGTACCCCACATACTCAAAAGTATGTGCTCCAGGAGTTCCCTGAGGAAAACCTGTTTCACCATCACTTAATCTCTGACAATGATGGATCTATGATCATGGCTCTACATTATACTTGATTAGTTAGGTACATTCAGTATTCTTTAACATCATACATTGTTCTTCAAACAATAACAGTAGCATAACAGCTATAAGAGAAGAATACTAAATGTAATATGCCTAACTCATATCAATCATCATTCCTCATTATCCTCATCACAAGTCATCTCTAAAGCATGACCTTGATGGTATTCATGGCTTTCACAGCTCATTATCATCATAGGATGCCATTGACAAGGCATCAAGTTACTTTTCTTATTCATAAGGCTAACAACATGCCTTTAATGAATAGAACATCAACATCCATACCTGGATATGATTACCTTCATATCAGAACCTGCATGGTTAATACAACTGATAAAGGTAATAAAAATAAGGAATATACTTCCTACTCTTGTCATAAGAGTTAAATCTCTAATTCATATCAAATAGAGTTTAATACTCAAAAGCATGCCATTACCCTATAATTAGGGTTTACTGTTCATATTATATGTCATCACCCTTGAATTAGGGTTTACTATTCACATTACATGTCATCACCCTTGAATTAGGGTTTACTATTCACATTAAGGTGAATTGAACTCATAACATCCTTATGTATGAATAACATCATCACTGATGCCCTTAGATTGGGTAAAGGTTCATCATTTATTATAATTAGGGTTTCTATGACCTCACACAGGTGGACCATACCCTAATTATGCTCACTTATGTGCATTGGAGATGCTTTACTTGAGTTTCCACTTAAAAAGGGTACTTTCTCTCTCTAGAGTACTTTCTCTCTCTAAAGTACTCTCTCTTTCATCATACTAATGGTTGATGATAACATTAGACTAGATCAAGTTGGACAGAGTCATTATGACTAAAAACATCATTCTCATGTAATTAGAGTTTGAATTGAGCAAGGTATAACTCAATTGACCCTTCAGGGGTATTTTGGTAATTCACCCCATTGATCATCATTATGGTCAAAAACCTTAGTCAAATAACCCCTTACTATCCTAGATTATCATTAGGGTTTGATTTGGGCAACATTGGACCATTTATATTATGAATTGATTGAAAGAAGTCAACTTGGAATTACATTGATTGATTTCAATCATTAATCATCAATTGAGTTGAGATCGGTTGAAAGTGTTGACCGTTTGCCCACTTTGACTTTCCAAGACCGCGAGCCTCCTTCTAACTTCAAGACTGCGAGCCCCCTTAGGCTTCAAGACCGTGAGCCCCCTTAGGCTTCAAGACCGCGAGCCTCTTCAAGTGGTTCAAGACCGCGAAGCCCTCTCATTGGTTCAAGTTGATGTTGAGACCGCGAAGAGACGTTGACCGTTTGCCCATCTTGACCTCAGGACCGCGAGGCCCTTCACGGTCTTGAGACCGTGAGCCTCCTCTTGGTCTTGAGACCGTGAGCCCCCTCGCGGTCTGCCCTCTCACGGTCTTGAGACCGCGAGGCTCTCAAGGTCTCAACCGTTTGGTCCATCAACAAAATCAATAAAGCAATCGATGGTGTCAAACGATGTTGAAGCCCTCAAAAGGTCAAAGCTATGTTGACCACCTATGGATTGGGTCAATTAAGGTTATGCTTAACCAATTGTTCATTCAATTGACCCTCAATTGTTGACCAATTAGGATTGAAATCGATTCAATTAGGTTCTATCAATGTTCACCCATCAATACTCAACAATGTGCATCAACACAAGGTTGAACCCTTCAATTGAGCTCCAATTGGGCTCAAACTTGGCCCAAACGGTCTTGCGGTCATGTGGGTGGACCCCACATGGTCGTGAGACCGTTTTCCCAAGATTTCATCAAAATCTAAGGTGATTTGATAGGGGTTGAACCATGATTGAGCCACAAAACAGAATTTTGATTAAATTGATAACTTATTTGCAATTGGGTCCTCAATTGGTCAAATTACTCAACCCTAGACCTTCAAACGGTCTTGGGTGATTGTCCTCTCGGTGTTGAGACCGTTTGGATGAGTTCCAAACGGTCGTGAGACCGTTTGCCCATCCAATTTTGGATTCTAGTGGAAATTCATCAAGGTTGAACAAATTGAGTTGATGATTATATCAATATTTAAGTGCAATGTAATTTGGTGTAATTTTACCTTCAATTGGTCAACTATCCTTGACCCCAGACCTCCAAACGGTCTTGGTTGATTGCCCTCGCAGTCTTGAGACCGTTTGGTGACCCCCAAACGGTCTTGATACCGTTTAGGTCAATCAACCCTTAAAACCCTAATTAGGTCACCATAATTTCAGTACTGATTTTACCTAGGGTTAGCCCTAGTATTCACCCTTTAACTCTTAGCCCGTTTGGAATTAGACCATCAAACTTGGTGAGTTGTTAATTAAAATAATTTTGAACAGTAATTTCATATGGTCAACGCTTAGTCAACGACCTTACACGGTCTTGGGACCGTTTTCCCAAAAAGGCAATTTCAGACCGTTTGAAAATCAGTAATAAATTCATTTAAAGTTGTCACTTAAAAAGGTCATATATCCCGATTCCTTTGGAGTTAGCCTCCCAAATTTTGATGGTAATTAACCTATATAATAAAGAACAGATTTCTTATACGGTCCATGCTCGTTCAATGGGGCCAAACGGTCTTGGAGACCGTTTGCCCTGTCGCGGTCTCGAAACCGTTTGCTCACCTCGCGGTCTTGAGTCCGAGAGAGAAAACTGTTGGGACCGTTTAAGAAAGTGAAAATCGGTGGGTTTTTCTTGGAAATCACGCCTTCATCTCCTAGAGCAAGAACAGTACAGATATCCCACGGGTTTTCTTGCAAAATAGCAAAGGACAGCAAGATACATGAAGGACTATCATCTAACCGCATATAAAAGATGTGTGTAGTAAAGCATGGGTTTAGAGTTATAAAACCCACCTAAAGCTTGCTTCTTGAGCTCCAAGCTTTCAAGATCCAAGCTCTAATGGCGTCCTTGAGTTCCCACAGGTTGGCCAAGGTGAAAACTCCAAGAAAGGATGAAAAGAGACGGCTAGAAAGGTAGGGTTTCAAGAGTTAGCCATGAAGATGACCTTGAGTTCGAGTTCTAACCATGGAATTAGGCAAGAAGAGGGGTTCAAACCTACCTTGCACCCTTGGTCGTCCTCCTTAGCTCCAAGGCAGTCTTTGGTCGTCTTTGGGGAAATGGAACAGTGAAGGGAACGAAGGGCAAGTTCCCTTGCTTAGAGAAGTTGGGGGTATATGAACTAGGTGTAGGATTCTTAACATTAGTTCATAAGTTGTCCATAATTCCAACTAAGTCCTTCCTTCTTTACTTGATCGTCCCTTCCTTTTTATTATAAGTACAAACCTTATCTTAAGGTTTAGAAAAAGAAGGCAAAGAAGAACAATCTAATAATAAGGTACATACATAAAGAGATATTGCACATATACCCTGATTATTCAATCACAAGGTATATTTCATAACCTGATAATTCAATTGAGGTGAATTCCTCATCATTTCTTCTCTAAATGATGAAAAGAGTCTAAAAAGATACTTTCGATGACATATTTTACAATTTGCATCCCTTAATTTGGGTAAATTGCATTTTTCCCCAATTTAAGGTTTCAAGCACCGGGATTGCTTCCACAGCTGCACCTTGGTGCCCTAGCTTGGGAAATCCCTCAAACTTTACCAAAAAGATTCTCATGATGTCTCAACATCATAGGAACATCTCAACATGTGCAAATTGCAAGCTAACCCTTTTAAGTGGGTAAATTGCACATAGATCCCTGTATATCAAAACAATGCTACAACTCTAAATAAAAAGGAGCAAATACTGAAATATACGTTTCTGAGAAACTTAATTACATGCTCAGAATTAATCACAAAGATTTAATTACATATTTAGGCAAAACACCTAGGGTTGACTCATAACCCAGGTCAGGGATGTTACATTAATTATATCAAATTAGGGTCTCTTAACCATTAACTCATTAAAGTTAATAACTTCCATTACTTTTCGAATTGAAATAAGAATCAGGCTTTAATTTTATTTTTATTAGATTCTCCTCATTTTTCTGAGCAACTTTCATATTTTATGCGTGCTAATCCGAGCCACTAATAAAAAGATATGATTTTAGCAAAATTACCTATTTTGGGCCAATCAAATCGTGCCACGTCACTCCACCCATGCAACGATCTTGTGATTTTGGAATCATAAGCAAATGATGATGCTGCCCCCGCTTAAGTTCTCCAGCCTTCATACCCCCGGAGGGTAAATTTGTCCAAACGACCCATAGGTCGTCTTCCTCCTCCGGCTTGCCCTAGCGGCCGCGGTTTGCAGCAGGTTGCGACTGCCCTCCTCCACCCCTAACTTCGACGGCCATCGGAGAGGCTCCCCCTGCCTCCGTCGTGCCCTTACACACGCGGGGTGCCTCTTCTGTGTGATCAGGTCGGTCAGAAAGCACTCCAGCAGGTCTGCGGCTGCGGCCAACCTGCAGCCCACTTGCAGGTGTCGCGCCGGTGCTTGACCCGGATGTTTGTCAGGGAGGGGTCGATGCTGTCGGCCGCCAGAGTCACGCCCTTCACCCACGCTAGACCATACCTCTACTCAATCTTATTCTCTCTACAAATAGGGATCCGATCTCCTTCACACGAGGACAACCTGACCACGCACCCCGTTCTTGAAGGATGAGGTACCCGAGAGGGGAGGAGGTCATCCACAGACCTAAGGAGGGTTGCCCCCAACCGTGTTTTCCTGATCGGTGGATAGGGAGGGCAAGGCACGACCATCTACAACCATCTATATATATCACGATCATTAAGAAATTTCCAAGGGTTATGATAGTAGGGAGAGTCCGGACCCCTCTTGGACGGAAAAAGGCAATAGGAGTCCTATGCTAATTTGAGAGGGTGTTTCCATCTCTCTTGCCTTTATCTACTTGCATGTCAAGTGTGAGTCTGAAATTCCAAAAGAAAAGGACTATTTCTTCAAAGACAAGTTACTCATTAATACAATTCATTTAATGGTTATTTTCTCTTTCCTCAAACCATTATCTTGTTATTTGGGACTCCTTGAACCCCAAGAAATTATAATATTTCGAAATTTATTTTCAAGGATACTTATTATCCTTCTAGATGCATCTATATGTATTAATTCTCATTATCATGTTTATTTCTTATTAAAATATCTCTTTTTGAGGATTTCTCATTATTTCTCTTTTATTTTCCTTATTGATATTCCTTTTATTATTAGGAATCATTGGGATACGAAATCCCACTAAGGATAACTCGATTGCACCTCTTTTCACTTGTTTTCCACATATTACCATTATTTTCAATTTATTTCTCGATAAGGAAATATTTAATTGATCTTTTCTTTTATTATTGTATTCTCTATGCCACCTTAGACTCCTTGGAATCCAAGGAAACCAAGAGGCACGAAATCCTTCCTTGGATTTGCCTTCTAGAGGTTTCTACCTCTTTCTTTTCTCAAATCTTCAATTATTCATTAATTAATTGAATTTCCTTGTTATTGGGCCCAATAGCCAATAAAGCCCACAAATCAAACAACAAGGCTATTTTAAATGAAATCCATTTATTCACAACAAAAGACATCATTATTTGTTCATTTATCTTTGTTATGAGAAATTATATTTCTCAGCAAATGAACCCAAAATTGGGGTTGTAACAATCCACCTTTGATGAGATGTTTGCGTGTACAATTGATGATAGAGCTTCACGCAGTCCTCTGATACTTGTCTGCAACCCTCCACAAGTGGAAGTACTAAGATCCATTTCACCTTAATGAACCACCTACAAAGCTCTCTATCATTGAGATAGTTAATCTCGTTCCCTAAGGCACAAGCCCAGAGACTTGGGTGTGAGTAAAGGATCCTAACACTTAGATGCCTTGGGCACACACCATCCCTTATAAATAGGGGCACCCCACCTTCAAGGAAGGCACTTCTTCCACAATGACAAAATGTTGGAAGTCCAATCTTGTCATCGATCCCCATCAGAAGGCAAGGATGATACTTCAAACTATTCAGTGCTCACTTCCATAGGTATCTACATCCATCTTTAAGAGAAGGAGGACCACAGAGGCCATCATCTCCTTCATCATTGCCATTTTGTGAGGAGGCGGTCTTCATCAATGCCTAATACCTCTATGAATACTATTTTCTTGTGTTTCCTCCTTCTTCTCGCATTCCATACATCTCCCTCCTTTATCACTTTCATCATTTGTAAATCCATATTGTTTCTTGAGAACATGAGTGGCTAGACCAATTTACTCGGATTGGGAGTAGACATTTAGAAGTATCACTTAGGATCATTAATATATAGAGGTATGTTTGTACTAGCTTCCGAAGTTGAACGTATCACAAATCTTAAGTTGTCATAGGTCTCTAGGTAGGACCATTGGAATAGGAAATCTGTGTCCCCATCTCCATGTAGGTTCTCCATTGAATCTATTTTGAGGTCTATAACGTCCTGAGGGGTGATCTTTGTTGGAAGAAGTTGAGATTTCCATCCAACTTGAACCTATATGTCAAGGAAAACATTTGTCGATTTTAAATTTAGTATAGCTTTACCCATGCTGACTATCATACTAGATATATTGTCTGACCAAGAACATGTAAAGCTACACATATTCATAGTACCAAAAGGCTACACCTTCTGGTCATGATATTCCATTAATAAGTATGTGCATATTTATTATTTGTGCATCAATCAAATATTAATGATTGATTTGTCATTAGTTATGTTTATATTTTTTATTATATGTAATTAAATCCATTTTCACTTTTCAATATCTTCTTCATCTATTATATTTCATGCAAATAGTACAAATCAAGAAGTTTAGATTACCAAAAAATCAATTGGTCATGTCATGATATAACATTTAGTAAATAACTGAATGTTGGCTAACTATTATATTTTCATTATTAATTCATTTTCACGTAAAAGACACATTTTAAGCTCTAAGACATTTTTAAATAAACATCACCACAACTATAGAGACCTCTCACCATCATATGTTCATGTTCTTACAATCATACAAAGAACAATGTCTTATTTGTAGAAGAACCTTAGCCAAATGTTATAAGTTATTATGTCAAGATAATCTTAAACAATACATACAACCATGATAGTGTTGTCACTATTTGTGGGTTTGATCATCTCCTCTTCATTTTTGTATTTGGATACACCATTACTTCACATTTCCTACTATCAAAGATGCCCAAGAACCATTTCTCCCTTTTTTCACTCTCTCATGAAACACAATCCTAGAAGCAAAGGAGCGATCGTTCTAGTTTGTAGGGAAATATGGCATCAGATAGGCAACAAAAATAAAATATTGACTGACATATTTCCCATTAATTAGCGGATCACGCCAATAACTATGAAATGGAAAGGATGGTTTCATCACTAGTACATAACTGGCCTTTAGTATCAGTTATTTAAGGCCTTTAGTGTCGGTTTTAATGCGACACCTATGTGGGCGCCGCTAAAAGGCCAACCATTCGGCGTCGATTCTCAAACTGACGCCACAAACCTTCGCTCGCCACCGAAAACACACCAGCAGGGGGTATAGGCGTCGGTTATTAGCTTTAAAACCGACGCCATAAACCTTCACGCCACCAAAAGGGCGCCATATGGGGCACTATCATCGTCGGTTTATTAGTGATAACTAACACCATCTCACCTGTTGCCATGGTCATGTTGGCCAGCATGGTCATGTTGTCTAATCCGGTGTCGTGGCCGTGCTAGCCAGCACGGCTGGGGTGTCTGGTCTGCTGCCACGACCGTGCTGGCCAGAACGACCGTGGTGTCTGACACACTACCACGACCGTGTTGGCCAGCACGGCCGTGGTGTTCGGCCTCATTAGGGAAATTGATGTCGGTTATTGATAACCGATGCCACATCATATGCATTAGGCGTTGGTTATAATTATTTATCCGACGTTGTCATCATTTGTCATCGGTTTTAAACAAATAACCGACGCCTATTGCAAGTTTTTTTTCTATCAGTTTGCATACCTGCTGTGGCTGGTCGTAGGATGAGAAACCTGCAGTTCAGTTATGAACTGTAGGTTTTACGACATCTATTGATATCATCCAACAACAGGCCACAAACCTACAAAATTAACAACACTAATTTTCACACATTTAGCAACCTACAGTTCCATTCGATTTTCACACATGTAGAAACATTCATGTAGTAATCTGCAGTTCCCTTCATTTTCACATTCACACATGTAGAAACATTCATATAACAACCATCAATTTCATTCATTTTCACATTAACACATGTATAAACATTCAGACACATGTAGAAACATTCAACCATGTAGAAACATTCACACATATTATAATTCATAAATTCATTTACAAAATATCATTCTTTAGTAATTATTCTCTATCAACATCCCAATTATATGTTAAACCCCCCACTACTTGTATGGCTGTTGCCCATTCTTCTCTTACATCATTTAATTCTTCCGTCGTATATGGAGCATGTACATATGGTAAGACCTTTCCTGTAGTGTGGTCAGTTTTAAACACCTGCAAAGAGAATGATGTATATATATAATTAATAATATATAAAAAAGATTGATATATTTCATATTATCTAATGAGACTATATATAATACCTCATGAATGGTATCGATGTCCACTGCGGCATATTTGATAATCATGTGCATAAACCGCATCACATAGTATGCACATGCCCATCCGTTGTCTTGTGTAGCACACTTTAAATTGAGACATACAAAATATTAAAAAATACAACTAATTAAGCATTGTTCACATAAATAATATATACATTGTCGTTGGGAACTTACTTCCACGTTCTTCTAAATTATTGGCTGGTTTTTTTTCCTGGGGACCTTTCCTCCAGCCTTTTTGAACTCATCTAAACCCCTACATGTTAATGTAGCACAGTACATTGCATAATTAAATAGTAATGTAATAACATATGTTAACGAATATGAAAATGAAATATTTCTCACTGGAATAATGTCATTTTCATTGTGTGTCCATATTTTGAATTCAATTTAGTCCCCTTAGGATCTAGATAATAGACAGTGAACGTCTCAGGGACAATAACTAGTAACTCCCAATGCATACCACTAGAGGTAAAAAAGTTAAAAATTAATAACTTAAAATCCACAATAAAAATATAATTTTCTTAAGTCCAAATTATAAGCAAAGTAAACTTACTCCACATTGAATGGAGCTATTATCACCGTCTTCTTATTAACGAATTGTGATTCACTCCAATTGCATTTCCTGCATTATCAAAATCCACAACAAGTTTGGGTCCATTGCCCCTTTGTGCTATTAAATTCTTCATCATAGTGATGCCCCTTCTCTTGTCAACTTTTTGGTGCTGCTCATCAAGTGCCTCAAGTGCTTCAGAGGGTACATGTGCATCATCAACCTAAAATTTGACAAAATAAACACACTTACAAGATATAACTATAAATGGAAATGTAGATATAAATATATGATATATTTTTAAAACATACATTGCGAGGTGGTGCATTGATGTCCTCACCCTCACGGTAATCATCAACACGGTCATCATGAGAATGCTCAGCCATCTGAAAGTCCACATTCACATTGTAAAGTTTACATTGTAAAGTAATTCACATTGTAAAGCTCACATTGTAAAGTTCACATTCACATTGTAAAATTCACATTGTAAAGTAATTCACATTGTAAAGTTCACATTCACATTGTAAAGTTCACATTCACATTGTAAAGTTCACATTCAGAAAAATAAAACATATAAAAAAATATAAACATGCCTCTAATATTGCGAGTTTTTATCAATTAACAATCATTCATTGTGATCTCCTCGCACATACAAGTCATCATTAGCTTCAATATTTGCTGGTGTTGGCAACCCAACTGAGAATGGACTGGAGTCATCATACTTATCATAGTACTCTTCTTCATCTATAGGATCTTCAATGAACTGTCTTTTACCATGAAGAACAACCGACCATTTATCATTTGCAGGATCATGTGTAACAAGTGGGAGGTAAGTATGTTCTAACCCCTGTTATAACCCCAATTTATGGGTTCAATTGGTGAGAAATGTAATTTCTCATATTAAAGATATTTGAACAAATAATGATATAATTTTCTTCAAAATGGATTTCGTTTACAATAGCCTTGATGTTTGTGTTATGGGCTTTATTGGCTATTGGGCCCAATAACAAAGAAAATTCAATTAGTGAATGAATAATTGAATATTTGAGAACAGAAATATGTAGAAACCTCTAGAAGGCAAATCCAAAGAGGATTTCGTGTCTCTAGGGTTCCTTGGGTTCCAAGGAGTCCAAAGTTGCATAGGAAAAGAAAAAAGAAAAGAAAAGATTAATTAAGTATTTCTTTATTAAGAAAGAAATTGAAAATAATGATAAAATGAATGGAAAGAGGCATAAATGAGATTTCTTGGTGAGATTTTATACCCATGAGGTTTCTAATAATAAAAGGAAGGTCAATGAGGAAAATAAAAGATAAATAAAGAGAAAATACTAAAAAGGCAAAATAAGAGGATAATATAATGCATTATTATGGAATTATGAGTTATTGTTAAAAAGAAAGTAATTTCTATTAAAGGAAATAGAATTTCGTGCCAATGGCTTAAGAAGCAAGAATCAAGAGAATAAGAGGGATGATTTTTGAAATCCTAATGTCAAAAAAAGAAGGATTAATATGGAAGTATGAGAGAGAGAAATCTTGCTTCTTCATGAAAGGATTGGATTCCTAATAGGAAAGAAGTTTGTTTCTTCATGGGCAAGTGTCTTAGGGCATGGATACTCACCCTATATAAAGGGGGTAAAGCCCTAGCTCGAGTCCAGAGAGAGAGAGAGATCCCACGCTCTTCTCTTTGTTCTATCCATGAAAAATCTAGTAAGATGGGTAGAGGCATCCTAGATCGTGTGGACGTTATGGCTTGGTTCTGCTGGAGGTGCGAAGTACCTACGCAGTCGGAGGGAGGCTTGGCGACCGTCTCTCTGCTGTCACCTGGACGCCGCAGCCCCTGGACGGCTGCAAGGGTCGGCCGCCTAGGCAGACCTGGTCTACGGAAGCTGGCGGTTTTGGCCGCAAGATTTGGGCAGGTAGGGGTGCGCCAAGGAGCTTCGGAGGTGGAGGACTCATCTCCAAGGGTCGACGGGGTCCAGGAGAGGGTGGAGGAGGAGCGCAGCTGCAGCTAGGGTTGCTGCGGTGCAAGCAGCAGCTGGATCGCGAGGTAGAAGAAAGGCGGAGGCCCGATTGGACAGAATTGCCCTCCGCGGGCCAAAAAGCCAAGTTTTAAGTCGAGGGCAAAACCGTAATTCGGTTATCAACTCAAAGACAAGTCGTATTGCATGAGCCAGGGTGACGTGGCGCTCTGTGATTGGTCCGAGGTAAGTGGTTTAATGCAAAAATCATATTTATTTAACCGTAGCTCGGATTAAAACAAGTTATATATGAATTTTGATTAGGAGAACACAAGGAATCCAACACAAATAGTTTTATAGCCTGAATCTGATCATAGTTCGAAATATAGTGTAAATTATCATCTTTAATGAATTAAAGATTAAGAAACCCTATTTTGATATGATTAATGTGTTTAATAGGGTTTAATGGATATTTAGAGTTGATATTGATATGTTAAATGTGAAAAGGAACACATGATTAGTCTAATTTAGGGTTTATGTGCTTAAATATGCATGAAATTTGAAAAGGGCATAAAGTTATCATATTTAATGATTCAATTAAGGAAAAACCCTTAGATTTGATGATAGATGGATAATTCAAGCTGATATTAACCTGTTGTTAATGAAAGAGAAAATAGGATTTAAAAATATGATCTTTTATATATTTGGTTTAATTTAGGGTTTCGTGCATGATTATGCACTAATGAGCTTGAAAACCCTAATTTTGATGAATATGTCTTTTAATTGGTTTAATTGTGTAAATCCACGAATAAAATAGAGATGTGATGATTCTAAGCCAATTTGAGCATAAAAGATCCTTAATGTGGATAATTTGAGTAATTAGGGTTTTTATGAGTGGAAAAGTTGTTTTAGGGTTTGTTAACTTAAAAAGGATAAAGTTTGAGAAATTGATCTAAGAAACCCTAATGCATCCTAATGAGACTTAGAAACCTTAGAAAGGTGTCCCAAGTCAATAAGGAGTTGTTTGGGATATGCTTGTGACATTTAGACATTATACATGTTTTCAGGATCAATGTTTGCTTGATTGATTGATTGGCTTGCTTGATTGGACATCTATTTGGATTTGGATAAGTTGTTGCTTGAGATCTCCAACACAGGTATGTGGTTACGATTATGAATAACCGCTATAGTTTCCCGATGGATTCCCGGATGTTTAATCGCATTGAATGCAACTAAATTTTTGGATGTTTATTTATTTCATGCCACTATAAAGTGACTATGATTATCACCATAAATGTGCATATATAACTGGCTAGATCCGGGTCCACCTCTGTTACTTTGAAAAGGCTAAAAAAGGGGTAATCCTAGAGTAAGGTCTAGGTTACCGTGAGTTAGAAACTGGGCTACCTATGTGTAGTGCCATGAGACTCTTTAGCATATCCCGAGTTAAGGAGTGGTCTACTTATGAGTAGTGCCATGTGACTCAACCCTAGAAACTGGTTCACTTATAGGTGGATCATGAGGGGTTTAATGGGGACAACACAGAGGATAGGGTACTCTTGGATCGCAGAGTTATATTTAAAATGTAATATTGGTTGTTAAATAAGTAATTGAATGATTACATTGTTATCATAGTTGCATGCTTATTGTTTTCCCCCACATACCAGCTACGGCTGACCGACGTTTTGTTTGTCGGCATTTTAGGTGCAATGAAAAGAACAAACAGTAAAGTGGCACATGTGATACTAAAAGAGAATTAAAAGTGCAAAGGAGGATTAGATAGATTAGTATCGGTGTGGATAGAAGTTTAGAGATCCAAGTTTTCAAAAGGTATGCAAAAATTTATTTTCTTACAGCTTTTAGTATAGTATGTTAAAATTTGATAATTATTCTTGGTTAATTGTCGAACCTTTGATCCATAAGTCATGGGTGCGGCTTCGACCTCTCGGTCTGCCTTAATTGGGGGTTATCGGGAGGTGGGGTCGTAACATTTGGTATCAGAGCTTAGGTTCCTCAGTTACCATTAATAATTATTAAATTTTACAAACTCCATAGAACCCAAGGGAGTTATTAGAGGAGTATCTGAAAGACGGAGGCGTCTAGAAAAGGATCACGATTGGGGGCTGGCAAGATTTTCCTCCGCACCGCTAGTCAGAATATGAGGACTCCCGGATCCGTGTGACTGCCTGGCCAAAGTCTTAGGGTATGAATCAAAATAAGATACCTTTAGGACTTCTCATCTTATTCATCCCTTCTCATCACAAAATTCTGATAAGGACCTAAAGGATTAGGGTTTTCTTTCTTCTCCTCACCCTCTTAAGGTATGGGTAAGGCTAATAAGGTTTAAGAAATCCTCCACCAAATTAATGAAAGACATGTAAATAAGATGTCATGGACATAAGCTTAATAGATTAAGCGCAAACTAAAGAATAGATACATGCTTAGGTCGTATGCATAAGTTGTCATGTCCTCAGAAGAGACCTGAGGCTAGACCTTCTTATCTGGAGGATAAGTTAGTCTTGGAGATAGAGATCTCCATTGCAAGTAGATACCTGGCACATCCTCTGAGGATGATGCTAACCCTAACCCTAAGTGAAGGTTAGAGAGAGAGATGAGTTGGACCAGGTGTTTGAAAGGACATGCCTTTGGGATGCCATATGATCCATGGGTGACCTAGGACCTTGGAAACCCAACCCTGGGAAGGGTCGTGCATGTTAGGGTAAAGGATAGCTCCTTGGATGATGATGTTAGTGAAGGACCGTAGAAACCCTTTGGGCTTGCGCAAGTAGGGCATAGCTGGAACCTAGGGCACGTCATAATGCTGACACTAGGATGAACTTGAGCAACCATAAGTTCAAACCTAGGCTTCAACCACGTAGAGTATGCTTTTGAGGATGATCCTTCATGAAGAAAGGACCTCTAATGGGGAGGTTGGATGTGGGGTTAGCTCTAGAGAGAGAGCAGGAAACCCAGCAAGAAGGTTGGAAGCCTAAAACCATGAATAATGGATGATAGTGGTTGCCTCATGATCGATCCCTGAACGTTGATGATATCTTGGTTGCCTTTAGAGGGACCAACCCTAGAGAATGAAGATGAAGCATCTGGTGCCTATGTGCCTACAGTATAGGTGTTTACCTTCTGACGTAGGAAGAAGAGTTCCTTAGACCTAGAGAGGTTTAGTGAACAAGTTCTGAGGCCTTGTACCTTGTTGGTTATACTTAAGGAGGATCCAACTCTAAGTGTTGCTCGAGGTGAAGGATGACAAGAAGTGCATGTCATGCCTTTTGCATGCTTGGTTCGTGGTTAAGAGATGGGGCATGCAGTTGAACACCTACAAGTAAACCTAGGGTTCCTAGGCCTAAGAGGGGAAGTGGTGTACCTAAGGCTCATGATGAGAAGTTGAGTTCCTATAGAAGCAAGCATGGTACTCCTCATGTATAGAGGAAAAAGGGAAGCCCCTTAAGTTTAAGGTTGATGTGTTCCTATAGAAGTTGAGTTCCTTAGAACCCCTCACAACTAGGTTGATGATAAAGGGAAAGTTTGATCTTGATCCAACATCGAGGAAAGAAGGATAAGTATGACCTAGCATGGTACAGTAAGTGATTTTCTTGTGCCTTAATGGCTTTCTAGGGTTAAGTAGGCTCGTGGGGATGTAAACCCTAGACCTAAGAGCTTTTGTGACCTTAGAGATAGTTTTCCTCCCATCCTGGGAGAGGGACCCCTTTGGAAGGGTGTATATCAGTTTTATTGGTTCAAGGTAACCTAAAGAGGTCTCATAGGATCTTGAGAAGCTAAGTGAAAGGTACATGGTATGAGAATGAATCTACAGACCCATAGATATCCATCTCTATTGCATGTGAATGTGTTACCATGGAGGTAACCAGTATGGGGCTTGACCAAGGTAGGCAGGTTGCCATGATGCCTATGAACGGATGAGAGCCAGCCCATGAATGCAGAAAGAGAGATGATGAAGACTTGGGTAAGGAGAATCCTAATTCTATCCTAGGGTCAGGTAGGGATAAGACCGATGAAAGTAGGAGTTGCCTAATTCCCCAGTTGCACATGACCATAGGGTCGGGAGGTAACAGCTATCATTGTCTGAGGGCCATGGGTTAGGAGATTGATCACCTTCATGAACTCATGGGACCCAAAGGGCAGATGAGTAGGGCACTCTCTTCATGCGAAAAGGAAGAGGGATGACCCCAAAAAGAGCCGGTACCCTATAGACCTAGAGGAGATGACCAAGGATATAAACCTTAGTAGGTTCAAGACTAGTTTGATATCATGATGTCTGTGATGTAAAGACATATGTGGCACATAAAGGTGTATTGGCAAGGTGGGATGTACCATCTCTACTCTTGGAACAGGAAGAACTATGTATTTGGACTGCAGCCAAATGCTTATTTCCTCTTGTTATGGGGGTGAGAGATAGGACATTATGCATGTCATACACCAAGGATAAGAGATGATGTAGGTTGGAACGTTGCCATGAGAAATGGGGATAGAGAAGATATCTACGACCCTGGTAAAGTGAATGATACATGGATGGTTTGTAAACACTAAGAGGAATGAGGTAGTCCCCTTATGAGGATGTTTTTATCATGAGCTATGTGGAACTTACAAGTTATACTAGGATGAGTTTGATCACCATGATGATGGAATCAGAGAGTGTTCTTATGAAGATAAACATATAGTTTGAGGTGACATGATAAGTGAAATACATGGAAGTGTAATGTTACCTAATACCTAAGGATGTGAAGTGGTAATGGATGCTCTGGTTGAGATACATCTGACTTGTTTGACCAGAAGCTAGAAAGGGTTGATTGGCTAACCTTAAGTTCGAAAAGGAGAGGTGTTTGGATAACACTCAGATGTAACAAGATTCACCATCTCTTCCAAAGAAGTACATCTGAGGTTTTACCACCATCCTTTCATTGCATCCAGGGCTAGACTGGCTAACCATAAGTTCTTCATGTTACCAATCTAAGCTCAAGGTTATCGCCAAATCATTGAAGTCCCTTGACCTTAAACAAGACAACCTTGAATCAACCCTTTAGAGAAATGGCCAGAAAGGTCAATCCACTTTTGAAGATGGGTTAGGCCCAGAAGTCTTCTAGGTTTGTAATGTGGAAGGTCATACTAGCCTACAGTACAATCACCTATATCAGGCCACCTTGAATATGCACCAGCCCCAATTTAACAGCAGCCTCCTCATTGAAGAAGTCAATTTGTCAAATCTATTCTATGGCAAGGGTACTATAAACCCTATAGGCCAAGAAATCATCCAGGCTTCCAATATGGAAACCCAAACGGAGCAGCAAGTGCCCATCGGCTCAAGTAGGATCACAGTCAGAATCAAGTTTGAGGTCCTCCTAGATTCTAGCTAAACCAGAAATATCACCAGAATGACTTCAACCCTGAGCAGTACCTCAACAACAACCCTATAACCAACAAGAACAACTTCTCCTAGGACAAAGTATCCAGCATAACATACTCATTGCTAATAATCAATATGACATGGATGCTATCAAAAAGATTTAGCAAGCCAACATTTGTACAATTAGTCCATGAAGGCTCAGCTCCTGTAGATCTCTACTGCCATTTGTCCTCTAACAGGCTTATTTGTTGGTCCACCTGAAAACAACCCCAATCACCAGGAAGAGCAGCTAAAGGTAGTGATGACACACTCTAGACTCATTCTACCAGAACGCCCAACTCCCAATAAGCAACAATAACATGCTCATTCTTGAAGATTATGATGATGAAGAAGTCACTCTGATGGTTATACCAATATCCATACTAGTGGAACAAGTAGTTGAACTTATTGAACCAGTAATTGAACTGTCAAGTAGATGTCAGACAACTGCTCTAAAAATGAGAAAGTCACAATTTTGAGAAGGCCCCAAAATCTACTTCAACATCCTTATCTATGTGGACATGGTGCCAGTCCACAAACCTCATGTCCTTGACCAGAGTTGTCTATCTCAGGCACAACTAGACTTGAGATTTATTTAGTTCAAGAAAGCAATGAAGAAGTTACATGGTTTATATTCCCTTCCTTGATGCTCTTGCAAAAATTCCTTCTTGGATGAAATTTTTTATGTAAACTCTCCTCACTCACAAGTACCTCATAGAGGAAGTTGAGACCATGATACTAGAATGGACAACATCAGGCATCATCCAGAGTAAGATGCCTAAGAAACTCAAAGATGGGGATTGTTTGACATATCATGCTTTGTTAGAGATACCACATGTCAAAAAGGCCTAGCTAATCTTAAGGCAAGCATTTCTATCATGCCTATATTTTGCACAAAAGACTAGAATTCACTATCGATATCCTTCCTACAGGGATTGTGATTCAACTTGTTAACTCTTCTATGACCACCCTTATGCAGATCATAGAATACATCCTTACGAGATTAGGTCCCAAATCTTATTTCCCTTGTGATTTTGTCATCATGGATATCAAAGAGGATCTTTGATATCCTCTTATCTTTGGGTGCCCCTTCCTTGCAACTACATGTGTGCTCATTGATATAGAAGTTGGAATCATGATGTTGAGGCTAGGGTGGACACTGTTAACTCTAATGTTTTGAGAGTCTCAAGGTTCATTCCTTGCTAAAGCAATGCTTTCTGATTGATTGTGTTGACAAAATGGCACAATTGCAGTAGGAGACACCTATTTCTGACAACCCTCTTGAAATAGCACTCATCGACCCTAAAGCTCATGAGCTGAATGATGACAAGTAGAGCAATTAATTTGTCTTCCACTTAGACAACATTGAAGAAGACCCTAAAGCCAAATTCGGATAACTCAAGTCTATCTCAGTACTTGAAGAAAAATATAAGGTGTCCACTACATCATAAATGAAGCCTCTGCATGAGGGACTCAAATATGTCTTCCTGGATGAATAGAAGGTCTACCCATTCATCATCAACACACAGGTCATACCAATATAGAAAGACAAGTCATTATACAAACTGAGGAAGAGACAGAAGACATTAGGTTATAAAATGACTAACCTTACTGGAGTTAGCCAAGACCTCTATATCCATGAGATTCATATTATTGAGAATTACAAGCCATCCATTCAGCCTTAATGCAAGTTGAACCCAATTTTAAAGGAGGTCATCTGCAAAGAGCGGTTAAAGTTTCTACTTTCTGGGATCATCAATCGTATTTGTGACTCACCATGGGTAGCCCAGTGCAAGTTGTACAAATAAGGTGGACACTACATTGTTTTAAATGAGAAGAATGAGACTATACTCACCTGCACAATGAATGGGTGATGCATGTTCATAGATTATCACAAGCTCAACAATGCAAATCGAAAGGACCACTTCCCCCTTCCTTTTCTTGATCAATTCCTAGAGAGACTACACACAAAGTGTTATATTTCTTGACCAGCAGCTCATCCTTGACTCTAGGGATCCAGATCGTGAATCAGTGCATGTCGATGAAAACCAAGAGCATCACACGCATCCTCATCACCCACCGAACTTGTCGAGCCCAAGTTTGGGTCTCGCGGTGGTCATGAGCTTAGGAAAGCTTCGCCATAGGGAAGGAATAGAGCGGAGAAGACTCAGGGTCAAATATCATCGGTACATCACATGAAAACACAAACCAAACCTCAGGAAATGATCTTCAGGGATCAACGAAGCCAACAGATCAGTTTAAAGTGATACATACACACAGAAGAGCCAGGACGAGGAATCGTCAGTGAGGTCTGATGAAGGTTTATAGGGTACTTCAGTTGAGACATCCATAGGGAAATCGAACAAATGGAAATATATTCGGAGTTCAGGGATGCTTACCATTGTGGTAATTGATCTGGGATGGTCAGAGTAGTCGGGGCAAAACCTGGGTCGCCGATGGAGGAGGAGTAGGTCTCGGGGCTCAGAGGCACAAGAGGATAAATTTGATGTGGAGGAGTATTGAGTGAATCTTGTATATGGATTTAAATGTCTTAAATAGGAATGAGGAGCCCTCTAGTGGTCCTTGCAGTCCCCTCACAGAGAAGGGCAAGAGTGTCATTTTGGGTGTTTCCTTAAATGATGATGAGGGATTGCAAGTTATGGACCGATCGAAATGGGAACTCATGGAAAATCTACTAGAGAATAAATTTCTCAAAAAGGTAGAGGGATGAGGGAGAGAGAGTTTGTCGAAGGGAGAGTCATGAAATGGCTCCTGACCCACGTGATTAGCTGAGGTAGAAGATGATGTGTTGTCTTTCAGATCGAGCTATCATTAAATGTGGACCATATGATTGCACACATAGAAGGAAAATCAAAGCTATAACGTGTGACAGTAGAAAATAATGGAACTTAGGTGTAAATGATGATTTCAATTTAAAATGTATTGAAAACTATACATAAATCTTTCTTAATTAATTTGGAAGGTCAAACAAAGTCATAATGAATTGAAATTTGAACATATTCTAATTTGAAGGTCTGTGCAGGGTCGATACCATCGACTCGCGTCGATGGTATCGACACCGTTAGATACATGTTTGCTTCATATTGATCTAAATCCGACGGTTGTGGTAATTTGGCGACCTAATTTGGAGATAATACCTAATGATGGCGGCTAAGAGAAATCTATCACGTCATTAGCCGTTGCACACATCCCGAGAAGGTGTGGAGAGAAGAACAGAGCCCAGAAGCATGCCCCGGCCGTTCTGGACGCCGAAGAAGACAATTTCCACCACCGAAAGGCGGGAGAACGCGTATTCTACGCCAAGGAGCGATTGGATCTTCTCCGTTCAGGGGTTTCACCACTCAATCACATTTTTCTCCATGTTTCCCTTTTTCTCTACCATGTTTTTCTTTGAGATGAACATGCGGGGCTAATCCCCTTTGTCTTTAGGACCGGGAATAGCCTGGGAAATCATTGTATGATGATTTTATCATAGTAATTCATCATTATCTCTTAAATCTGTGGTATAATTTCATTTTCTCAATTATATTTTTATGCTTGATCACCATAATAATAATCTAATGCCCTTAATTACTTTGAAAGAATAATTAATGGTTGAAAAGAGACAAAATTTACATTAATTGACAAATCCCTCGAACAAGGTGGTGTAAGGTTAATGGTGGATACTGTGAGATCGACTCTAATGCACCTAGTTTAGGGTATAGGTTGCTACGACGGTGGAACCGACCTAGACATAGGTAGTGAATTGTACCACGACAGTGGGCAATTCTGATATCAGGCCACTACCCAGATAGAGAGATAAATCTGAGTGACTAAATAGAAATTCATACAATGAAAACCCGTGGTGAAACCGCAATCCTAAAGATTCTCACTTGAATTGATTAAACTAAACATTTAATCGATTGCTTTGTTTTGTTTTATTTTATTTTCTTTTAATTTTACAACAACCTCCAACTTTTTAATCGGTCTAGCTGATTGTGATTAGTTAGTAGTAGTATATAATAATTCATGTGTCCTTGAGTTTGACTCGGGCCTCACAAAGGCCTACATTACATTGACGCGTACACTTGTGTTTCTACGCATGTAAAAAGTGTGTCATCGCGGTCGAGGCAGATGTCGCGGTCGAGGAAGGTGTCACAGTCAAGGCAGACGTTGCGGTCGAGGTAGGAGTACCTGAGCCCTTTCCCTCGACACAACCATGCTGGGCTTGGCACGGCCATGCCGAGAGTACCAGTTGTGATATGTGTTGTGGGTGAAACAGGTGTCGTGGTCACAATAGGTACTGCAGTTGCGACTAGTGTCACAGTCGAGGCAGACATCATGGGCGAGACAAGTGCCGCAGTCGAGGCAGGTGTCGTGGTTGAGGAAGGTGCAACTAACCCTTGTCCTCGGCACGATCGTGCCGAGCTTCTTGGTCATGTCAGGTTTTGCGGTCACGACAGATGGAAGCCTAGCTACTACAAAAATCATGTGTTGGGGAGAAATCTTAGAGAATAGACGTATTTTCAGGTTCAATTTCTATAAGTCCCAAAATTGGCTAGTTGAGTAACTTTATCTATGAAAAGATATAAATTACTAAAAGATAAGAATATAAGGTTATTTTGGGCACATTAAGCCTATAACGACACCAGACCAAAAATAAATACTTAGCATAAATGTCTAAATTTGGGTGTTATCAAAGTGCAACTCTTCAGTCACAACTCCCCAACAAAATTTCCCAGTTAAAGAAAGATGTGATGCTCCAATATTTGGATACAACATTACTTCTTAAAATAACACTATTAAAACCTTTTTGGAAAAAGTGGTCAAAACATCTTGATACATTAATAATAGATTGGCCATCCATACCTATTGTAAGAAACATCCAATGAACATGCCTTTACAAAGAAGCCAAAGATAATTATTTCCAAGCCTTTGGCTCTGTATGATATATTCCCAGCACAATTGATGATGGATATAAGTTTGATTTCAAAATCCTATATATACATACATGTCCACACACACACACACACACACACACAGATATATATATATATATATATATATATATATATATATATATATATATATATATATATATATATATATATATATATATATAAAGGACGAAACCTAGTAACCCAGTGTATCGATATAGAGTACAAAAGAATCCCTGAGAGGGAATGAGAGCTCAACACTATGGATGTTGTGATAGGTCTTCCCTGGACCGAGGAAGGTCAAGATGAAATATGGGTTATGGTAGATCGCCTTACCTAGACGACATAAGAAAGAAAGAGTTCTGTCAAGGGACAAATCTAGTTGAACTACCCATGAGAGAGATGGTTCAACTACACCATAAAGCAAGTTCAAAGGTTCTTGAGTTGGAACTAAATGTTCCCTTCCAAAAGGTGGAAGTAGGTACATTGAGAACTCTATGTTAGTATAGTTTATCACCCCTAACTATGGTTAGTATGATCTAGACTAAAGGGTCTGATGAGGGCATGTGTGCTCGTTCAGGGTGATATCTAGAGACAGTTTTTGTCCTATGAAAGATGTGAAGATAACCACCATAGCCAGTATCGGGTTTTATAAGAAGCTCTGTAAGGGAGGTTGTGTCAGTCACCACTTCAGTAAGGTGATGTTGGTGAAAAGGACCACATGATGGTTAGAAAAGGACCACATGATGGTTAGAAAAGGACCACAGTGCGTATAGATGAAGTCACTTTGATTGTGCAAGGGCTGAAAGGATCCTAGAGACGATGACAGTCGTGAGTAGATGCAAAGTAGACTGACATACAAGTTACTGTGGGAGAAAATGTGACATGAAAATCCGACCCCTCTAAGTTATAACTAAGAGAGCTAAGTCCCTGATACATGGGTCCATTAGAGATGGATGGGTGGAGAAGGTTAGGTTTGACCCTACCCCTCAGGATAGAGTAATGGGAAATGTTTTCCATGTGTCCAATTTAGAGCACTATGTGAGGTACCCCGACCATGTGCTGAGCAATGAACCTAGTGAGCCCCAAGGGAGGATGAAATGGCCTGAGTCACCTATGTAGTTTATAGACGCCAGGATGAAAGAACTCAGAGAAAAGAATATGTGATAGTAAAGGTTCTTTGGAAATGCCATGAGTGCGGAAAAGCCACATAGGGGCCAATGATGGACATGGAAAAGTCTTATCCTGAATTGTTTGTTTGCTTGCCTGAATTTTAAGGACAAAATTCCTATAAGAGGGGAAGGATGTTATAACCCCAATTTTTGGGTTCAATTGGTGAGAAATGTAATTTCTCATATTAAAGATATATGAACAAATAATGATATAATTTGCTTCAAAATAGATTTCATTTACAATAGCCTTGATGTTTGTGTTGTGGGCTTTATTGGCTATTGGGCCCAATAACAAAGAAAATTCAATTAGTTAATGAATAATTGAATATTCAAGAAAAGAAATATGTAGAAACCTCTAGAAGGCAAATCCAAAGAGGATTTCGTGTCTCTTGGGTTCCAAGGAGTCCAAAGTTGCATAGGGAAAGCAAAAAGAAAAGAAAAGATTAATTAAGTATTTCTTTATTAAGAAAGAAATTGAAAATAATGATAAAATGAATGGAAAGAGGCATAAATGAGATTTCTTGGTGAGATTTCGTATCCATGAGGTTTCTAATAATAAAAGGAAGGCCAATGAGGAAAATAAAAGATAAATAAAGAGAAAATACTAAAAAGGCAAAATAAGAGGATAATATAATGCATTATTAAGGAATTATGAGGTATTGTTAAAAAGAAAGTAATTTCTATTAAAGGAAATAGAATTTCGTGCCAATGGCTTAAAAAGCAAGAATCATGTGAATAAGAGGGATGATTTTCGAAATCCTAATGTCAAAAAAAGAAGGATTAATATGGAAGTATGAGAGAGAGAGAAATCTTGCTTCTTCATGAAAGGATTGGATTCCTAATAGGAAAAAAGTTTGTTTCTTCATGGGCAAGTGTCTTAGGGCATGGATACTCACCCTATATAAAGGGGGTAAAGCCCTAGCTCGAGTCCAGAGAGAGAGAGAGATCCCATGCTCTTCTCTTTGTTCTATCCATGAAAAATCTAGTAAGATGGGTAGAGGCACCCTAGATCGTGTGGACGTTATGGCGTGGTTTTGCTGGAGGCGCGAAGTACCTACGCAGTCAGAGGGAGGCTTGGTGACCGTCTCTCTGCTGTCACCTGGACGCCGCAGCCCCTGGATGGCTGCAAGGGTCGGCCGCCTAGGTAGACCTGGTCTGCGGAAGCTGGAGGTTTTGGCCGTAAGATTTGGGCAGATAGGGTTGCGCCGAGGAGCTCCGGAGGTGGAGGACTCATCTCCAAGGGTCGATGGGGTCCGGGAAAGGGTGGAGGAGGAGCGCAGCTGCAGCTAGGGTTGTTGCGGCGCAAGCAGCAGCTGGATCGCGAGGTAGAAGAAAGGCGGAGGCCCGATTGGACAGAATTGCCCTCCGCGGGTCAAAAGAGCCGAGTTTTAAGTCAAGGGTAAAACTGTAATTCAGTTATAAACTCAAAGACAAGTCGTACTGCATGAGCCAGGGCGACGTGGCGCTCTGTGATTGGTCCGAGGTAAGTGGTTTAATGCAAAAATCATATTTATTAACCATAGCTCGGATTAAAACAAGTTATATATGAATTTTGATCAGGAGAACACAAGGAATCCAATAAAAATAGTTTTATAACCTGAATCGGATCATAGTTCGAAATATAGTGTAAATTATCATATTTAATGAATTAAAGATTAAGAAACCCTATTTTGATATGATTAATGTGTTTAATAGGTTTTAATGGATCTTTAGAGTTGATATTAATCTGTTAAATGTAAAAAGGAACATTGAGTTCAAAAAGGAAGAACTTTGCACATGATTAGTCTAATTTAGGGTTTATGTGCTTAAATATGCATGAAATTTGAAAAGGGCATAAAGTTATCATCTTTAATGATTCAATTAAGGAAAAACCCTTAGATTTGATGATAGATGGATAATTCAAGCTGATATTAACCTATTGTTAATGAAAGAGAAAATAGGATTTAAAAATATGATCTTTTTATATATTTGGTTTAATTTAGGGTTTCGTGCATGATTATGCACTAATGAGCTTGAAAACCCTAATTTTGATGAATATGTCTTTCAATTGGTTTAATTGTGTAAATCCATGAATAAAATAGAGATGTGATGATCTTAAGCCAATTTGAGCATAAAAGATCCTTAATGTGGATAATTTGAGTAATTAGGGTTTTTATGAGTGGAAAAGTTGTTTTAGGGTTTGTTAACTTAAAAAGGATAAAGTTTGAGAAATTGATCTAAGAAACCCTAATGCATCCTAATGAGACTTAGAAACCTTAGAAAGGTGTCCCAAGTCAATAAGGAGTTGTTTGGGATATGCTTGTGACATTTAGACATTATACATGTTTTCAAGATCAATGTTTGCTTGATTGATTGATTGGCTTGCTTGATTGGACATCTATTTGGATTTGGATAAATTGTTGCTTGAGATCTCCAAGACAGGTATGTGGTTACGATTATGAATAACCGCTATAGTTTCCTGATGGATTCCCGGATGTTTAATTGCATTGAATGCAACTAAACTGTTGGATGTTTATTTATTTCATGCCACTATAAAGTGACTATGATTATCACCATAAATGTGCATATATAACTGGCTAGATCTGGGTCCACCTCTGTTACTTTGAAAAGGCTAAAAAAGAGGTAATCCTAGAGTAAGGTCTAGGTTACCGTGAGTTAGAAACTGGGCTACCTACGTGTAGTGCCATGAGACTCTTTAGCATATCCCGAGTTAAGGAGTGGTCTACTTACGAGTAGTGCCATTTGACTCAACCCTAGAAACGGGTTCACTTATAGGTGGATCATGAGGGGTTTAATGGGGACAACACAGAGGATAGGGTACTCTTGGATCACGGAGTTATATCTAAAACGTAATATTGGTTGTTAAATAAGTAATTGAATGATTACATTGTTATCATAGTTGCATGCTTATTGTTTTCCCCCACATACCAGCTACAGCTGACCGAAGTTTTGTTTGTCAGAATTTTAGGTACAATGAAAAGAACAAATAGTAAAGTAGCACATGTGATACTAAAAGAGAATTAAAGGGCAAAGGAGGATTAGATAGATTAGTATCGGTGTGGATAGAAGTTTAGAGATCCAAGTTTTCAAAAGGTATGCAAAAATTTATTTTCTTACAGCTTTCAGTATAGTATGTTAAAATTTGATAATTATTCTTGGTTAATTGCTGAACCTTTGATCCATATGTACATATGTACTTAGAGCATTTCCCCGCTGTTCTCTAAGTACATATGTACTTAGAGAACAAACGGGGAAATGTTGCCGAAATTTTCTTAAAAACCAAATACACATTATACACTTACATCCTAAGTGAGATTAGGTGTTCAAGAACAGTCCCAAACTGGGGACTATCCAAGATTTACTCCTAATGAGTAAATCTTGGATGGGTTTCTAGGCCAACAAACACAATGATAGATATGTACATGTTAGGGTTTCATCAATGTTATGGTTTAATCAAATCAAATTAGGATGATCGAATGGACAAGTTTCAATCTTATTTCAACATGAATCAAAATTTATTGAATTAGGTCAATCATTAGTATTAGAAGCACAAATATATGCAAGAAAAATATTTGTTCATATCCTAGGATGATTTACAATAGAAACATATAAATAAGTAAACTCAAAGCATTAGATAAATAAATATAATCAGTAGATAAACAAATACAAATCAATAGATAAAAAAAGTACATGAACAAAATACCCTCTTTTCTTCCTTCTCCCTCCATACCAACAGTAAGCACGACTGTGGCTGTGTTGGTCGACCACGGCCGTGCTGGGCAGCACGGCCATGGTTGGCCAACAGAGGCACGGTCGTGCTTGCTGTTGGTAAGGAGGGAGAAGGTGTGGCATCCAACTTATAAAAGAAAAATTTACTTAAGCGGAAGCTAATCATTTGCAACAGATTATGAAAATCACTAAAAAATTAAAATTTTTTGCAAAGAGATCCACACATAGGAAATCTTTTTCATCAAGAACCAAAGTATAATATTTACATTCTGTTCCATAAGTACACAACCTGTACTATCTCTTCTCGAGGATTGCAACATCAGCTGTCCTATTCAACATTATATACAAACAACATAAAACCTCAAGGCATCAAGTCAAAATCTCAGATCGATTCAATAAAAACACAGACTACTGACTCTGAGGACCTAAGAGTACAGAGACGACATAGGAATTTCTAACTATATGACTAGACAGGCAGTATCTCCACCTGAGATATTACTGCTATCCTTAATATTGTTGCTGCTGTTCTTTCTCTGGTAAAGGTTTCCTGCCTCTTTGTTCGCATCCACCTAAAAACATTGGATCCCATGGGGGTGAGACAATTGTAAATTGTCCCAGCGGGAGATATAACTCTCCGCCAAAACATTATTATTGCAGTTATATGCATAAAACTGGACAGAGGATATGCAATTTAAAGCATTCTCATCTTAAAGCATTGTCACTATCTATGATAGAGTAATAGATCAACTTTTCTCTTAATAAGAAATAGGAAGAACATGTATATCATTTATCCTCCATATTATACCATCATGTCAAACTTCTCTTGTGACACTCATTATCTTGATATGTCACCCATAAGACATTCTTGTTTCAACTTATTGGCCTTAGCCAATCAGCTAAATAGATTTTGGTTATATTGGACATGAGAGTGTGCATCATCATGTCTTATTCAGGCATTGGTCTATACTAATCCTATATAAATGTTCCATGCATTGGATTACACCAATCCTGTGCAACTAGTACAAGCATTAGACTTATATTATTCATGTGTATCCATTCCCAAGTATTGAACTATCTCAATCCTATGCAACTATTCCAGGTATTGATCTATGTCAATCCTGTATAACTATTCCAGGTATTGATCTATGTCAATCATGTACAACTATTCCATGTATTGATCTATGTCAATCCTGTATAACTATTCTAGGTATCGATCTATGCCAATCATGTGCAACTATTCCAGGTATTGATCTATGTCAATATTGGGTAACCTTTAAAACATTTTGTTACCTCTCACTCGGAAACAACCATCCTCATGGCTCATAAGGCCCATAAAGCATCTTGTCACATCTTACTAGGCAACATAACATATTACTTCATGTAATAGTAACACCTCTATTCCGTCAATAGGGTTAGGGCTTACTATTCATATCATATTATGATTTCTCATGTCCCATTACCCAATTTAGGGTTATGGTTTCCCATCTCATATTAGGATTTCATAGTTATCAAAGTATATCAACTTTGACATGCTAACTATGAAGTCTTTCATATCTTGATGTATCACTTACCTCATTACTTCCAACTTTCTTAAGTTATCAACTTATCTTGGATTAAGGTATTTGCCATCTTAATCCTTTCATCCACTAACCTATCACTCTTATCATGAAGTGCATAGGTCACGCATAAGAATGGTCCAACTATCTTTAATGATATGGACTCATCTCAGGTTAAAGCATTGCTTTCTATAAGGGTATCTACAATCAATCACTTTAGGTATTTCCCCCATCAATGTATTGGTTACCATTCCATTATTCGAATTAGGGTTTCCCATATCATTACTCTTTAATAGGGTTTAGGGTTTCACATACTATCATACTTCATTAGGGTGAGGATTTCATATAACATTACCCTTCATTAGGGTTTCACATCTTATTGCCTAAAAGTAGGGTTTACTATTCATCCCAACAAGAGTTTCTCATAGCATCACCTTCAATTAGGGTTTCTCATGGAATCAACCTCAATTAGGGTTTCACATTGAATCAACCTCAATTAGGGATTCACATGGAATCAACATCAATTAGGGATTCACATTGAATCAACCTCAATTAGGGATTCACATGGAATCAACCTCAATTAGGGATTCACATTGAATCAACAACAATTAGGGATTCACATGGAATCAACCTCAATTAGGGATTCACATTGAATCAACATCAATTAGGGATTCACATGGAATCAACCTCAATTAGGGATTCACATTTTATTAACTTGGTTTTAGAGTCACAACATTACCCTAGGTTTGGGTTGCATATGATATTGCTCTAAATTAGGGATTGGAGTTCAACAACCTTCTTGATTAGGGTTTCATGATCTCTTTATTATGGATCATACCCTATTCATCACATGATCACTACTCATGTATGAATTCCTTTCCATCATCCTCTCAACTTGATTAGGTTGCATCAACCCTTCAATCAAGTACATACAATTATGATTAACATAATGTACCAATTCATTGTTCTTATAGGCAATTAGGGTTTATCCCTTAATTGGCACTAATCACTTAGGTACTATTAGGGATTCAACCTTTGTACCTTCATTGATTATCATTACTAATCATCATTGGATCAATGGATCATTCATCATCTTAATTCTTAAGAGATTCAATTACGTTGGACCTCTATTACATAAGGTATCAAATTGAATTGACCAATTGAATCTTCAATTACAAAAGGTGTCCAAGTGGATTAACCAATTGAGTCCTCAATTAATTTTGACTACTTGAGCCCAAACAGTCTTAGTCATTCAAAGTTCAAATCATTTGAAACCGTTTGGTAAAGGTGGTGCTTGAGACCGTTTGCTAAAGAAAGTACATGAAACTGTTTGCTAAAGCACCTTTTGAAACCGCATGGGCTCAACGGGTTTGGGATCGTTTGGTCCCAAACGGTCTTCAGACTGTTTGGTCCCAAACAGTCTTGAGACCGTTTGGACTCAAATGGTCTTGAGACCGTTTGGTCCAAACCCCCTCAAAACCGCATGGACCAAAGATGGTCTCAACCTATCAAATCGATTTGGGGTTCTCAATGTTGATTCCTTCAATCATTGAATTCATGTAACCAATCTTCAATTGGACCCATAACCATACTTCAATTGGGTTAATTAGTTCATCCTTCAACTTATTTTATCCTCAATTGATCATCAATTAGGGTTTGAATAAACTAAATTAGGGTTTGGAATCGATGATCCTTCAACATTAACCAATGTGAGTCTAGTTGCTTTAAAACTATTGGACCACCATCCAAATTGGACATGACCTGACCCAAACGGTCTTGAGGTCATTTGGATGACCTCCAAATGGTCTTGAGACCGTTTTCCCATGTCAACAACAAAAACCAAGTCAATCAACCAAAGTTTGGATCATTGGATTGATCAATAAGTCAGCATTTGATTGCACTTCGACTTAGTACCTTTAGATCTTTAAACACCTAACCATAGTCAACCATGGACCTCCAAATGGTCTTGGGTGACCCCCAAATGGTATTGGGATCGTTTGGATGACCTCCAAACGGTGTTGAGACCTTTTGGTCATCATATCATCATCAACCATGTCATTCAATTAGGGTTTGGATCCTAGGATTGGTCACCAAATCAACACTTAATTGTATTTCAATTTGGTATATTTGGACCTTCAAACACTTGACCAAACTTAACCCTAGACCTCAAAACGGTCTTGGGTGACCCCCAAACGGTCTTGAGACCGTTTGGGTGATCCCCAAATGGTTTTGAAACCGTTTGGGTCAATCAACCCAAATCATCAACTCATTCAATTGTAAAATCAGCACTTAGCCGATTAGGGTTTATACCATATGTTTGGATCTTCAAATACTTAACCATAATCAACTCTAGACCTCAAAATTGTCTCGGTTGACCTCCACAAGATCTTGAGACCGTTTGGGTGAACCCAAAACGGTTTTGAAACTGTTTGGTTCAATCAACCCAAATTTCAAACTCAATCACTTATGAAATCAGCACTCAACCCGATTAGGGTTTAGGTGATTGATGGACCTTCAACTCATAAACCAATTGAAATTAATCAATAATAATTGGTGGGTCATTAACCTAGATCATTATGAACAAGTGCCCAAACGTTCAACCCTGGTAAACATCACCAAACGGTCTTAAACCGTTTGCTTCTATGCGGTTTAGTGAAACCGTTTCATTCCAAACGGTTTGAAACCGTTTGCTCCCAAAACACAAACCGTTTGGATATTTGATTGAAACCGTTTGGTCTAGATATTTGGGGAGGTGTGTGATTATGATTATGTCATCATCATAAAGCTCTAGACCCATGAAACCTTCAGTTATTTCCATGGAAATTGCATCAATCAACCAAATCAATAATTGTAAATAGAGAAATGATCATTATTTGACGGGGAATTGAATGCAATAACAAAGTTAGGGTTTCAAGTTATAAAACCCACCTCCAATTGAGTTCCAAATCTCCATGTTCATGGCAACAATGGTGGATGCAACTCCCTTCACCATTCCAAGGCTCGTCCTCAAGATTTGAGTGAAAAGGAATGGTTAGAATTGAAGAGGGGATCGAAATAGGAAGAAATCCATAATTTATTTTCGATTTCCTCCATGGAATCAAGGTGGAATGGATCAAGAACCTTACCAACAGGTTGGGGGTCGTCCTCATGATCCTCCCAAGCTCCCGTGGTCGTTTCCCAAGCAAGGAGAAGAAGTGGGGTCGAAAAAGCCTTACATTTGGCTTGTAAAGGGTCTTTTTATAAGAAATTCAAGGAGAGAGAGTGCCTTATAAAAATTCATTTAATTCCAAAAATGGTGCCGCCTCTTCCCCCTCAACTTCCTTAGGGACGATGCTATCTTGTTTGCCTATTATTCCTCTCAAATATCCATGATTTAAAGAAAATCCAATCAAGCACCTTAAATCATATAATATTAATATCCATATGTGAGTGGATATTTCTTTTTCTTATAAAATTGTGAGTGAGTTATCCATTCCCTTGGATATTTTCGTGGTCCTTGCAAGGCTCAAGGATGTACACACACATAAGAATCCAACCATTTTAATTTTGGTTGAAGGCCCTTTAATTAATACATTTATTTTTGCCCTAAATCGAATTAGGGTTTCAATTAGGATTAAATCTTGATTATTTTAATATCAAGATTCTCTCTCCTCCAACTTAATTCAAATGAGGCGCCCCTCTCTTTTCTCTACATGGTGCCAAGAAACATTAGGGACCTTATTGAAGTGGTAATTTGCATATTGAACCCTAGGTTTTGGATAAATTGCACTTTACACCAAAACTAGGTTTTAATGCACAAACATTGCTTTATCAGCTTTTCCTTAGTATTCAGGCTTCCATAAGCCATACCTCAGCATCATATTTACTCTCATGATGCTTCAACACATGAGTAACATATTATCATGCACAATTTGCACTTAAACCCCTCAACTTGGGTAATTTACACTTTAGTCCAAAATAGGCAAAACATTGATTTCAACAATTTTAAAAAAGGACTAGAATTGCAACATAAGTTCCTCTTGAGCCCTAATTACTTTTCACAAGATGAGATTAAGAATTTAATAACCTTTCTTAATCAAAACACCTAGGGTTAAAGTATAACACAGGTCAGGGATGTTACAAATTATAAACCCCTAACAAGGATTTCATCCTCAAAATCCAGATAAAGGAAGACAGATGTATTTTATTCATCATACTATCTAGTCTTCATATATCATCTCCTTATTATAGAGACACCATAAAACTTTGATCAGCACAAAGTGTTTCCATACAAGATTCTCATAGAATCAACACACAAGGCACATGCCCCACTGTCCCTCATCATTGACTATAGAGTCAACTTTGTGTCAAATAACACTTTTCTTATTCAAAGAAGCATCATACATTCTTTATTAATATCATGTTTATGCGAAGCATAAACCCCTAACATATGATGTTCATATTATTATAATCAGACTAATTTCATAGTTGGCCACTCCAGGTAGCCAACCTGACCCATCTGATAACTCTCAGATACCAGAATCTTTCACCTTGGTATCTATCACATGTGTTGGAAACACATCATATATATCTCTTCCTTTCATCTTGGAACATTAATTGTTTCATATGTCCTCATCTTGGGACCAAAGTCCAAGATAACTGATACTTTTCTAAGTATCCATCACATGAACACATTTATCTTATGCACATCAAGTGTCCTAAGACCCACTTGATTGCCATGTCCCTGAAAGGAAAGAAAACAAGGATTCATATTCCTCTTATTAATTCATGTATTTTCAACTATTCATGAACCATTTACTCTTTATCTCATCCTAGGTTCCTTGCCTTTAGCATTGGAATTTGTAAGGATGATTGCATGTCATTGTCCTTTTTTTTAATTATCTAGCATGTTTATGATCATCTCATGATCTCATCACATTTCCCATTTCCTCATTATGGGAAAGATCTTTATTATGCTGGAAGCATTATTGAACATGGTTCATCTCCCTCATTCTTATTCTTATCTTATGAGGAGTACACTTTTAGTTCCTCATACAACATGCTCATCTGAGATTATCTCAGACTTCTCTTTCTTATGCATGGGATATGACACATTTATTCATTCCATATTTCTGATTTCATGATACTCATTAGATTGTCTCAGAATGACTACTTGACCGGAGCAATCAAAAAGACAACAATCTAAGAGTTTCCATACCCACTTTATCATCAATAGTTGTATACCTGGCCAGGGTATATAAATACTGAGATTAAGTGGTATGCACTTTGTATACTATCATATTCCTTCTTTTCATATTATCACAAGCATAAAGCTTAACATCCCTGGATTTTGTCCAGGCACCTCTTATATACCTCATCTTTTCTTATAGAGGTAAGGACAACATAAAACATTTGTAATGTTTTACCATGCAAAACATAAGTCCTCATAGGACTAATCAAGGATAGTTCAATCATTTCCTTTCTCAATTAATCCAGGAATTCATAAAATGACATATTTGAACGACATTATCTTGTCTAACTTGTCATAATTCATGAATTATTCACTGCCTCAGGCTAACTCTGCCTCAAAGATTGATTCAACATGCTAAGGTTGAGCACAGACTCAATTTAAGTCCAGAAATTCATCATTTCCTTTTGCTTCAACCTGTAGATGTTGATTACAAATCATGTTGATATCTAAAACATCATCATTGGGGTTGGTAATCTAGGTTACACTAGCCAATGCTTGATCCACTATATACATTATTGTTGCCCTAAATTCTCCAACAATAATACTTAAAGAAAGATTTTCTTATCATAGATGGATCAGCTAGGGGATTCTCAGGCAATTGTCTCTCTCTTGCCTGCTCCCATGCACCTCTTCTTGGTGCAACATTGCTGCTCTCAGCAGCAACCTCCTCATGTGACCCAGTCATCTTTAAGTTCTTCTTCTCTTATATGAGCAGAAGACACTATCAGATACACTGGATGACACCAGAATAGACTCTACTACCTTAGTCCTGTGTCTCTGTAGACTCAGCGAACCTAGAGCTCTGATACCACTAAATTGTGGCATCCAACTTATAAAAACGAAATTTACTTAAGCGGAAGCGAATCATTTGCAACGGATTATGAAAATCACTAAAAAATTAAAACTTTTTGCAAAGAGATCCACACATAGGAAATCTTTTTCATCAAGAACCAAAGTATAATATTTACATTTTGTTCCATAAGTACACAACCTGTACTATCTCTTCTCGAGGATTGCAACATCAGCTGTCCTATTCAACATTATATACAGGCAGCATAAAACCTCAAGGCATCAAGCCAAAATCAGATATCGATTCAATAAAAACACTAACTACTGACTCCGAGGACCTGAGAGTACAAAGACAACACATAGGACTTTCTAACTATATGACTAGACAGGCAGTATCTCCACCTGAGATACTACTGACACCCCTCAAGCTTGACCTTCTACACCCTCATGTCTCGACCCATCTAGGGTTAGAGTTCCAACCACCCACAAGTCTTTCGCAACCACAAGGAACATGGTTGTCTCGTCCTTAAGCCATGGCAGCATGTCACGACCCAAGATGAACATGCCATGACCAAGACAAGGGAAAAACTATAACCCAAAGACTAGGGCATCAACTCAACTAAAAAAGGGATCAACATGACCATCAACACCAAGTGTCGTGACCTCATGCAAAACTAGGTCCAACCCATTTAAAGGAAAGCAATTCAACCAAAACCAACCATGGGTTGTGACCATCAAGGAGAAGGGTGTATCGAACACCCCAAGGTGTGATGTCTCGACCACAAAATAGAAGACAAGGAAAAATAAAACCACCATGAACATGGAGAAGAAAAATCAACCAAAACGATCACCAAGAACCCAATTCATGCCTCATGGACCCACCATGAAAGGATCTCATGCAAGATAGGTAAAACTATGTTTAAGGTACCCAAAGTAGAACTTAAATTCCTCAAACATGTAAATACTCTAACATTATGCATGTGTGAAAAACTAAGGTTAAAAGGGTAGAGGAGATCACCATAACACTACAATTACCAAAAATCGAGTATGAGAAATTAGGGTTTCGGATTTCTACCAATCCAAACAAGATATCTTTACCAAACAAGTTCTATAGATCATCATCATCTATTAGCATATTAGGAACATGATTTAGGGAAGAAGACGTCAACATGCAAGTAATGTAATGTGCATTAATAGAGAAGGTAATAAGTTATATCACCCGCCTTAAGAAGATTACCATCAAGGATTCCAAGCTCCAAGATCAAGGGCTCCAAGCACACGATCCAAAGGTTGAAGAAGATCCACCAAAGGCTCACTCTTAGCTACAAGAGTACCTCAAGAAAAAGAAGGTACCAAGGTCAAAGATATCCTAAAGAAAGAGAGAAAAAAGCTCTAGGCTGAACCAAAAGAGAAAGAGAGAAGAAACCCTCCTTACACTTGGGTCTACCTTGTCTAAACATGGTCTCTAACACTTGTGATGGGGTCCCCCCCCCCAAATTACCACCATGAAGGAGCCATGGTCTAGGGAAGATAAAAGGAAGATGGAGGAAGGAAATAAAAGAAACGCCATCAAGGAAGGGTAGACACTTACCAAGGATGAAGATGAGCTATGGTCACGACAAGCACCACATGCAAGAAGAGTTTAGTCACCAAGAGATCCAAGGTTGGATCTCCTTGTTCCACCAAGCTCCAAGATGAGAAAAAGAGAGATAGGAATATGAAGGGCCAAAAGGGGTCACTTGCATCAAGAAATAAGGGGTTATATACATGAGGGATGAGAGAGAAGGCAAGATATGAGAAGTCGACACTCGAAGGCACCAAAGGGACACTTGTCCACTCAAAAGACCAACATGAAACCACTCTAGCCTAACATGCATGACATGGCGATACAGTCTAGGTTGGGTCTCAACCTCTTGGTCTCCCAACATGGTCACAATCATGACCCACCATGGTTCACCATCCATGGCCATGACAAAGCACCAACCATCACCACTAGGTTGAGACAATAGGTCACCACACAACCTAGGTCGAGACATCCTACAAAAGGCAACCATCTCATCCCATGATCGCCCAAGACCATCATGGTCGTGACCTCAACACCTAGAGAAGGTGTATAAATCGTAAAACCCACCAAAAATCACCCTAGGTCACTACCTATGTCAAGACAACCCACTAGGTACACATAGGTCGAATCACTCATCATCCTTAAAAACCCTAATCACCACTAAGGGTGACACACCTCAACTAAGGCTCAAACAAGGTGCCCACTTCTTTCTATCTCCTCTAGATGATGTAAAGAAAGAGAAAGAACACTCTAGAGATGACAAATTGCACATCAACCCCCTACTTTGGGTAATTATGTTATCTATATGCTTAAGTTTGTTTGTGCTTTAATAGATGTTGGCAGAGAGTTATATCACTTGCTGGGACGTTTAGACTCACCCCGTAGGTTTCCACATCTTTTTGGTGGTCATACACAATGAGGTGGAGATTGTTCAGTAGAGGAAGAACAATAGCTGATTAGGTCGGATGTGCTGCTAGTCTTTTGATGTTAGAATTCTAGAGTTGTCCCTGTACACCTAGGTCTTGGGGTGTTTTCTATGTGTTTTGTGGAGATGTCACCGATACTAGGTTTTTGGCTTGTGTACCTTTTGTTGTACATATATGGCATGTGTATGCATATATAGAATAGACATCTCATGTAACAGGTTGATGAAATGAAAGTTGAAAACAATGATGTAGCACCTTATGAGATGTGTTACGTGATCTAGGTTTCCTGTTGTGGACTTAAATGTGAAGGTTATCAGCCTATGGTGCTTTTATGAAATCGGTTTTAATTTCCTATATTTTTTGGTAATCCGCTTGCTTAGTGTTACTTCTGTGTTTGGTTTTGAGTAGCTCTCTTTGTGTGGCGTGGGGCGTCACAAAATGGTTACATCCTCTTTTTTGCACTCCTTAAGAACACAATTAGAGTGCATATGTTTTTTTATGAATCTAAACATAAGATTACATTTGACTTTATATCCCACCCTTTTTCACAGCTTCTTCAAACCCTGAAAATCATTTTAAAACTTTAGAAATGTAAATAGTCTTTTTCTCTAGTCCTTTACTACTATTTCCACCACAATAGACACATTGTCACTCATATCATAAACTACATCCTTGACTCACACTTGTGGCAGTAACTGCAACTATTTATCATTGACAAGAACCCTCTCTAGTTCTCTTGCAATCTGATCCCCAACATCCTCTTCATTATTCCAAGTGAAGAGACCACCCCTCCCATAGGAAGTTGGAAATGCTCTACTTTGCCAATTGCTTGATTAAATTTACTAATAAAAGTCATAGGAACTGGTAGATCACACCTCTTCTTAGCTTTGAGACTCAAATATTGAAGTCACCAAAAACCATCCAAGGAAGACCCTTTCCCTATCTAAAATAGTAACTAGGTCATTCGATGATTCTTTCCTCTGACTAGAGAGAATGAAAGAATACAGACTGTGATTGTAATCTTTAACCCTGTTGTATTCACAAATACCACAACAATGAGTTGGTCAGTTATATTCCTGGTGTTGATCTCGCATACATTGAGACTCCAACCCACACACACATGATTCAATTAAATAGCTTCCTCATTAGAATAAAGCTCCATCCAAGAGGAAATATTCTAGCAATAATTTATCATTACATCTTTTAATTGTTGTTTCAGTTATAAAAAAATGGGACATTGCTATAAGCTATGTATTCATTGCTTGATCTCCCTTCTTTTCAAAGATCTTCCCACCCCTCTAGTATTTCACATCAGTGCGGTGATTTGGTTTTAATTAATATGTATGTGGGGCTCTCTCTTTTCAACTACTTGCCTCTAACCCTTCTTCTCCTATAATGTATCGAAATGCATCTCATCTTCCTTATCCATATTGCTTGGGATTTTTGAAGTTGTTGCCTTGAATCAAAATTGACTTCACGCCTTCATTGGTCCTTGTGATTTCAAATTTGTGGATGATCCTCATGTTGGTCGTTGGGATCTTGCCTTCCTCTTCAATAATCACATCTCTCAAATAGAATTCTCTATTCTAAGCATCTTCATGTCTCCTTTTCTACTATCTCATATATCCTATGCCATTCAATTATATTGATAGTTCTTCAAAATGACTAGTTAAGACCAAACTAGAAGATATGAGAATAATGTAAGATAAAGTCAACTATAAGCTAAAGCTGAATGGAATGATAAGGTTTGACTATAAGATAATAACAATGTAGCAGTTAAACTAAACTAAAAAATAAGTCAAAATGAGAAAATCATGCTAAATGATATGTTTGGCTTCAAGTATGCCAACAGTTGGGACACTTCAATAATCTAAGTATACATTATGACAACAATTGCTCCATTGCAATTTTCTCTTAAAACGTGTATAAAATGTAAGTTCCTAACAGGAATCTTATGCATTCTCTACTTCATGATTAAATAGCATCACCAGGATTCTCACTTATATCCTGATCTTGTCAACCAGTAGTAGCTAGCTTTCTTTTTTGCCCGGCGTCCCTCTCCTAGTTTACAGTGGGGCGCCAGCGTGCATGGATGCCACTTGAGCCATTCCCTTGGGTTGGCGTCACAGTCTGATTTGTCCTCTATATTGTCCACTAAAACGTTGCATTCTCCCTTTCTAGCTAGTGAGCTGTCGGCCTACGCTTGGACTTCCGAATGGTCTACTAAGACAAGGTAAACAGCGACCGGCCACCTTGAAGGGTCAACCGAACCTCGGTATTGGATGTAAGAGTCGACTACCGGCCCTCGGTATGATCTAGGGGTCGACAACCGGCCCACATCATGAGCCTCCAAAAGGATTTAAGCTATCCCATGCCCCTTGTGATATTTTCTTTATGGGGTGTTTTCTATGTGTTTTGTAGAGATGTCACTGATACTAGGTTTTTGGCTTGTGTACCTTTTGTTGTACATATATGGCATGTGTATGCATATATAGAATAGGCATCTCATGTAACAGGTTGATGAAATGAAAGTTGAAAACAATGATGTAGCACCTTATGAGATGTGTTACGTGATCTAGGTTTCCTGTTGTGGACTTAAATGTGAAGGTTATCAGCCTATGGTGCTTTTATGAAATCGGTTTTAATTTCCTATATTTTTTGGTAATCCGCTTGCTTAGTGTTACTTCTGCGTTTGGTTTTGAGTAGCTCTCTTTGTGTGGCGTGGGGCGTCACAAAATGGTTACATCCTCTTTTTTGCATTCCTTAAGAACACAATTAGAACACATATGTTTTTCGATGAATCTAAACATAAGATTACATTTGACTTTATATCCTACCCTTTTCACAGCTTCTTCAAACCTTGAAAATCATTTTAAAACTTTAGAAATGTAAACAGTCTTTTTCTGTAGTCCTTTACTTCTATTTCCACCACAATAGACACATTGTCACTCATATCATAAACCGCATCCTTGACTCACACTTGTGGCAGTAACTGAAACTATTTATCATTGACAAGAACCCTCTCTAGTTCTCTTGCAATTTGATCGCCAACATCCTCTTCATTATTCCAAGGGAAGAGACCACCCCTCCCATAGGAAGTTGGAAATGCTCTACTTTACCAATTGCTTGATTAAATTTACTAATAAAAGTCATAGGAACTGGTAGATCACACCTCTTCTTAGCTTTGAGACTCAATTATTAAAGTCACCAAAAACCATCCAAATAAGACCCTTTCCCTGTCTAAAATAGTAACTAAGTCATCCGATGATTCTTTCCTCTGACTAGAGAGAATGAAAGAATACAGACTGTGATTGTAATCTTTAACCCTGCAGTATTCACAAATACCACAACAATGAGTTGGCCAGTTATCTTCTTGGTGTTGATCTCGCATACATTGAGACTCCAACCCACACACACATGATTCAATTAAATAGCTTCCTCATTAGAATAAAGCTCCATCCAAGAGGAAATATTCTAGCAATAGTTTATCATTACATCTTTTAATTTTTATTTCAGTTATAACAAAAAATGGGACATTGCTATAAGCTATGTATTCATTGCTTGATCTCCTTTCTTTTCAAAGATCTTCCCACCCCTCTAGTATTTCACATCAGTGCGGTGATTTGGTTTTAATTAATGTGTATGTGGGGCTCTCTCTTTTCAACTACTTGCCTCTAACCCTTCTTCTCCTATAATGTATCGAAATGCATCTCATCTTCCTTATCCATATTGCTTGGGATTTTTGAAGTTGTTGCCTTGAATCAGAATTGACTTCACGGCTTCATTGGTCCTTGTGATTTCAAATTTGTGGATGATCCTCATGTTGGTCGTTGGGATCTCGACTTCCTCTTCAATAATCACATCTCTCAAATAGAATTCTCTATTCTAAGCATCTTCATGTCTCCTTTTCTACTATCTCATATATCCTATGCCATTCAATTATATTGATAGTTCTTCAAAATGACTAGTTAAGGCCAAACTAGAAGATATGAGAATAATGTAAGATAAAGTCAACTATAAGCTAAAGCTGAATGGAATGATAAGGTTTGACTATAAGATAATAACAATGTAGCAGATAAAACTAAACTAAAAAATAAGTCAAAATGAGAAAATCATGTTAAATGATATGTTTGGCTTCAAGTATGCCAACAGTTGGGACACTTCAATAATCTAAGTATACATTATGACAACAATTGCTCCATCGCAATTTTCTCTTAAAACGTGTATGAACTGTAAGTCCCTGTTTGGTTCGGGCGTGGACCGGGTTTGGGCGCTGTCGCGTAGTGACACGTAGGACCAAACCAGTCCAGCTCGGGCTGGGTTTCCGTTTGGCAATGAGACTGGTTCGGACCCCGTTTTGGGTTTAGTCAGAGCTTGACGCAGTACAGCTAGAGGCAGGTTTAGAATCTCAAACCCGTTTGAGATCCTACCCCGACTCTCATAGCCCCTGTTTGGAAACGGACCAGGATGGGATTGGGTTTTGTCTTATTAGGCCACGTATGCGCCACGTCTGCGCCACAGCAGCAAATCCAGTCCTGATTCAGTCCAGTTCTGCACTTACGCGTTTGGCTAGAATCCTCGTTTCGAGATTCCGTAATCCCAAAAACTGGACTATCTCAATCCTGCCAGTAGCAGGATTAGAAATCCCAGTCCGGATTAGGCTCTGTCTTTTCTGTATTTTGTTTTATATAGCAGACTAAAAAACACAAGTTACGAGGCTAGTCGGATTGGTTTGCCAAACAGGGCCAAGTGGAGAACCCCAATCCCAATCCGGATGATGACTGGACTAATCCCAGTCCGGATTTCATAATCTCAATAATCTCAGTCCATTCCCAAACAGGGGCGTAAGGTTCCGCCCCTCGATTCTCCTCGGTCTCCGCCGACGATGGCTTGCTCCGTGCTGCCACCGATACCATTCTTGCCAACTACACAGAATACCCGCCACCTATTCTTCACTCCAAGGCCGAGAATTCGCCGTGTTAAACCACTCCTCTCCGCTGCTGCAGCAGCCTCCACCTCTGCCCGCCCATCCTCCTCTCCCGCTTCCGCTCAAGAGTGAGTCTTCTTTGATGGTGGGGCCCATTACGGTGACCTGGTAGCAAACCTCCTGCTAGGATTCACACTCCTGTGGCTTCCTCTAACCCTCGCGGCCGTCTCCCGTGCCTTTCTTTCTGAGGTACCGCTTCACCAACTTGAGGGTCACGGTGGTTTCGGGATTCACCGGACAGGATTGCAGCGAATTCCCTTACTCCGCCGTCAAGGACGTGCAGGTGGTGCCGCGATTTATTGGGGAGTGGGGGGATCTGGTCATCACCTTGAAGGATGGAACCGTAGTTGATCTCAGGAGCGTGCCCAAGTTCCGCAAGATCGCGGATTATTGTATGTACATGGAGGCTTCTGGTGGAGGGAAGGCTGCCTCAACGGCTGCGTCGGGGCCGAAAGGGTTTTGAAGGGTGATGGTTTTACTGCCTTCTAATCTTAGCGGAGGTGCTGGGGTATGAAGCAGCCTTTTAATAGTATATGTTCCTTTTATAAAACATCAAACATAGGTCGATAGCAAGATGCAATCTTTTTCCTGGGAGAAGCATATACGATTGTTCTTCTTCTTCACGTGACAGAGTTGTAAATCTGTAATATCACTGGTTTAACAATTTTTCAGTCTCCTGCTCATATAAATGCCATTGAGAGGGGATTTGGATCCTCATTCCTGGGAACCATGAATAATATTTCATCTTACCAATTGTAATATTGTTGTTCAAAAGACACATTAGCAAATACTAGAAACGGCTAATGGCTAATACTTTCGAGTGCTGGAAAACAAAGAATTCTGAAAGGGAAAAGCCACAATTCCGTATCCATAGCAATTGGGTGTAGTGGAGTGGTGCTGCAGAGTGTTATTCTGCTATGCAAATTTACACTTTGTAGTACCACTACACTCAGCCAAACAAGCTCGAAAGAAATCGAAGGTGCAATCGGTCATTGGCTTCTTGAGGATTCTGCTTCATGTTGCTCACCATCTTATTGTACTCGTAAATGCGGACTGCTTCATGTTTGCTTTAAAAGGGTTCTGTATTGTTTTCCTTTGATGGTCAGAAAACATCATCTGTTTCTAACTGACACGATGCTTTTGTTTTGGCAGACACTCTGTCCAAGTTTTCATCTCCAATAGCTATTAAGTATGGTTATATGAGCATGGTCTTTGCTTTGAGGTCATATTCAACCACGTATGTTTGATGCATCTTTTTCATCTTTTGTTCTGTATACTAGATAATCTTTTGATAATCATCTTATCAATCCCCATCAATGAGTAGACTCATATGTATTCCCTAAACTATAACACGGATACACCTTGTTTCCCATGTTTGTTGGACATGAGTTCCCTTTTTGCCTGGTTCCATCTTTTTGTGATCCAAATTCAGGGTGTCCAAAGTGATGTATCAAAACATTTACAGACATGAATACAACATGGTTGTATCTTTTTTCTCTTTGTGCTGACATAAAATTGTTTTGGTGTGACACGAAACAGGACTAACATGATATCAGAACGTGCCATGACTATTTGGAATTCTCTTTTTTTCCCTATAAAAAGGATGTTTTACTCCAGACGGAGAAATCTAATATTGAGTTGGATATTTTTAACTAATAAAAAACATTATGATTGCCAATTCACCTAAATTTATTTTTGATGGAAGTCGTATTCTCAATTTGAAGCTTTATTTGAATTTTCCATGCCTGACTATACAAATATAAGAAGCATAACTATATGTATTGTGATTTTTATCTTCTTTTTCTTCATGTTAATGCTAACCGAAATTCAGTGTTTTTCATGTTAACACTTAACACTAACTTATTGCAATAGTTGGAGATCTGACCTGAATTGACTCAACCCAGTTTTAAGGATCCCTGTTTGTAGTTTGTTCTTTACATTATCCATTTTCTTGATAACCCAAATATAATGGGTTGTGATTTTATCTTGTAAATTTTAATAATTTGAATTTTAATTTCTTGCATGCGAAATGCCTCTTAAATTTAAAGTTGTTTGATTTAGTTTAGAAAGCATAAAACTTTACATATATGACGTGGCTTATGTTATTTTAAATTCTCTATTTGTCTACTCCTTTAGATTTATATCATTGCATATTAATTATGTATTTGTCTATTTTTCTCCTGATTAAAACTATTTAATCCCAATCTGAAAAAAGTCTTATATGTCATTGTTGATGTCAACTTTTGGCACATCTGTACCTCCAATGCCTTTATTTTATTTCCCGTCTCCGCAACCATTCCCTTCACCCAACTTCAACAACACGTCATCTCAACAATCATTTGTGCCACCATTCCCTTCACCCAACTTCAACAACACGTCATCTCAACAATCATTTGTGCCACAATTCCCTTCACCCAATTTCAATACCACATCGTCTCACCCACCATTTATGTCGTCTTCCTCTGCACCCAACTTCTGTTTAAACGGCGTCACAAGGCCACATTTTTTACAACAGTTCTGCGAGAATAGGACAGATTCAGCTAATCCTGCCTACAGTTGCCAAACAGAATCGGACTAAACTCAGCCTGCACAGCCAAACAGAATCAGCTTGAAACGAGTCTGAAACGAGTCCAGCCCCCTAGAATGAGACTGGTTTGCCAAACAGAATCAGACTGGTTTGCCAAACAGAATCAGACTCCAGCAGGCCTAAACCCGTCCAAGCCAGGCAGGCTTACATAAAGCCAGCCCCGAACCGAACAGGGGCTAAGTTCCCAACAGGCATCTTATGCGTTCTCTACTTCATGATTAAATAGCATCACCAGGATTCTCACTTCTATCCTGATCTTGTCAACCAGTAGTAGCTAGCTTTGTTTTTTGCCCGGCGTCCCTCTCCTAGTTTACAGTGGGGCGCCAGCGTGCCTGGATGCCACTTGAGCCATTCCCTTGGGTTGGCGTCGCAGTCTGATTTGTCCTCTATATTGTCCACTAAAACGTTGCATTCTCCCTTTCTAGCTAGTGAGCTGTCGGCCTACGCTTGGACTTCCGAATGGTCTACTAAGACAAGGTAAACAGCGACCGGCCATCTTGAAGGGTCAACCGGACATCGGTATTGGATGTAAGAGTCGACTACCGGCCCTCGGTATGATCTAGGGGTCGACTACCGGCATGGCCCCTTGTGATATTTTCTTTATGGGTTTCCATGATGTGTCCAAGTTGTTCTTCACGTATCCGATATTTTTTGAATTGATATCTCTCTCTTCCAATACTTCCTGCGAGATTAGCGATCCAGTCCATGTTTGGACTTTGCCTCGTGGCCGTGGGATCGTGGAGTCTTCCACTACAAGTAAAATTAAAACGGAAAGTTATACTTTAACTATTTATTTATTAATAAGTTTATCAATTAGCGTTAATCCTGTGGCAATCCTAACGAGACATGCTGCCCTAACGAGACTTGTTGCCTGCATTTTGGAAAGCCAAACAACAATCCGGTCTGCGCTCATGACGGCAGTGTACGAATATATTTATGGTTCCAGTCTTCGAGATTTTCTGGGTTGCGGTTAGACAAACATGCTGCCTTGAATCGACGACCCGCTAGCTGCTAAAAATTTCTTATTTGGGTACTTTGTTCTAGTAACTAGCAAGCAATCGTGTTTTGTTCTTCCACGGCAAGAACCTGCGCAGCAACTTGGTACTGATGATTCAAAGAACTAAGACTTGTTGTTGTTTTCCAGTGCTCCAATCATCGTTTAAACCATCTTTAGTCGGAAGTTTATGTTCTGTCATTAACAAATATTTACTGGTTGTGGGACAACTGCACTGAAGATTCATAAATCTATATTTTGCCTCCAATCGTGTCGGCAGTACTGTGGTAGGGAGGCATATTCTGTGCTTGTCGGTTCAACTATATTTAAACCCAGTAAGTCTCATATCATTATAGTTACATATTTTTATTTATTGACATTTCTCGTCTTCATCATGTTGATTTTTTTGACATGATGTGTGTTTTGTTTTGACTTAAGTACTCTTTATCCTAACTGAAGAATGCTATTTTTTGAAAATTTACTTATTTACGAGTGAGAAAGTGAGAGTTATAGTGGCATGTTCTTACTTTATTTTTCTAATTCTTGAATATCTATAATTAAATTTATGTTGACGGTGTGAAGTATCTTGTAACCTAAACAATAATGTTATATAAATTGGACAAACGTAACTAATTTTGAAAATGATTTGACAACAAAAAATTTAATATAATATTATAGGTATGTTAACCAATTAAATCATTGTTGGTCAGGTTTGAGTCATGGCGAAGAGGGGAACATTTTATTTATTTTTCCCACAAAAATCTAGGGAAACAAATATTTCATCCATCTCAACAGTTGGTACCAATTTTCCTCCCATAGAACCTGATATTTATTTAGATGGTCCTCCTTCGTGTAACGGTGATGGTGGGATGCATAGTAACTCAATGGATAAGCGTCCAAGAACAAAACAAGAAAACATAGATGTACAATCTGTAATCTGTGACTCTGCCTTGAGGCGTCAAATTTGAGGATATCCTCTTTCAAAACAAGATGAAATGCAACATGCCTACATTATTGCTGGCCCATACCAACATCATCTACAAAATTATTCAGCATCAGGTCTAGAGAAGAACCCACGACGTTTCCAATCCTCTTAGTTTCATAAGTTTCCATCATGGTTGGCATATTCTCCAACTAAAGATGTTGCATTTTTCCTACCATGTTTTGTATTCGCCAAACCTCCATATGCTTGTTCTGGGTCATCTACATACACAATCGAGTGATTTTGAAATTGGAAAAAAGTTGGAGGAGTGAACTTTGCATTCTTTATGCATGTTGGCACTAATCATTGTTCCCCTCATAACATAGCTGAGAAGGTATGTAAGGAATTGATGAACCAAAGAGGCCATATAGACAAAGTCATAGAATGGAAATCCTCACAACAAGTCTTGTCAAATCGACTGCATCTACAAACATCTATTGACACTGTTCGATGGCTCACTTTTCAAGCTTGTGCTTTTAGAGGACATGATGAATCTTCATCTTCCACAAACAAAGGTAATTTCATCTAGATGATTAAACTTTTATCCGAGTATAATAGCAATGTTGCCGAGGTGGTCCTAGATAATGCTCTGGGAAATGCTAAGTACACATCACCAAAAATTCAAAAGGAGATACTACACGTCATTTCATCTAAAGTTCAAAAATCTATTAGAGCAGAAATATCAACATCACCATATTGCATCATAGTGGATGAGTCACGAGATGGATCAAGAAGGGAGCAACTAGCTATAGTTGTTAGATTTGTTGATGAACATGGATTTGTTAGAGAGAGGTTTCTTGCCATAGTGCATGCATTTGTTAGAGAGAGGTTTCTTGCCATAGTGCATGTTGAAGATACGAGTGCCCTTACATTTAAAAATAAGATATCTTATGCATTATCTCTACATGATTTAAGTATGCAATATATACGAAGACAAGGATATGATGGTGCGAGTAATATGCATGGTGAATGGAATGGTTTACATGCCTTGATCTTGAAAGAATGTGCAACAGCTTATAATGTTCACTATTTTTCACATAGGCTCCAGTTCGCTTTGGTTGTAGCTTCTAGAGATGTTATTCTCGTTGACCATTTTTTAAAAAAAACTAACAACCATTGTTAATATTGTTGGAGCCTCTTGCAAGCGCAGTAATGAACTACACAATACACAATCTAAAGATATTACTGAAAAAATAGCAAAAGGAGATCTTGAAACAAGAAGGGGACTGAACCAAATGTATACCTTGTAACGTCCTAGTAATACTTGATGGAGTTCACACTATTCCTCAGTGTGTATCCTGATACAATATGGGAGAAGATCAAGGCTTCTTCGTCATTTGTAGCTAAGAGGTCGATCAAAAAGTAGGCGATCAACATTCATACATACAAGATTGATCTGGCACTGATTAACATGGTCAAGTCTAATGCATTTCATGGGCTGAACAAAAAAGATCCAGTGGCCCACATCAGTACATTTGTGGAAAATTGTGATATGATAAAGATTGACCGGTTCCCGCAATAAGCACTCTACTTAAAGCTTTTTCCCATTTCTCTTACAGAAAATGCACGTGAATTACTGTACAATCTCGATGACGACCGCGTCGAGATATGGGACCAGATGGTAGAGGTCATCTTCGAGAGTTTCTTCCCGCCCGAGAAGATGAATGACCTCATGAGAAAGATCCATAACTTCTGTCAAAAGGCCGGTGAGACTTTTTCAGAGACATGGGAGCGCTTCCAGATCATGCTAAGGAAGTGCCCACATCATAGGCTGTACAAGGACAAGCAAGTTAAAATTTTCTACTTTTCTCTCAATGAGCATGACAGAAGCAACTTAGATGCAGTGGGCTCGGGCTTCTTCTTGAACAAAATAGGTACAAGGTGTTGGGAAATCTTGAAGAACATGGCCAAGAAGCAGTCGTGGGTTAATAGAGATGCACCAGAACAAATTAGAATTGCAAGGGAATCAAAGGCAATTAAAGATCTAAATGAGAAGATGGACCTGATAGCAAAGAGATTGCTAGCAAAAGAGGATGAAGGATCTGATGATGAGGTGCAAGTCAAATTTATGTGCCAACAACAGGGATATGGGAACAATGATTATTCATGGAGGAAGGATAAGAAATTTTCTTGGAAGGATCCAAACAACTTTTGGTAGGATCCAGATCAAAAACCATAGCCTAGTGTAGAGGACAAGAGTAATGAGTTACTCAACTAAGTAATAAAGCAAAATCAAGACTTGATGAGCACATTTAGCAAGCAAATTAAGTCACAAGGAGAGTTTATGAATCAGTTCGGGCTGACTCTACAGAGTCATGGTGCACAACTAAGGACTCTAGAGACAACTATGACCCAAATTTCAACTGAGGTGGCTGCGATGAAGCAAATTATTCAACAAAAACCAGCTCAGAATGCAGAGGTGCTCAGCCACGTCAACAGGTTAAATATATTTCAGTCTACAAAGCATCAGAGCTTCCTGCTGAGGAGGTAAATGAGCAAAGTACCATGCATATAGACTTGAAGGATAAACCCAAAGTTCCATACCCTCATAGTTTGTATGGTTTTCCAGGAGGATGTAGGACGCCATTCAAATCACTCCAAGATTCCACCACTGTCGTGCTCACATATCAGACTGTTGAGGGGACTCCTATGTCGAAAGAGCAGGTGAAAGCTATACTTCGTAGTAGAGCAACCACTAGTAATACGGAGAAGCAGTCACAAGCCATGCCATCCACAGATGATGTACTGAGTCCTATCCTAGAAGGTGGCGTTGAAGCAAGCTTAGGGGAGGAGATCCCTAAATTTACATATATTCCACCACACAAGCGCATTAATGAGACAAGCGTGCCATTCCCGGATAGTCTGAAGCCGAGGAAAGAGAAAAGACACTTCAAGAGATTTCTTGAGAACTTTTAGAAGCTCCACATCAACATTTCGTTGGTGGAAGCTATAGAGAAAATTCCTTCATATGGAAAATTCACGAAAGACGTCATCAACAAGAAACAACGGATAAAAAATACAGATGTTCTATGTGTCGACGAAACTGTGAGTTCTATAATTCAAGGAAGACTGCCAAAAAAGAGGAAAGATCCAGGATGTTTCTACATCCCATGTTCCATAGGTGGCCAACATTTTCCAAAAGCACAGTGTGACTCAGGAGTAGGCATTAATCTTATGCCACTTGCCACTTTTCAAAAGCTAGGATTGAAGAAGGCAACACAAACTTCCATGATAATTGAGTTGGCGGATGGATCCATTGTTAAGCCACAAGGTATATGTGAGGATGTGCTAGTCAAAGTCGACAAATTTATCTTCCCTGTTGACTTTGTGGTAATGGACATGCATGAGCTAGAAGGATGTGAGATGTTATTGGGAAGGCCATTCCAAGCTACGACTGATGTAATCACTGCCATTGGATGAGGCTACCTGACGCAAGGGATTGGTAATGATAGAGTTGAATTCAAATTTCCAAATGAATTATCAGAGACATCCTTTGATGACCCAAGTTAAGGTAACTGTATCGTCTAGCCTAAGACATTAAAGAAGGGTGCTTGTTGGGAGGCAACCCAACTTTGGTAGTGTACATGTTTGTTTCTTTAATTTTTCACATTCCTAGGTAGTTTTCATTAATTTAGCACTTAGTCTTTAAAAATGAGACCTTGATGTGTGTGTTGAGTGTGCAGGCTAGGGAATGGTCGATACCATCAACATCTGGGTCGATGGTATCGAATTTGGAACAACAAACAATTCTACAAAAATTTCATTCCATCGATACCATCGACGACCTCGTCGATGGTATCGAAACTAGAATAGGAAGAAAAAGGAACGGGCGTCGATTGTACCGACTCATCGTCGATGGTCATGAGTTTTCTAGAGATTTTTTAGATGAATTGTCTTAGTGATTTCGATACCATCGACACACTGGTCGTTGGTATCGACATGTCTACAGTAGCATTGAATTGGTCAGAATTCATGGGGATCGAAGGAACATACAGGTGTCAATACTATCAATACATGGGTCGATAGTATCGACGATACGTCAGCGATTCGAGGTCTTCATTGAGTGGTCCACAATGCCTATCTGTGGACTGTGTCGATGGTATAGACACCCTGTCACTACCATCGACACGAGGCCAATCCGGGTCCCCACATCAAACCGTCAACAGCCGTCGATTGCAGTGAGGGGCGGATTCCAACAGCCATTGATACCATCGACGGGACTGTCGGTGGTATCGACACATCGAAAACAGACCTGACCGTCCCTTATAAAAAGGAGGGCAAATCTTCATTCTAATCACATAATCCCATTATCTACCCTCTACATATGAGGCTTAGCATCCCTGAGCGCCCAAGAGCAACCATGATCACCGTCGACGATCATCTCCGAGCATCTTCTTCAGCTTTGCAGATCTCAATCTTCTCCGAGTGCTCCGATCGTCTTCTTCGAGCTCCATTCTCTTTTCCTTTCCTCACTCGTTGCCATGCAACCATGGTGAGATCAGGGGTGTCATCATCTAGGGATGCACCACCTGCACTACCCACTCCGTAGAAAGGATTAGTATCTCACATGAGGCTAGTCCATCCATCATCGGAGATCAAGAAGGTTTATGAAGAGTTATGGAAGCGGACGATTGAGCCAACCCAGTATGGTGACCGCGAGCTTATCAAGGATCTGGGTTTTGAGAACAATCTCACCTATGTTCTTCAGGGACAACGAAAAGAGTCCCCCATGCTCTGCCATGACCATGATGACGGGCATCCATTCTTCAGTAGATGGCCTACCTATAAGGAAATTATAATCAAATTCCTGGCGTCACTCAATATATGTGTAATTCCCAATGAACTATTGTTGGCACAGACAACATGGAAGGAGGGGTGTGTGTCTTTCTGCCTCTACAATAGGGACTACAATCTTACCCTCTATGAGTTCAATAGGATATATAGGTGGTGACATGGTGATCTGTGTCAGCCACCACATAATGTTGATTATGAAGCAATGTATGCAAAGATGGTCACCATACCCGAGGGGTATTCTATCAACTGGCACCACACTACTGTAGCTGATTTTGAGCATCCTTTTATCTATATTCTTCACCAGATAATTTCCAAGTCATTCATTGCAAGGTCCAAGTTGTCTCAGAGCAAGTTCCAGGAGATAGATCTCTTCTTCCTCCATTGTCTGCTAGAGAGGACACCGGTCAATTTTGGAGCCTTCCTTCTCATGCACATGATGGCAGTAAAGAAGAATGTTTCTTACCGGGCTCCAATCTACTTTGGGGGCCTTATTACTCATCTTGCCACACACTTGGGGCTTGATCTTTCTGGGCTCAACAAGATAGAGAGTCGAAACATGCTTAACCTCTCTCACTTTGTCAACTCCAGCCTCCTTGAAGTCCGACATGGCATCGCTTATGCCACATGTCATGTGCGAGGTGTGTTTCAAAGGGCACAATTGCCCGACCCTGCTTTCAACATCAGACCAAGCCAAAGCTATAGGTGGCCGATCATTGATGTTGATGATGAGGAGGAAGAAGTAGTTCAAGAGACAGAAGCTCCATAGGGCGATGATGAAGAAGAAGGGGAGGATGAAGCCAATATTCCTCTTCGACGGCGAGTTGCTCTGAGAAAGCATCCATAAAACTATGGAGCATCCTCTTCTTCCCAGCCACTGCCACCACAGCCTTCCCACGACAGAGATGACCCCTATTCTATGCAGGGGATGTATACCATGCTCCAGTCGATCCAGGAGTCCCAGCAGACAATGTTGCAGTCACATCAGACAACTTTTGCAGGGATCTAGGATACACAAAATAGGCTCTATGAAAATCAGTAGGCAATCTTTGAGAACGAGCAACATCTCTTTGCCAACCAACAGTAGGTCTACAACAGGTTGGGTAGGATAGAGAAGAAACAACAGCCTTTCTATGATCATTACTGGAGCAGATACTACTTTGGGGGATATCCACAGCCGTCGCCCATGCCACCCTATGATCCCAACTTTCAGGGGAAGTATCCAGAATGGAACCCCCATACCCACCAGTACCCTCTGCACCCACCACCTTAGCAGTAGCAGGGTATCACTATTCTACCTTCTGAGTTTGTTCTTAACTATGAGGTCATAGTCGAATTCAAGCTTGGGGGGAGATGGAACAATTTCTATCTTAGTTTTATTGTATTTTCTTCTATTTGAGCATTTTTCTTACCTTTTTGCAATTTTTCTTCTAGTTTTGTAATTTGTTTTATTTACGGCTTTCTAGGACCCACTTTCTATCTAGTGTAATCTGTGGGTGTCTAATGTAAGTGTCATCTCAATGTTTTTCATATGGGGCTGATGTGTGAATTGTTTGAAATTGAGCACAAAACTTATGAAAATAATTGGGTAGGTCAACTTTAAAATATATGATCATAACTGTATATCCTTATGGTTCAAGAAATGAGGATGAACATGGATGTTGAGATTTAAACTGACCAAACGGTAACGAGACTTTAATTTGAAGTGAGAAGAGAGAAGCCTCTTAGTTACCCTGTGCACATGTCAGTAAGGAGAGACATATAATCTTTTCCAATGGTTCCGTCATTTACTCTGGTGATCTATCCACCTTACTTCATTCACACTCCACCAAAAAGAACTGGGAGCACACTGCAATTTTTCATCTCTTGAATGCATGTCATTTAGATAGGATTGCATTGTAGCTAAATTTTGCATTAAAAAATGAAAAATAAAAAAAAATTGTAGATCAGTTATGCATGCACACATTCTAGAGTGCATGCCATTGTAGTTGCATAATTACTTTCATGTAGTTACACTCTGCATATTTTTGAGCATATAGGACATTATGTGCTTGATTTCTTCTAAAAAATAAGAAAAGCAGGTAACTTGTTCTATACTCTCTAAAAAGTGGATTGTAATGCATCAATTGTTGTAGTTATGTGAAAATAAGACCGAAAAAAATTTATGTTTTGTAAATATTTCCGTAGTCAATTGAGAAAATTGGGGCTTGAAAAAGAATTGAAAAAAAAAAGAAAAAAAGAAAAGAAAAAGAAAAAAAAGTAGAAATCAGAGGGAGAAAGGAACTTTTTTCACATGCATAATAGGAAGAATAAGCACATGATGTTGTTTTGTAGACATTCTATCTCACATTGAGACAGAATAGTAGAGCATGCATCATTCCTCCTAAAATGTAGGCATTAGATCATTTTCATATGCATATGCATCATTTAGGTCATTTTTGTTGTTTTTGCATGTTAAACTATTTTGTGCTTTCTGTTCTTTCACAGATGCCCATTCCATCCACCCGTTGCTCAAAACAGTAGGCCACCCATGATTATCTCATCATTCTTGTATATCAGGAGATCTACTTCCATTGTAGATACTAGTTAGGATTTGAGCAATGTAGATAGGAGATCACAAGATGCACCATGCATGAACCGGAGGAATTTATTATATTATCTTCTTTATTTGATTGTGTTCATTGATTACGGGGTGGAAATTTCTCATGCATGATCATTGTCACCTTTAGTGTAGTTATCGTTCTGTGGTTAGTGAGAGCCGGTATGTGCTTTGCAGGTGGGAATCATACTGTGATGTCTTATATGTGATTATGTTCTTCAGTTGACCCTCACAATTTTATTCTATAGTTTTGTTGCTCGAGCACGAGCAAAGTTCAAGCTTGGGGGAATTTGATGCAGGGGTTTTGAGTCGATTTTATAGGCTAATTTTACACTCATTTTATGCGCTTATTGGTTATATTTGTTCTTAATATCGCATGATTCAATTCCTTTAGCCTATTATCCTTGCATGCATCAAATTCATCTTGTTTTACATTGTTTTGTATTGATTATCATATTTCTCGGATTTGATTTGTGTTTTTCTATCATTTTCAGGCAATTCACAATTCTGGACCCGTCGATACCATCGACGGTCTGTAGATAGCATCAACAGAGCAACAGTAGCAAAGCCGGAGAGGAAGCAGATAGTTTCATACCATCGACACTTTGTCGATGGTCACGAAAGTCCAACAGCGAGCCAAATATCACCCCGTTGATACCATCGACGGGAACATTTTATGGTATCGAGAAGGCATCAGGCAACTTCCAGAAATTGAAGAAATCATCAGTACCCTAAGGTGTCGATACCATCGACACCCTGTCGATGGTATCGACGCCATCAGATCAGAGTTTTGTCTAGCACGACTTCAATCAGACGGTTGCATTTTTTTGGAAGTTTTAAGTGGTACCTATACCTAGAAAAAGATGGCCCAAAGCCATAATTCACATTCTATTGCATTGAACAAGTTCCGAAGGAGGAGAGAGCGAAGAACGGAGCTGAGATCTATGCCCCAGGAGATTCCAGAGACGTAGATGAAGTTTTTCACCATCGGAAGGGTGTAGAACGCTCATCCTGCGTCGAGGATCACCCGATTCTTCTCCATTCAGGGGTTACACCATCTCCATCCACGTTTTATCCATGTTTTCTTCTTCCTTTATGGTGTTTTGCATTGAGATGAACATGCAAGGCTAATCCCCTTTGTCTCTAAGACCGGGAGTAGCCCGGGAAATCATTGTATGACTCTTCTTACGTAGTTTATCATAATTTGTCTCTCAAATCCGTGGTATGATATCATTTTCTCCATTGCTATCATTGTGCTTGATCACCATAATGGTAATCTAATACCCTTAATTGCTTTTGACGAAGAATTAATGGTTGAGAAGAGGCGGTAATCCCATTAAATAATACATCCTTTGGAAAAGGTGATGTATGGTTAATGGTGGGAACCCAGAGACATGTTTTTCATGCACCTAGTCTAGGGCATAGGTTACTACTTGCGTGGAACCGACCTAGATTAAGGTATGAATTGTATCGCGAAAGCAAGTAATTCTGTCTACATGACACTATCTAGAAAGGGAGACGAGTTGTAATAATTGTGAAGGAATTTGTACAACGAGAACCCGCGGTGAACCACAATCCTAGAGATTTCTTTTGAATTGATTAAACTAACCATTTAATCGATTGCTTTGTTTTCTTTTGTTTTTAATTTTTTTTCTTTTTCAAAACAACCTCCATACTTTTATAATCAGTTTAGCTAATCATGACTAGTTAGTAGCAATCTACCAATAATTACATTTCCATGTGTTTGACTCGGGCCTCACATGGCCTATATTACATTGATGCGTACACTTGCGTTATACAACCAGTAAAGTCGTGTCAGTGACCACTACCAGGTTGTCCTCTACTGAAGTCTCTGGGTCTCTTTCTATTCTCATAACTCTTATCAGCGTTCACAGACTCCTCTACACGTCTTGTTGCCTCAAGAAATTCTCTGAAGTTCTCTCTATCTCTTCGGCCAATTCCAGCTATACTATGCCAAATTTTGGGCCTCAATCCTTCCTGGAATCTTCTACACTTTTCCACGTCGTATGGGACGAGCTGCGGGAAGAAATTTGCCAACTTGGTGAAATATGCCTCGTACTCTCCAACTGACTTATTCCCTTGTCTGATGTTCTACAACTGTCTTATATTCTCACTCAGAAAGGTAGGTGGGTAGTACTTAAGATGGAATTCATCAACGAAATCCTTCCAAGTCAATATTGTGCTCCTCCATTTATCTTCCACTCCATGCCACCAGAGCTTTGCATCACCTTTAAGCAAATAAACTGCATGGTTGATTTGTCTTGCCTCAAATAGCTCCATCAGATGGAACACTTTCTCTAACTGTCTCAGCCATTCATCTGCCACTACAGGGTCCATAGTTCTAAGGAACTTGGTACCTTCAAGCTTCTTAACCAGCTCATAGGATCTCATCAGGTCCTTGCTGCTCGACGTAGAATCTCGCCTCTCCATCTTATACTTTTCCCTGGTCTCAAGAAACATCATGTACATCCTTGATGCCTCATCCACATCATCTCCACCACCTGGACCCATCTCCTGAGGATCAGGTCCAATGTGGCTCTCAGCTTGGTCCTCATGACCACGTCCTCTTCCTGCCATCTGCAATATAACAGAACACTTCCTGTTAGAAAATTGCAGTTAGAAGGAAAACACCTAAGTCCTAATCCTATTGGTCTCTTATCATACCCTAGCCATGACTTAGAGTAACTACGTACTCAACCTATGCTCTGATACCAAAATTGTGATGCCCTGATCTCACAATTACCACTAAACATGAGATTAGGACATAAATTGAGGATTTAACGTAATACAAAGATCACTCTTAACTTTTTCTTTTCTTAATCACTTAAAATTAATTTAAAGGAAAATCTTATGACTTGGAATAAACTGAGATCTTACTAAACCGCGGAAGCAACTACTATTTACATTAATAGGTAAATAAAGAATATTTACACATCATATTACATTTTTCATGCGGAATATAAAGCACAATAGATAACTTAAAACTGGTTTACATGTGACATTACATTCTCTCTCTACCACACCACATGCCCAAGGATGGAGGGGAAAGGACTAAGAGACCTCTATCGAACTACGAACTACCTTCTAAGAGCTTGGGTGATACGATCCTTCAGCTTCCTTGTGTTGACGCTGACCTGAAAAATGTTTCAGTAGGTTGGTGAGCTATCGGCTCAGTGAATAGAATTTCACCCAACCATCGTAGATAACTCATTTTTATGTTTATTAATTGGAATAAAATACAAGATAATACTATACTAAGCAGATCTAAGCAATATAATTTAAACGACAGGAGATGTCAACATTTCATTAATATAATAACTTGCTGCAAAGCTGTAGATATGATTAAATAATAGAGAATACTAAAATTTCATTTAAATGACAACTACTGTGAAACTAACTTTAATCTTTCTTAACACTTTAACTTATAAGAAACTCTGTGAACCTATATGAACATATTTTATCTTATGCCCTAATCATATGTAGTGTACTCTACATATGAAGACTCGTCGCGAACTACGATCCCACCGTACAAGACTTAACAGACACCCTGGGATAGCTAAGTCTGACTACTCTCCTGGTATGCAATAGGGAAACTAGCTCTCTGGCCTCGGCACTCCTATTGTGCCATAAACTGGACTCCTCCTCTAACCTGAGCACACATACATAGAGTCAACCCACCTATTGGCTTTTCTGCACTCTAGTTCCACCAGGACTTCTAGTTGATGTTGCATACACTTTTCTGTACTCTAGTGCCACCAGAACTTCTAGTTGATGTTGGACACTGTAAACTATAATTTAAGGAGACTTCCACTAGGGCTTCATCCCCCGTGCCACCTGATAGCACGTTCTGACCCCCGTATACTGGACGCTACCAGGGTTAGGTCATTTTACCCCTAAGGCGCATACCTCACATAGGGGTTCTACGGTGTCAGGGACCTTAAATCTATAATTTTATTTTTTCCTTGAAAATACTTACTATGTTGAACCTTTTTCTTACTTATACTCGACTCTAGTATTTCTATGGCATCTCATCTATTAAATTTCAGTTCAAATCACAACATGAATATCATTCTAGACTTGATAGAGCAGTATACTCAAAAACATTGTAATTTACTGAGTAATCCATATACCATGCATGCAGACAGATTGAAATTTCTTAAATAAAATAAACTCATATAAACTTAGTTCATATACGTTGGAATTATACAATTCATCATCATAACACACTAACAAGAGTTAATTACTTGATATATTAAAAATCGTCAGTAGCACTTGTAAATTATCTATAATTCCTCAAAAATCCAGCACATCAACCCAAATTCTAAGTTATGCATCACATAACTCAATTAAAAGTCAATTTACTTGACACGACAAGATTTAATTGTAAAATAATGTGTGCATCAACCCTAATCTTGAGTTATGCATCACATAACTGAATTAAGTTTTTAATCACTTATCATGGCACATATTATTAATAATAATTGGGAATTTCAAATGATATCTTGAGGAACATTTCAATTTGTGTAAATATAAATCATTCACCTTAAATATAACAGAGAGCTTACCATTAGGTTTTCTTTGAAAAATTTTTATGTCATCGTCATTTCTTTGAAATTGAGCATCTATTAACTTACTAAAAACATACAACCTGGGTTTATACCCAAACTGTGCCGTTACTGGTCATGTGCTACTGAGTTCAACATTTAATCGAGCAGTTTAAGTTTCGATCAATCGTGTATTTTCACTAGTCCAAATCACACATATCAATTAACTAATTAGTGTCGTACAAACATTAATAAATAAAATGTGCAATTAGAAATCGAGCAGCGCCGACACCGTCCGACACCTGGGTAAACGTTGATATCTGTGAATGATATCGATTTCAACCAAAACATATGATTATTAGAGTTATACTTGTGTTAGAGAGTGAAATTATACTCACAGTGGGTGAGGTGACCACAATTCAACTAGAAACACGTCAAAAGTCCTATTTTCGGGCATCAGCGGGGTCATCAGCTACCTCTGAACAACCCTAGTTCAGACCTGCTTCATGCACAGATAGAAAGGAACCTTGGTTGGGTGCTGCTCACGGGCTAGTTGGCTACGTATTCGTGATCTAGACTCTCAGTCAAACTCATAGGTACCATTACCTTGGTGTTTCCCACACCAAAACGGCCCTGGCCAAGTGCCGCTGCAGCTGCTGCTGTGGCCGCTGCTACTGAGGGCACGCTCAAGCTGGTCGGGGCGTCGCTAGGGCTGTGGATGCTTGCTGGAACCTCAAGGCCGAGGTCAAGGTTGTCGTTTGGTGATGTTTCTCAGGTAGATCGGCCCTTGGCCGGTGCCCTACAGCTGGCCGCTGCTACTGCTTGGCCGGACGACACCGTTTCTAGTCGGGCTGGTTAGGGCTGCGGATAGGGGCAAGGAAGGGATGAAGGAAGGAAGGAGAATAAGAGAGGAGGACGGCGCCACTGGAAACGGGTCTAAGGAGCCCTAGAATTTCCCTGCCTTCTGCTGCGATCGACTCTGCTTGGGCACCGCTTATGCGGTGTTTTGTCGATCAGGAGGTAGGGGATAAGGGAAAGGGGGCTAATAGTTATGGGTTAATTGCAATATTGGTCTAAGAAAATTAAAAATGCCATAACTATTGCCTCGAAGGTCCAAATCAAATGATTCTTTTTGCAAAGTTTCAAGCACAAGATTCACTACGACCTCAAAGCAAGAAAACATACTAATTAATTTGTCTCAGATAATCAAAACACTAATCGCATCTATGAACACTTATCTTAACTTAATCAACATGATGATGCACTAATCATTGTACTTACTGATTAAGCTCGGAGTGGGTCATAACAAAATATCTATCAACCACCCATCAGTCACATGTCTCAACCACTCAAGCAATTAGGTCACGACCACCCAACTCACAACATGTCGCCACCATGACACATAAGGTGTCTAGGCCATGACACCCCTCAAGCTTGACCTTCTACACCCTCATGTCTCGACCCATCTAGGGTTAGGGTTCCAACCACCCATAATTCTTTCGCAACCACAAGGAACATGGTTATCTCGTCCTTAAGCCATGGCAGCATGTCACGACCCAAGAAGAACATGCCATGACCAAGACAAGGGAAAAACTATAACCCAAAGACTAGGGCATCAACTCAACTAAAAAAGGGATCAACATGACCATCAACACCAAGTGTCGCGACCTCATGCAAAACTAGGTCCAACCCATTTAAAGGAAAGAAACTCAACCAAAACCAACCATGGGTTGCGACCATCAAGGAGAAGGGTGTATTGAACACCCCAACATGTGATGTCTCGACCACAAAATAGAAGACAAGGAAAAATAAAACCACCATGAACATGGAGAAGAAAAATCAACCAAAACGATCACCAAGAACCCAATTCATGCCTCATGGACCCACCATGAAAGGATCTCATGCAAAATAGGTAAAACTATGTTTAAGGTACCCAAAATAGAACTTAAATTCCTCAAACATGTAAATACTCGAACATCATGCATGTGTGAAAACCCAAGGTTAAAAGGGTAGAGGAGATCACCATAACACCACAATTACCAAAAATCGAGTATGTGAAATTAGGGTTTCGGATTTCTACCAATCCAAACAAGATATCTTCAGCAAACAAGTTCTATAGATCATCATCATCTACTAGCATATTAGGAACATGATTTAGGGAAGAAGACGTAAACATGGAAGTAATGTAATGTGCATTAATAGAGAGGGTAATAAGTTATATCACCCACCTTAAGAAGATTACCACCAAGGATTCCAAGCTCCAAGATCAAGGGCTCCAAGCACACGATCCAAAGGTTGAAGAAGATCCACAAAAGGCTCACTCTTGGCTACAAGAGTACCTCAAGAACAAGAAGGTACCAAGGTCAAAGATATCCTAAAGAAAGAGAGCAAAAATCTCTAGGCTGAACCAAAAGAGAAAGAGAGAAAGAGAGAAGAAACCCTCCTCACACTTGGGTCTACCTTGTCTAAACATGGTCTGTGACCCTTGTGATGGGGTTCCCCCCAAAATGACCACCATGAAGGAGCCATGGTCTAGGGAAGATAAAAGGAAGATGGAGGTAGGAGATAAAAGAAACACCATCAAGGAAGGGTAAACACTTATCAAGGATGAAGATGAGCTATGGTCACGACAAGCACCACATGCAAAAAGAGTTTAGTCACCAAGAGATCCAAGGTTGGATCTCCTTGCTCCACCAAACTCCAAGACGAGAAATAGAGAGGTAGGAAGATGAAGGGCCAAAAGGGGTCACTTGCATCAAGAAATAAGGGGTTATATACATGAGGGATGAGAGAGAAGGCAAGATATGATAAGTCGACACTCGAAGGCACCAAAGGGACACTTGTCCACCCAAAAGACCAACATGAAACCACTCTAGCCTAACATGCATGACATGGCGATACACTCTAGGTTGGGTTTCAACCTCTTGGTCTCCCAACATGGTCACAATCATGACCCACCATGGTTCACAATCCATGGTCACGACAAAGCACCAACCATCACCACTAGGTTGAGACAATAGGTCACCACACAACCTAGGTCGAGACATCCTACAAAAGGCAACCATCTCATCCCAAGATCGCCCAAGACCATCATGGTCATGACCTCAACACCTAGAGAAGGTGTATAAATCATAAAACCCACCAAAAATCACCCTAGGTCACTACCTATGTCAAGACAACCCACTAGGTACACATAGGTCGAGACACTCATCATCCTTAAAAACCCTAATCACCACTAAGGGTGACACACCTCAACTAAGGCTCAAACAAGGTGCCCACTTCTTTCTATCTCCTCTAGATGGTGTAAAGAAAGAGAAAGAACACTCTAGAGGTGACAAATTGCACATCAACCCCCTACTTTGGGTAAATTCCAATTTGCACCAAAACTAGCACATAAAGCACAAACAACATCCAAACAAGCTCAAACATGAAACATAATCCCTCCACAAGCCCTAATCACATCCCAAAATATTATAGAAACATTCTAAGAACATGATCAAGACAAATAAAATAGGGTTACCCAAAAATTCAAGTCAGGGGGCTTATAAATAATCTTGATAGAAGACTTGCCTTGCTTTTGTATAGTTCTATTGACATATAATATACACATTTTTCATATTCCTTTTAGAATGATTATTGTAGTACTACTCAGTGATAATTGCCTAGTGTTTCTTAACCTGCTTTACTTGTTGGATACATATTGTCTAGTTGAATCTACTCAGTTACTAATTATGTTATCTATCTGCTTTAGTTTGTTTGTGCTTTAATAGATGTTGGCGGAGAGTTATATCTCTTGCTGGGACGTTTAGACTCACCCCGTAGGTTTCCACATCTTTTCGGTGGTCATACACAATGAGGTGGAGATTGTTCAGTAGAGGAAGAGCAGTAGCTGATAAGGTCAGATGTGTTGCTAGTCTTTTGATGTTAGAATTCTACAGTTGTCCCTGTACACCTAGGTCTTGGGGTGTTTGCTATGTGTTTTGTAGAGATGTCACTGATACTAGGTTTTGGGCTTGTGTGCCTTTTGTTGTACATATATAGCATGTGCATGTATATATAGAACAGGTATCTCATGTAACAGGTTGATGAAATGAAAGTTGAAAACAATGATGTAGCACCTTATGAGATGTGTTACGTGATCTAGGTTTCCTGTTGTGGACTTAAATGTGAAGGTTATCAGCCTATGGTGCTTTTATGAAATCGGTTTTAATTTCCTATATTTTTTGGTAATCCGCTTGCTTAGTGTTACTTCTGCGTTTGGTTTTGAGTAGCTCTCTTTGTGTGGCGTGGGGCATCACAAAATGGTTACATCCTCTTTTTTGCATTCCTTAAGAACACAATTAGAACACATATGTTTTTCGATGAATCTAAACATAAGATTACATTTGACAGTATATCCTACCCTTTTCACAGCTTCTTCAAACCTTGAAAATCATTTTAAAACTTTAGAAATGCAAACAGTCTTTTTCTCTAGTCCTTTACTTCTATTTCCACCACAATAGACACATTGTCACTCATATCATAAACCGCATCCTTGACTCACACTTGTGGCAGTAACTGAAACTATTTATCATTGACAAGAACCCTCTCTAGTTCTCTTACAATCTGATCGCCAACATCCTCTTCATTATTCCAAGGGAAGAGACCACCCCTCCCATAGGAAGTTTGAAATGCTCTACTTTACCAATTGCTTGATTAAATTTACTAATAAAAGTCATAAGAACTGGTAGATCACACCTCTTCTTAGCTTTGAGACTCAATTATTAAAGTCACCAAAAACCATCCAAGTAAGACCCTTTCCCTGTCTAAAATAGTAACTAAGTCATTCGATGATTCTTTCCTCTGACTAGAGAGAATGAAAGAATACAGACTGTGATTGTAATCTTTAACCCTGCAGTATTCACAAATACCACAACAATGAGTTGGCCAGTTATCTTCTTGGTGTTGATCTCGCATACATTGAGACTCCAACCCACACACACATGATTCAATTAAATAGCTTCCTCATTAGAATAAAGCTCCATCCAAGAGGAAATATTCTAGCAATAGTTTATCATTACATCTTTTAATTTTTGTTTCAGTTATAACAAAAAATGGGACATTGCTATAAGCTATGTATTCATTGCTTGATCTCCTTTCTTTTCAAAGATCTTCCCACCCCTCTAGTATTTCACATCAGTGCGGTGATTTGGTTTTAATTAATGTGTATGTGGGGCTCTCTCTTTTCAACTACTTGCCTCTAACCCTTCTTCTCCTATAATGTATCGAAATGCATCTCATCTTCCTTATCCATATTGCTTGGGATTTTTGAAGTTGTTGCCTTGAATCAGAATTGACTTCACGGCTTCATTGGTCCTTGTGATTTCAAATTTGTGGATGATCCTCATGTTGGTCGTTGGGATCTCGACTTCCTCTTCAATAATCACATCTCTCAAATAGAATTCTCTATTCTAAGCATCTTCATGTCTCCTTTTCTACTATCTCATATATCCTATGCCATTCAATTATATTGATAGTTCTTCAAAATGACTAGTTAAGACCAAACTAGAAGATATGAGAATAATGTAAGATAAAGTCAACTATAAGCTAAAGCTGAATGGAATGATAAGGTTTGACTATAAGATAATAACAATGTAGCAGATAAAACTAAACTAAAAAATAAGTCAAAATGAGAAAATCATGCTAAATGATATGTTTGGCTTCAAGTATGCCAACAGTTGGGACACTTCAATAATCTAAGTATACATTATGACAACAATTGCTCCATCACAATTTTCTCTTAAAACGTGTATGAACTGTAAGTCCCTGTTTGGTTCGGGCGTGGACCGGGTTTGGGCGCTGTCGCGTAGCGACACGTAGGACCAAACCAGTCCGGCTCGGGCTGGGTTTCCGTTTGGCAATGAGACTAGTTCGGACCCCGTTTTGGGTTTAGTCAGATCTTCACGCATTACAGCTAGAGGCAGGTTTAGAATCTCAAACCCGTTTGAGATCCTACCCCGACTCTCGTAAGGTTCCGCCCCTCGATTCTCCTCGGTCTCCGCCGACGATGGCTTGCTCCGTGCTGCCACCAATACCATTCTTGCCAACTACACAGAATACCCGCCACCTATTATTCACTGCTGTGTTAAACCACTCCTCTCCGCTGCTGCAGCAGCCTCCACCTCCGCCCGCCCATCCTCCTCTCCCGCTTCCGCTCAAGAGCGAGTCTTCTTTGATGGTGGGGCCCATTACGACGACCTGGTAGCAAACCTCCTGCTAGGATTCACACTCCTGTGGCTTCCTCTAACCCTCACGGCCGTCTCCCGTGCCTTTCTTTCTGAGGTACCGCTTCACCAACTTGAGGGTCACAGTGGTTTCGGGATTCACCGGACAGGATTGCAGCGACTTCCCTTACTCCGCCGTCAAGGACGTGCAGGTGGTGCCGCGATTTATCGGGGAGTGGGGGGATCTGGTCATCACCTTGAAGGATGGAACCGTAGTTGATCTCAGGAGCGTGCCCAAGTTCCACAAGATCGCGGATTATTGTCTGTACATGGAGGCTTCTGGTGGAGGGAAGGCTGCCTCAACGGCTGCGTCGGGGCCGAAAGGGTTTTGAAGGGTGATGGTTTTACTGCCTTCTAATCTTAGCAGAGGTGCTGGGGTATGAAGCAGCCTTTTAATAGTATATGTTCCTTTTATAAAACATCAAACATAGGTCGATAGCAAGATGCAATCTTTTTCCTGGGAGAAGCATATACGATTGTTCTTCTTCTTCACGTGACAGAGTTGTAAATCTGTAATATCACTGGTTTAACAATTTTTCAGTCTCCTGCTCATATAAATGCTATTGAGAGGGGATTTAAATCCTCATTCCTGGGAACCATAAATAATATTTCATCTTACCAATTGTAATATTGTTGTTCAAAAGACACATTAGCAAATACTAGAAACGGCTAATGGCTAATACTTTCGAGTGCTGGAAAACAAAGAATTCTGAAAGGGAAAAGCCACAATTCCGTATCCATAGCAATTGGGTGTAGTGGAGTGGTGCTGCAGAGTGTTATTCTGCTATGCAAATTTACACTTTGTAGTACCACTACACTCAGCCAAACAAGCTCGAAAGAAATCGAAGGTGCAATCGGTCATTGGCTTCTTGAGGATTCTGCTTAATTTGCTCACCATCTTATTGTACTCGTAAATGCGGACTGCTTCATGTTTGCTTTAAAAGGGTTCTGTATTGTTTTCCTTTGATGGTCAGAAAACATCATCTGTTTCTAACTGACACGATGCTTTTGTTTTGGCAGACACTCTGTCCAAGTTTTCATCTCCAATAGTGGTTATATGAGCATGGTCTTTGCTTTGAGGTCATATTCAACCACGTATGTTTGATGCATCTTTTTCATCTTTTGTTCTATATACTAGATAATCTTTTGATAATCATCTTATCAATCCCCATCAATGAGTAGACTCATATGTATTCCCTAAACTATAACACGGATACACCTTGTTTCCCATGTTTGTTGGACATGAGTTCCCTTTTTGCCTGGTTCCATCTTTTTGTGATCCAAATTCAGGGTGTCAAAAGTTATGTATCAAAACATTTACAGACATGAATACAACATGGTTGTATCTTTTTTCTCTTTGTGCTGACATAAAATTGTTTTGGTGTGACACGAAACAGGACTAACATGATATCAGAACGTGCCATGACTATTTGGAATTCTCTTTTTTTTTCCCTATAAAAAGGATGTTTTACTCCAGACGGAGAAATCTAATATTGAGTTGGATATTTTTAACTAATAAAAAACATTATGATTGCCAATTCACCTAAATTTATTTTTGATGGAAGTCGTATTCTCAATTTGAAGCTTTATTTGAATTTTCCATGCCTGACTATACAAATATAAGAAGCATAACTATATGTATTGTGATTTTTATCTTCTTTTTCTTCATGTTAATGCTAACCGAAATTCAGTGTTTTTCATGTTAACACTTAACACTAACTTATTGCAATAGTTGGAGATCTGACCTGAATTGACTCAACCCAGTTTTAAGGATCCCTGTTTGTAGTTTGTTCTTTACATTATCCATTTTCTTGATAACCCAAATATAATGGGTTGTGATTTTATCTTGTAAATTTTAATAATTTGAATTTTAATTTCTTGCATGCGAAATGCCTCTTAAATTTAAAGTTGTTTGATTTAGTTTAGAAAGCATAAAACTTTACATATATGACGTGGCTTATGTTATTTTAAATTCTCTATTTGTCTACTCCTTTAGATTTATATCATTGCATATTAATTATGTATTTGTCTATTTTTCTCCTGATTAAAACTATTTAATCCCAATCTGAAAAAAGTCCTATATGTCATTGTTGATGTCAACTTTTGGCACATCTGTACCTCCAATGCCTTCATTTTATTTCCCGTCTCCGCAACCATTCCCTTCACCCAACTTCAACAGCACGTCATCTCAACAATCATTTGTGCCACCATTCCCTTCACCCAACTTCAACAACACGTCATCTCAACAATCATTTGTGCCACAATTCCCTTCACCCAATTTCAATACCACATCGTCTCACCCACCATTTATGTCGTCTTCCTCTGCACCCAACTTCTGTTTAAACGGCGTCACAAGGCCACATTTTTTACAACAGTTCTGCGAAAATAGGACAGATTCAGCTAATCCTGCCTACAGTTGCCAAACAGAATCGGACTAAACTCAGCCTGCACAGCCAAACAGAATCAGCTTGAAACGAGTCTGAAACGAGTCCAGCCCCCCAGAGTGAGACTGGTTTGCCAAACAGAATCACACTCCAGCAGGCCTAAACCCGTCCAAGCCAGGCAGACTTACATAAAGCCAGCCCGGAACCAAACAGGGGCTAAGTTCCCAACAGGCATCTTATGCGTTCTCTACTTCATGATTAAATAGCATCACCAGGATTCTCACTTCTATCCTGATCTTGTCAACCAGTAGTAGCTAGCTTTCTTTTTTGCCCGGCGTCCCTCTCCTAGTTTACAGTGGGGCGCCAGCGTGCCTGGATGCCACTTGAGCCATTCCCTTGGGTTGGCGTCGCAGTCTGATTTGTCCTCTATATTGTCCACTAAAACGTTGCATTCTCCCTTTCTAGCTAGTGAGCTGTCGGCCTACGCTTGGACTTCCGAATGGTCTACTAAGACAAGGTAAACAGCGACCGGCCATCTTGAAGGGTCAACCGGACATCGGTATTGGATGTAAGAGTCGACTACCGGCCCTCGGTATGATCTAGGGGTCGACTACCGGCATGGCCCCTTGTGATATTTTCTTTATGGGTTTCCATGATGTGTCCAAGTTGTTCTTCACGTATCCGATATTTTTTTGAATTGATATCTCTCTCTTCCAATACTTCCTGCGAGATTAGCGATCCAGTCCATGTTTGGACTTTGCCTCGTGGCCGTGGGATCGTGGAGTCTTCCACTACAAGTAAAATTAAAACGGAAAGTTATACTTTAACTATTTATTTATTAATAAGTTTATCAATTAGCGTTAATCCTGTGGCAATCCTAACGAGACATGCTGCCCTAACGAGACTTGTTGCCTGCATTTTGGAAAGCCAAACAACAATCCGGTCTGCGCTCGTGACGGCAGCGTACGAATATATTTATGGTTCCAGTCTTCGAGATTTTCTGGGTTGCGGTTAGACAAACATGCTGCCTTGAATCGACGACCCGCTAGCTGCTAAAAATTTCTTATTTGGGTACTTTGTTCTAGTAACTAGCAAGCAATCGTGTTTTGTTCTTCCACGGCAAGAACCTGCGCAGCAACTTGGTACTGATGATTCAAAGAACTAAGACTTGTTGTTGTTTTCCAGTGCTCCAATCATCGTTTAAACCATCTTTAGTCGGAAGTTTATGTTCTGTCATTAACAAATATTTACTGGTTGTGGGACAACTGCACTGAAGATTCATAAATCTATATTTTGCCTCCAATCGTGTCGGCAGTACTGTGGTAGGGAGGCATATTCTGTGCTTGTCGGTTCAACTATATTTAAACCCAGTAAGTCTCATATCATTATAGTTACATATTTTTGTTTATTGACATTTCTCGTCTTCATCATGTTGATTTTTTTGACATGATGTGTGTTTTGTTTTGACTTAAGTACTCTTTATCCTAACTGAAGAATGCTATTTTTTGAAAATTTACTTATTTACGAGTGAGAAAGTTAGAGTTATAGTGGCATGTTCTTACTTTATTTTTCTAATTCTTGAATATCTATAATTAAATTTATGTTGACGGTGTGAAGTATCTTGTAACCTAAACAATAATGTTATATAAATTGGACAAACGTAACTAATTTTGAAAATGATTTGACAACAAAAAATTTAATATAATATTATAGGTATGTTAACCAATTAAATCATTATTGGTCAGGTTTGAGCCATGGCGAAGAGGGGAACATTTTATTTATTTTTCCCACAAAAATCTAGGGAAACCAATATTTCATCCATCTCAACAGTTGGTACCAATTTTCCTCCCATAGAACCTGATATTCATTTAGATGGTCCTCCTTCGTGTAACGGTGATGGTGGGATGCATAGTAACTCAATGGATAAGCGTCCAAGAACAAAACAAGAAAACATAGATGTACAATCTGTAATCTGTGACTCTGCCTTGAGGCGTCAAATTTGAGGATATCCTCTTTCAAAACAAGATGAAATGCAACATGCCTACATTATTATTGGCCCATACCAACATCATCTACAAAATTATTCAGCATCAGGTCTAGAGAAGAACCCACGCCGTTTCCAATCCTCTTAGTTTCATAAGTTTCCATCATGGTTGGAATATTCTCCAACTAAAGATGTTGCATTTTTCCTACCATGTTTTGTATTCGCCAAACCTCCATATGCTTGTTCTGGGTCATCTACATACACAATCGAGTGATTTTGAAATTGGAAAAAAGTTGGAGGAGTGAACTTTGCATTCTTTGTGCATGTTGGCACTAATCATTGTTCCCCTCATAACATAGCTGAGAAGGTATGTAAGGAATTGATGAACCAAAGAGGCCATATAGACAAAGTCATAGAACGAAAATCCTCACAACAAGTCTTATCAAATCGACTGCATCTACAAACATCTATTGACACTGTTCAATGGCTCACTTTTCAAGCTTGTGCTTTTAGAGGACATGATGAATCTTCATCTTCCACAAACAAAGGTAATTTCATCCAGATGATTAAACTTTTATCCGAGTATAATAGCAATGTTGCTGAGGTGGTCCTAGATAATGCTCTGGGAAATTCTAAGTACACATCACCAACAATTCAAAAGGAGATATACACATCATTTCATCTAAAGTTCAAAAAGCTATTAGAGCATAAATATCAACATCACCATATTGCATCATAGTGGATGAGTCTCGAGATGAATCAAGAAGGGAGCAACTAGCAATAGTTGTTAGATTTGTTGATGAACATGGATTTGTTATAGAGAGGTTTCTTACCATAGTGCATGTTGAAGATACGAGTTCCCTTACATTGAAAAATAAGATCTCTTATGCATTATCTCTACATGATTTAAGTATGCAATATATACGAGGACAAGGATATGATGGTGCGAGTAATATGCATGGTGAATGGAATGGTTTACAGGCCTTGATCTTGAAAGAATGTGCATCAACCTATTATGTTCACTGTTTTGCACACATGCTCCAGTTCGTTTGGTTGTAGCTTCTAGAAATGTTATTCCCATTGACCAATTTTTTACAAAACTAACAACCATTGTTAATATTGTTGGAGCCTCTTGCAAGCGCAGTGATGAACTACACAATACACAATCTAAAGATATTGCTGAAAAAATAGCAAAAGGAGATATTGAAACAGGAAGGGGACTGAACCAAATGTATACCTTGCAACATCCTAGTGATACTCGATGGAGTTCACACTATTCCTCAGTGTGTAGCCTGATACACATGTATGACTCAACATGTGTTGTGTTATGCAATGACATAAAAAATAGAGCTACTTACTCTCAACATGGAGATGCAGATGCAACATATACCACAATTATTTCATATGATTTTTTTTTATTACTACTAATGAGGGAAGTCTTAGGGATAAGTGATGCTCTTTGTCAAGCTTTGCAGTGTCAATAACAAGATATAGTGAATGCGATGAGTTTGATCAGAAGTACTAAATCCCTTATTCAGACAACAAGACAAGATGGTTGGGTGAACTTTATGGAATCTGTCAACACTTTTGCTTTGAACATAAAGTACAAATCCCTAATTTTGATTCTCGTTACCTCAGTCGACATCAATCTGATGAAATCACAATGGAACATCACTTTCGAGTTGATATTTTTACTTATGTGATGGATTCTCAATTACTCGAGTTAAACCATAGATTCAATGAACATACAATAGAGCTTCTTCGTCTCACATCATCATTAGACCCAAGAGATGTATATAAATCTTTTAATGTTGACGAAATATACAAGCTTGCAAAAAAAACTATCCATAAGATTTCAACAAGGAAGATAGGGCTGCATTGATGTTTGAATTGAAATATTACAAAATCAGAGTGGTTTCTGATCCTGTCATGCAAAGCCTTAGTACAATTTTAGAATTATGTCAAGTTTTAGTTCATAGTAGAAAGGCAAATAATTATATGCAGATTTATAAAGTGATTCAACTTGTGTTGACACTTTTAGTTTCAACTATTACTACTGAAAGGGCATTTTCTGCTACGAAGCTTGTGAAGATAAGATTGTGTAATAAGAGGGAGGATGATTTCTTTGCTGACAGTATGATTATATATATTGAGAAAGAATTAGCAGGGAAGATCACAAAGGATGACATAATTGACGAATTCTATGCTTTGACGACTCGCAAAGCACAACTCAAATAATCTGTTGTAATCGTATTGTTATTTTTGAACACTGGCTTTTTATAACTATTCAGATTTTTTTGTTCTAATTGATTCCCCCCCACCCCCCCCCCCCAATGTTTGATTCCTGGTTCCACCCCTGGTCGGGGATATATTGTCCAACCACGTCAAATCTTCTTATTTACTTTGTGGACGATTTCCTTGACAACCAATAAGATCCATAGATGACTTTAGACAGGACAATTAGTAGTTACTCGGTGCTGAGAGGAATACATTACAATTGGTGATTACTCAGTGATGGGAGGAATACATTACAGGTTACATGCATCAGCCGTAAAAAATGGTAGGATTTAGTGTGATTCAAAATTACTGTTTTAACAATTCTTTTACTAAAGTAAGTAGTAGACAATCCGATCAAAGTTAAAACTTAGAGATTGTTGAATTTGAAAGAGCCCTGTGGGTTAAGGCGTGTCATAATGATCGTTATCCTAAAAACAAAATCAGCCACTTCTATACAAGAGATTGATCAATGGTTTGCTTCTCTGATTCAGTCACCCACACGTCTTGGTATTGCCTCCCGGTACTACTAAGATGTCAATATTAAACATTCTATTGATCTCAATGTTATCAGAAAATATGTCATAGAAAGCTTGGTTCAAATGCACAATAGTGGGCAACATTAGGTGAAGGAGAAGGAATGAACGAGGCATTAACAAAGTGGTGATGTGGTGGGTCAGGAAAAGGTGGAGGAGGTCGCTCACAGCAACATTTAACAACATTCGACAACAATAGCAGATAGAGAACAATTCACACACACAATTGTTTTCTCACACACAAGTATTTTTACTATGTTCCTGTATTTCTAAATGTGTTAGAAATTACTCAAGTATGTCCTTTATATTGCCGGACATAGCTAACAAAATAGGCGTCCAACTATCATTTTCCTCTCTGTAATCATAATTGGTTTAGCAGTTCCCAAAAGTATAGTTCATTGGCGTACTTAAATAAGACTGAGGGGACTTAGACCAGTCAATCAAAAGACTAGTGTACTTGGATGGGGAAAGGCGAGTTTTATTCAAAGAAAATTAAAGTTTGGGTGGCTCAACACAATTACTAGTCTAAAAGAATTTAGGGAGTAAAAAATTGTACATCTTTAGGATCCCAAATGACAACATAAAAAATGTCGTAAATAAAATAAAATAAAATATCAAATTTCCATGTTTAGGGAAGGATTTGGCGTGTGTGATTTAATTTAGTCAAATTTAAAGTACATACAAGTCCAATCAATCTTAAATTCCAAAATTTTAAAAAAGACACACGAGGATTTGATGTTTACTCCCACTTAATCGGATTCTTCTCAACTTAGAAGTAAACAACGTGAGATAAATAGAAATAAAAAGATTTTAAAATATATGTAAAAAAATTGTGACTGAAATGCAACAACAATTTTGGGTTGCATACGTGAAGACAGTAGTTTTTGTCATACAATCAGAAAATTTCAGACCGAAAAAAAACACAAGATATATGCTGCTCTGTGGACTCGACGTTCCAGTCCTCAAGAACCTGGAACAAAAGATGGGTTTTCCTGTCAACACGCAAATCGTCATCCTCCAAAAAAGCTAAGCTCAACCTTTCGCGTTTTCGGCTTGATAACATCCTATGACTGAAAAGCTAGTTACTATACCGGTCAATTGTGCAGCATGAAAAGCTAATTATTGAAAAGTCCATAATTTGGAGTAAGACTTTTTTCTTATATGTCAACCTTTATATATTATCTTAGCTCGTCAAGGTACTGAAAGAAGCCTTTAGATCCAGCCTAATGCAGTCACCAATACAATGAAGGTAGAAAGTGAACAAGATAAGAGGACATTTGATAGGACGGAAATGCGGTGAATGTTTCACATCCTCTGCAATAGACTCCATTTCTAGGTGACATGAATAATAGACTCTTAAGGTCAATTCACATAAATGAACTCTCCTGTAGGGCATCGCTCCTAACAATTAAAATAAACCAGACCACTAGTGGTGTTCGCGAGGTGATAAAGACCTAACTCATTCATCCATTTAGATTATAAATCAAACTACAAGCAACAGCTGAAAACATATTATTCATGGGCAATGGGAACCAGCATTCTTACATTGCAGTGCACGAGAAATTTCACAAAATATCACTCAAATAGCATTCCCATCAAAATCGTCAAACTTAATTATTCTATATAATTCCAAAAAATATACAGTACCGTAGTAACTTTTATATCCAACCTTCACAGAAAAACAAAATCTCATCGGTACCCCTAAAAGCCAATACATGAGTTTTCTACATATACACACAGACGGTACATAGACTTTACCTCACTATGACGTCACTCTGGTCCCCATTAGAATGTGGAATATAAGACTCTACCTTAGGATCCAAAATTTTGCTAATTATAGATTACCTATTGTCTAAGTGAGAAAGTAATACATACAAATTATAAAACATGGATTCATTTTCTTTATAGTTAACTAGAGGAAGTAGATTTTCATATAATATCTTATCATACATTAGGCAAACATACTAATCACATCTGGCAATATACATGGCGATAATCAAAAGCTCACAACATGAAACCACTCTAAATATACATGATAGTCTACTATACATAAATATTTGTCTTTTTGTCTTTTGATTTATGCTCTGACATTACTTGTCATGTACCAAGCCAAGGAGAAGTCTCTATGGTGTGATTTAATGATTGACTCACCATCCATACCTTGGGGTTTATATGGCCGCCTTAAGATAATGAAACTCAATTAGTTATGCCCCAGGGCAAGGTAGCATCCTATAGCATCTCTAACTTTTGATTCCAGCACCTTGATACAAGGATAGATCGGTCCTCTTTCCCTATTTCTCATATCGCATCATTTTCATATTAATATCTTACTTATAAATATTAAGGGCTCTATCTCACTCTTGTGGGTTATCCTAATCTCTTTTTTTCTATATTGATGATCTTTGGTACTCGCTCTAACCAAAACGGGTTCTCATGACTCTCCTGCAGGTCAGTCCTCCAGAGCTAATTCACTTCTGATCCTAGAGCTAATTCACTTCTGATCCTTGTTCTCAAGTATCACAAGTCGTTACAAGTAAAGACAATATTACATTCCTAACACCTACCTGGTAGATTTATATTTTTATAGGTTAGGCACCTTACATATCTTAAGGTATTCACATGACTAAATATTATGATGATTTACATGAATCGACTATATTCAAGTTTGGCATGTTTATGTACTATAACCAGATGCATGATGAATAATTATTACAATGCAAAACATATGTTGACATTGTCAATATTAAGATAATAACCATGGAGTACTATTCATTTACTATTTGACTCATTTCATCACTTTACATTTTCCCGTTCCAAATCAATTCCATGTCTTTTTCATCAATAATATCAATTTATGAAAGAATCATCATTTTGCATGCAAACAAGTTAATAGGTAGCAAATAGTGATAAAGTTACTAATATGTATACACACATATCTACATTGGTAAGAATTTGAAAAAGAACAATAGTACAAAAAAAATTAATCAAGATTTACACCTATAATTGGCTAAATTCCATGAATTAAGTGCTCCCTTCCTCGTAGATCAGAAAAAGCTTTCATTTTCACCAATCACTAGTAGGTTCCACCTTTAAATTTTTAGCTTTCGTAGGGAAGGACACTAGAGAAAATAAAAAGAAAGAACATAAGATATTTTCCCTACTTTGGAGGAGAGAGACTTTCAAAATAAAGGAGAGGAGAAAGGTAAAGAGGAGAAAGAAAAAGTAAAATATTACTTATCATTCCAGCTCCAAGCAATCCTATAGGTGATTCTAGGTTGAATTCTCCACCAAAAACCAGAATTCCTCTAGAAATCCTTCTATCAGGTTGTGTTTGTTACATTGTGAATCATGGGGAGGGGAATGATGGTGAAATAAAATATGTTGTTTTTTTGCCACCGTGATAGGAAAATGGAAATCATGGTAATCCATGGGAAATTTGGTCTATTTTGGTCCCCATGGAAAAGCATGGGGAATCATGTTTAAAAAAGTTTCTTTTAAGACTCCATTGCCTATTTAGACACATATGCATATAAACTCTCTAACAAAATTAATTTTTACTTGCGTAGGGTCTTTTTATAAATAATCCCCTCACCTTCCCTATACCCATGTAACAAATAACATTTTTTTATATTTTCCTCATCCCTATCCCTATCACCATGCACATGTTACCAAAGAACACATTTTCACAATTTCCCCATCTCCCTCACCGTCCCCTTCTCCATCACCATCAATTTTTTCACCACATACCAAACATAACCTAAGGAATAATTTGTTGATATGGTGAAGAGAAATACAAAATATAGTGGAGATGTTCTAGATATAAGAGGAGAGAGGTGGGATATATAGAACTAGAAGACTCATATAACCCACCTTGAATCCCCTTTAGTCTAGAAAATCTCACACTCTATTATGTACCCTCTACACCCTCTATGATGATATTATACCTAATAGGAGGACTTGTGGAGGAATTAAGGCTTTTTCGTTATCAATTTTACCTAAATACACATCAAGGATATATATATATATATATATACACACACACATATGCATATATACATATGCATATATATATACACACACACACACACACACACACACACATATATATATATATATATATATATATATATAGAGAGAGAGAGAGAGAGAGAGAGAGAGAGAGAGAGAGTCATCCTAGAATACACTCGAGTGTATCCAGAGTGGAATACACTCAAGTAGTTTTTCATGATGCAATATTTTTTTTTAAAATCTAATCTGTTGATCTTCTTAAACATCTCGTGAACAACTCATATGCAAAATTTGAGCACATTTGGATATGTATAGCTCATGTTATGAAGACCGCAAAAATTATGCATTTCAAATTAGTTTCGCGCATCGATTTTGTTGCCCTTGGATGAGTGACTTACACTCATCCAAATCGACTCAAAATTTGTATGTAGCCTAGTTATAATATGACGTACAAGATCAATGGTTTACATTTTGCAAAAAATAGTCTTGATATGCAAACACACTTGAGTGTATTCGTGCGATCCGTACACTCGAGTGTATTCTAGCCTGACTATATCTATATATATATATATATATATATATATATATATATATATATACCTTTACTATTAATCTAATAAACCTTTTTTATTTTGTGGAAGAACTAAACATAGGTGAGCTTTTCATTTACTGTATGACACCTTGTTGCTAAGATGAAAACTAATTGTTATCATGATGATTGGTCTAAACTTTGAAATGGCCAACCAATGTCTTTGTTTACCTATTCAAAGTCAGATCCAACCTCCAAGAACACCCTCATAAGAACTCTAAACCTTAATACAACCTTCAAATTATATTTCATTTTCTTTAATCTTTAAACCACTCTATCTAGAACACTTAATAAGGTGTAGAAGTTATTTCCATTATCAATTTCTCCTTAATTACCATACACACTTTAAATTTTCACTAATCCACTACAAAGACTTATTAATGAAATCAACTTTTCCACTTGGATATATTTCCATGGATGCCATTATTAATAAGATAATCATGCAATTTGGTGTTTTCTTCATAGAAATACTCATCCTCACTATATTTCACTAGATTAGAGTCTTAGTACTATGGTATATTCCCATGGGTTCTATTATATAGAAATTAGGTTTTAGGATTTCTTTACAAGATGCATATTATATTCTCCTAGTCAAGTACACCAATCTTCTTTTAAAACAAAGAAGGTTATTTTCATAATATTATATCCATCTCTCTTTCCTCCTTGCATCTCCTATATGATTTTCTGTATCTTTGGATCTACACCTTGTTCTTGCTTGATCTATTGTCCTAATGTGTCTTAAAATTGTAACTGAGCTAGAAGTTGTCCTTCTTGTGCTACATCCAATTGGATACTCCTCTCTCTAGAATCGACAATAACTCACTTCTTCTACATGAAATGGTAATACATTCCATCTAGGGTGTATAGGATAACTTCCAAATAAATGCATCTTCTAAGACATTGGATTTTTCTAGGTGGTTGTCAATCTTGTAATCTTAATTTTATATAAATTCTAGCCACCTTCATTCCTTATATTCATCATCAAAATTGTAAGGATATACTTGAGGGTTTTCCGTCTAAAGTCAACAAGTTCTAAGATATTTTATGACTAGATACAACTCTAGTTCATGCATCAGATACTTCTCTTCTTTCTTCTTAAACAATCTAGATACATAAGAAATAAGCTAATTATCTTTCATCATAACAACCTATATTGTTTTTCAATGTGTGGAAAATGATTATGGACCTCGTTACATTCTCAAATAGCAACAATTTTTTTGTTGAGGTCAATTTCTCTTTCAAGGTGTAGAAACTCTCTTCACATTATTTAGCCCATATAAAATGTGTCTCCTTTTATCAAAATTTTGGTGGTATTTTATGTCATTTATTTTCTCTTATATTAGCTAATTGGTCTTCCCCTATTCATGCCCATTAGCATTGGTTCAGTTACTATTATTTTGTGCCTCCATTACATCATACATTGAGACAAGGCTATACATATGACTCTTTGAAACCCTGATCCTCTCGTAATTATAATTTCTCTTCACATGGTATCAAAGTAGTCATCTATATATCATGGTTTATAAGGAGCTATTGGGTTTTAGGGGAGACAGAGAAGGCAGCGGAAACAAAAAAAAATTCTCCCCAAACCCAGAATGAAGGAATCGCGTCAACATCTATACAATAGGAAGAATGGTTTGTAGAGACATACCTTGTATCGAGGCTTGCTCGGCGACATTACCTCGTGGCTTGTGCGGTCTTCACTTCTGGTCTTGGATGGTGTTTGTGCAGCTCCTGGTCTCACCGGGACTGTCAGGATTGACATATGTCCTACGAGTGGCAGAAGTCTGCCGCCTCTGAAGTAGTCAACACATACCACCTAGAACTCTGATCTCCTTGTCCCACAAGGAATCGGAAGGAGTCGCACCCTCCAGTCAGTGTACTAGCCACTGACACACTCTCCTGCAACCAGTAGCCTTTCTGTAGTTGTCTTTCCCTTGTTGTGCCTCCCTTATCGGGTAGCACTTGCTCGGACTCTCTCGGTTACCACAACCAGAGAGAATGACAACTTTACAGAGGAACTGGTATTCTGAGTTGTACTTTGAGAAGCTCCCAATACCCCTATATATAGGAGGGTCATGGGACAAGGTTCTCTACCCCAGGAAATGCGGGACTAAAGCAGGAGTAGAAGGGTTCGAGATTTTCCACAAAACAGCCAATTGCACCAGTTGAACCGATCGTTTCAAGCATGAAACGGTCGGTTGGGGACCTGAGCCGATTGGTTCATACCTGAACCGATCGGTTGGGACACCTGAGCCGACCAGTTCAAGCATGCTCCGATCGGTTCGTGGTCCTGATCAGTTCCCGATTGACTTTTCCTCTTTTGTTTTGAATTGATCCAAATACCAATCCTTGTTCCAATCAAATTGGACAAGTGAAACAAAAGGAAATATCTTGCCAACCTGACTTTCCCAACTCGCTCATTTGGACCTATTGAGCCGACCGGTTCAACCCTTGAACTGGTCGGTTCAGCCTGTCCTGAGCCGATTGGTTCATCACATGAGCCGATTGGTTCACCAAGCTGAGTCGAACAGTTCATCACATAAGCCAATCAGTTGGGAGTGCAGACTGTATAGAATCATTCAATTGCAGTTTCAATCAATCCGATACTCCATTCAATCAGTCCAACACCTTGAACACTATGATATTGAGTTATCAATTGCTTGATTGTTTAATTGAACTACTAAACTCCTTTAGTAATCAATCTAAACATCATTTGTGGATAAACTCCTCTTCTAGGTTAAATCCTATGTGTGTGACCCTGTAGGCCCATTTCACGTTGGCAATGAAAGTCCATAACACTTATGACTTCACAAGAAAAGAGCGGTGCATATTCGCACATTAGTGCTACCCAAGTGAAAAGGAAAGTTGGAGAACAACTTTCAATCCTACAATCCGTGAATGGTGTTACAGTGAATTTATAATTCCTTTGTCACTGATATCCTGAATGAACTCAAGGCATGGAACAGTCATCCTGTCAACATTCATTCACTGTCTTTATCTCAGAGTTTAGATTGGAGGATGTATGACATCAATATCACATACTGATTCACACATGTGTGTGCACGCCTATCTCAATCCTACTCATCAAGTGACCATGGATATCAAACTCCTTCAGGAGGGACAAATCCCATATCTATCACTCACCCCTCAAAAGCCCCATGTGTCAAAGCCACCCAATCATCACCTTTATAACAGCCCATGTTTCAGGACTGCGTTTGATGATGTCAAAGTGTACCCAACGACATTTGTTGAGTGCAGTTATTTCAAGTCAAAGAATCACACTCATCACCATCACTATGAGAACTAACTATGACTACCATGTCATGGTTCCATGTGTCAAACTCACGGTGGGTCCGTCCAATACACTTGTTCTCTAACAAGTACCTATGTGTTTGGTTTGATATCTCCATATCATGACTAATGATATTATGTCGTCAACCAACACCACAATCTAGTCTTGTGTATCTATATTGTCTATCTACCTTCCACAATGACATCCGACTAGGGACATAATGAGAATGTACAAAATCTTAGCATCCATATGATCTCATCGTTCAGGTCCTGAACCTGAAAGCATATGTCATTGAGTACTGTCATTTTCTAGACATTCAATATGTTCCATCTTTATCTCATATGACTGAACCAGAAAGAATTGGAAGCTTGCCTTTGATGTTTATCAAATCAATCTTAATGTATCCCACCAATCATCCCATGATTGTCTCTCTGGGCATACATACCAACAAACTCCCACTTGCACTATGAGCCAATCACCCTTGAATCATATTCTTAGTGATCTTCAAACATGTCCCACATGTTACTGTGCTCTAGTGCTAGCATAGTGAGTTATGACAACACCTTGCCAAAGTCAGTATTAACTGCATGTCTCTCATCTCTTCGTTGTACGCCACACGTATGAGATGGAGTTGTCATAATATGTGATCTAGTATTCCTTTGCTAACCTTTAGCCACATTGCACGACTAAGTACTCCTTACTTGTCATCAATGACTGGGATAACTATAAGTTCTTCTTTATGAACTCCCAGATCCATATAGTATCCACTGTTGTTCTCTAACACATGGATGCTCTGCATTTTCCTTTTAAAATGGATTTAATGGAACATTTCCATTTATCAACAAACATTCACTTTTAAATACCCCATATATATTTTGCGATTAATATCTTGTCCTTTTTTGAAGTTCGCATTAGTGTAACTCTTTACAGTGAACCCTTCCTTATTTCCATAGAACTAATACTTCTCAAGTACTTATCAAGTTCTCATGGTATTCCAGTAACCCTTAATAGAACTAGACAGACATCCACTTGTCATGTCCCACATACGTGTTATCAGGATGAGCATATCATATTGTCATGTCCTACATATAATATTAAAAATGCATTTCATTCTTGCCATGTCCATACATGCAAGATGATGGGACGATTACATACATGATAGATCCATATCTATTCTTAGTGTTCCCATTATTCATAATAATTGGACACTTGCCTTGGGATACTAATTCCATGTATCATGGACAAGTTTTCTCCCACTGAATCTATGCATATTGAACCCTTCAGTATAGATTGCCAATGTATGCTCTCTCTTTTTAGGTCAAGAGGTTTTTGAGAACTATCTCTATAGATCTCTATTCCTATCACATAGGAAACGTCTCTATTTTCCTTAAAGATAAATTCCACAAAGAATTCCATTCTAAGAACATCTCATTCGTCATCGATATGTGGAATGTAAATACGCTCCCACTAAATCATAGATTCCTTCTTTATCTTTGACATATCAGTCAAAACCTTTGACTATATCATCAAAGTAAATATCCATCTCTGAGTTGCTTGTACTTCATCAATCACATTGATTAGTCCATTGTAACTTATAGACTTCATTTCCATTAATGGATTTATAAACCTTATAGGTTGTGTCACATACACATCCTTATTTTATTCCTCATAGGAATGCAGTTTTAGTATATATATGCCAAATCTCTTAGTCATTAAGTTGCAATTAACAAGCATCATCCTTCTCGAATGTTATCCATGTGTCTTAACGCTTAAGACTCATTCGCATTTATGGATTTCATCCAATGGGTGCTACCATCAAGGTCATACCTTATGGTTCACATGGAAGTCATTTAGGATGTAATGGTCATAAACCATAACTCAAAATCCGGTTCCTCAATATTCATCTAGGTAGTTGACTCATCACATATATAATCGAGGTGTATCTGTCAAGGGTATAGAACTCACAACACTTTGTGATTCTTAATATCCTTTATTAGTATAGGGTATTCTTTGTTTAAGAAGAATTTAGTTATTTGATCATCATCCTCTAACTCCTTAGAGTATGACTCCTTTTTTATTTAGACATCACCATGCCTTAATCACAAGCTCACTATGATACACTATCATAATCACTCACAAGGTTCTCAAACATTTGGTTCAAGTATTTCATTCATTGATCTCATCATGAATTAACACTTTACCAAATCCATACTTCATCTATGATATTCTGAAACACTTCAAGATATTCATATTGGTATTTCTCCAAACACCATTTGAAGTATCAGCATTAACTCCAATAGGTATGTAAATACATCACATGTATTATACCTAATAGGTCAATCATTCTTCCATTACCTTAGTGAAGACTGATTAATCATGTCTAAGAGATTCATGTCTCTTACTGGTTTTCTAACCAAAAGAGTCTAGATTTATCCATCATATGGAAACTAGAAATGAATTTCTCATGATTTATGCTAATTTGATTGTTTGAGTTATCAATAGCTTCTAGGTATCATTTTATCTTATGCATACCAAGTACCACAAGATAAACAAGGCATTGCCAAAAAGATCATATCTTTGAAATTGAAACATCAACTATATGGATAGCCATCCTTGTCAAAACAAGATGTAACAATAAAGTGTTTCTATTAGCAAATTGAAATAGCAGTTCTCAACTCTATTTTGTGCCCTTTAGGCTGAAATAAACTGAAAGGTACTCCTATCTATGGAAGCAACACTTGCTCCAATTATGGGTACTCCTTTCTTAGTCCTTTCGTAAAGGCCATCACTTCTTTGTGGATCTTGCATATCATATATGACATATCCATATCTTGGTATCATATACCTCAGATAAAAAAGCGGTTCATTTAATGATACCTTAGGTGGAGATCTCCATCCCCTCCTTCTTCTTCTTTTATTCTTCCAGATATAGAGGGCAATTCCCTCGTTCACCCTCCCATGTGCCTTGAGGCTGAAGATGACTTGGGCTACTGGTTAGCATTAGAACGCTTCTTTGCTTTGCCCATGTCCTTGCCTTTAAGACTTACCCTTCATTGATCACATGAAAGATTAGGGTTTGTATTTCTTCATCGTTGCCTCTACTATCCTTAACATGTAAAAAAACTCTATCAATGCTTGTCAAAGTTGTTCATGTTGTAGTTCATCATGAACTATATGATTCTCACAACATTAGCAGTATCATACCAATAGCCAACCCTTGGCTCAGAGGGAATCCTTCTTAGTCAGGTTTTTCAACATACCCAATCACATTGAGTGTGTGAATACCTTACTTGATCTCCTTCTGTCATGACATACTAGGACAGTGTCTTGGAGACATCATATGTCTCATGTTGTCTCTACAACTCATAGTTCAGAGAACACAACATTAAGCACTCCACATCAATGTCATCCTCGGTATGCTTCCATAAGCATTCTTTCAGCCATTGGTGTGGTGGGATCGAGTTCATCTGGTTCTGGTATAACTAGGATTTAGAGCTTTCGCTCTACGATTGAGAACACTTCTCAATGTCCTAACCAGTCGTGGAAATTTGTTCCCATTTAATTTATTGGTCTTAAGGACCGATCGCAAATAAAGTGATTATTGTTGATTAACCATTTATTGTACAAAAGGAAATATATGCAATTTAGTCCAAAAACTCCTTTTTGACTTGATTGATTTGAAAAGGCTTTACGATATAATTAGGACTTTAATTAATTATCACTCCCACTATTTTTGTTTGAATTGATAGCCCTCACCATCAATTCGGATGATTACATCGTACAATCTTCTAGTGGGTCAAGATCCACATTTCATCAAGTCATGAGTCACCTTTGGTTGATCGCCCACAATCTTGACAATTTAGGTAGGCCATCATGCCAATTGCATCATATGCAACTCTTGATGAATAAACATGCACAACACCTTGCCATGAACATTCTGTGCCTCTGGGATTATACGCTATAAGAATCACTAGTTAAGTCTAACCCAAAAGCTGACACGGTAAACATGCACCCTGCTTTGGCAGAACCTACATGTTTACCCTTCACACTTCCGCAAGATAGGCGGCACACCACGCTTTGGCGTAACCTATGCTTGGTCGATCAAGTTTTTCATGTGTGCTGCTAATTGAAGGCGTAAAAGACTTAATATTTAGATGTAGGATTTGGTTTTATAGGTACATATACATATCCAATTACCACAATATATAGTACGTATCATATACATGCTATATCCCACAGAAAACATGTGGAATAATAAAAGCGATGATTATGGCCATCCTAATGTGATTCCTCAAGCCAAGAGGAATCACGATGATCTAGGTCCACATCACATGCAACCTGTATAAGATGAACTCTGTGCTTTTTCGTTATGGGTTTGATCAACTCATCTCAATGATTGATCGGCTCACCATCAGGTCGATCGGTTGGGTGCCACCAGCCGATCGATTGGCTCCTCCAACCGAATGATTTGTCTGGTCATCATGCATCTCCTCATGGCTGCCACCCACTCATCTCTCTCCTCGAGTCAGTCGTCTAGATCGCCAACCGATCGGTTCACACCTTGAACCGATCATCTCAGTCGTCTTCAGGTTGTCCACCGTTCTTTGACATAATAAGAAATAAAAGATCTATCCTATTTACATTTGAATAGGGAAACCCCGAGTTACATTCGGGGGGAGCAAAGGTAGGAAAGAAATCTCGAGTTATCTCGAGTTACATTAAGAAAAAGGAGGTAGGGAATCGGTGCGCAGACCGAGATGCAAGCAAACACATTTAACCAAGCACACATACATAGGGTTTATTGGCCATAACCATGTTATACATCCACCACAAAACTCATTTAAGGGCGACACGTATCGAGTGCATTCATATTACATATCATATATGAATATTGGGATTTGTGGATTTAGGATTGGACATGCATAAAGCCAATATTATTCGCATCATATGCAATAATTAAAGGCGGCAAACCAAAATTGATCATATCGTTAATCCTAAAGTATAGAGCAGTTGATGTGGCTCTAATACCACTATTAGGTTTTAGGGGAGACAGAAGGCAGTGGAAACAAAAAAAAATATTCTCTCCCCAAACCCAGAATGAAGGAATCGCATCAACATCTGTACTGTAAGAAGGATGGTTTGTAGAGACATACCTTGTCCCGAGACTTGATCGGGGACATTACCTTGCGGCTTGCACAGTCTTCACCTTCGGTCTTGGATGGTGTCTGTGCAGCTCCTGGTCTCACCAGAACTGTCGGGATTGACAGTTGGCCTTCAAGCAGCAGAAGTCTCCCACCTTTGAAGTAGTCCACATGGACCAACTGGAACTCCGATCTCCTTGTCCCACATAGAATCAGAAGGAGTCACACCCTCCTGTCAGTGTACTAGCTACCGACACACTCTCCTGCAACCGGTTGCCTTTCTGCAGTTGTCTTTCCCTTGTTGTGCCTCCCTTATCGGGTAGCACTTGCTCGGGCTATCTTAGTTACCACAACCAGAGAGAACGAAACGTTTACAGAGAAAATGGTATTCATAGTTGTACTTTGAGAAGCCCCCAATACCCCTATATATAGGAGGGTCATGGGACAGAGTTCTCTACCCCGGGAAATGCGGGTGGTTCGAGATTTTCCACAAAACAACCAACTGCGCTAGCTGAACCGATCGTTTCAAGCATGAAACGATCGGTTGGGGACCTGAGCCGATCGGTTCACACCTAAACTGATTGGTTGGGACACCTAACACAATCGGTTCAAGGATGAGTCAATCGGTTCATGGTCCTGATCTGTTCCCGATTGACTTTTCCTCTTTTGTTTTGAATTGATCCAAATACCAATCCTTGTTTGAATCAAATTGGACAAGTGAAACGAAAGGAAATAGCTTGCCAACTTGACTTTCCCAACTCACTCATTTGGACCTGTGAGCCGATCGGTTCAACCCTTGAACCGGTCATTTCAGCCTGACCTGAGATGATCGGTTCATCACATGAGACGATCAGTTCACCAAGCTGAGCCGATCGGTTCATCACATGAGCCGATCGGTTGGGAGTGCAGACTGTGCATAATCAATCAATTACAGTTTTAATGAATCTGATACTCCTTTCAATCAGTCCAACACCTTAAACATTATGATATTGAGCTATCAATTGATTGAGTGTTTAATTGAACTACTAAACTCCTTTAGTAATCAATATAAACATTGTTTGTGGATAAACACCTCTTCCAGGTCAAATCCTATGTGTGTGACCCTGCAGGGCCATTTCACATTGGCAGTGAAAGTCCATAACACTTATGACTTCACAAGCAAAGAGCGGTGCCTAGTCGCACATCCGTGCTACCCAAGTGAAAAGGAAAGTTGGAGAACAACTTTCAATCCTACAATCCATGAATGGTGTTACAGTGAATGTATAATTCCTTTATCACTGATATCCCGAATGAACTCAAGGTATGGAACAGTCATCCTGTCAACATTCATTCACTGTCTTGATCTTAGAGTAGATTGGAGGAGATATGTATGACATCAATATCACATAATGATTCACACATGCGTGTGCACGCCTATCTCAATCCTACTCATCAAGTGGCCATGGATATCAAACTCCCTCAGGAGGGACAAATACCATATCTATCACTCAACCCTCAAAATAGCAATGTGTCAAAGCCACCCAATCATCACCTTTATAACAACCCATGTTTCAGGACTGCGTTTGATGATGTCAAAGTGTACCTAACGACATGTGTTGAGTGCAGTGATTTCAGGTCAAATAATCACACTCACCACCATCAGTGTGAGAACTAACTGTGACTACCATGTCATGGTTCCATGTGTCAAACTCACGTTGGGTCCGTCCGGTACACTTGTTCTCTAACAAGTACCTATGTGTTTGGTTTGATATCTCCATATCATGACTAATGAGATTCTGTCATCAACCAACACCACAATTTAGTCTTGTGTATCATTGTTGTCTATCTACCTTCCACAATGACATCTGTAGGGACATAATGAGAATGTACAAACTCTTAGCATCTGTATGATCTCATCGTTCAGGTCCTGAACCTGAAAGCATACGTCATTGAGTATTGTCATTCTCTAGACATCCAATCTGTTCTATCTTTATCTCATATGATTGAACCATAAAGAATTGGAAGCTTGCCTTTGATGTCTATCAAATCAATCTTAATATATCCCACCAATCATCCCATGCTTGTCTCTCAGGGCATATATACCAACAGGAGATACCCCAGACATCTCTATCTCCCTATGCCATCTTTCTTCCTCCTCTTCCTCCTCCTCTTCTTCTTCTTCTTCTTGTTCTTGTTCTTCTTCTTCTTCTTCCTTCCCTCTCCACCCGGCTTGTGTCTCTAACCCACTATGCCTCTCCCACCTATCATCTACTGCCGCCTTTGGCCGACTATAGCAGTGGTTTGTTGGGTTTTAGGGGAGACAGAGAAGGCAGCGGAAACAAAAATTTTCTCCCCAACCCATACCGAGGAAACGCGTCAACGTCTATATAATAGGAAAGGATGGTTTGTGGAATCATACCTTGTCCCGAGGCTTGCTCGGTGACAATACCTCGCGCAATGCGCGGTCTTCAACTCCGGACTTCGACGGTGTCTGTGCAGCTCCTGGTCGCACCGGAACTGACAACTCCTACTCGAACCGGACTGTCGGATGACAGTTGTCCTCCTAAGCGGCAGTGTCCTCCCGCCTCTGTAGTAGTCCACACGGACCACCTGGAACTCCACTCTCCTTGTCCCACAAGGAAGTGGAAGGAGTCGCACCCTCCTGTTGACGTACTAGTCGCCAACACGCTCTCCTGCCTCCTGTTGCAACTGCAGTTGTCCTTCCCTTGCTGCACCTCCCTTTTGCGGGAAGCACTTGCTCGGGCTCTCTCACGGTTACCAAAACCAGAGAGAACGACAACTTGCAGAGCAACTGGTTGCACTGAGTTGTACTTTGAGAAGCCCCCAATACCCCTATATATATAGGAGGGTCATGGGACAGGGTTCTCCATCCCGGGCAATGCGGGACTAAAGCAGGAGTAGAAGGGTTCGAGAATTTTCCACCAAAAGCAACCATCTCGCAACCTGAACCGATCGGTTCACAAGTGAACCGGTCGGTTGGGGACCTGAACCGATCGGTTCACCACTGAACCGATCGTTTGGGACCCTTGAACCGATCGGTTCACTCATGAACCGGTCGGTTGGGGTTCCAGGTTGGTTCCCGATTGACTTTCCTTGTTTCTTTCCAAATTGGTATCGAATACCAATATTATTCCCAATCGAATTGGGCAATTTGAAACGAAAGGAAAATTCTCACCAATCTTACTTTCCCAAGTTGCTCGATTGCACCAGTTGAACCGATCAGTTCAACACTTGAACTGGTCATTTCACTCTGTGCATGAGCCGATCGGTTCAACAATTGAACCGACCGGTTCAGCAACCTCAGCCGACCGGTTCATCACATGAACCGATCGGTTGGGAGTGCAGATTGTGCAGAATCAGTCAAATGCAATTTCAATCAATCCGATACTCCAATCAATGCGTCCAACACCTTGAACCATACGATATTGAGCCATCGACTGATTGAGTGTTTAATTGAACTACTAAACTCCTTTAGTAATCAATCCAAACATTGCTTGTGGACAAAACTCCTCTTCCAGGTTAAATCCTATGTGTGTGACCCTGCAGGTCCATTTCACGTTGGCAGTGAAAGTCCATAACACTTATGACTTCACAAGCAAAGAGCGGTGCCTAGTCACACATCAGTGCTACCCAAGTGAAATTAGAAAGTTTGAGAACAACTTTCATCCTACAATCCGTGAATGGTGTTACAGCGAATATATAATTCCTTTGTCACTGATATCCCGAATGAACTCGAGGCATGGAACAGTCATCCTGTCAACGTTCATTCACTTCCTTGATCTCAGAGTAGACTGGAAGAGATATGTATGACATCAGTATCATATACTGATTCACACATGCGTGCACGCCTTTCTCAATCCTACTCATCAAGTGGCCATGGATATCAAACTCCCTCAGGAGGGACAAATCCCATATCTATCACTCACCCCTCAAAAGCCCCATGTGTCAAAGCCACCCAATCATCACCTTTATAACAACCCATGTTTCAGGACTGCATTTGATGATGTCAAAGTGTGCCCAACGACATGTGTTGAGTGCAGTGATTTCAGGTCTAAGAATCACACTCACCACCATCACTGTGAGTACTGACTGTGACTACCATCTCATGGTTCCATGTGTCAAACTCATGGTGGGTCTGTCCGGTACCTTGTTCTCTAACAAGTACCTATGTGTTTGGTTTGATATCTCTATATCATGACTAATGAGATTCTGTCATCAACCAACACCACAATCTAGTCTTGTGTGTCATTGTTGTCTATCTACCTTCCACAATGACATCCGACTAGGGACATAACAAGAATGTACAAACTCTTAGAATCCGTATGATCTCATCGTTCAGGTCATGAACCTGAAGGCATACGTCATTGAGTACTGTCATTCTCTAGACATTCAATCTGTTCTATCACTATCTCATATGACTGAACCAGAGAGAATTGGAAGCTCGCCTTTGATGTTTATCAAATCAATCTTAATGTATCCCACCAATCATCCCATGATTGGCTCTCAGGGCATACATATCAACAGACTCCCACTTGCACTGCGAGCCAATCACCTTTGAATCATATTCATAGTGATCTTCAAACATGTCCCACATGTTACTGTGCTCTAGTGCCAACATAGTGAGTAATGACAACACCTTGCCAAAGTCTGTACAAATTGCATGTCTCGCATCTCTTCGCTGTACGTCACACGTATGAGATGGAGTTGCCGTAATATGCGATCTAGCATTTCATTTGCTAACCTTTAGCCACATTGCATGATCAAGGATTCCAGACTTGTCATCAATGAGTGGAATATAAGTTCATCTTATGAACTTTCAGATCCATATAGTATCCATTGCTGTTCTCTAACACATAGATACTCGGAATTTCCCTTTTTAAATGGCTTTATTGGAACACTTCCAATCATCAACAAACTTTCACTTTTATACATCTTATGTATATTTTGCGAATAATTTTCTGTCCTTTCGGAAGTTCGCATCAATGTAACTCTTTACATCGAACTCTTCCTTATCTCCATAGAACTAGTACTTCACAAGCACTCATCAAGTTCTCATGGTATTCCAGTAACCCTTACTGGAAGCAGACAGACATCCACTCATCATGTCCCACATACGAGTTATCAGGATGAGCACATCATATTGCCATGTCCTACATACAAGATGATGAATGCATTTTATTCTTGCCATGTCATACATGCAAGATAATGGGATGATTACATACATGATAGATCCATATCTATTCTTAGTGTTCCCATTCTTCATAAGAATTGGACACTTGGCCTTGGGATACTAACTCCATGTAAATGGACTAGTTTTCTCCCACTGAATCTGTGCATACTGAACACTTCAGTACAGATTGCCAATGTATGCTCTCTCTTTCCAGGTTAAGATATTTTCGAGAACTATCTCTATAGATCTCTATTCCTATCACATAGGAAACATCTCTATCTTCCTTAAAGATAATTTCCACATTCGGATTTCCATTCTAGAACATTTCCATTTCACATCAATATGTGGAATGTGAATACGCTCCCACTAAATCACAGATCCCTTCTTTATCTTTGACATATCAGTCAAACCCTTTGACTATATCATCAAAGTAAAGATCCAATTTTGAGTTGCTTGTACTCAATCAATCACATTGATTAGTCCATTGTAACTTATAGACTTCATTTGCATTAGTGGATTCATAAACCTTATAGGATGTGTCACGTACACATCCTGGTTTTATTCCTCATAGGAATGTGGTTTTAGTATCCATATGCCAAATGTCTTAGTCATTAAGTTGCAATCAACAAGCAACATCCTTATCAAAATGTTATCCATGTAGCTTAACACTTAAGACTTATTTGCACTTATGGATATGATCCAATGAGTGCTACCATCAAGGTCATACCTTATGGTTCACATGGAAGTCATTTAGGATGTAATGGTTTCATAAACCATAACTCAAGATTCAGTTCCTCATATTCATCTTGATAGTTGACTCATCACATGAACAACTCATCACATAGATAATTGAGGTGTATCTGTTAAAGATATAAGAACTCACAACCCTTGTGATTCTTAATTTCTTTTATTAGTGTGGGGTATTCTTTTAAGAAGAATTCAGTTATTTGATAATCATTCTCTAACTCCTTAGAGTATGATTCCTTCTTGATTCAGACATCACCATGCCTTAATCATGAGTTCACTATGATACACTATCATAATCACTCATAAGGATCTCAAACATTTGGTCCAAGTATTTCATTCCTTGATCTCATCAAGAATTAATACTTTACCAAATTTGTACTTCATTTATGATAATCTTGAACACTTCAAGATATTCATATTGGTATTTCTCTAAACACCATTTGAAGTATTAGCATTTATTCCAATAGGTATGTAAATACATCACATGTATTATACCTAATAGGATAATCACTCTCCCACTACATTAGTGAAGATTGATTAATCATGTCCAAGATATTCATGTCTCTTACTGGTTCTATAACCAAAAGAGTCTATATTTATCCATCACATGGAAACTAGAATTGAATTTCTCATGATTAATGCTAATTAAATTGTTTGAGTTATCTATAACTTTTAGGTATCGTCTTATCTTATGCATATCAAATATCACAAGATAAATAAGGCATTTCCAAAAAGATCACATCTTTAAGATTGAAAACACAACTTTATTGATTGCCATCATTGTCATACAATATGCAAAAATAAAGTGTTTCTATCTATTGGCAAGTATGAAATAGCAGTTCATAACTGTATTACATGCCTTATTGGCTGAAAATAAACTAAAGTATTCCTATCTATAAAGGCAACACTTTCCCCAAGTAAGAATTCTTTACACTTTACATCTTGGTATCATATACCTCAAAAAGTGTTACAAGTTTATTTACATGACACCTTCAAGTAGAGGCTTCAGTAGCCTCCTTCTTCTTTTGTTCTTCCAGGTAGAGAGGACAATTCCTTTTCCAATGTCCTGGCTTTTGACAATGGTGGCAATTTCCTCTCTTTGTCACACCTCCCTTGGCCTTGAGAGCTGAAGATGGCTTGGACTCCTGGCTAGCTTCAGAACCTTTCTTAGCTTTGCCCTTGCCCTTGCGCTTGGACTTGCCTTTCTTGCTCGTGATCACCATAACGGACTTAGGCTTGTCCTTCTTCATCTGTAACTCGGATGTCCTCAACATGCCCAACAACTCTGACAGTGGCCTATCAAAGTTGTTCATGTTGTAGTTCATCACAAACTGACTGTAAGATTCTGGCAACGATTGCAGTATCACGTCAGTAGCCAACTCTTGGCTCAGTGGAAATCCCAGTCTCTGCAGGTTCTCCACATACCCAATCATCTTGAGTGTGTGAGGACCAACTGGATCTCCTTCTGTCATGATGCACTTGAACAACGCCCTAGAAACATTGTACCTCTCTTGCCGTGCCTGATCTTCATACATGTTCCTGAGATGCTGAATCATCTCTATGACACCCATGTTCTCATGTTGCCTCTGCAACTCATGGTTCATTGAACATAGCATCAAGCACTTTGCATCAATGGCATCATCAGAATGCTTCTTGTAAGCATCCCTTTCTGTCCTTGGTGCATTAGGAGCGGGTTCCTCTGGAATTGGAGTATCCAGGACATAGAGCTTACGCTCTTGAGTGAGAACAATTCTCAATGTCCGATACCAGTCGTGGAAGTTTGTCCCATTTAGCTTGTCCTTGTCAAGGACCGATCGCAAAGAAAAGTTGTTGTTGTTTGTTGCCATTTGAACTACAAAAGGAAAATATGCAATTTTAGTCCAAAAACTCTTTTGACTTATTTGATTGATTTGAAAATTTGACGATATAATTAGGCCTTTAATTAATTATCGCTCCCACTATTTACTTCAAATTGATAGCCCTCACCATCAATTCGGAAGATTGCAGTGTACAACCTTCTAGTGGGCAAGATCCTGAAATCCTCTAAGTCATGAGTCAACTTTGGCTGATCGCCCACAACTTAGATCTCTCAGGTAGGCAACTCTTGCCAATTGCATCATATGCAACTCTTGTTGAATGAACATGCACAACACCTTGCCATGAACATTCCTTGCCTCTGGGCTTAGACGCTCTAAGAATCACCAGTTAAGTCTAACCCAAAAGCCGACACGGTAGAACATGCACCCTGCTTTGGCAGAACCTACATGTCTACCCTTCACACTTCCACAAGATAGATGGCGCACCACGCTTTGGTGTAACCTACGCTTGGTCGATCGAGTTTTTCATATGTGCCGCTAATGGAAGGCTTATAAGACTTAATATTTTAATGAGGGATTTGGTTTTATATACATATACATATCCAATCACCACAATACATAGTACGTATCATATACATGCTATATCCCATAGAAAACATGCACAAAACGATAAAAAGTGATGATCATGGCCATCCTAATGTGATTCCTCGAGCCAAGAGGAATCACGGTCATCTAGGTCTACATCACATGCAACCTGTACAAGATGAACATCTGTGCCTTGCCATCCGAGTTGATCAACTCATCACATGAATGATCTGTACTCTCCAGTCGGTCGTCTGGGTGCCACCAGCCGATCGGTTGGCTCCTCCAACCGATCGGTTCGCCTGGTCGTCATGCATCTCGTCATGTCCGCCACCCGCTCGTCTCGCTCCTTGAACCGGTCATCAACCGATCGGTTCACTCCTTGAACCGACCGTCTGGAAGGTCAACCGATCGGTTCACTCCTTGAACCGACCGTCTGAGCAGTCGTCTTGATGTCCTCCGGTCTTTGACATAACAGGAAATAAAATCCTATTCTATTTATTACATTGCTTTAAAAGGGAAACCCCGAGTTACATTCGGGGGGAGCAAAGGTAGGAAAGAATCTCAAATTATTTTGAGTTACATCAGGAATAAGAGAGGGAAGATCGGTGTGCAGACCGAGATGCAAGCAACCACAAACAACCACACACAGATAGGGGTTTATAGGCCATAATCATGCTACATACATCCACCACAAAACTCGTTTAAGGGCGACGCGTATCGAGTGCATTAATAATACATATCATATATGTAATTTGGGATTTGTGGATTTAGGATTGGACATGCATAAAGCCGATATTATTCGCATCGTATGCAATAAATAAAGGCGACAAACCAAAATTGATCATATCGATATTCCTAAAATATAGAACAGCTGACGTGGCTCTGATACCACTGTTGGGTTTTAGGGGAGACAGAGAAGGCAGCGGAAACAAAAATTTTCTCCCCAACCCATACCGAGGAAACGCGTCAACGTCTATATAATAGGAAAGGATGGTTTGCGGAATCATACCTTGTCCCGAGGCTTGCTCGGTGACAATACCTCGCGCAATGCGCAGTCTTCAACTCCGGACTTCGACGGTGTCTGTGCAGCTCCTGGTCACACCGGAACTGACAACTCCTACTCGAACCGGACTGTCGGATGACAGTTGTCCTCCTAAGCGGCAGTGTCCTCCCGCCTCTGTAGTAGTCCACATGGACCACCTGGAACTCCACTCTCCTTGTCCCACAAGGAAGTGGAAGGAGTCACACCCTCCTATTGACGTACTAGTCGCCAACACGCTTTCCTGCCTCCTGTTGCAACTGCAGTTGTCCTTCCCTTGCTGCACCTCCCTTTTGTGGGAAGCACTTGCTCGGGCTCTCTCAAGGTTACCAAAACTAGAGAGAACGACAACTTGCAGAGCAACTGGTTGCACTGAGCTGTACTTTGAGAAGCCCCCAATACCCCTATATATATAGGAGGGTCATGGGACAGGGTTCTCCATCCCGGGCAATGCGGGACTAAAGCAGGAGTAGAAGGGTTCGAGAATTTTCCACCAAAAGCAACCATCTCGCAACCTGAACCGATCGGTTCACAAGTGAACCGGTCGGTTGGGGACCTGAACCGATCGGTTCACCACTGAACCGATCGTTTGGGACCCTTGAACCGATCGGTTCACTCATGAACCGGTCGGTTGGGGTTCCAGGTTGGTTCCCGATTGACTTTCCTTGTTTCTTTCCAAATTGGTATCGAATACCAATATTATTCCCAATCAAATTGGGCAATTTGAAACGAAAGGAAAATTCTCACCAATCTTACTTTCCCAAGTTGCTCGATTGCACCAGTTGAACCGATCGGTTCAACACTTGAACCGGTCATTTCACTCTGTGCATGAGCCGATCGGTTCAACAATTGAACCGACCGGTTCAGCAACCTCAGCCGACCGGTTCATCACATGAACCGATCGGTTGGGAGTGCAGATTGTGCAGAATCAGTCAAATGTGATTTCAATCAATCTGATACTCCAATCAATGTGTCCAACACCTTGAATCATACGATATTGAGCCATCGACTGATTGAGTGTTTAATTGAACTACTAAACTCCTTTAGTAATCAATCCAAACATTGCTTGTGGACAAAACTCCTCTTCCAGGTTAAATCCTATGTGTGTGACCCTGCAGGTCCATTTCACGTTGGCAGTGAAAGTCCATAACACTTATGACTTCACAAGCAAAGAGCGGTGCCTAGTCACACATCAGTGCTACCCAAGTGAAAGTAGAAAGTTGGAGAATAACTTTCATCCTACAATACGTGAATGGTGTTACAGTGAATGTATAATTCCTTTGTCACTGATATCCCGAATGAACTCGAGGCATGGAACAGTCATCCTGTCAACGTTCATTCACTTCCTTGATCTCAAAGTAGACTGGAAGAGATATGTATGACATCAGTATCATATACTGATTCACACATGCGTGCACACCTTTCTCAATCCTACTCATCAAGTGGCCATGGATATCAAACTCCCTCAGGAGGGACAAATCCCATATCTATCACTCACCCCTCAAAAGCCCCATGTGTCAAAGCCACCCAATCATCACCTTTATAACAACCCATGTTTCAGGACTGCGTTTGATGATGTCAAAGTGTGCCCAATGACATGTGTTGAGTGCAGTGATTTCAGGTCTAAGAATCACACTCACCACCATCACTGTGAGTACTGACTGTGACTACCATCTCATGGTTCCATGTGTCAAACTCACGGTGGGTCTGTCCGGTACCTTGTTCTCTAACAAGTACCTATGTGTTTGGTTTGATATCTCTATATCATGACTAATGAGATTCTGTCATCAACCAACACCACAATCTAGTCTTGTGTGTCATTGCTATCTATCTACCTTCCACAATGACATCCGACTAGGGACATAACAAGAATGTACAAATTCTTAGCATCCGTATGATCTCATCGTTCAGGTCATGAACCTGAAGGCATATGTCATTGAGTACTGTCATTCTCTAGACATTCAATCTGTTCTATCACTATCTCATATGACTGAACCAGAGAGAATTGGAAGCTCGCCTTTGATGTTTATCAAATCAATCTTAATGTATCCCACCAATCATCCCATGATTGGCTCTCAGGGCATACATACCAACACGGTTTGTGCGGCTAGCTTCCACTGCCAACTACCAGTCATGTGGCTTGTAGTCAAGCATTATCTCACCATCCACTTTTGTTTCCTGTAGGGGATGTTCTTGAACCATATTCCATCTTCCTACCTCTAGTAGGATTGTGATTTTTAGCACTCTACCCTCTCTGACACTTCATTTGGGGAAATATCTACCTGGGTTCTTATGATCTTTCATAGGGAAGTCATAGGTTACCATCCCCTTTGGAGTTTCACCTGTGGCCCCTTGATTGAGTGCATTCCATGGGAATTTTTCTGGTATTCCTCCCCTTGTCTATAACCCACTAGATCTTACTAGTGATGTGTTTATCTCAAGATGTTGGGGATCTATTTCTAGAAACAAGGTTGTAACAACCTTGAATCCCCTCCTTTTGTCACTTCTTCCTCATACATTTTCCCTACATACATGAGTGAGTGCCATTAATTGTTAGGGATGCTTATATCTTTCCTATCATAGTTCATCATTCACATGATAGTGCCTCATCCATGTTTCTTTTTTGCTTTCTCCTCTCACTATGCATCTTACTAGTGATTGAGCATATCTAATGTTGTTCTACCAATGTACTACTATGCTATCCTTATTCATTGTTGTTTTACTAGTGTGTTTACTTTAATATTTTTCTCCACCATCATTCTATTTGTGTCACTTTTAATCTTTTCTAAAAGCATGGCTAATTGAAAATGTTCACCTTAGAGGATTGTCTATGATGACTGTTCTCATATCTTTATAATCAAATTGAATGGAGATAATTACCTACTATGATGAATTCTACCCAAACATGACAAATTCCGTTATATTTTGGAAATAATGAGATTCAGTCCATGGAAAGACTATCCCATGAATACTCAAGATTTGGAAGTGGATCCAGTAGTCATCCAAGCCACTGCTACTCCACCTTGTATTTTTGGCACATAAGATAAGTCCTCACAGAGGTGTGATGCAACCCCAGATGTGCAACCCACTTTGAGTCGTGACACTCATCCATGGCTCTCTTCTTGGATTTCTCCCCTCTGATATGTTTATGGTCCCTATTTGTTATATCTAGTAAGTGTAAGGACGCTGACCTACGTTTAGGGTTTACCCTGTTTGTTTTGCTTAACCTTGGTGGTTTGATGCTTGCTAATCACCTTTGAGTGGTGATTAAGGTTTTTGTTGTGCTTTGTTGAGAGTTAGAGGGGCTACTTGCAAATAACCCAAGTCTAGGGTTTTGTGTGCAAGTTTGCCATCTTGTGAGATGTTTTCCCCTCTTTGCTTCCTCTAGGGTTGAGAGGAAGGCTTGGGCTTGTTGTTTGAGTTTCTTGGGCCTTGCTTGAGCTTGTTTGGGCCTTGAGGTGCTTTGTTTGGACTTGCTTGAGCCTTGTGTCGGCCAAGACCAGATTGTGTCACCCAAGGAAGAGTGTGTGTTGACCTAGAGGTGGTGTATCGACCTGGAGTAGTGTGTGTCGCCCAGAGGAGCTGCTAGTTGTGTCGCCCATGTTGCTTGGCCCAACCTTGACCATGTTTGGTGGACACTTGGTGTGTATCTTTGACAAGTGTCTCTTGGTGTGCTAGTGTGTTGGCTTGAACCCTAGGACAAGTGTCCCTTGGGTGGACGACACTTAGCATGGATCTACCTTGGTTTCTCCTCCCCTTCTTTCTATATAGGTAGCTCTTTCCCTTGCCTTAGTTTCCTTTGCTCTTTTGGTCTCACCTCCACCTTGAGTGCACGACACTCCTCCCTCTCTTGCTTGTGTCGGCCGAGACACTCTCCTGGAGTTGTAGTGGTGGCCGATACCCTCTCTTGGATCATCTTTGGTGGATGACATCCCTTGGATCTTGAAGTGCATCTTCTTCCTTGGAGCTTGGAGCTTAAGGCGGGTTGCATAGCTTCTAACCCTAACTCCTTTACCTCTAGCTATGATCTTGTTGCATGTTAGTAGTTTAGCTTAGTTCTTTGCTTTTATACCTTGCTTGTGTACCTTTGGTGGCCGATCCCCCTCTAGGGTTTAGGGTTCCTTTGTATACCTTGTTTTCTAGGGTTTGTGCTCCTTTGAGTTGGAGGTTGATGGTGACCTAGGGTTGGGTGATATCCCTTCTTTGTTGGTGGGTTGGACGATATCCTTTTGAGTTGGACATCATGGCACCTTTGTCTTTGAGTTGGGCGATATGGTATCCCCTTTGATGGATGATATGTAAGCCTTTGGTGGACGACATGATGTGTTCTTGAGGTTTACCGATACCCTTGCCCATGTGTTGGGCAATAGGGTGAGCTAGGGTCATGTTGGCCGATATGATGGTGACCCATGTTGGGCGACATGGTCCTTGTGTTGAGCAACACCTTTGTTCTTGTGTTGAGCTTGATGGTCTGTTGGTGTTGGGCGACATGGGTACCTTGGGATGGACGATATGGTGGGTGCCCTTGAGTTGGGTGATCTCCCTGTCCATGTAGTGGACGATAGGGCCATGTATGGCATGTGTGTTTAGGGTTGGACGATAGGCTGGAATGATGTGTTGGCTGATATGATGACCATGTTGGGCAAGATGGTTCCCCTTGAGTTGAACGACACTCTTGTTCTCTTGATAGATGATAGACCAGGTGTGGTTCTTCTTGTGTCGGACGACATGGCCATGTGTGGCTGGTTTCCTTGCCTTAAACGATAGACCATGCAGGTTGGCCGATGGATGTTGTTGTGTACCGGACGATATATCTTGTTGTGTTGGCCGATATGGTGAGCATGATGGGCGAGATGGTTGGTTGACACCCTCTTCTTTGTGGTGAATGACAGACCTAAGTCTCTTGATGGTTTGATGGTGCAGGTCGATAGCTATGCTAACCGACACCCATGATGGCCGATAGCCATGGTGGGCGACAACCTAGGGTTGGGTATGTGTCGGCCGACATGCCTTGATAGGTTTTAGTGAGGGCGGTGATGAGTTATGGTGAGAGTCTTGTAATCATATAGTAACGGTCCTTTGTGATGTGGAAGTGATTAGCTATGCACCAATAAACGATGGTGGTGTCTTGTTAGTGATAACAATAATGATTATGATACCTTGTAAACAATAATAATGCTAATGATAGTAACAATGATGATAATGGTAGTTGCATGATGATAATGATAGTAAAAATGTTGATCATAATGATGATAATGGTAGTAGGGATGATAATGAGGAAGGTCATGGTAATAAGATGCATGATGTGATCCTTATGCTTATTTGTTAATAATAAAGAGGATGATAGTAATAATGTTGAATAATGATGATAGTGACATAATGGTAGTGGTAACAATAGTACTTGTTCTTTATGTTTGAACATCTTGATTATTCATATAGTTCTGAGATAAGGATAAGTATAGATATGGCTTGTTGATGATGTACTTTATACATTTGATCAGCAAATAGTGTAAGAATGATAAGTAGAGTATCTTGAATGGCATTTCATGATGATAGCATATTCCTTATGTTGAATCTACAATTATTGTGTACTCTAACCATGCAGGTGATGATTAGCCTTGAAAGGACTATGAGACACATGTGATGAGTAACATCACTTGATAATTACCCTGATTAATGAGATGATATGTATAATGTGTTAAGTTCCATGATGATAATGTGAGCCTTGAGAGGCAGTAACAGTACATGATGAGGGATTGAGATCCCAGGGTATGTGATGATCCTTGAGATGGATCTGGATGGTTGGCAAGAGGCTAAGTGGTAACATGTGAGGTTGGATCCTTGAGATGGATTAGGTTGATGTGTTTTCAATAATAATATAATGGTGTTTACTTTCTGTTATATCTTGCATGTTATACAACTTGGTTGAATCCTGCAATCCATCTAAAAGATACTAATTAATCACAGTGAAATATATCATGTAGTTTGCCCTGGCCATAGATCCATCATCGTCAGGACTTGGTGATGGTGAAACATGTTCTCCTACGGGTTAACCAAGAAGTGCATATTGTTGAATATGTGTAGGTTGCTCCTAGCCTGAACATGAGGAGGTAAGAGTGTAACTTCGGTTGCAGACTCAGATACGTATATAGAGCATGGTGAACAGGCCCATGGCTCAGGATATGTGATGCGAGAGTATGAATGCGTTCATGGCTCAGAGCACGGTGAACAGGCCCGTGGCTCAGTTTTACTAGCGCCGAGACCTGTACCAAGGCGGGCTAGAGTGAGGGTAGCCTATGGAGCTGACCATGTGGCTTAGACCACTTCAACATGTGACTGCGGTCCTATTTGTGTTGTACTCGTGTACTGACCACGAGGTGGGAGGTCGTGGAGTCCGGCTCTTCCGTTGACCTTATATGGCACTGGCTTGGGTTTCCTAACCAAAGGTTGGATTTGAACGGTACGGTCCAAATCCTCAGGGCATAATAATACGTAACACAGTCGTTTAGTATTTACTGCTTAAGATAAACACGTAACTTTGGTTGAGGCCTTGTTTGTGTAATATCTTTGTTATATCTTGCAGGTTATGTGACAATATGTCTTATCTTGATAAGCAGGTTATGTGACATTATATCTTGTTCTGATAATCATGTTACATAGGGATACATCTTATCTTGCTAATCATATTCCTTGAGATATATCTGGTTATATGCTTTTGTATAGCGGGTAAGCTTGTCGGTAAGAATAATCTATTTTATATAGACTGCTCTTGTTATACCTGTTATTAGATATCTGCTGTTATAGTATATCTTGTTGAGGTTCTATAGTTGCGGTGGGGAGTTATGTTTCCCGTTGGGACAATTGTTCAATTGTCTCACCCCGCCGGTTTAACCCCTTTTTAGGTGGTCGAGGTAGATGTGGTCGTGGTTGTGGTGTTGCGGAGGAGCAGCTTGACGAGCAGTAGAAGGCAAGCGTTGGACATGCTGCTATTCTGGATGTTTTGTAGTAGAGTCTAGAGTCATCCCTGTACTCTTAGGTCCTTGGCAGTGTTTTGACGATGTTTCACGCTGAACGATCGATGATGTTTGTATATCCTGCTGTTGGCCAGATGCGGGCCTTTATGTAGGTGAACATGTGGTGAACTCATGTGATGGATGAGCAATTGTTTCTGTAAGGTGTAAACACGTATCAGATCTCGTGTATGTATATATATGACATGTTTCTGTGCAGGATAAGGACTGGAAAGTAATAAGTTTCACAGTTTATCAGTTTTCCGCAATCGGTTTTAATTAACCCGTGTTTTCATAATCTGTGGTTATGGTGATTTCCGCACGTTTTCGCGTAACACCTCATTATATGTATGATAATGGGATGTGTTGCCACAAGTTTTGGTATCAGAGCCTTAGGTTCGCTGAGTCTACAGGGATTTAGGACTAGGTTGAGTCTGTTCTTATGAGTTTTCCAGGTTTTCTTACAATATCTTCTTCCCTCAGCGGAAGAAAAGCCAAGATGTCTGGAAACCATGAAGAACATGCTCCTGAGCATAGTGATGCTGCATCGGTTGATGGAGCGGATGGACAGGCACATGGAGATCGGGTGCCCGAGGTTCCCCAATTTAACCCAGCCAATCTTTAACACCCTTCCTACTAACAGCTTATGGGGCAGTTGATGGCTACGATGAATCTCATGGTTGAGTGATTACCAGTGCCTCCTCCGCGAGCACAGGTTCCCCATGGAGAAGCATCGGGTATTGGGAAGACCTTCGAGCGGCTTCGCCGAGTTGGAGCTTCAGATTATGCTGGGACGGCTGATCCAGCGGATGCAGATCTGTGGCTGACAAGTCTCGAGAAGGCTTTCCGGATTCTTGACATCCCCGAAGTGGACAAGGTAAAGCATGCTCTCTACCTTCTGAAAGGTAGTGCTAGTCACTGGTGGACCATCGAGGAAGAGAAGCGACCTGGTGAGGTGATCTGTTGGGAAGTGTTCCGACGTGAGTTCATCACCAGATACTTTCCGAAGACGTACCTGGATGAGAAGGTCAATCAGTTTGAGAAGTTGCGACAAGGAACGATGAACATCACCGAGTATGAAGCTAAGTTTATGGATTTTTTGAGGTTCTGTCCTCACATGGCGGCAACAGACGAGGAACGGATCAGACATTTCGAGAAGGGTTTGAGTGCTGAGTTGACAACCCCGGTGTCCGTGTTGGAGAACCGAGAGTGGTTTGCTACATTCGTGGAATATGTTCGACGGATCGAGAGGACAGTAAGGGAGAAAAGAGAGTCTATGTCCCTTAAAAGACCTGCTCAGTTTCAAGGATGGAGGTTTGGTGGCTTTAAGAAGCCTAGGTTTTCAGCACCGTTAGCAATAAGAAGTGCTGGTGTACCATCTCAGTGGTCTCCGAGTAAAGGGAAAGGTTATGTTTCTTCACCGTCTAAGGCGCATAGTTCAACTTTTGTGGCAGTGACAGGGCCAGCTAGGCCACGATTTGAGGACAAGTCATGTCATCTTTGTGGACAAGTCGGGCATTTCACGCTTAATTGCCCAAATAGAGACGTTGAAGTGACGCAGCAGCCGAGGCAGAGTTTTCAGAAGTCAGAGAGACTGCAGGCTAGTGGTAGCAGAGGACGAGGACGCAGTCAAGCGTCTCAAGCTGGATCGTCTTCTCAAGGAAGCAAAGGTCGTGAACAGCAAGCAACAGCTCAATTCTATGCCATGAATCAGCCGGAGGTGGTAGTCAACCCGCGAGTGGTGACAGGTCAGATGGAGTTATTTCATTCGGATATGTCTTCTTCTTGCTTTATATCTGTTCTGGTTGACCCGGGTGCTACACACTCTTTTATCACATATAGTATGCTTGAAAACTGTCGTTTACCTGTTAGTTGTAAGAAGGATAGCTTGTTGTTAGAAACCCCTCTTGATGGTTCCTCCTTGCTTCAAGAAGAGTGTCCATCTTGTGTCTTGTCTTTCTCGGGACACCGTATCCAAGTGGATCTTATACCACTTGATATGCATGGTTTCGATGTTATCCTTGGGATGGATACCTTAGAGAGGTATAAGGTTGTCTTGGACTATGGTTCCAAGCAGGCAGTGTTCGATGTTGCTGGAGAGAAGTGGATCTTCCAAGGAGATAGGAAGATTCTTCCGACGTGTTTGGTATCAGCTATGGTGGCAGATAAGTTGTTACGACAAGGATGTGGGGCGTTCCTAGCTCACGTGGTGGATACCATTGTGGTTACCAAGGCGAAAGGTCCTAGTCTTGAGGAGGTGTCAGTGGTTCGAGAGTTTGCAGACGTGTTTCCTAAGGAGTTTCCTGGTGTTCCTCCACCCCGAGAGATTGATTTCGAGATCAATCTGGTTCCTGGAACACAGCCAGTTGCACAATCACCATACAGGATGGATCCAGCAGAGATGGCTGAGTTGAAGAAGCAGTTGCAAGAGTTGTTGGAGAAAGGTTTTATCCGACCGAGTACGTCGTCGTGGGGTGCTCCCATGTTGTTTGTTAAGAAGAAGGATGGTTCGATGCGGTTGTGTATAGATTATCGACAGTTGAACAAGGTCACGATCAAGAATAAGTACCCGTTGCCGAGGATAGATGATCTGTTTGATCAGTTGCGTGGTGCTACAGTGTTTTCAAAGATCGATCTACGGTCTGGATATCATCAGTTGAGGATAAATACGGGTGACATACCAAAGTCAGCTTTCAGGACAAGGTATGGTCATTTCGAGTTCATGGTTATGCCGTTTGGATTAACTAATGCACCTTCTTCTTTCATGGATTTGATGAACAGAGTGTTCCGTCCATTCTTAGATCAGTTTGTTGTAGTCTTTATAGATGACATCTTGATCTATAGTCAGGACAGGCTAGAGCATGAGCAACATCTCCGTCGAGCGTTGACTCTTCTTCATCAACATCAGTTGTATGCCAAGTTCAGTAAGTGTGAGTTCTGGTTGGCGGAAGTGACTTTCTTGGGCCATGTGATATCTACTGAAGGCGTCAAAGTAGATCTGAGGAAGGTGGAATCCGTTGCGGATTGGGAACAACTGAAGACACCGACAGAAGTTCATAGTTTCCTTGGTTTGGCTGGATACTACCGGAGGTTTATCAAAGACTTCAGTGTGATCGCTTTGCCGATGACGAAGTTGACCAGGAAGGATGTACCTTTTGTTTGGGATGATCGATGTCAGCAAGCTTTCCAGAGTCTGAAGGAGAAGCTGACCAGTGCTCCAGTGTTGATCTTGCCAGAGCCTGGGAAAGGCTATGTTGTTTTCTGTGATGCTTCCAAGAAAGGTTTAGGTTGCGTGTTGATGCAGGAAGATCATGTTGTTTCTTTTGCCTCGCGACAACTCAAGAAACATGAGGAGAACTATCCGACTCATGACCTGGAGTTAGCGGCAGTGGTTCATGCGTTAAAGATTTGGAGACACTATCTGTATGGGGAAGTGTGTCAGATCTTTACGGATCATAAGAATCTAAAGTACATCTTTACGCAGCAAGAGTTGAACATGCGACAGCGTCGATGGATGGAGTTGATCAATGATTACGACTGCACTATCGAGTATCATCCTGGTAAGGCGAATGTGGTAGCTGATGCGCTTAGCAGGAAGTCTTCTTCTCTTTCTTTAAAGAAGGCACAGTTGAGTTCTCTGGTATGCCATAGGTGAGATATGTTTGTTTCTTTGCGGCAGATGAATGTGCATATAGAAGTTTCTTTGTTGTCTGGTCTTTTCGCAAAGATGCAAGTTAAGCCTACGCTGAGACAGCAGATCAAGGATGCACAGTAGACAGATGATGCAGTACATTTGATTAGATCAGAGTTTGGCAGCGACAAGCGTGATGGGTTTCATGAGTCTGAGGATGGACTAGTTTGCTATCGTGATAGGATGGTGGTTCCAGATGCTGATAATCTGAGGGAGTTGGTGCTTGAGGAAGCACATACGTCGATGTATGCGATGCATCCAGGTGTCACCAAGATGTATCATAGTCTAAAGGACTTATATTGGTGGCCCTATTTGAAGAGAGATGTATCTGAGTTCGTGGTGAGATGTGCGGTATGCCAACAAGTGAAGGCTGAACATCAGAAGCTGGCAGGTACATTGCAACCTTTGCCGATACCGCAGTGGAAATGGGATCACGTAACCATGGATTTCGTAGTTGGTCTACCTCGGACCACTAGGAATCATGATTCCATTTGGGTGATAGTGGACAGATTGACTAAGTCTGCCCATTTTCTACCAGTAAATACGACGTATACAGCTGAGAAGCTAGCTCGAGTATATGTGGATGAGATAGTACGTTTGCATGGTGTGCCAGCGACGATAGTTTCTGGCAGAGGTCCTCAGTTTACGAGTCGTTTTTGGGAACAATTGCACAAGGCGTTGGGAACGCAGTTACGTTTCAGTACAGCTTTTCACCCACAGACAGATGGACAGTCTGAAAGGACTATTCAGATTTTGGAGGATCTTCTTCGAGCTTGTGTTTTACAGTTTCTAGGCAAATGGGATGTACATCTGAGTTTGATAGAGTTTGCCTACAACAACAGTTATCAGAGGAGCATTGACATGGCTCCTTATGAGGCTTTGTATGGAAGGAAGTGCAGATCTCCTTTGTGTTGGTATGAATCAGGTGAGTATCAGCTTTTGGGTACTGAGTTAGTTCAGCAGATGTCATATAAGATCAAAGTGATACAACAATAGTTGAAAGTGGCACAGGACAGGCAGAAGTCTTATGCAGACAATCTCCGACGACCTTTGGAATTCTAGGTGGGAGACAAAGTGTACCTTAAAGTCTCGCCGTGGAAAGGTGTGCTAAGGTTTGGACGGAAGGGTAAGTTAGCTCCCAGGTATATGGGACCTTACCCAGTCAGAGCACGTGTTGGCAAAGTAGCTTACCAGATAGAGTTGCCTCCAGAGTTGCACAGGTTGCATCCAGTGTTTCATGTCAGTATGCTGAAAAAAAGTCATCCAGATTCAGGTACAGTGATACAGCCAGTTGAGGTTGAGCTTGATACAGATGTGACCTACAAGGAAGCTCCTGTGGCGATCCTTGACAGAAGGATCAAGAAGTTGAAGAGGAAGGACCTAGTTCTTGTAAAGGTTCTTTGGCAGTGTCGTGGCATTGAGGAAGCCACGTGGGAGCTTGAGGAAGAGAAGAGGAGGAAGTATCCCTTTCTTTTCTCTTCAGATTTCAGGGACGAAATCCCTTAAAGGGGGTTAGCTTGTAAGGACCCTGACCTACGTTTAGGGTTTACCCTATTTGTTTTGCTTCACCTTGGTGGTTTGATGCTTGCTAATCACCTTTGAGTGGTGATTAGGGTTTTTGTTGTGCTTTGTTGAGAGTTCGAGGGGCTACTTGCAAATAACCCAAGTCTAGGGTTTTGTGTGCAAGTTTGCCATCTTGTGAGATTTTTTCCCCTCTTTGCTTCCTCTAGGGTTGAGAGGAAGGCTTGGGCTTGTTGTTTGAGTTTCTTGGGCCTTGCTTGAGCTTGTTTGGGCCTTGAGGTGCTTTGTTTGGACTTGCTTGATCCTTGTGTCGGCCAAGACCAGCTTGTGTCGCCCAAGGAAGAGTGTGTGTCAACCTAGAGGTGGTGTGTCGGCCTGGAGTAGTGTGTGTCGCCCAGAGGAGCTGCTAGTTGTATCACCCATGTTGCTTGGCCCAACCTTGACCATGTTTGGTGGACACTTGGTGTGTATCTTTGACAAGTGTCTCTTGGTGTGCTAGTGTGTTGGCTTGAACCCTAGGACAAGTGTCCCTTGGTTGGACGACACTTAACATGGATCTACCTTGGTTTCTCCTCCCCTTCTTTCTATATAGGTAGCTCTTTCCCTTGCCTTAGTTTCCTTTTCTCTTTTGGTCTCTCCTCCACCTTGAGTGCACGACACTCCTCCCTCTCTTGCTTGTGTCGGTCGAGACACTCTCCTGGAGTTGCAGTGGTGGCCGATACCCTCTCTTGGATCAGCTTTGGTGGACGACATCCCTTGGAGCTTGAAGTGCATCTTCTTCCTTGGAGCTTGGAGCTTAAGGCGGGTTGCATAGCTTCTAACCCTAACTCCTTTACCTCTAGCTATGATCTTGTTGCATGTTAGTAGTTTAGCTTAGTTATTTGCCTTTATACCTTGCTTGTGTACCTTTGGTGGCCGATCCCCCTCTAGGGTTTAGGGTTCCTTTGTATACCTTGTTTTCTAGGGTTTGTTCTCCTTTGAGTTGGAGGTTGATGGTGACCTAGGGTTGGGTAATATCCCTTCTTTGTTGGTGGGTTGGACGATATCCTTTTGAGTTGGATGTCATGGCACCTTTGTCTTTGAGTTGGGCGATATGGTATCCCCTTTGATGGACGATATGTAAGCCTTTGGTGGACGACATGATGTGTTCTTGAGGTTGACCGATACCCTTGCCCATGTGTTGGGTGATAGGGTGAGCTAGGGTCATGTTGGCCGATATGATGGTGACCCATGTTGGGCGACATGGTTCTTGTGTTGAGCAACACCTTTGTCCTTGTGTTGAGCTTGATGGTCTGTTGGTGTTGGGCGACATGGGTACCTTGGGATGGATGATATGGTGGGTGCCCTTGAGTTGGGTGATCTCCCTGTCCATGTAGTGGATGATAGGGCCATGTATGGCATGTGTGTTTAGGGTTGGACGATAGGCTGGAATGATGTGTTGGCCGATATGATGACCATGTTGGGCGAGATGGTTCCCCTTGAGTTGAACGACACTCTTGTTCTCTTGATAGATGATAGACCAGGTGTGGTTCTTCTTGTGTCGGACGACATGGCCATGTGTGGTTGGTTTCCTTGCCTTGAACGATACACCATGCATGTTGGCCGATGGATGTTGTTGTGTACCGGACGATATATCTTGTTGTGTTGGCCGATATGGTGAGCATGATGGGCGATATGGTTGGTTGACACCCTCTTCTTTGTGGTGAACGACAGACCTAAGTCTCTTGATGGTTTGATGGTGCAGGCCAATAGCTATGCTGAGCGACACCCATGATGGCCGATAGCCATGGTGGGCGACAGCCTAGGGTTGGGTATGTGTCGGCCGACAGGCCTTGATAGGTTTTAGTGAGGGCGGTGATGAGTTATGGTGAGAGTCTTGTAATCATATAGTAACGGTCCTTTGTGATGTGGAAGTGATTAGCCATGCACCAATAAACGATGGTGGTGTCTTGTTAGTGATAACAATAATGATTATGATACCTTGTAAACAATAATAATGCTAATGATAGTAACAATGATGATAATGGTAGTTGCATGATGATAATGATAGTAATAATGCTGATCATAATGATGATAATGGTAGTAGTGATGATAATGGGGAAGGTCATGGTAATAAGATGCATGATGTGATCCTTATGCTTATTTGTTAATAATAAAGAGGATGATAGTAATAGTGTTGAATAATGATGATAGTGACATAATGGTAGTGGTAACAATAGTACTTGTTCTGTATGTTTGAACATCTTGATTATTCATATAGTTCTGAGATAAGGATAAGTATATATATGGCTTTTTGATGATGTACTTTATACACTTGATCATCAAATAGTGTAAGAATGATAAGTATGGTATCTTGAATGGCATTTCATGATGATAGCATATTCCTTATGTTGAATCTACAATTATTTTGTACTCTAACCATGCAGGTGATGATTAGCCTTGAAAGGACTATGAGACACATGTGATGAGTAACATCACTTGATAATTACCCTGATTAATGAGATGATATGTATAATGTGTTAAGTTCCATGATGATGATGTGAGCCTTGAGAGGCAGTAACAGTACATGATGAGGGATTGAGATCCCAGGGTATGTGATGATCCTTGAGATGGATCTGGATGGTTGGCAAGAGGCCAAGTGGTAACATGTGAGGTTGGATCCTTGAGATGGATCAGGTTGATGTGTTTTCAATAATAATATAATGTTGTTTACTTTTTGTTATATCTTGCATGTTATACAACTTGGTTGAATCCTACAATCCATCTAAAAGATACTAATTACTCATAGTGAAATATATCATGTAGTTTGCCCTAGCCATAGATCCATCATCGGCAGGACTTGGTGATGGTGAAATAGGTTCTCTTACGGGTTAACCTGGAAGCGCATATTGTTGAATATGTATAGGTTGCTCCTAGCCTGAAAATGAGGAGGTAAGAGTGTAGCTTCGGTTGCAGACTCAGATGCGTATATAGAGCATGGTGAACAGGCCCATGGCTCAGGATATGTGATGCGAGAGCATGAATGCGGTCATGGCTCAGAGCATGGTGAACAGGCCCGTGGCTCAGGTTTACTAGCGCCGAGACCTGTACCAAGGCGGGCTAGAGTGAGGGTAGCCTATGGAGCTGATCATGTGGCTTAGACCACTTCAGCATGTGACTGTGGTCCTGCTTGTGTTGTACTCATGTACTGACCACGAGGTGGGAGGTCATGGAGTCTGGCTCTTCCATTGACCTTGTATGGCACCGGCTTGGGTTTCGTAACTGAAGGTTGGATTTGAACGGTACGGTCCAAATCCTCAGGGCATAATAATATGTAACACAGCCGTTTAGTATTTACTGCTTAAGATAAACACGTAACATTGGTTGAGGCCTTGTTTGTGTAATATCTTTGTTATATCTTGCAGGTTATGTGACAATATGTCTTATCTTGATAAGAAGGTTATGTGACATTATATCTTGTTCTGATAATCATGTTACATAGGGATACATCTTATCTTGCTAATCATATTCCTTGAGATATATATGGTTATATGCTTTTGTATAGCGGGTAAGCTTGTCGGTAAGAATAATCTGTTTTATATAGACTGCTCTTGTTATACCTGTTATTAGATATCTGTTGTTATAGTATATCTTGCTGAGGTTCTGTAGTTGCGGTGGGGAGTTATGTTTCCCACTGGGACAATTGTTCAATTGTCTCACCCCACCGGTTTAACCCCTTTTTAGGTGGTCGAGGTAGACGTGGTCGTTGTCGTGGTATTGCAAACGAGCAGCTTGATGAGCAGTAGAAGGCAAGCGTTGGACATGCTGCTATTCTGGATGTTTTGTAGTAGAGTTTAGAGTCATCCCTGTACTCTCAGGTCCTTGGCAGCGTTTTGACGATGTTTCACGATGAATGATCGATGATGTTTGTATATCCTATTGTTGGCCAGATGCGGGCCTTTATGTAGGTGAACAGGTGGTGAACTCATGTGATGGATGAGTAGCTGTTTCTGTAAGGTGTAAACACGTATCAGATCTCATGTATGTATATATATGACATGTTTCTCTGTAGGATAAGGACTGGAAAGTAATAAGTTTCACAGTTTATCAGTTTTCTGCAATCAGTTTTAATTAACCCGTGTTTTCATAATCTGTGGTTATGGTGATTTCCACACATTTTCGCGTAACACCTCGTTATCTGTATGATAATGGGATGTGTTGCCACAATAAGTAGGCAGAGCTGATCCAACAAAAAAAATAGAATTATGCACACCTAGTCATATCAAATCAAGACAAAGTAAAGTTCAAGGATGAAGTTGCTCCGCCTATTGTGCATTTGCAGCCTATTTCAATGATACCTTTCAATGGTCTTTGTTTTATGTGAGATGGCATACACTTTCTTGACCCTCTATTCAGATATAGTAATCTTAAAAACCATAATACATTTAATACACAAAGACTTTTGGAGGGGCTCTTAAAGGAATCCCTTCTTTGAAGATCTTTCTAAAATAAGATACTTTGAGATTGATGATCAGATTGGAAACTGATGAGCAAGATCCCTATGCCATTGAGGTAAGGCCTTAAAATAGCAAAAACAACCTCCCATTACTTGAACTGATGATGGGCCTCTAAATGACCACTTAGAGATAAAAGAGGTAAGGATGAAGAGACATTCAAGAAGTTCTCCAAGAAACATCCACCCTTAAAAGAGTATGTAATGCCTCCCTGACCATCCTAGAGTCTAGAGAGAAGGTGAAATTCATAGAAGAGCCTATCGAGGATGCCCCTGAATGGAAATGAGAATATTTCCAAGTCAAAATTTGGCTATGGAGCAAAATGGAAATTTCTATTTCCTCCAAGGAACATGTTTTACAAAACTAAAAACAAATTGTGGGATTGTTCATGTTGCCATTACACATAGGAAATAAATTCTATGAGGCTTGATACAACTAGGATAAATAGTTTAGTAGAAATCGGGCTGATAGGACCCTTGTGGAATACTTTGATTCCATTGTCACCTTGTCTCAACAACTTGACTTTTTCTAGTTTGTCTTTTTTAAAGATCAAACCAAAGAGTGGTCCAATATTGTCACATCCAAATTTCTCAATGGCTTTCATCCAACTTATACTCCATTCTGCAACATTATATTTCCATATGACAACGTATGCACTCTTGAAGATTTGTACTCTTGCCTCTAGCATTCTGATGTCTACACTTGTCTTCTGCTCCACTAGAATCACAATTGAAAATTTTTTCCATTTCTCGTGGACATGTAGATGGCTATAGATGTCTTATAAGGTCACAATGCACTCTCTACAATAATTCAGGCCACATGTAGGAGAAATTCTATCAGAAGTATGGTCATACATATGGGTGCAATCATGGAACTAGGGCTGCCTTAGTTGACCAAGGATCAGACAATCTGTTTGTCACCATCTCTTTAGCTGAGTATGAGTAACTTCTACAAATCTCTCAATAGGCTCCACCCAAATGCATAGGATTCAACAATTTCTTGACTATGCAACCATCTATGACATCTTTAGCGCATGTTGCCTCCAACTATGGTAATGTCAGGGCTTCCATGGTAGCATCCAAGTCTTCTTGGAGTGTTAACTCTGAGGCAACCCAACATATGAATACTATGAAACACCTCCTTTTATCCATAGAAATGTAGGGTTTTTGAGAAGGGGGTGTAGCGGAACAACAAAAGAATTCTTCCCTTTATACACTAATTGTTGGATCCATTGTAGCTATTAAATGTTAGTGAATAAAATATATAAGAAGGGATAAAGGTTATACCTTTGTGAACACTAGTTGTCCAACAACTAGATATGTATGTTTTTGTGAAGGACTCAACATTTAGGATATAGATATAATTCGGCCACCAAGAAATCGGAATAGCTCAACAAGAGATTTGGATCATCGACAATGTTGCTGTATGGTTATCTTCTCCACAACATCTTATTGTCATCTTGTGAATGTACTTCTCCAAGCATTCACATGTGTGACTTGGCCTGTACTTTGTCTATACAGATGACGTAGAACATGGTGTACCTCCTTGGTCAGCAAGTCAAAGAGGAACAAGGGTTGTTAACGTGTTAGTTGTCCCATAACTCCTATCTCAAGAGGTCATCCTTAAGGTTACTTCCTCCATCTCCAAGAGAGATGTGATGGCCAACTTGTCTCACAAGTTCTTCCCAAAAGATATGTCAAATCCTTTGGAATGTGTCCTATTTATATAAAAGAGTCATGTCCTTGGAAAATCCAAATTCCCATCCCTTTCCTAACCACAATTTTAAAATAACCTTTATGCTGAAAACTCGGATTAGAATTCTGACCGGTTGACTCAATTAATTGACCAAAACCAACCACATTACTACAATAATTCAAAAGCATAATTATCGACCAACCAAATTAAACAATTAGTTGATGAGTTGAATTTAGATAGAGATCAAATTTCTTTCCAATTTGAGACATTACCTATTGAATTCTGATTGATCGATCAAGCTAAGCCAGTGAAAGATTTAGCCAACCAATTGACAATCAATTGATACATTAACCCAACCAATCCAGTCGGTCGGGCAGACATTCCAATCGTTGATTAGATATGAAATCATCATGTTTATGTTTCAGATTTGTTCAAATCATATGTTTGATTTTGAACTTCAAATCCCTTATGTATCCTTATGCTTGTGACCTAGTAGGTTCCTCATTAAGTTGGTAGTGATGTTCAATACAACACAGGAAAAAATTAGTGTCTAGCAACACATCATTGCCACCCAAGTAATAGAAATCAAGTGGAGAACAAATACAACATGTAGAGTGACCAATGCTACCCTGATCATATGATCCCTTTCTCATAGATATCCATATTGAAACTAAGGCATGGAATGTAATTCTCTTATCATTCAATCTATGTTCCTTGAATTAGATCAATCTATTTGATATTTTGTGATCTCAATATCATATGTCGACTCACATGAGTATGTACATGCATTTCATAGTCTCTCTTATCAAGTGGTCAGGATATCACTCCAAAGGAGGGACAAATTCCATCTACATTACTCACAGTCATCCACATGAGTCAGAGTGCACCCAATCACTACCTTTTTGGAAATTCTTATTCAGAGCACACTGGGTTAGTGGTGAAAGTACATCGAACAACATGTGCTTACTATAATGACTTCAGGTCTAAGGATCACATACACAACTGTTACATTGAGATGTGACTCTAACATTGATTACATGACTTCCATGTGTTAATCTCAAGGTAGGTTTGTCCTATGCACCTTGTTCTCTAATAAGTTCCCATGTATCTGAGCTGTTATCTAGGATCATGACTAAATAAACATAGTCATCACTCACCGTACATGCTAGTCTTATATATTATTGTGGTCCATACTATCTACAATAATATATAATTTGGAACATAAAGAGAATGACTACTCTTATTATACATATGATGTCATGATCAGATCCTAAAACCAAATCATATGTCATCGAATTAAAATACTCTTACCACTTTATTAGTTTATTCACTATTTCAATAATAAAACAAACATAATAATTGGAATTTTCTTTAATTAATAATCAAATAAGTACAATGTATCCCTATTACAATCATCACATGGTGGCTCTCAGGGCATAAAACCAATAGTATCCAAGTTGCACAAGATCTAATAACTCATGAATCTAGTTCCAAGTAATCTAACATAACCATCATGCTTATGTTGTGAAAGTGTAACGACCCCGCCTCCCGGTAACCCCCAATTAAGGGAGACCCGAAGGTCAGAGCGTTATTCAATTAACAGGATCAAAGGTTCGACAAATAATCAATAATAATTATGAAATTCTACTAACTAACTAGAATTTGGTATAAAATTAAAACTTTACTTACCTTTGAAAACTTTGGAAATCTATCTATCCAGAGCTTGAATCATTCTATATAATCCTCCTTGCACTTTATTTCTTATTTCCACAATGTGTCACTTTACTGTTTGTTCTTTCAATTGTTGTTTCTAAAACGTCGACAAACAAAACATCGGTCAGTATATCAAAATATACTGGTATGTGGGGGAAACAATAATTGTGCAACTACGTTAACAATGTAATCAACCAAATATCATTTAACATCCAAGATTACGTTTTAAGCAATACTACTCAATCCTTGCCTATCCCCTTTCTCTGTAACGTCCCTACAGTGGACATGGATACCACTTCTCTCATATGGTAGATCCTTACCCCCATGGCCCTACCACACAGGTAGCCAATACCTAGGGTTATGGAGTCGCATGGTCCTACCCAAAGGTAGACCAATCCCTGACTCATGATGACTTGATGGACCTACCCCATTGGTAGCCATTTACTAAGTCATTTAATGACCTGATGGACCTACCCCATTGGTAGCCATTTACTAGGTCAATCTATAAAGCTACAGAGGGGACTAGGATCTGAGCTAGTAGGCACATCTCTTATGTGATAGTCATATTCACATTATAATTTGCATGAATTAAATGCAACCAATAGTTTAATTCAAGTTATCGATAAAACCTCGAAAATCCTCGAGAATCTAATTCGGGATATTCATAGGCGTAACCACATACCAGTCAAGTTGATGTGAGACAGAAACAATCCAATCAACCAATAGGCAAGCAAGCATTCAATAAGATCCTGAAACAATTATACAATTTCCTTTTATTACTCATGTCATTAAGATCAATTAAATCTAGCTCGCTTCCTAGGATTTCTAGTCCACTTTTAGGGTTTCCATTGCAATTAGGGTTTCCCTTCATCTTTTATTATTTTAAACCCTAATTTAACACAATTGATTACAAACCCTAATTATTCCCACATCTAATCCTCAGTTCTGGATTAAAGGCATAATTATCCATTAATTAAGCTCATTAAGCCCCTTTGACATTAAAGCTACTATTTTTATCCTTTTAATTCATGACAAGATCATTATATATATTTATCATCAATTCATAGTTCATTATGGTCCAAATCATATATGAACCTGATTTGCCATTAATTCCACCTTTTATTCATTAGAAAACTCTAATTATTACATTTAGGGTATTTATCCACAAATTAGGAACTTTAATGCTCGAAATATCTTAGATTCAGCATATTCCAACTTTAATCATGAAATTAATCAATTAAAGCCGAATCAGTCAACATTAGGGTTTCAAGGCCCATTAAAGTATATTCATGCATATGAAACTCTAAATTAACTAATTATATGCAAAGTCCATCCTTTTTCTTCCTAATGTTCCTTTTTATCATTAACAGGCTGAAATCAACTTTAATCATCTATTAAACCCTACTAATCACTTTAATCATACCAAAATAGGGTTCTTTAAACATTAATACATTAAAATTGATATCTTCCATTATTTTTTCGAATTTCATAAGGAATCAGGCTTCAATTATATTTTTATTAGATTTCCCTCATTTTTCTGAGCAATTTTCATATATAACTTATTGAAATAAGAGTTACCAATTTTATTCTATAATTATTTCAAGATTAGTCTTGTTTGGGCCAATCAACGGCCGCCACATCAGCAAAACTAACCTTTATTCTTGGCCGTCTCAGGACTGGGAGAAAGGACTTCAATGCCCTTGTGTCTTGAACATGTGCACAGGGGTGTATGAGCTTTTTTTTAATCTATTTCTACCTTCAACCTCGCCTTCATTGCGGATGAAACCTGCCCGCACGCTCACACGACGCCACGACAGGGCATCTCCGATGTCCAGGCTGTAGGGCACCGCCACCCCAACAACGCTGCCCGACCCATCACAGCCCTCCACCACGACCACCGAGGCACAGACACCTACTGCGTCGAGGCCAACGGTTCTCACTGGTGGTTCGATCTCTTCTTCGCCGCCCACTGCACATTGGCGCTCAATCTGCAAGACCTCCACGCATCCTCGTCGGAGATGTCTGGCTGACTGGTAGCCTCCTCCGAGACACCTGCACGATCCACCGCCTCTGACCCCGCTCTGTATCGTGTGAGTTCCCCATCTTGGCTCCGTGTCCGGCACAGCCGTGATCGTGCTACTGCCAGCACCGCAGGCAGTGTCGTCTCTGGCGCCCGCCCCTTCCAGTCATCGGGGCGTTGGCCTTTGGGCTCCCCTTCGTTGCCGCTGCCCCATAGTGCATCCACGTACTGACCTTTCTTCAACTACGTCTATGTCACTTTTCTGGCAAGCATGATGCAGACGCAACTGCAACCACATCTCCCTCCACAAGGGGTCCCAATCCCGACCCCTGCTCATGTGCCTGCTACAACTACAGCGGTGGCCGCATCGTACTGCAGTTCTACCCTCCAAGCTTATCAGTGGGGTCTTCTTCTTCCACAATGTTGTCAGGTGACAGCAACCTAGACCCTGAGTCGCTGCTGAAGCAAAGCTTCTCCTTATCTAATTACTAAGACAGCAGACAGAGGTAGAAGAGGGGCCTGGGTAGAGATGCCCCTTACGGCTACAGCCTGGCAGGTCTAAGAAGTAACTCCAAGGAAAGGTATCTAGAGTATCTAGGGAACAGAGAGCCTTCGCAGACCTCCCTGAGATACTGAGATCAAAATGATGTTTCCTGAAGATGAGGGTTCCCTGGTTATTCATTTATATATATAAATCTTGTGGAAACCCTAAAGGCATCTATGAAGGGAGGGAGCGGCCTCTAGAGAGCCTATCAGGCTTTCCCTTTCTCGTTTCTCATCTTGGGGTTCAAGTAATCCAAAATGGCAAGTGGTATTATGGCTATCCGTAATATCAATTTTCCAAGACTATTTAATCTCAACACCAACTAGAAAAGGAAGTATTCTTTTTATGTAGACTCTTACTTTTATTCCAAAAGGCCACGAGAGACACCACTATATGATTTAGATTTGGATTTGGAAACAAAAGCCTTTAAGTAATACGCTCAACCATGGTATTTTCAATTTCAGCTAAATAATTATCCTCTGATTACCAATAAATCATATTTCTTTTGGCAACTTTACAATTATTTCACTTATCATATCAAAAGGCCATTAGTACCATTTCACGCATGAATCCCCTTTCTTTAGCTTATGTCGCAAGGACCTTTGCAACCAAAGGTGATCCACGTGTTATTCCACTAATAGTACCATTGAAGAAAGTTATTTATCAAATCATATCTTGCTTTTGTATCATTATTTGTTATAGCTATACATTCAAAACAAATTATATCATTATTTTTTCCAATATCTTTAATATGAGAAACTACATTTCTCACCAAAGGAACCCAAAATTGGGGTTGTAACAGAAAGTGCTTTCGTCAAGGGATCAACAATGTTGCTTTCAGTTGGTACTCTACAAATCCTAGTTACTCCTTGTTGTATGATCTCATATTTGATAAATCCTAAAAATGTTCTTAGAATGATGATGCGATCTGGGTTCATTCTCTTATGCAATAGATCCATTGTTGTCATAGTAAATCTCTATTGTGTATTCAATAGTTTGAACCACTCCAAGTTTGGTAATGGACTTCTTGATCAATACTTCTTACTTTGTTGCACTAGAGGCAACAATATACTAGGCCTCGATTATAGAATCAACTACTAACTATTCCATAAAACTCTTCCAACTTACAACTCCACCATTTAGACAAAACATGAATCCTAATTGCAATCAACAATTGTGCCTTTTTGTTTTGAATCTTGCATAAATGTAACATTTTACAACCAACTATTCCAAAACACCATAAATTAGGAATTGATCTAAAGTTCTTCTCAAGTACTTAATGATGTTCATCATTGTTGTCTAGTGGCCATCACCAGGATACAACTAGTAGTTGCTCATTATTTTCAAGGAATGTGTGACATATCTGCATGTAGATATCATTGCTTACATGATAGATCAAATTGTCAAGGCATATTGAATCTTACTCACGCATGCATGATTTTCCAAAGATATTAGACATTGGGATTTATAGAGACTTATTCCATGTTACCTAGATAAGTTTCCTCTCTTATAAACATGCATGATAAACCTCTTTAGCACATTGTCAATAAATGTACTTTGGCCTGGGCCAAGAAGCCTTCTAGATTTATATTGCTTACATGATAGATCAAATTGTCAATGCATATTGAATCTTACTCACGCATGCATGATTTTCCAAAGATATTAGACATTGGGATTTATAGAGACTTATTCCATGTTACCTAGATAAGTTTCCTCTCTTATAAACATGCATGATAAACCTCTTTAGCACATTGTCAATAAATGTACTTTGGCCTGGGCCAAGAAGCCTTCTAGATTTATATTGCTTACATGATAGATCAAATTGTCAAGGCATATTGAATCTTACTCACGCATGCATGATTTTCCAAAGATATTAGACATTGGGATTTATAGAGACTTATTCCATGTTACCTAGATAAGTTTCCTCTCTTATAAACATGCATGATAAACCTCTTTAGCACATTGTCAATAAATGTACTTTGGCCTGGGCCAAGAAGCCTTCTATATTTATATTCATAGATTTTGATTCCTAGAATATTGGATGCTTGACTAAGTCCTTTATGGAGAAGGTAATGTTCAACCATGTCTTAACCAACTGTAGAGTGGGTATATCATTTCCCGTAAATAACATGTCATCTATATAAAATATGAAAATACAATTATGCTCCCTATAACCTTCTTGTAAATACAAAGTTCATCTTCATTATGAATAAATCCAAATTGCTTGACTATTTCATCAAAAGCAAAGATTACATCTCTAAGATGCTTGTGTCAATGCATATATGGACCTTTGTACCTTACAGACTTTATTGGTTCAATATGGAGACATAAAACCTTCAAGTTGCATTATGTACACATCCTCTAGAAGGTTCTCATTAAGGAAATTCGTTTTAACATCCATTATCCTAATCTCATAGTCATGATAAGTTTCAAGGGTAAGCATGATATTGAAAGATTTAACCATGGAAAGTGGTGAAAACATTTCATCATAGTCAACACATTGAACTTGTTTAAAGTTGTTTGCAACCAAACTACCTTTGTACGCTTCTACATTACCATCCATGTCGGCCTTCTTCTTGAAAAAACCTAATTGTACTCTATGGTTTTACCCCTTTAGGTGGATCAACCAAGGTTCATACCTTGTTGGTATACATACAATCCATCTCAAATTTCATGGTTTCAAGCAATTTCTCATAATTTGGTCCCTCTGTAGCCTCATTGTAGGTTGTTGGATCATCATTCTCATAAAATCACATTGTCTTATTGATCATGAGAAATCCATCACTCTTTTGATTAAGATGTTCTCTATGAGACCTTTGGGTTAATGTATTACAATAGGAAAGGTTCCCCAATAGTTTTTGTTCCTCTTGTTCCACAACTACCTTCATAGGTTTAATGTTTTCTTGTCGATCTTAAACTTCTTCAAGTTTTATTTTCCATTTATTGGTACGTCTATAAAGAAATTCCTTTTCAAGGATCACAACTATTTAGGCAACAAAAATACTTTTTTATCATGTGAGTATAGAAGTAGAAACCATTAGTTTCCTTATGGTATCCAACAAAGAAACATATATTCAATTCAGGTTCAATATTTTCACAAAACTACTTCTTAGCGTAAGCTTCACATCTCAAAACTTTCATGAAAGACATATTTGGGTATTTTACAATTCCATATCTCATGTGGTGTCTTTTCAATGGATTTGGAAGGTACCCGATTAAGTGTAAATGTGGTGGTTTCAAGAGCATGTTCCCAAAAGGAAATTGGAAGGTTAGCTAAATTCATCATTGATCATACTCAACCCAACAAGGTGTGATTTCTTCTTTTTGAAACACCATAGTGTTATGGTGCTCTAGGTGGATTCCATTGCGATACAATACCACAATCTCTTAGAAGGGCCTCAAACTATTGGCTAATATATTCACCATCTCAATCTAATAGAAGTGCTCTGATTCTTTTTGCGAGATGATTTTGGACTTCATATATGAATTCCTTGAAATTTTCAAAGGATTATGACTTCTTTTTCATTTGAAAATCATAGCCAAATCTAATGAAGTCATTAATTGAAGTGATGAAAATTGATATCCACATCTAGAACTTGTTCTAAGAGGTACACATATATTAGTATGTATGAGTCCTAATAAGTCACTCCCTCTATCAATATTTCTATTGAAAGGTGATTTTTTCATGTTTCCCAATGAAAAATATTCACACATGTCTCGATTGATATAAAATCAAAAGATTTCAGATAACCATCTTTTTTGAGTCTAGATATGTGCTTCTCAATGATATGCCCTTGATAATAATGCCAAAGATAAGTTTTTTTTAGTCATTGAGATTTAAATTATTGTTATTTATGTTATATACTTGTGTCTCAAGGTAGAAAGCAAATTTCTTCGCTAATGTCCACTCTGGTGACAAAGGTGAAAATTTCTCCCTCATCTACTTCTCCTTTTTCCTTAAGTACATAACACATTTGGATAGTTTTAGAACCTTTCTTCGTTTTGCCTTTGCCCTTTGCTATCTTTAGAGTCTTTCTTATCTTTTTCTTTTCCCTTAGACTTTCCTTTTCCTTTGTTGATTCTCAACACAAATTTTAGCTTGTATTTCAATTTCCCCTCAATTGTTCTCTACATGCCAAGTAGCTTTGTAATGTCATATCAAAATTGTTCATATTGAAGATCATGAAAAATTATTTTATGAATCTAACAATGGTTATATGATAATATCTATGATCAACTCTTAACTGAAAGGAAATACATGTCTTGTAAGACTTTCTACATTCCCAATCAAGTGAGCACATGGGATCCAACTAGATCACCTTCTACTATTTTGCACTTAATAATGCTTTGGAGACATGATAGATATCTTGCCTTGCTTGTTCTTGGCACATTTCATGAGATGTGTTATCATCTCAATAACATCCATTTTCTCATGTTGCATCTGGAGCTCATGATTCATGGAGAAAATCATAAGGAATTTGATGCCCATAGTTTCATCTTAGTGCTTCTTATGAACTCACCTTTCCTCTCTATGTGAATTTGGAGTTGGTTCATTTGGTACTGATCCTGAACCAATCATTGTAGTTATTACTATTTAATTTTTTTTATCAAGGGTCTATCATAGTGAAGAAGTATCATTTCTAGTGCTTTTCATTGATCTTAATAGACTATATTTGCATGACAAAAAAAACTAATTTGATAATGAATTTTGATTTCAAAATTTTGACTCATTAGAATTAATTTGGACTTTAATTAATTACAATCCCACAATTTTATGCAAGTTAATAACCCTCACTATTAAAGTGGAAGATTACTGTGAGAAATACTCTAGTGAGACAAAATCCAGAATACATTAAGTCTGGAGTAACCTATGGTTGACCAATCACAACTTAACTACTAAGGTAGGTACCATTACCAATTGTTTCCCTATGAAATTCTTGGATATATGGTTGCACAACTCCATGTCTAAATACATCATATGAAATTTATGTCATCTTTATGACTCGAGTTTTCAATACTATTAAGATCACCCAGTCAAGTATAATACAAGGTCAATATAATAAGATATGTACCCTACTGTGAAAAGCCACATAATTATTATCACACTTCCCTGAGGTATATAGTACACCACACTTGGCCTGTCTAAAATTAGTCAAACAAGAATTTCAAGTGTATTGCACTTGGAAGGCATCTTTAACAATGATATCACATTAAGGGTTATATATATGTATTTGTATCGAATCACCATTACATATATATCATTATACGTATATCATATACTATAACAATCCCCACCTATGATAAAACAAAATATGGCAACTAGTAAAATAACTTGACCCAAGAAGTGTTGTAGAAAAACAACCAAGAGAAATAGATCTAAATGCATCATAAATAAGATCTTTCAGGGTTTCCAGACGCCCAATTAGACATGAAAGTTGAACAATTGGTAGTCCCTGGTTGTGATATATAGTTCTTCTGTTGTTGTTTATTCATTGTCTCATCTTGATCACCAACCCTCCAATGACCATCCACTTCGGCATGGTCTTTTCATCAACTCTTTCTCTCTATCATGGTCCATTGGTGATGCCTATATGAATCCAATTTTATTTACATCAGTTAATTCACATGGAGAATCAATGGAGAGAGGCATGGCGTGCAAGCCATATACATGTACATATATTTTGATAAAAAACAAAAGCATCAATGTACATGTTTCAGATAGAAGCACCACGACCTAACTTCCACATCCATGTTCACCAATGAAAATGTTTTATGGCATCACATTGGTATATGTATGTATCTATATATATAAATATTATATATATATATATATATATATATATCACATAATAAGAGTCATTAAGTGATTAATGTGTATCAAATTTGCACAAAATGTGTCCGATAAATCATTTTTAGTTTAAAACCCAAACCAACACTAAAAGAGTACAATGTCAGTTATGATAGCAGTGTAGGGATTTTGGGAATGGGGAGCAGTGAAAAAAATAACCTTACCTTTACATCGTAGTTGTTGGATCTGTCATAGCCATAAAATGTCTCTGAAAAAAATATATAAGAAGAGATAAAGGTGATGCATTTACACACACTAGTTGTCCAACAACTAGACATGTCTTTTTTTAGTTATGAACTCAGCCTTTACAATCTAGATTGGAATGTTTGACCAAGAAATATGGATAGATCAATAAGAGATTTGAATCATCCAACAAAATGATGCATTATTGTCTTCTTTGCATAAGCTCATTGTCGTCTTGTAAATGTTCTTCTCCGAGCCTTTCCACATGATCTATGATACCCTGGACTTTTATCTCTCTTCATGTATGTGTAATGAAATTCATATTTGCACTAAATTCTTACTCTCTCCCTCAATTTCATGATTTTATTTGTTTTAATACTTGTTGAGTTTATGTTGTATTCACTTGATTTGTGGTGACACACATTTTGTTATGAAATAAAGGTTCCACCTATATGGTACATCATCCTCTCTCCTTCTCTTTTGATCCCATCTATGTGTCTATATCTTCCCTAAACTTATGCCCATTGGATATAGGATACTCTCACAATTCTAACACACCAATTTTTTCTCCTTTCTAAGCAAGGATGAGAGAGATATGCCCTTTTGAGATATCTTTGTTTTAAACTTGATTTTAGCTCTTTTGAACCGATTTGGATCTATTTTAAGCCCAATATTGAGAGCAGTCCAATAGCCTCCTCCTTTCCCATGTCAACACGACTCTATCTCGATTAACCAATCACAGTCCTATATTCCCTGGACCTTGCATCTTGGCCACTGGATCATGCTCCTTTCAATTCAACCATAATATAATGTACACCATTTTTTCTTCTACCTCCATGCACTATGGTCATAGGACATGGTGTTGAGATCCATCACCCTCATTTTTCCCACCACTTTGGCACAAACTAACCCTCCCTTCCTTGTAAATCTCATTCCCTAACCTTTTTTGTCATTTTTCTTGCACTATCATGAACCCTAGAACCCCATCAATCTCCTTCTTCCTACCCTCTTTAGCTAGTGTTGTCGTCGTGCCAATTTTAGGCGGCCGAGCTCTTGCCTTCCTCGATGAATTCTAAATCATGCCATGGCACCATTGACCATGGTGAAAGCAAACAACTTTCTTGTTGGCCTCAAGCACTCTGGGTCTTCATGAACCTCTATGCTCCAACTAGCATGCATCGTTGGTTGTTGTGTGTTGATTTGTGCAGAGGGAAGGGTTTGTGGGAGTTGACGAAGACTAGTGACTGCAGGCCAACATCTTATGAGTGGTGAGCCATTGTTGGAGGTTGTTGGCTGGAGTGAGTTGGATCAGTGCCTATTGCACCGCATCACACATGTAGGCAACCGCGAGACCATGAACAATAGCAACATCTCAAGCATTTTCCCTGATATTGGATCAATATCTAGTGGTCCATATTATCTGAATCTAGGTAGGTTTTGGTAAAATCATAAATTTATCATGCTAACTCCAAAAATTGACTTCCAATATATTCTTTTGGTCAGAAAATCGAGATCCATCAAACTAAAATTGTTTCACAACTTAGTTTTTCTTGTGTCTCCATTGATTTCCCTAATCTACTCATATTGAGTCATTTTAATATATTTAATCAATTGTATGTGGTCAACCAAGCTACCCTTGTGACATTCATGAATCTATTGACTTCTAAATTTTTAATCAGTAATTCCACTTCACTCTATACTTGAATAATATCTTGGATCATCTTGATGTACCCTTAGTGACTATCTTGTACTTAAGGTAACTCTTTTATGCAAATGTATATTGATACTTTATCAAGAGTTGAACTTTGGTTTTACTAATCATCAAATGGTTATCCCTTTTCAAAATCAATAAACCTTATGTTGTTTGTAATATGGTTTGTTTAAAATATTAGGCCCTTTTGCAATGTAACTCATATGACCTTAATACTCAGCTTGTACACTTATGTCCTAAAAATGTGATATCTATGCACATATGTTTGAATATTTAAATTCTAACAAAAAAGTGATCCTAAATATACAAACCTTTATTATGACCTTCAAATCAGTCCTGAAAATGTTTTGTAACATGAAGTTTCATGTAGCACACTCATGTACTCATTTTGGTTACATATGACCTAATTATGACGCCTAACATGCTTTAAATGTACATGTTAATGGTTGGAACTCTAATCTTGCAAGAATCACGCCTTAAAGTCATATGTTCCATATTAATGACTTTAAATCAGTAGTTTCATCATAATACAACTCTATGTCCTACACACACCTTGATGCTCCTATGACTTGGTAGTATGATGCTATGGCATGAAATGGATCTATATTTATGATCTTGCATGTTCAAACCAGGATAGTAATCTAAATATCATGATCCCCCTATTGCTAAATCAGATATTATCTTTATCTTGTTTTAATCATAATGTGGATGGTTCATCCATACCTAAGGCTTAAAGTTGATGCCTGTTTTGTATTGAATCAATACATGCATGTTTATGTTTGATCTAATGAACAAGTAGGCAGAGGGAAACATCCACATGACACATATGATGTTCATATTATCAAGATCCTACTAATCAAAGACCATATATTGTGTATTTTTATATCATAGGTCCCCTTTGACTTGGGCCTTCTAAAGAGCCTTACCCAAGGATCATAACTTGCTCAATACTCACAAGGTTTCAATCTCTTGACCCTATTATGATATTGACATGTTTGTATGTATGTTCATATTAATGATTGGCTAGTTTGATACTTGATTGAGATATTTCCATATAAATAATACTATCATGTTTGATTCTACTATGTTGACAAACTATGAATGTACTATACAAAATTCCTTTATATAACCTTGTGTACCAACCTAAATTCTTAGGGTAAGGGCACATGACATGATTGAAATAGGTTAACTATTTGACTTGGGTCTTAGGGCCCTGACAAAGAAATAGGGTGACATAGGTTTTGATTCCTCAAATGCCCATCAAGGACCATTCCTTTGTAAGTGGTCAACCAACCTAATGTGTTGATATAATGGATAAAATAAACCATAAACAAGCTTTGTATAGAAGAATGCCATTTAAAGTATTCTTGCATTATTTCTACTTCTCTCTTGATGTAAGTTTTCTATCCAAGCAACTTTACATTATTATTAAGTTGTACTTACTGTCTTTATATAGAGTAATTAGTACTTTAGCATTGATAAATTTTATTTATCAAATTTTTAGTTGCCTAATGAAAATCATCAGCACTCAAAACTCTAAGCTTTGGAATGAAAGATCAATGGGATATATTTGATATAGATATGGGTACATGCCACTATCTACATATTCATATCTTGTTATATTTTTAGTTTTTGTTATTGTCTTTTCATGTATATTGCTTGTGTGAAACGATGAGCCATTCTATAGATGGATGCCCAAACCCCACTGCCACTGACTCTTTAGTTAGTGGGGGCATGTTGAGGGTAACAAAAAATTTAGTGACAAATGGGATCAAATCCATACACATGGGTGTACTATATATGTTTAGGCATAACACACCATCTGAATATAGGGAGAACTAAAATCCATAATGGTGAAACTAAGGCAATAGGTATGCTTCTAAATGTATAGTTTTTGTCTAGTAATCACCTCCTATTCGACTAGTGTGGTGACTGAGGTTCCTCTACACACCTACCTACTCAAAGTGTACCCAAGATGGGATTAGGTTCCTTCCATTAAATCTTAAAGAGTCTTCTAGCATCTCACATCTTCTTTAAGGATGACCAAGACACCCAAGTAGGTGATGATTAGTTAGTCATCTCATCTCCTCATGTGATTATTCTCTTATGACTATTAGTCACATGTTTTCTCAATTATGGGTAGCTTACACATGTGGAAAAAGTAAAATTGATTGGAAATCATAAAAGTTGACTAGGATGATAATGCCAAGATCTAATCTAAAATTGAAACCCCTAATTGATGTATGAAATTACTCTTGAAAGTGATGTACTCATGTGTAAATTTTATGCAAACCAAATGTTAAAAAACACGATATAAGTGAATTTCATGTTGAGTTAAATTGTTAATGAGGTGAAATAAAGTGTGACACATGTTTTAAACCTCGGATTTGATGAGGTCTCAATTTATTATACATATGTTTTCACTATTTTTTTTCAAAACTCAAACATAACTAATTAAATCTCTTCCTATCAATATGTATCATGTCAATGTTTTTATATGGTTATATCTTTAAACACCTAAATAATGATGTGAAGACTTGTTATAAGAGGAAAATTCCCTACTAACTATTGCTCCTCAACAAAAGGCTAAATTTTGAATCATTGGAAGTCTTGACCATAGCATATTATAGTAACTCTTGGAATGCCCTATTTTGACTTTTCTATTTATACATATACATCCTTTCCTTGATCTAAATCATTGGAATTCTTGATCATATCTTATAATAGTAACTCTTAGAATGCCCTATTTTGACTTTTCTATTTATACATATTCATCCTTTCCTTGATCTATGAAAGGAAGGGAACAATATTATGACCTCAAATGGCAACAAATCTTGAAATATGGTTTCCCTTTTATGACCTTGATCCTTGATCTCATGACTTCATGAAATAGAATTATATAATTTATATTCTCCCTATTTTTATATGAGAAATGTTTCATGACTATGAAAACTAATGTACTATATTAGGGTTGTAGTTGACATACAACTCCCCTAACCTAGTTCACATCCATATTATGGCTACCTCTAAATTCTAGTCTTCTTAATTATTTTAGAATCTTTCAAAGTTAATGCCTTTCATGTGATTTTGATTTCTTAACCTAAGGCTCTTATAGGTCAAGCCTATGAAGATATGGATACTCAATCTTCAACCTAGATTTAATGGTGATCTTGAAACATAATATAGTTAACTATATCTTTTGGTTAACTTCCTAGAATGGCCTAGGTCTATATCATTCTTCAACCACGGATACCATGACAATTATATTGATATTGAATCATCAAATGTTGCTCAATTGTTTCTCAATTGTTTCTATTTTTTGTATATTGATGAATGATTACCTCTAAGGTCCAAGGTAGGAACCTACACCCTAGATTCAAAAAAATTGGACCTTTAACTTTTAGTTTCCAAAATCTTGACTCCCAATATTGGTTAAGGAAATCATAACTCAAAATTAAGGATCTTAATATTGATTTGATTCTGAACATCAGTCTGTTTAGATCTCAAGATTACAATTGATATATGACTAGAAATGTTTATGTTCCCAAATTTTTAATTTTTTTTGAAATGATGGTATGTTGATTGTCTTGATATATGACTTAGGGATGACCTCTCATGTGGATTAGGAAGGTACCTTCCATTGATTCTGATCATGAACTCATGTATTGAAATTTGATGTTTATCTCAAATCATAGAAATACAAAAACTCAATTCTGGATGTATAGCCCCACCTAGGCCAATGTACAAGCTAGAACCCTAAAAATCACGGTTTACACTTGATTCAAAGATCTCTATTCATTTGACCTAAATGTGATCTCTCAGAATTTGTGATGTATAGGATAATCCCTCCCAATTTATGACTCATATGATTATCTTTCCAATTTGATTATCAATGTAACTTTGCTTTGACAATGACACTAGATTTATCAATTATGGCATAGTGTTAATATTAAAAGTATACAAAGATTATTGTGAATATCATATTCCCACTCTTGATTAAAGGATTTTTTTAATTTTAGGGACAAAATTCCATATAAGGTGGGAAGCATGTGATAACCTAGACTATTCTTTCACTGACGTATGTACTATGCAAAGCATCCTTGTAGTATTTTCTCACTCTCTCCCTTTGTTTCATGATTTGAGTTGTTTTGATACTAGTTGAGTTTATCTTGTATCCACTTGACAAGTGGTGACACTCAATTTGGTATTAAATAAAGGTTGCACCTATATTATACACCATCCTCTATCATTCCCTATTGATCTGATCTATGTTCTCATCTATTTTATACCCTTGTATTCTTGGATAGAAGACACTCTCAAAATCCCAGGACCACAATTTTTCTCAATTTGGAACTAGGATGAGAAAGATATGCCCTTTTGAAATCTCCTTGTTTTAAACTTGATTTTAGCTCTTTTTAATCCGATTTGGATATATCTTGGGCCCAATATTAGGTGCAACACAATATCCCCTCCTTCCCTTTACAATCCAAAATTATGACAATCAACAAATCCTAGACATCTATTCCTTGGACCTTGCATCTTGTTCACTAGATCATACTACCTTGGATTCAACCCTAATTCCCATGATCACCCTTCTTTCTTCTACCTTAGTACACCACGTCCGGAAGCCATGGCACCGAGCTCCACCAACCACATTCCCCCCACTCCTTTGGCATGAATTAACCCTCACTTCTACTATTCATCTCCTTCTATAACTATTCTTGCACTATCAAAAACCTTAGAATCCCATCAATCTCTGTCCTCCTCTCTTTGGTTGGTGTCGTTGTCATGCCAAGTTTGTGTGGTTGAGCTTTGGCCTTCCTTGACGAGCTATGAATCATGTCACTAAACCACATGATCATGGATTAGGAAGACAACTACCTTGCAGGCTCCAAGCATTCTTGATCTTCATGCACCTCTATAATTTAGAAAATGGGCACATCTAGCTATCGTTGTGATGATCTGAGTGTAGGGGAGCAGGGTTAGCGGGGGGTGGACGGAGACCAGTGACCATGGGCCAATGCAATTGTGAGCGGTGAGCAATAATGGGAGGCCATTGGCTAGAGTTAGTTGGACATGCACTCATTCAACCACATCATGTGGGCCTCCATTCATGAACCCAAGAATTGAAGAAACCACCCAAGCTTTTCGTCTAACCATTAGATCGAGATCTCATCTTCCAGATCTCTAAATCTAGGTAAGTTTTGGAAAAATCATAACTTTATAATGATAAATCCAAAAACGGACTTCCAATATGTCATTTTGATTTGAAAACCAAGATCTATCGAAATAAAATAGTTTCATAGATTAGTTTTAATCTTATCTTCACTGGTTTCCCTAATATGTTGATCATCAGTCATGTTGATATGGTTAATAAATTATATATGAACAACCATTCTACCCTTGTGACATTAATGAAGCTCTTGATTTCTTAATCTATGAAACAATAACTCACTTCACTTTAGACTTGGAAAATACCTTGGATCATCTTGATGTACATGTGACTATCTTGATCTAAAAGTAACATTTTTATGCTAATGTATATTGATACTTAATCAAACGTTTAATGTTTCTTTGACTAATTATCCAATGATTATCCTTTTTCAAAATTAGTAAACCTTATGTTGTTTGTGACATGGTTGATTAAAAATATTAGGACCTTTTTCCATAACATAACTCGTATGACCTTAATACTCATCTTGTACACTTATGTCCTAAAAATGTGATATCTATGCACATATGTTTGAATCTTTAAGTACTTATGCAAAAGTGGTCCTAAATGTACAAACCTCTATTATAACCTTCAAATCAGCCCCTAATATGTCTTGTGACACGAAATTCCATGTAGCATACTCATGTACTCATTTTGGTTACATATGACCTAATTATGACACCTAGCATACTTTAAATGTACAACATAATTGTTGGAACTCTAATCTTGCAAGAATCATGCCCCTAATTTATCCATACTATCTTAATGACTAAAAATCAGCATTTCCATCATACTATAGCTCTATATCCTCCATGCACCTTGATTCTCATATGACTTGGTAGTATGACAATAGCGGCATGAAATTGATATTGTATGAATAGTTATAATCTTGCATGTTCAAACCATAATGATAATCTAAATCTCATGTTCCCCCTATTTCAAAATTACAGATTATATTTATCCTTCATTTGTCATAATTGGGATGTTTTACCTAGACCTAGGGTGTAAAGTTTATGCTTGTTCTATGTTGAATCAGCACATGTATTTTTGGAACTTTGAAATATATGTTTGATCTAATCAAAACCTAGGCCTAGGGGAACATCCACATGACACATCTAAGGTTTATCTTATCGAGACCCTGCTGGTGATAAGTCTTAAGATCCAATCATATGATAATTGTAATGGCACTTCTAGTAGTTCATTTGATTATTAATAAAGGTACTTTTGATTATTATGTTTGTTTCAATATGAAATAATGAATAAATATAATAATGCCCTAAGAATGTATGCGTCAACAACATGTGAATTCAGGTTGAGGACCTGAACATGAGATCGTGTTTTTGTTAAGATTATTCATTCTTATCTTAGTCCCTAGTCATATATTATTGTGGATATCAACACAAAAATAATACATCAAGACTAGTATGTGTGTTGATTGATGACTATGTCTCATTAGTCGCAATGTTGGATATCAAATCAAATAAATAGGTACTTGTTGTGAAAAAGTGTACTGGATAAACCTGCTTTGAGTGTGATACATGGAAGCTAATAGTGGCACTCAGAATCACATCTCAATGTGACAATGGTGATTGTGGTCCTTAGACCTAAAGTCACTATAGTGGTCGCATATCGATTAGTTTTATTTAACACTACTCAATGTGACCGTGAATAAGGGTTGCTATACATGTAGTTCTCAGGTGCATTATGACGCATGTATATTACTCTGAGTGATGTAGGGGGAATTTGTCCCTCCCATTAGAGTGATATCATGGTCAGTTGATGGGTGATACTATGTAACGCATGGTCATTCGCATGTGAGTTAATATAAGATATTGATCTCATGTGTATCTCAAGTAGTCTACTCTAGATCAAGAAACAAAGATTGAACACTAAGAGGATGACGTTTCCATGCCTCAAATTTGATCTAGATATAAAAGACAAAGGTATAATACAATCACTATAACACTAATCACAATACTCTATTTAAGTTTTTCTATAACTTCTCCATTTACTTGGATGGCGATGAATTCTTACTAGATGCCACTCATTACTTGTGAGGTCATAATTTCATTATGTACATCACTACCAATGTAATGTGGAGCCTATAGGATGCATTAGAATAGGAGTATAGTTGTATACATGATTCGAAATGTTCCAATCAAATTGATTACTAAAATATTTACATAATCAACTAGAATGATTTTGGAATATAACCCAAGATAATTGGCTAAAATGTTTAAGACAATTGATTGGATTTTAATTATTGAGTTATATCATAATTCAATCAGCTAACCACGATATATTAGTAGGAGTTTACAACCATGTGACAAAAAATTCATTAATGGATTCATGTGATTAATTGATTAGTTAATTAATAACATGATTCTAGAACATTCTATATGCCAATTTTGCTGTCCACGAGAGGCTCTCTTTAAACGCAACTATAATCTTTCATTTCCTAGGAATCTTGAAAACCCTACTTCCTTTCCTCTCCTATTTAAAGAGGCATGATAGGCTGGTCACATATAGACACTCATACATGTGAACACTAGTCATCGACATCCTTGAGAGAGAGAAGGAGAATCACCACAATGCTAACACATCACCAAGAAAGAGGCTTCTCCTTCCTATAGGCTCAGGTAGTAGTATGAGGAGTTCCAATCCATCCATGTAAACTTTGTAGAGAGCCTTCATTGAGCAACTACGTTTGGAGGGTGTCACCTAGGACCGTTCATGCACACAATGAGTGAAGAACACCACAACGTGAAGATGGCATCATTAGATTTACTCCATGACAAGGTATACTTTGTTTAACTTCCTTCAAAATACAATGTTATTGACGAGATATACTCCTAGGATGCATGGAGAATATTTCTTGTTGTTTCTGCTACATTTGTAGCCATTATGATTTCTAACAAACCCTATTGATCTAAGATAAAATATTGTGTCTTTTTATATCTTAGATCCCACGTGGATTGGGCCTTCTACCCTCACTACTCACAAGGTATGCTTAATCTCTTAATGATACAATGATATTATCTTGTTTGTATGTATTTTCATAATAATGTGTGCTAGTTAGTTTATTGATCTATGGTTCCTTACAAGGATTACCTTCGTGTTTGATTTTATTATGATGACAACCTTTAAAATAATAAATAGAAATCCAGTATATAACCTTGTGTACATGTCTGAATTCTCAGGGTTATGAAACCAGACATGATTGAAAGAGGGTTAGATCATTGACTTGGGTCTTGGGGGTCCTCAAGTATAAATAGGGTGGCATGCAACTTTTATGCCTTAAATGTCCCTCACATGCCCTTTCTGTGGAAGTTGTCAAAAGGCAGAATGTCGATCTAATGGATAAAAGAAACCTAAAACATGTTTTGTATAGAAGAATCTTTTTTAAAGTGTTCTCACCTTATTTATACTTCTTTATTGATATAAATTTACTAGCCAAGCAACTTTATATTACTCTTAAATTGTTCTTACATGTCGTTTGATAGCGTAATTTATTCTTTAGCATTACTATATTTTGTTTATCAAATTATTAGTTGCTAAATGAAAATCCACTACACTTAGGACTATAACCTCTAAAATGAAACACCAATGGGGTATTTTTAAACTAGAAATGGGACATGTCTCTATCTCCATATTAGTACCTTGTTATCTCTTTAGATTTTGTTGTTGTCTTTTCATTTATATTGCTTGTGTGAAACTATGACCCATTCTATGGACGGATGCCCAAACCATATTGCCATTGACTTTGTAGTCAGTGGGGCTAGGATGTGGGTAACTAAAAGTTCCATGACATGTGCCTCATCCTCAACTTCCTTCATGAGTATGAGGTAGAATATGGTGCACCACCTTGTTTAGCAAGTTTGAGAGAAACATGAGTTGTCGACGTGTTAGTCATTGCAAAACTCCCTTTCTTCTCCTATCTTGGGCACATGTCCTTAGGGTTTCTTCCTCTCTCTTCAAGAGATATATGATGGGAAACTTGTCTCACAAGGTATATCAAAATATTTGTGTAACTATGACACCTCATCACGCTAAATGAGATTACTCAAAACACAAAACACGATCAACTACTAATTAATCACATAGTAAAAAATGCGGGATAATAAAAACCATTTCCAACAATGTAAATAAACTCTAGAACATTTATAAAAAGTCCATCATTCCATTATCATATATTGTAAAATGTATTTAGATATGGGTCCAAAGACCTTAGTCACATCCTACATACAAAATATATTTCACATGTACATGCCATATATTTACAAACATTGGCATACTACCAAAATCTCATGTCGATATGAGCATATCATCTGGAAAACACATCCCATACCCAGACCTAAGAGTATAGGGACGACATGAGGACTCTACTACTAACATCTACTACTAACCAACCTTCTGAATCTATTGATCACTAGATTGGTTCTCTTTCACAGCGCGACCTCGAGCTCGTTGCCTGTGACCACCTAAAAAAAATGTGGTGACCCACGGGTGAGACCCAATCCTAGCAAGAGATATAACTATCTCTAACATATATTGATTATAACATATTAATTGAAACTAAATACATTAAGTAGTTAGGATATTGAATAAGCAATATGAACAGATTGAACAGTTTAAGAATACTAAGAAGTTAAGAAAATAAGTTGTAACATCAAGTAGAATTACACAATTTTCAGAAGTCTGCATCATGTAAGAACTATGTAATGTAAATACAAGACAAGGGTTAATCAACCAATGTGATACATATTAAACCCTATTAATTATACTACATGGCTGGTATTATATCTTTTATTATTATGCCCTGGGGAGTTTGAGTCGTACCACTCAAAGTCCAACTGAACACTACGAAGTGCTATTCAATTCCATATAAGATCTAGGAGTGCTGATATCCTAAGATATCTTCCCCTCGGTCAGTACGAGTAAACTACAGTGACATACAAGTCAAATTGCCAACAGTGACATATAGTCAACTGATAACAACTAGTCCATACTTGGTATAAGTTACGACACTAGAAAATAGGGTATAGAAAACCCTATAATCTGAGATACAACCACAACTGTCCTCAATCACATCAAATGTCAGAGGCATGGCCATAGCCATCCTCCATAACCTGCAATTGTGGATGACAAGGATATATCCTCAACTTGCCAACCCCACATAATCAATAGTATGCGCTCCGAGTTTCCCTTGGGAATACTCATTTCACCATCTAGTAAGTTCTAACACTGAAGATGACTCTACAACATAGGGCTCTACATGATTAAGGTTACACTTGATTAATTACTGCCAATTGAATGCATTAAGGCTTTATCATACAAGTGGACATTCAAACCCTAATTATTTTCTAATAAGAGTATATGTATAACAACTTCAAAAGATATAAAATATTTGATATATAAATCTTAATCACATTACCACATGCTATCATTCATTGCAAATTAATGGACCACACTTACCATCATACTATTACTGGATACCAATATCTTATCACAAGTTCCAGGGTTTTAACCCTTATTGGAATATGAAGAGGATTTCACCTCAATAATGTCTTCAAACATGCCCAAAGGTCATTAAGACCATCACATTATTCATAGTAAGGTTATCATCATCATTCCATGCCTTAAACAAGGCTCATAAGATCATTAGCACATATATGTCCATAGATATTAACATGGCAAGGCACTATGATATTCAAATAGTACTACATTGTTGTTTCAACACAAGAAGAGTGTAATTCATTATCACATTAATCATTCAAGAGGTCTGATTATAACCAATCAACATCATATAATTACATCAAGGTTAGGTATAACAAGCTAGATCACATTGGAGTTACACATCCACTTATTATAGTGATTTATTAAATATAACTATATAATAGCAAAAATAAGATACCAATTAATGGTATTGAACCATTGAATTATCTTTAATAGGATCCACATATAATACCATGTGATTTATTCTAATCCATTGTATGTTGAAGCATCCAATATTATTCATTGGACCAGGTTCAATGTTCAAGGTTATCAATTGAAGTATAAGTCAAACCATTAAATCAATTGAACCAAGGAACCATTGGTTTAAGGTTTAGTCAAATCTACAATTACATTCCTAATTCATCATATATGGTGATGACCTGATACACCATTAATTTAAATCATTAGGTCACCATTGGTCATTAGATCAGTAATACATTCAGTTAACACCATCAGATATTAAGCCAATATCATCATCGATTGATAACATCATTAGAATACTTAGTGGATGATAATTAAACGTCTAATTGAGACAAAACCTGACCTAAGGGGGTGACCATAGGTTGTCACCATACATTTTACACCCTTGATCACGAACATCAGTTTCCAAGATAGAAACACCATTGGTTGTTGAATGGTATGTCCATCGGTTGTGTGATAGAGAAGGAAATAGCTTGAAACCCCTAATTTGAACCATCAATTTATTTTGCGCTTAGCACCATAGGTTGTTGTTATCAACCTGTCCCAGATCATGTTACACCTTAGAAAGTTTGTACACATGTTTAAAAGTTCATACAAAACTGGAACAAAATAGGGAACACTACAAAAATTTGTAATTCTAAACAAGGATGGTTTCTCTATGCTTAATTCATCACATTAAAGCATAAACATGAACTAACAAGATTCTAACTAGCAATATAAGTGAAGAATGTTATATAACTCGCCTCTATAGATTAGGTGGGATCCCAAACAGCAAGAATCTCGAGCAAATAAGGCAAGAAATCCCTATATTCAGATCTGAACTTGGCCAAATAGGCACTTCTCTCCACAAAGAAGCAAAACCCTAGAAAAAGAAACAAGAAGGATAGAATTTTGAGTTCTAGGGCCACTTTCAACATGGAAAAGCAGGGTTCTAACCTGGAGAGATATAGGGGGAGTAAGATTAAAGAAATAAACGGAGTAAATAAGGTAAAACTTACACTTTTAGGTCAAGATCACCAGGAGGAAGCTTTTTAGATTCAAAAAAGAAATCAATTGCAACCCTAGAATTTTTTTCCAATAAGATCCTCACTTTCTTCTTCCTTGGGCAGGGAATTTATAGCTGAACAGAGGGAGAACAAGGTTGGGAGAAGGAGGGAAGTGTTGGAGACAAAATGGTTCATTTTGGTGCTTGGGGATAAGTATATGAACTTTAAGATAAAGCAAAAAGAAAAAGTTGAAGTTCTAGTATCTATCCAAGTGTCCATGGATTTAAATTATTAAGAATATACAAGCACACACACAAGAAGCTCTACCACTATCTGTTGGGTTTTAGGGGAGACAGAGAAGGCAGCGGAAACAAAAAATTTTCTCCCCCAACCCATACCGAGGAAACGCGTCAACGTCTATATAATAGGAAAGGATGGTTTGTGGAATCATACCTTGTCCTGAGGCTTGCTCGGCGACAATACCTCGCGCAATGCGCGGTCTTCAACTCCGGACTTCGACGGTGTCTGTGCAGCTCCTGGTCGCACCGGGACTGACAACTCCTACTCGAACCGGACTATCGGATGACAGTTGTCCTCCTAAGTGGCAGTGTCCTCCCGCCTCTGTAGTAGTCCACACAGACCACCTGGAACTCCACTCTCCTTGTCCCACAAGGAAGTGGAAGGAGTCGCACCCTCCTGTTGACGTACTAGTTGCCAACACACTCTCCTGCCACCTGTTGCAACTGCAGTTGTCCTTCCCTTGCTGCACCTCCCTTTTTGCGGGAAGCACTTGCTCGGGCTCTCTCACGGTTACCAAAACCAGAGAGAACGACAACTTGCAGAGCAACTGGTTGCACTGAGCTGTACTTTGAGAAGCCCCCAATACCCCTATATATATAGGAGAGTCATGGGACAGGGTTCTCCATCCCGGGCAATGCGGGACTAAAGCAGGAGTAGAAGGGTTTGAGAATTTTCCACAAAAGCAACCGGTTCGCAAGTTGAAATGATCGGTTCACAACTGAACCGATCGGTTCGGCCATTGAGCCGATCGGTTGGACCTGAGCCGATCGTTTGGGGAACTCCAACCGATCGGTTGTTGCCCTGAACCGATCGGTTCATGGTCCTAATCCGGCTCAAAAAGACTTTCCTTGTTTCTTTCCCAATTGGTATCGAATACCAATATTATTCCCAATCGAATTGGGCAATTTGAAACGAAAGGAAAATTCTTGCCGACATGACTTTCCCAACTGGTCGGTTGCACCAGTTGAGCCGATCGGTTCAACCCTTGAACCGGTCATTTCAACCTGGGCATGAGCCGATCGGCCTGGACACTCCAGCCGACCGGTTCAGCAACCTCAGCCGACCGGTTCATCACATGAACAGATCGGTTGGGAGCACAGGTTGGGCAAAATCAGTCAATTGCGATTTCAATCAATCCGATACTCCAATCAATGCGTCCAACACCTTGAACCATACGATATTGAGCTATCGACTGATTGAGTGTTTAATTGAACTACTAAACTCCTTTAGTAATCAATCTAAACATTGCTTAGTGGACAAAACTCCTCTTCCAGGTTAAATCCTATGTGTGTGACCCTGCAGGTCCATTTCACGTTGGCAGTGAAAGTCCATAACACTTATGACTTCACAAGCAAAGAGCGGTGCCTAGTCACACATCAGTGCTACCCAAGTGAAAGCAGAAAGTTGGAGAACAACTTTCATCCTACAATCCGTGAATGGTGTTACATTGAATGTATAATTCCTTTGTCACTGATATCCCGAATGAACTCGAGGCATGGAACAGTAATCCTGTCAACGTTCATTCACTTCCTTGATCTCAGAGTAGACTGGAAGAGATATGTATGACATCAGTATCATATACTGATTCACACATGCGTGCACGCCTTTCTCAATCCTACTCATCACGTGGCCATGGATATCAAACTCCCTCAGGAGGGACAAATCCCATATCTATCACTCACCCCTCAAAAGCCCCATGTGTCAAAGCCACCCAATCATCACCTTTATAACAACCCATGTTTCAGGACTGCGTTTGATGATGTCAAAGGGTGCCCAACGACATGTGTTGAGTGTAGTGATTTCAGGTCTAAGAATCACACTCACCACCATCACTGTGTGTACTGACTGTGACTACCATCTCATGGTTCCATGTGTCAAACTCACGGTGGGTCTATCCGGTACCTTGTTCTCTAACAAGTACCTATGTGTTTGGTTTGATATCTCTATATCATGACTAATGAGATTCTGTCATCAACCAACACCACATTCTAGTATTGTGTGTCATTGTTGTCTATCTACCTTCCACAATGACATCCGACTAGGGACATAACAAGAATGTACAAACTCTTAGCATCCGTATGATCTCATCGTTCAGGTCCTCAACCTGAAAGCATACGTCATTGAGTATTGTCATTCTCTAGACATTCAATCTGTTCTATCACTATCTCATATGATTGAACCAGAAAGAATTGGAAGCTTGCCTTTGATGTTTATCAAATCAATCTTAATGTATCCCACCAATCATCACATGATTGGCTCTCAGGGCATACATACCAACAGACTCCCACTTGCACTGTGAGCCAATCACCCATGAATCATATTCATAGTGATCTTCAAACATGTCCCACATGTTACTGTGCTCTAGTGCCATCATAGTGAGTAATGGCAACATCTTGCCAAAGTCTGAACAAATTGCATGTCTCACATCTCTTCGCTGTACGTCACACGTATGAGATGGAGTTGCCGTAATATGCGATCTAGTATTCCATTGCTAACCTTTAGCCACATTGCATGATCAAGGATTCCAAACTTGTCATCAATAAGTGAAATATAAGTTCATCTCATGAACTTCCAGATCCATATAGTATCTACTGTTGTTCTCTAACACATAGATACTCGACATTTCCTTTTAAATGGTTTTATTGGAACACTTCCAATTATCAACAAACATTCACTTTTATACATCTTATGTATATTTTGCGATTAATTTTCTGTCCTTTCGGAAGTTCGCATCAATGTAACTCTTTATATCGAACTCTTCCTTATTTCCATAGAACTAGTACTTCCCAAGTACTTATCAAGTTCTTATGGTATTCTAGTAACCCTTACTGGAAGTAGACAGACAACCACTCGTCATGTCCTACATACGAGTTATCAGGATGAGCACATCATATTGCCATGTCCTACATACAAGATGATGAATGCATTTTATTCTTGCCATGTCATACATGCAAGATAATGGGATGATTACATACATGATAGATCCATATCTATTTTTAGTGTTCCCATTCTTCATAAGAATTGGACACTTGGCCTTGGGATACTAACTCCATGTAATATGGACAAGTTTTCTCCCACTGAATCTGTGCATACTGAATACTTCAGTACAGATTGCCAATGTATGCTCTCTCTTTCCAGGTCAAGAGATTTTCGAGAACTATCTCTATAGATCTCTATTCCTATCACATAGGAAATATCTCTATATTCCTTAAAGATAATTTCCACATTCGGATTTCCAATCTAGAACATTTCCATTTCACATCAATATGTGGAATGTGAATACGCTCCCACTAAATCACAGATCCCTTCTTTATCTTTGACATATCAGTCAAACCCTTTGACTATATCATCAAAGTAAAGATCCAATTTTGAGTTGCTTGTACTCAATCAATCACATTGATTAGTCCATTGTAACTTATAGACTTCATTTGCATTAGTGGATTCATAAACCTTATAGGCTGTGTCACGTACACATCCTATTTTTATTCCTCATAGGAATGCGGTTTTAGTATCCATATGCCAAATGTCTTAGTCATTAAGTTGCAATCAACAAGCATCATCCTTTTCAAAATGTTATCCATGTGTCTTAACAGTTAAGACTTATCTGCACTTATGGATATGATCCAATGAGTGTTACCATCAAGGTCATACCTTATGGTTCACATGGAAGTCATTTAGGATGTGATGGTTTCATAAACCATAACTCAAGATTCAGTTCCTCATATTCATCTTGATAGTTGACTCATCACATGAACAACTCATCACATAGATAATTGAGGTGTATCTGTTAAAGATATAAGAACTCACAACCCTTGTGATTCTTAATTTCTTTTATTAGTTTGGGGTATTCTTTTATTAAGAAGAATTCAGTTATTTGATAATCATTCTCTAACTCCTTAGAGTATGATTCCTTCTTGATTCAGACATCACCATGCCTTAATCATGAGTTCACTATGATACACTATCATAATCACTCATAAGGATCTCAAACATTTGGTCCAAGTATTTCATTCCTTGATCTCATCAAGAATTAATACTTTACCAAATTTGTACTTCATTTATGATAATCTTGAACACTTCAAGATATTCATATTGGTATTTCTCTAAACACCATTTGAAGTATTAGCATTTATTCCAATAGGTATGTAAATACATCACATGTATTATACCTAATAGGATAATCACTCTCCCACTACATTAGTGAAGATTGATTAATCATGTCCAAGATATTCATGTCTCTTACTGGTTCTATAACCAAAAGAGTCTAGATTTATCCATCACATGGAAACTAGAAATGAATTTCTCATGATTAATGCTAATTAAATTGTTTGAGTTATCTATAACTTTTAGGTATCGTCTTATCTTATGCATATCAAATATCATAAGATAAATAAGGCATTGCCACAAAGATCACATCTTTATAAATTGAAACATCTCTTTATTAATTGCCATCATTGTCATACAATATGCAAAAATAAAGTGTTTCTATCTATTGGCAAGTATGAAATAACAGTTCATAACTGTATTACATGCCTTATTGGCTGAAAATAAACTAAAGTATTCCTATCTATAAAGGCAACACTTGCCCCAAGTAAGAATGCTTTACACTTTACATCTTGATATCATATATCTCAAAAAGTGTTATAGGTTTATTTACATGACACCTTCAAGTAGAGGCTTCAGTCGCCTCCTTCTTCTTTTGTTCTTCCAAGTAGAGAGGACAATTCCTTTTCCAATGTCCTGGCTTTTGACAATGGTGGCAATTTCCTTTCTTGGTCACGCCTCCCTTGGCCTTGAGAGCTGAAGATGGCTTGGACTCCTGGCTAGCTTCAGAACCTTTCTTAGCTTTGCCCTTGCCCTTGCGCTTGGACTTGCCTTTCTTGCTCGTGATCACCATCACGGACTTAGGCTTGTCCTTCTTCATCTGTAACTCGGCTGTTCTCAACATGCCCAACAACTCTGACAGTGGCCTATCAAAGTTGTTCATGTTGTAGTTCATCACAAACTGACTGTAAGATTCTGGCAACGATTGCAGTATCACGTCAGTAGCCAACTCTTGGCTTAGTGGAAATCCCAGTCTCTACAGGTTCTCCACATACCCAATCATCTTGAGTGTGTGAGGACCAACTGGATCTCCTTCTGTCATGACGCACTTGAACAGCGCCCTAGAAACATTGTATCTCTCTTGCCGTGCCTGATCTTCATACATGTTCCTGAGATGCAGAATCATCTCTATGACACCCATGTTCTCATGTTGCCTCTGCAACTCATGGTTCATTGAACATAGCATCAAGCACTTTGCATCAATGGCATCATCAGAATGCTTCTTGTAAGCATCCCTTTCTGCCTTTGGTGCATTAGGAGCGGGTTCCTCTGGAATTGGAGTATCCAGGACATAGAGCTTGCGCTCTTGAGTGAGAACAATTCTCAATGTCCGATACCAGTCGTGGAAGTTTGTCCCATTTAGCTTGTCCTTGTCAAGGACTGATCGCAAAGAAAAGTTGTTGTTGTTTGTTGTCATTTGAACTACAAAAGGAAAATATGCAATTTTAGTCCAAAACTCATTTTTGACTTATTTGATTGATTTGAAAAATTTGACGATATAATTAGGCCTTTAATTAATTATCGCTCCCACTATTTTACTTCAAATTGATAGCCCTCACCATCAATTCGGAAGATTGCAGCGTACAACCTTCTAGTGGGCAAGATCCTAAAATCCTCTAAGTCATGAGTCAGCTTTGGCTGATCGCCCACAACTTAGATCTCTCAGGTAGGCAACTCTTGCCAATTGCATCATATGCAACTCTTGTTGAATGAACATGCACAACACCTTGCCATGAACATTCCTTGCCTCTGGGCTTAGACGCTCTAAGAATCACCAGTTAAGTCTAACCCAAAAGCCGACACGGTAAACATGCACCCTCCTTTGGCAGAACCTACATGTCTACCCTTCACACTTCCACAAGATGGACGGAGCACCACGCTTTGGCGTAACCTACGCTTGGTCGATCAAGTTTGCCATGTGTGTCGCTAATGGAAGGCATCTAAAACTTAATATTTTAATGAGGGATTTGGTTTTATATACATATACATATCCAATCACCACAATTCATAGTATGTATCATATACATGCTATATCCCACAGAAAACATGCACAAAACGATAAAAGCGATGATTATGGCCATCCTAATGTGATTCCTCGAGCCAAGAGGAATCACGGTCATCTAGGTCTACATCACATGCAACCTGTACAAGATGAACATCTGTGTCTTGCCATCCGAGTTGATCAACTCATCACATGAATGATCTGTACTCTCCAGCCGGTCGTCTGGGTGCCACCAGCCGATCGGTTGGCTCCTCCAACCGATCGGTTCACCTGGTCGTCATGCATCTTGCCATGTCCGCCACCCGCTCATCTCGCTCCTTGAACCGGTCATCAACTGATCGGTTCACTCCTTGAACCGACCGTCTAGAAGTTCAATTGATCGGTTCACTCCTTGAACCGACCGTCTGAGCAGTCGTCTTGATGTCCGCCGGTCTTTGACATAACAGGAAATAAAATCCTATTCTATAAATTACATTTCTTTTAAAAAGGAAACCCCGAGTTACATTCGGGGGGAGCAAAGGTAGGAAAGAATCTCGAATTATTTCGAGTTACATCAGGAATAAGAGAGGGAAGATCGGTGCGCAGACCAAGATGCAAGCAACCACACACAACCAATCACAGATAGGTGTTTATAGGTCATAATCACGCTACACACATCCACCACAAAACTCGTTTAAGGGCGACGCGTATCGAGTGTATTAATAATACATATCATATATGTAATTAGGGATTTGTGGATTTAGGATTGGACATGCATAAAGCCGATATTATTCGCATCGTATGCAATAAATAAAGGTGACAAACCAAAATCGATCATATCGATATTCCTAAAACAGAGAGCAGTTGATGTGGCTCTGATACCACTGTTGGGTTTTAGGGGAGACAGAGAAGGCAGCGGAAACAAAAAATTTTCTCCCCCAACCCATACCGAGGAAACGCGTCAACGTCTATATAATAGGAAAGGATGGTTTGTGGAATCATACCTTGTCCCGAGGCTTGCTCGGCGACAATACCTCGCGCAATGCGCGGTCTTCAACTCTGGACTTCGACGGTGTCTGTGCAGCTCCTGGTCGCACCGGGACTGACAACTCCTACTCGAACCGGACTGTCGGATGACAGTTGTCCTCCTAAGCGGCAGTGTCCTCCCGCCTCTGTAGTAGTCCACACGGACCACCTGGAACTCCACTCTCCTTGTCCCACAAGGAAGTGGAAGGAGTCGCACCCTCCTGTTGACGTACTAGTCGCCAACACACTCTCCTGCCACCTGTTGCAACTGCAGTTGTCCTTCCCTTGTTGCACCTCCCTTTTTGCGGGAAGCACTTGCTCGGGCTCTCTCACGGTTACCAAAACCAGAGAGAACGACAACTTGCAGAGCAACTGGTTGCACTGAGCTGTACTTTGAGAAGCCCCCAATACCCCTATATATATAGGAGAGTCATGGGACAGGATTCTCCATCCCGGGCAATGCGGGACTAAAGCAGGAGTAGAAGGGTTCGAGAATTTTCCACAAAAGCAACGGGTTCGCAAGTTGAAATGATCGGTTCACAACTGAACCGATCGGTTCGGCCATTGAGCCGATCGGTTGGACCTGAGCCGATCGTTTGGGGCACTCCAACCGATCGGTTGGTGCCCTGAACCGATCGGTTCATGGTCCTAATCCAGCTCAAAAAGACTTTCCTTGTTTCTTTCCCAATTGATATCGAATACCAATATTATTCCCAATCGAATTGGGCAATTTGAAACGAAAGGAAAATTCTTGCCGACATGACTTTCCCAACTGGTCGGTTGCACCAGTTGAGCTGATCGGTTCAACCCTTGAACCGGTCGTTTCAACCTGGGCATGAGCCGATCGGCCTGGACACTCCAGCCGACCGGTTCAGCAACCTCAGCCGACCGGTTCATCACATGAACCGATCGGTTGGGAGCATAGGTTGGGCAAAATCAGTCAATTGTGATTTCAATCAATCTGATACTCCAATCAATGCGTCCAACACCTTGAACCATACGATATTGAGCTATCGACTGATTGAGTGTTTAATTGAACTACTAAACTGTATAGACCTGCTTAGATTTCCTTTTTCAAATTTCCCAGCCAATCACATAATTCATTAGTTGATAGCTACTAAAGGTAGCTCATCCATGAAGGGGTAAACCCTAAAATACCCTTGATGAAAACACCTTCAAACCATGGCTCAACTAGGAGCCCCATGGCTCAAAAATCTCAAGAATGATAATATAAACTCTAAGGAACATAATGTATGTGATAAATTGCAAATAAAACCCCTCAATTGAGTAAATTGTAGAAAATTCCAAAATGTACAGAAAATTGCATAACTTGCTCAAATAGTGTCCAAATTGTACCAAATTTGAAACTTAATCTTGTATTATGATTTCAAAACATATAAAAATGTTATATTAGGGTTAAAGGTATTCAATTATGGTAATTAAGATTATTCAACTCATTAAGCAAGTTCAGGAGCCTTACAGTAACGCTTTGGGACATGCCCCTTTGTATAGGAGAATCATGGGCTTGAAAAACCCTAAATCTAATCCCTTTCCTCATTGCAATATTTAAATAGCCTTAATGTTGAAAAGTTAGACTAGGATTCCAGTGGGCCAACCCGATCACATGATCGACCAATTATGTTATTTCTAGGACTCGAAAGCCATTTCGATCGGCCAACTGGTTTACACGAATGGTTGATCAGGCTAGTTCAAATCTAGATCTAAATTGCTTTTCAATTTGAGACCTTCCATATTGAGTTGTGATTGGCTAACCACGATACCCAATCTTATGATAGGAATACTTGATCATTCGAATGGGGAGGTCTAGTGTAAGACTTTGTCAACTAATTGACAATTAGTTGATACATTCACCCAACCAATTAGATTAGCTGACCATATATTCCAATTATTTGATCATAAAGGAAATTAGCCTATATATGATTTAGAACCCTTTTAATTGCATCTTTGATTGTGAACTTTAATTCCCCTATGCATCCTTATGTGAGTGACCCAATAGGTTCCCATTAACGTTGGTAGTGATGTTCAAAGCAACATAAGAAAAGATTGGTGTCTATCCACCCATCATTGCCACCCAAGTAATATGAATGAGTTGGATAACAACAACCTATAAATTGACCAATGTTACCATGAATACATAATGCCTTTGTCATAAATATCTATATTGAAACTAGATCATGGGATGCCATCCTCTTAAAATTCAATCTATGTTACTTACACTAGAGTAAACTATTAGAGATATCGTGATCTCTATATCATATTATGTGAGCATGGCCATGCATTTCATAGTCTTTCTTATTAAGTGGATAGGATATCACTCGGAGAGACAAATTCTATCTACATCAATCATAGTCATCACCATGAATCATTGTGCATCTAACCACTACATTTTTGGCAACTGTTATTTAGAGCATATTAGGATAGTAGTAAAAGTACACAAAACATGTGATTATTATTGTGACTTCAGGTCTAACAATCCCAGTCACAACTATCACATTCATATATGACTCTGACATGTCATTATATGAATTCCATGGGTCAATCCCAGAGTGGGTCTAAGTACAACGTGTTCTCTGATAAGTTTCCATGTATCTGAGTTGATATCCAATATCACAACTAAAGAGACATAGTCATCACTGTACATATATGCTAGTATTCTATATTATTATTGGCATATATTATCCATAATAATATCTGACTATTATAAATATGATCTCTTATCCAGGTCCTCACCCTTATTATACATATGATCTCATGTTCAAGTCCTCAACCCAAACCATATGTCACCAAGTTAAAACATTCTTAGGACTTTGTTAGGGTATTCATTTTTTCAATAATGAAACAAACATAATAAGTGGAGTTCCATTTATTTATATTGAATTCAATTATAAAGTATCCCTATTACAATCACAATACGTTGGCTCTCAAGGAATACAACCAACATGAACTTCGTATACCTACCTCACATGTCACTCTAAATAATGGGTCAATTAACGTTGCGAGCAGTGTATGGGGTGTTAATATATCACCCAATCACAAGGATAAATTTGTTTCACTATACTACTAATTTTCCCTTCAATTTAATGTACATATTGAGTTAGTGAATGCCTTTACATTGGTACATTCTTGACCTCTAGTGTCACTTTTATTAATGTCAATTTTAACATATATTTGACATTATAGATCGATGGTGTATGTTGGTAAAGAACAAACATCACTACTATTCATTTCGATTGAGAAAAAATGTAGGTACCACTTTTATTATCACTTTAGTTTCTTTGTGAAGAATTGACGTCTCAAATATCCCACAAAATTCAACTTTTTAGGGGGGGGGACTTGATACCGGTCTATTGCATTAGTTGCAACAAAAATCAACCATAATTTCTTCATGTGAAATAAATTTTGCCTCTAAAAAGACTATGTCATTGATTGTACTCAATAACAATCGATGTTGTAGGTCACACCTACCACAAAACAATTACCTTCAAAAAAGTTGTTGTGTCTATTTTTTCTTAAAGAACTGACGACAAAAGGTTTATGTAATTGGTTTTTATCTAGAAACCAATGACACCTGTCTTAACAAGGTTGGCATATTTTAATAGGGTTAAGTACATGTTGCATTGGTTTGTTGGTGGATAAATAATGACATAAAGTGAACTATTTTATCCGTTTTTTGTTAAACTGACCGTACATCTCTTAGCGAGGTTGGTATTTTTTTATATGAAGAAGTACATGTGGCATCGGTTTTGGGTGGATAAACAAAGACATAGAGTGAACTATGTCATCAGTTTTCCTAGACAACTGAAGACACATGTCTTAGAAAAACTAACATTTTTTATTAAGGATACATACATGCAACATTGATTTTTGGTGGATAATTGGCAGCATAAAAGAACTATGGTGTTGTCTTTTCCCTGTCAATTGACAAATAAAGTCTTAGTCATTGTTTTTTGAAACAACCAACGACTATGTTCCACTTAACTACAACTGTAAAACTTTCTTTCCCCCGTTCTCTATTTCATCGCACAATTTGGTTATCTCTGGTGATCACAACATCTCTCTACCCCCTCTCTACCATGGTCACCTTCTCTTATCTTATTACTTAGTCAATGATGCTACTATTTCTTGAGTTGTTGTTTTTGTTGGCACCATCATCTCTCATCTAATTCATCCACCGCTACTACTAGATCCTCGTTCCACTATCACCTCCTCAACCATTGTTGCTTTAGCATCCACCTTTGTCACTATTGCTACTGCTTCTTGAGCATCCACCATCTTCCAGCTCCTCTCTTCTCTACGTAGAAGGTGTGTTTTTTTAGATACATTTTTTATTGGTTTGGTATGTTTAGCTATAAATTTTAGAATGCATGTATACTTATTTGTCTGGTTTTTAAAGTTATAGTTTTAAAAACACATGTATAGTTGTTTGTTTGGTTTGTTCAGAACTTTTCATATAAACTTTCATATAAACTTTGTTTAGCTATATAATTAACTCTCGCACTATTTATGAGACCAACCCTGAACCTAGTCTATGAAAATGAATTCTTATAAATGATTTACAAATATGTGGCATGGAGACTGACTTTAAACATTAAATGCTAATTTATAAATCATGATGTTGGCTTAGAAAGCTGTCTGATATTTACTCATTTAGAGCTTCAATTAAAACATGCATGTCAGAGATGGGATTTTTGACTTCACAAGATAATCAAAGAGTTTGACTTAAATCAATATAAAATATGAAATTTGTGATTACAAAAGATTTAGTGGGAGAATATATAAATATTCCACATGTGTAAGAGAATAACATCTCAATATTTAGAGTATTGAGAACTAGCATGGAAAAACACCTTCAGTAATAAAGGATTAGGTGAAACGTCTAATGAGATAGGGATCAAGACCTATAGAGATAGTTCTTGAAAGTTTCACAATATAAGTTTAAGAACATACAATAGAGAAGTGTTGATAGAGTTCAACATAGAGGATTCAATGAGAGAGAATCCGGATTAGTCTCTCATGAACCATATATTCCAATTCTTATAAAGAATGGAAATGACATGACGCCACATGTTGTAATAATGGATCTATCATGAATGCTATAAATGTACTTTTCCCATATAATCTTGTATGTATTGGAAATGACAACATGATATTAAATTCCAATAAGGGTCATTGTAATGTCATTAAAGACATCCATAAGTACTTGTGAAGTACTTAAGGATAGATTGCTAGTTAATAGAAGCAAGGAAGAGTTGGGTGTAAAGGGTTACACAGATTCAAGCTTCTAAAATGACCAAACTAATTGCAATAAAATATATTTGACAAAAAGTTTTGTTAGTTGGAAGGGTTCCGAACTAATAGCTATTAATTTTATTCTACAATAGAAGTTGAGCATGCTTGTGTTATGAACACGGGATGGATATTGTATGGATCTTGAAGTTCATATTGATGAACTTATAGATGTTCCAACCATTTATGACTCAGTAGAGATATTGTGACAACAATGCAGCTACTTCTTAGGCAAGGAATATCATATACCATATTATGGTAGTTTCATCTCATAGCAAAGAGATAAGGAACATGCAATATACCAACTAATATCAAAGTGTTGCTAACCCACTAGATTAGTACTTGCGTAGTAGAAACATGGTGGACATGTTTAGATCACAAAGAGTGAGATTTGTGGGTGATTGGCTCTAAGTGCAAGTGGGATTCCATTGGTAAGGTATGCCTAGAGAACCAATCATATGATGATTGACATGGCATATAACATAAAGGATGTCATTAATAATAGTCATAAAGGCATGCTTCCAATTCGTTTTATTTCACTCAATTATGAGATAGCGAGGAAACATTATGAATGTCTAAAGAAGGACAATACTCAACGGTATATGTCTTCAAGTATGTAACTTGAACAATGAGATCATACGAATGTTAAGAGTATGTACATTCTTATGTCCCTAGTCAGTTGTTACTGTGGAAGGCAGATAGACACCAGTAACACACAAGACTGGAGTGTGAGTTGGTTGATGACAGAATCTCATTAGTCATGATATGGTATATCAAACCAAGCATACAGATACATGTTACAAAATACTGTATCATACAGACCAACCTTGAGAGTGACACATGGAAACCATCAGTGTTGGTCATAGTCATCTCTCACAGTGAAGGTGGTGATTGTGATTCTTAGTTTTGAAGTCACAACACTCATCACATGTCGTTCGATATACTTTGACATCACCAAATGTAATGTTGAAATAATGATTGCCATAAAAGTGTTGATTGGGTAGCTGTGACACATGGGGACTGTCTGTGAGTGATGTAGATCGGATTTGTACCTCCTAATGGAGTTTGATATCCTGGACACTTGATAAGCGATACTTGAGAACTGCATGTGCATGCACATGTGAATCAATATATGATATTGAGGTCACATATATCTCAAAGAGTCTTCTCTTGGTTAAAGGAATGTGGATTGAACGTTTAGAGGATGACGATTCCATGCCTCGAGTTAATTCTAGGTATCAGAGATAAAGGAATTATATAATCACTACAACACCTTACGTAGATTGTAGATTGAAGTTTTTCTCCAACTTTCCATTCACTTGGGTAGCAGTGATGTGGAATTAGGCACCACTCTCTGCTTGTGATGTCATAAGTTAGTTATGGACATTCACTACCAACATGATATGGGACCTATAGGGTCACACACATAGGAACCCATCTAGAACATGATCTTTATCATGAATGATGATTGGATTCATTACCAAAGTGTTTGGGCACTTAATTCAAGCAACAAATCAGCTGACTGGACTGCCAACAAATCAGCTCAAGTGCTAAGATGGCTGTTTGGAGTGTCAGGATGATTGAAACAAAATTGGCTAAGTTCTGCATGAATTAGGCACCATCTGATCAACTCACTAGGTGAACTAATCAGATTAGAATGGGTGAGATGACCATTTCACCCAGTTCGATTGGCTCAGATGTGCCGACCGAAGGTTCTAGTAGCTTTCCCGAATTTGTGAGAAAAGTTGATCGTTTCACTTGTTCAATTCAACTGGTACAAGAATTAATGTTTATCATTAATCCGAAACAATTTTCCCAAATTTATATGCAATTAGGAATAAGGAAAAATGACTATTTTAGGATGCGAAGTGATCATCTTGCGTGTAAATGGACCAATTCGGTTTCCAACTAATCGTTTCGGGATTCACAGGTTGTGAAAATTCATGATCTTCCTGCAAGACCCATAACCAAACTTAATGCTTGATTGTTTTTTATTTTCTTAATAGTATGCTTAAACCTTAAACTAATCTCTTGAGTTGCCTTAATATCATGTGACATGCTTATGTTTTTAGTTTGGTCTAGTTTGGTTGATGTTTGAGCTAGCTTTGCAGTATATGTTCTTGTTTTGGACTGAACTGTAATTTACCCATGTTAAGGGTTAATAATGCAATTTGTCACATGTATATTTTGCTTCTTGTGCCTTAGCATCATCAAAGAGGATGATGATATGAGGCACCTTGTTTGGACCTTAGTTGATGGTGTGGCAACTTGAGGTGATATTAGGGTTTGCATGAGTTACATGGATGGTGATGTCAACCTTGTGTTTTCTTGAGTGTAGATAGCATTATTGTGACCTTGATGATGTGCTTTGAGAGTGCTATGACCAATACACTATTCTTTGGATGATTTTCTTTGATCTTGGTGTTTTGATATTTGGCTTTAGTCACTAAGGTTTCTCCTTGAGATGTGTTACAACTGCAACACTCTTTCTTGGCTTTTGTTGTGATCAATACAAGCCTTTTGAGGTGTATTGCGACCTCTACACCATGTTTTCTTCGACCATGATGTGTTCGGGGATCATTTGACCTAGTGGATCATGAACCCATCACCCATCCCCCTATCATTTTTCCTCCACTAACAAAGGACCTGGCACCAATGTTCCTGTCTGATGATCTATCATGGCTCATGACTCTAAATAAAGATATACACTCTTGAACTCTTCACCACCCTATATCTCATACATGACTCCTATCCAATCTTTCACGTACTACTAAATTAATTGTCCAACCAGTTGACTCTATATAGATTTGGAAAAGTTATCATGAAGCAATTCATCGCCCTAGGTTGTGACGGTTGAGTAAATGACATCATTATCTAAGAATGGGATTTGCGGTCTTGACCCTCCTCCTCCAGACAAAAATATTGTTGATTGCATATGGGTCTTCTCTATCAAATCTTATTCACAAGAATCAGTGGAGAGGCTAAAATTTCCACTTATTTCCAAAGGATTCACCCAAACATATGGTGTGGATGTGACAACCAAAATTTTCTCTCTCATATAGTATACTCTTTCTGTCGACTTAAATGGAAACTCAATTCGGTATGGATTACATAGTTTGTGGTGGTACTCCAATACCATTACGTTAACAACCAATTTTATAATGTGAATTTGATTTTCATGTTTGATCTAAGTACTTCATCTTAGCATAAAACCATATTGCAATTAAAATTTGAATATCTCCTTCATGATATTCTTGATCCCAAAGGCATGTCATGAGATATATCTATCAATTGTGAATCCAACAACACAAAAATCACCTCAATCGGACCTTCATAGACTAAGTTATCAACTAATGAAGTTGTCTTTGCAAATGACGTGTTAGTAGCCATTTTCTTGTAGTTTCCATCTCATGGGTCGGCTATTTCAAGGCACAACTGGGCACGTGGTCTAGCTGAGTGGTTCCCCCCTTCTCTTGGGCATCTATTTGACCCTCACTTCCTAATCCAATGGAAACCCTATGACCATGTAGCCACATATCCTGCCCAGATCCGACATGCTAAACTTCATCTTTTTCCTCCATATGTTCCACCATCCCAAAGGGTGCCACCACCACCTACCCTACCTTTGTTGTAGTATCCTCAAATTTTAGTGAATTTGAAAACATGTAAAAATAATACTGGGCTTGATTAACAAACTTCCTAAATTATAATTGATAGAATAACAATGTTATCACTATGTGGCATGGGTGCAACCCATGGCCCAAGTAAGGCGCATGAGACTATTTTATTTGCAAATAGGTCCTTGTGGCACAAGTTTAAGAAATAAGAGATTTTGTGCATAAATAAATAATAATGGCTTTATTAGATAATCAGAATATGGAATAATAAACAAGTTTCGAAAAGAAAATAAGATATGTGGTATTTTAGATAATTAAGGGAGTATTTATCTAACCATGAATGGCAACATAAGTTTTCATACATCAAATAAGAATATCTTAGTCTAACTTTTGGTATACTTTAAATTAATACAAAAAGAAGATAATTCTAAAATTTTCGATAAAAGGGACTCTCTGTGTGGTTTGGGTAATTAATTTAATGATATACTAAAAGAGTGAGTTTTGTCTATAAAAGTTTTCCCAATAAATCCCAAAATTAAAAATGGGTTGGGGGAATGTATTAGTAAGCTTCCATCAAAGTTTCATTGAAAAAGGAGGCTCCTAGAATCCTATGGAAAATTAAGAAGGGAAATGGACGTATTTGTAATAAGTAAATGTTGCTCCCATATTTGAAGAGAGAGAAAAGGACATTTGATAGAATCCCTTTGATACTCAATCTTGTCCAATCCAAGATTAAGTTAGTACAAGGTGTCCTTTATAAATTGGTGTCAATTGGAGGAGATAGAAGAGAGTTATGGATTTTATAGATTTCCATAGAGTGAGAGGTTAATGATTAAATTTTGACATTTCTGACATATAATGTGACCAGTACTTAGACCCGAAGTCCCTCTGATGTAGCATGAACTAGGAGCCATCAGGTCTAAAGATTGAAGGAGTCCAACGTGTCTTCCTCCTCCAGCCTGGAAAAGGAAAGCTCCTACAATAAATCTGACTCCATGTGATCTCTCTCTCCTTAGGTCTATGTTAAAGTTTGGAAACACTCCCATTGGATTTACAAATGAATTCGACATAACAGCCCCTAAAAGTCTTTTTTTACAAATGATATGGACTTTCCCCAAATTAGCTGGAGTTGGAACTCCATTAAAGACCTGAACATAGGCAGCAAAGCCCCAATGGGATTGAAGGACTCTTCACAAATCCTATCTTCTTGCATAGACCAAAACATAGGCAGCAAATCCCTAATGGGATTGAAGGACTCTTCACCAATCCTATGTTCTTCCTTGGTCTCAATGTACATGGAGGATAGTCATAGTGATGGAATGAGTAGGGTACATATTATCTAAATGCAGAAGTTTAAATAATTATAACTCGAGAACTACCCCACAAGTATATGGGTGCATGTAGTGTTATCGCGGTCATCCAAGGAGTAGGGGTTTGTTAGGTGTAAGAGTATAGAACTTAAACAATATAGATCTCTTTAACAAGAGACGTTTTTCTATGTGAACTTAGCAATTTTGAAGAAAATGAACTAAAATAGAAATCACTTGAATTAAGGATCATATTGGATTTGGAATTCTTGAGGACATGGTTTTACTATCATATCACATCATGAAACAACAACAAATTTGCAAGCAATAAAATCACAATGGAAGGTTCAAGTTCTACACCCCTCATGGTAGTTTAGAACAATTCTACCCTTATATAACACCACCGTGCATATAATCATGATAGAACCACCAAAACCTTGAAATCCCCTTCACTTCCAAGCCACTTCCATGGTTAAAAAACAAAGCCACATAACACATCTCCCTACTTCAGTGTACACCTTTCCAGTATGCACAAAAAGTATAAGACATACATACAAGATGGCTAATCAAGCATATATGTGAAATAGACATCAATGTAACCATAGAAAAGTGATTAAACCAAAATTAAACAAGAGAATGCATAGTTCTAAAAAGTATGACATGGGAGTTACTCCCCCATGCCCAAGAAAAGAAGATCTACTCATCCATGGCTGTAGAAATTAGATATAATAGTATAAAGCAATGCTAGACATCATAAAATAAGAGAGTAAACTTAGATGTCCATGGAAGAAATAAGATAGAGTTTGAATTCCGATGAAGGAGTTACAAATACATCCTTGTTGTTGTATACTCCCCAAAAATCTTTACACTAGAGTGGACTGAAGAGAACGGTGGAGATCCCTATTGCAATTGTTGGAGAAGAAAGCAAAAGAAGTTTCCCTCCCGAGAAACCAACTTTTCTCCCTTGGACCAACTCCAACTCCTCTTGACTCTCCCTTGCTTGAGTCTCACTCCAAAATGTCCAAAATAGTCTTGATAATTGTCCCAAGATGGCTTGGGGTCGTATATAAGTGTGATATAGTCAAATTTGCATTTGAGTGAAATCTGGAGGTGACACGGTGTGTTGGATGGCCAACATGGTGTGTTTGATGTGTTAACTGAAGCCTGATCCAAGTTCTAGAAAGTCACACAACATGACTACATTTGAGAAGGCATGTTGCTACAATTCAAGGAGTTATGTATCTAAGTTTTGGATTGGGACACGATGTGTATGAAATTAGACACGGTGTGTTGTTGCAATTCAAGGAGTTCTAGATCCATGTTCTGGACTGGACATGGCATGTATGAAATTAGACACTTTGTGTCTACGCTGGACATGTTGTGTCACTGTTAGTTTCAACAACATTGATTTTCTAAATGTCTAGATGATTGAGGAATTTGTTGTTGGATGATATGATAGTGTTTTCTCCCCATTTTGACGCCAAAATTTTGTACCTACAATCCAAACCATAGAACAAGTAAAGATAGTAATAAAGTAGAAAATCTAGCATGATTAAGATTGATTATTAGGTGAAATTGATTTGAAAATGCAACAAAAACCGGTCCAAAAGATGATATAAAATATGCACATCAATTCCCCCTAAGCTGAAATCATTTCTTGTCCTCAAGAAAAAAGGAAGAAGGATACATAGCTGGAGAAAAATAGCATGCCACATACATCAATTTAATGAGATTGTAGAATTTAATCATAGCATGTCAATCATTGCCATGATATTGCAACTAGACATGAATTCATTTCAATCACTCAAAGTTGGAAGTTAATGTCAAAAAAGGTGGTCAAATTGCCTATGAAAAATAAAAAAGATATCAATGAATAGAGGTATGATGACAAATCAAAAAATGTAGTGAATATGCAACCAAACCCTTATGATTACAAGGATAAATGAAATTGAAAATCTGGCTTGACATCAAAATATCTACAATGACTCCTTCATAACTATCAAGATTTTAAATTAAGAGCTTTGGGTATGAAACTCAACTGCTAATGTAGGCTTATGTGCACGTGGAATTCCGTTTAGGGTTTATTGACCCTCTTTTTGACGTAAATCCCTACCTTCATTGGGTAGGGAGATCACGTGGGAGGCTTAGCCATCTTTTGTAAGAATGAGATTTTTTTTATTTGTGCAAACAAATATCCCTTTTCAAACATGATTTGGGTCCCACTTTGGAACCTCGCAGCCCTAGGCTAGTCGTATCTTCAAAGAGAAGAAGGGTCATGCAGATAGGTGATTTAAAACTAGAATTATTTTATTTTAAAAAAAATTCATCATAGGGGTGGTAGAAAATGCACTATATATATGGAAGAATCATAAAAAATGTTACTCAAGGTTGTAAAGTTGATTAATCCAAAGCATATGAACCATTACATGTATTAAGATAAGAGTGAGAGAAATGAAAAACATGCTAGAGAAAAAATATCATGGCAACATGAGTGATTGTCCAATTGTTTTCATTAAATTATTGGATGTGCATGCTAGGGTTCTTCAACTATTATCTCAATAAGTACAACAGTTTTGGTAAAAGGGTGTCAATTTTTACCCAAACAAAAGGAAGTCTTCAGAGTCATGCTTAGATTTTCACTTACCTAGGAAAGAAAAAAAATAGAAATGGAAAACAAAAGGAACAACTACCAACCAATTTCCCTCCCCCTAAGCTTGAAATTTGCAGTGTCCTCACTGCATATAACAAACTCAAGAGGATTGCAATTTGATACCTATCGTGGTGAATTATTAAGAGGGAGGTCCAGTGCTTTGATTTGATGCTATAAATTATTGTGCCAAGGATCTACACCTCTTTGTCAATATATCTTTTATGTGTCCTGAAGATCGATGCTCGTGATTTGCAATAGGAATAGTTTTCTGGATTTCAATATTGTTTGTCCCTTCATTCTCTTCTTTAAAATAATGAAAAACATATTTAAAAAGAATTTTTCATCACCAAGCATTGTATCAAGGCTATGTGGAAAGATGACATTTGTTTTGCTTGAAGAATCATCTTGTGGGGTATGTGCAGATTTCTTCCTTTGACCTTCAACATCAATGCCTACATTTTAGATAACAACTTCTCATGATATTGTATTTGATGGTGGAGAAGAAATCATATAGCAACTCCACTCCTCAAAGTAACCGATGTGAATGTCTCCATTGGGTCCATTTTCAATTGATTAGGCAAGGAACCAAAAGGCTTTTTTGGTTGGAAAGAGCTTGTTGAGAAATTTTATTCTCCAACATCCTAGTGGAAGTGGAAATTCCATCCACCTTAGAAGAAAGATGAAAAAATAGCATCCTTTAGCAGATCCCTTTTTTGGTGAAGCTCATCATATTGCTGAATTTTATTTGAGACAAAAGTCCCAAGCATGGACTCCAAAGTTGGCTTTGGCTGCAACTGTTGTTGTTGCTGGGTAAAATTCACTACTACAGAAAATTCTTTTTACAACAGTTCCTTTTATCAATTTACAACATGTGTTAACCATTGTATTAGATCGCGTGGTCTTATGGGGGTGTTTTACACAACATGTGATCCCATGTTGTAATAGATGTATTTTATAGAACAATTGAAACATGTTGTCTTTTAAGGAATGGCCTGTTGTAATATGGGTATTTTACACAACATGTGGTGCACTTATTGTAATATATATTATACAACAGTTGAACAATGTTGTCTTTCACTAAACACACCCATTGTAATAGGGGTATTTTTTACAACATGTGGTTCACCCATTGTAATATATATTATACAACAGTCTAAACATGTTGTCTTTCACTAAACACACCCGTTCTAATAGGTAGGTATATTACAACATGCAGTGCACCTGTTGTAATATACATGTTTATACAACAATTGGGGTATGTTGTCTTTCCATACATTTAACCATTGTAATAGGATAGTTTAGACAACATGGTGTGTGTCTATTGTAATATACACAATTTATACAATAGGTTATGTATGTTGTAGTTCACTAGAAACACCTGTTGTAATAGGTGTATTTTTTTCCTAAAAAACCTGTTGTAATAGTTGTGGATAACACAACATGTGTTGTTTGTTGTAGAATCATACATTTTACAACATATCATTAACTTTTGTCTTTGATTAGAGTTTCACAGGTCATATATCAAACCAATTGTATGGATCAAATTAACCATATTATTAATAAATTATAATAAATATGCAGTTATACTTTTTCATTTCACAAACAAACACATAGTTGAACAAAATTTCCACCAAACCTTGAAAGAAACTCATACTAAATTTAATTAATATTAAATCATCCATACAACAATTCAATAATACAAAGTACTGAGTATCCACTCTAGAATCGAACTGAAAACTAACTAAAAAAGTTTCACACATTGGTCTATGCTAAAGAACAAATGTCTCCCACACACGTCACATAATCTTATGTGTACTCAAGAACACATGTAGCCCACTCATTTCGTACCTCATCGATTTCTTCTTGGTTGAAGCAACAACCAATATACTTCGAATAATACTACAATCATATGACAAATATATCAACATATTGTGATTTTTTCAATTTATTTAGAAATTTGAACAAACTAAAAGAATATAATGTTAATTAGCTTACACATTCACAAATATTTCTATTTCTCGCATCAAAGATGTCTTTCATATACTTCAGCACATAATACCCGCAATCTGTATTGTTCGGCTGCTTTGGACAGTGTACAAAATAAATATTAATTTGTTATCCAAATAATTGTGAGAACTTTTTAGCAAATAAGAGGATGGAAAGGTATAAATAGCCAGAAAACTTAATAAAAGGTATGTGTAAACATAATCAAAAATGCTATAAGAGTGAAAAGGCATGGTTTATTGCTGAAGAAGGTGTGGTTTATATGCCATACTGGATGATGCAAAACTTGCTCTTGCAAGAGGGGGATTTTGTAAGAGTGAAGAATGCCACCCTTACAAAAGGAACCTTTGTTAAACTACAGCCTCACAACATTTAAATTCAATTCAAATAGACCACTGTCAAGCAAACAGTCATTAAACTCCTACATACATTCTAGAAGAAGGCTCTTTACAAACTTATTAAATGTCCTTACAATTTGGATCTACCTATAGGGTCTACTTGTAAACCCAAAGTGTAATATCTTGTTTCAAAGCATAATGCCCAAGCAACTTGATGATATTGACCCAAATAAGATCTAATCGATATATGTTAAAATTAGAAAATTTGTAAAAATAATACCATATCAAATCAAGTAGCAGAATCTGAAGAAACTAGAACAACACTTCTATTGGTGAATCAGAAAGCAGTATTTTTCTAGATAAAAATGGTAAATTACCTTTATAATTTTCCATTTCAAATTCTTCCTATATTGCACATCTCTCTTTTGATAAACTTTATGAGTCCTATTCAAATTCATACCAAGAATTCTATGCATTAGTAAATATATATGGAACTTTCAATACATGTATTATGTAATTGAAATTGTTTTATGAAGTACTTATGACTCCATGAGTTTTTCCACATTCCCACATAATTTTCCTCGTAACGGATCAAGATAGTGGCACTTACCCTACATAGGGTCGAAGACACAAATTATCCAATGTCCCCTACACATACATGAGTATTACATTTTAAGATTAATGTATTTTTAAGCAACATTTAAAGTAAACAAATAACAGACAATCGACAAAATATATGCGTACCCCACATTATAAGGTATAAAGATCTTGTACCCATATTTGACAAAAAATTATAAAAAAATCATGATCTGATTACATGTTCATGAAATAATTCTATAAAAAGAAATTGTGTCTGGCTCGGTTCACAGTATATAATAAGAAGTAGGAGTCTGTTGTAGATACAACAACATGTATAGCGTGTTAAATAGTCACAAATTCAACATTTGGCGAGGTTGAAAATTTTAGTATTCGGGAATTATGTGGGAACTTCGGATAAAACATGGCAAAGATACGGTAAAAGTTTCGGTCAACCATTCAGGAAAAAAACAGATACAATTCGGATATATATATGTATATATATATATGCAAATTTTACTTGGTAATTTGGTACAAAAAATTCAATAATTATCAAGATTCATACATGTACATAAAAGCACCACGGTACCCCAATGGTCAATTTGGTAAAATTATAGGTATAGAATTTAGTTGAGAAACAAAAATATGTACAATTGATAAACATCGACCTTTAAGGGTCTGACTGGTTTGGTGTAACTGAAATTTTCCTGGAACTCATTTTCCTGGAAGGCTCCGATTGGTTCAGTGTAAGTAGAGTTTTTTTGGAAGTCCTTTTCCAGGAACTGAAGTGCAGTTCCTAGAAATTGAGTTCAAATGATTGGTTTAAAAATCAAAGTTTTTCAGGAAAATGAGTTCCATGTGATTGGTTTGCTATAATTTTGTTACAATACATGAAATGTAATGTACCACAAACATCACAAACTTTATATTTTGCAAACCATATCATATCTATTTTAAATAGAACTTCATAAGCAATAAAGTATTATTCATAGGCTTATCCCTAAGTACATATGATTTTTTAATACATGGATAATTTCTATGTCATCTCTTGCTCAAGATCAACATGATCATCATTATCAAAATTACATCTGTTTGTTGACGTTCCTTACAACCAATATGATCAACCATCTACATAAAAAAGAAAATAATCCAAATATGTTCAAACAAAATTTCTATGCAAACATGTGATATTACATAAGTTATATTGTTGTTTAATCAGTAGTAGAGCTGGATTTTGCTTTACAATGATTTATATGATATGAAGAATATGACAGTCACCCAAATACTATTTGGTAAGAATCCCTTAATCATGACATGTTCATAAACATCTTCCTTTGATTTTAAATACCTATTACTACAAGTTTTGCATGGAGACAACAATTGATTGTTTCTTAAAGGCCTTTGATGAGAAAGAGCATAGTCTATGCATGCAGACACCCCCTCTCGAAAGTCTTTACTAAGGAAACATCTTTCAATGTACATCCAACTCCTATCGACTAAGTAATTCATCTACAAAAATAATAAATAATATATTTAGTATCATAGTAGGAAAATAAGTTGATCATCCATATCACAATAATAAAAATACTTCTCTAGATATTTTGATGAACTCCTTTTCCCTAGCTTGCAAGATACATTCACAAATAAATTTTTATTGGAGATATGCCTATTTTAAATAATCTTCTTTTTTATGATATTTTATTGCATCTAACATAGCACGTAAAGTTGAGCATTTCAAATTGTATTGAATGTGTTATTGAAATTAGGAATTTATTAATTTGTTTTTATCTTCTTTAAATCTTCATGTTCTAATGTGTAACAACATGACATTGTTCAACATTACAATATCTTCATCATTAATTGAAAACAATGTTCAGCTAAGATCATTTGACTTAACTAAAATAGCATTATATTAAAGAGTTGTATTTGAATTATGACTATGTCGTTTGAAAATATATGAACCACAAATACATATCACTATAGAATGTTTGAAAAAAATTATAACGTGCACATGTAAGTATAGTAATTGTCTACAATATGACATTATTCAAGTGTTGTAGAAAAATCTACTGATAAAAATTGGAGCAAGATATGCCTTATTTAATTAATTTCTTTTTATAATATTTTATTGCATCTAACATAGCACGTCAAGTTGATCATTTAAAGTTGTATTGAATGTGTTATTAAAATTAGGAATTTATTAATTTGTTTTTATCTTCTTTAAATCTTCATGTTCTAATGTGTAACAACATGACATTATTCAATATTACAATATCTTCATCATTAAATGTAAACAAAGTTCAACTAAGATCACTTGACTTAACTACAAAATCTATCATTTGTAGACAAAAAGTACAAGTAATGTAGTTCACAAAACAAACTTAGCATGCTCTTTAAAAATATTCTATAACTAGTTGATCTTAATTTTTTACAATGAATAAAATAAATAAAATAAAGACATGTATATCAAAATTTTATTTCATTATAAAACAATGACAAGAATTTGGATATGCATGAGATAAATGTAATTAATTCTAAAAGTAAATCATTGCTAATAATTTCGTTGATATCGGTATTACAAATGGTTGTTTGGTATCATTTGGGAAAGAAAGGGCAAATGGGAAAGGAAAGGGAATGGAAAATTTATTAAAAATGGTTGTTTAGTAACATGTGGGAAAGAGATGATAACTGAAAAGAAAAAAGAATGGAAAAGTTATTAAAAAAATATGTCTTCATCGCTATGCTGAACAAACATGATTTTTTAAGGTAAAGAGGACTTTAGCCTTATGGTGATCTAAAAAAGTGACAATGTCATGCTCTAGGATGCCATAACAAATTTAAATATAAGCAACCTAATATAATTAATTAGAATAATGATGATAGATCATGTATTGTAAAATTAAGATATATACTATTTTGGCATATGTATAGAAAAAGGTTAAGATTTTTGTATCCAAGTAATACATACTCAATGAGAAAATAGGTCATTAACTTATATAGTTGAATGAACAATGTATGTCAATAATGATTTTTTAATACTAACACTAAGATATTGTTAATACCACTTGATAATATTCGATTGTCAAGAGTATGTAATGGTGATAAACCTAATTTTTTAGAGTGATCTAATATTATTAATTAAAATATGATCTCACATATTTATCAGCAACATGAAAAAAATTAAGATTAGAAAATATTATTAAATATGGCATTGACAATAATTCCAACAAAAAGAGAACCTAAATCAAACTCAAGACACGAAATGAATCATTCTCGTCTACAAGATTTGTCAACCACGACGTCCCTTAATAAAAGGACCCGTGTTTGACTCTAAGAGACTGCATTGAATTTACCACCCTTCTAAGCGTTTTCCTCTGCTAGGGGTTGAGGGAGGGGGAGAGTAACGTCTATCATGGTTCAAATAAATCATTATTTTACATATAAGTTTTATATAAAATAATAAGAGCATCTCATTTGACGGGTTGACATGTAAAAATATGGATGCAATATCTAGACAAACATGTCAATGACTCTCAAGTTCAGGTTTTTATTATATAAAACAAAAAACGACATATTGTATATTCTCCTTCGGACAGACTCTTAAGAACACTGATAACATATGTATAAAAAAATCAGAGATACGAGAACCCTTTTTCAGAAATGAGGAATTACCTGACTTCAGCCGCAATGAAAAGGCTACTACGCAACTATGCCTTGGAGACTGTAGTTCGAGGAGAGAAAATAGGAAAAACCTAAACGTTGTCAGTCACCCAGAGATGTGATTTAAAAGATGCCCATTTTAACATTGTCTAGGTAGATTGGCCAAGGATAATGGTTCCTGGTGTAGGGACAAATATAATTTTAGTATACAAGGAACAATATAATAGTCGGAGAAGGCACTCACCAGAAGTAGAGGCAAAAATAGAATGACCTATCCAACATCGGAGCAGAATGGATAAGGAACAATCTAATACCCGGAGAAGGCACCCACTAGATAATGGCCTATCCAACGTCGTCGGTTACCCGATTAGGCCTGGCCGCAGTAGACGAACCACGCCGAAGACTCCTTGCAGAAATAATCGTAGACTTCTGATGGCTAATACAGAGGCAAAACAGATTGAATCCTAACGAAGAAGACCAGACAGAAAAAGACTTGCAGCGGCACAAGGAGAGGGAGTGCTTGTTCTGGTTTTGGAGGCGAGACTTTAGCGTCATTCTATTTCCGGAGCGGGAGCGGGAGCGAGAGCGAGAGTGAGGGTTTGGCGTCGTTGTTTTGTTTTCGGAGCGGTTGATATAGAACGGAAGGGAGGCATGTATTGGAAAGTAATCCACCGTCTAAATGAATTAGGATTAAACAAGGTACAAAAAAGGAAACTGCAATTGTTGTTTAAAATCAACGGATGATCCATTTAAACAATTATGATTATCTAAAAAAAAGGATAAATGTCTACAATCAAATGGACTCTTCACGGAAGTAAAAGAGATAATGGTTGGTTTAATATAGTTAATATTGGTTAGGAAAAAAGTTAATGAGGGTCAGGAGCAATCCTTGGGTAAATTAAATAATAGTCTGGGATACATTTCCAAAGGTCAGGAATAAGCCTTTGGGAAAATTTAATATACTCGTCAAGGATAGCATCACAAGGGTCAGGGATAAGCCTTCAGAAAAATTAATACACTTGTCATGGATTATGTCCTTGAGGAAAAATCCTTCGGCCTTGTTGAGTTTTGTAGTAGTGATTGAGGGGAAATAGTCTTTAGAAAATATTGAAACATGAAACAATGCTAAGTGAGTATTTTTTTAAACAATTCAGAAATAAATTATTTTGCTCGAGATAATACGTGAAAATGTGTAAATGACGAATAAAACAAGAATAATTCATAAAATTTGGAGAAAATATGGGTTTAATACGAAATCTAGGTGTATCATACGTCTAATAAAAAATTCACATATTATATGCGAATAATTGAAAAAATCAGAGAATTATGTGAATATGACGTGTTGTTTAACTATGGTCTTTTACAATATGTAGCTAGTACAACATGTGATATCATGTTGTGTAATAATAATATATTACCATAGTTTAGTTTACATTGTGTAATGGAGGTCTATTACAACAATGTTTTATGTGTGGATATTACAACAGGTTACAACATGTTGTGTTATTATAATATATAACAACAGGTTGGAGTCTGTTGTCTCATGTTGGGATATAACAACGAGTTTTAATATGTTGTATTATGGTGGTCTATTACAACATGTACCAAATACAACATGTAAAGGCATGGTGTATAATTAATACATACTACAACGGGTGAGTCTGCGTTGTGTAATGATGGTCTATTACAACATGTGACTATTACAACGGGTCAAAATATGTTGTGAAAATAACATCTTTTACAACGATTTTGAATATGTTGTGATACTATAACCTATTACAACACTTTAGCAGTTGTTGTAGTATCCCTCTATACTACAATAGGTTTGGCATGTTGTAAATGACTTGTGTTGTATAAAATATACAATATACAACACAAAAATGGGCTTGTTGTGATAAGTATGCTAACTACAACACAATCATCAGAACTGTTGAATATCTCCCGTTGTAAAAAGCATTTTCTGTAGTAGTGATTGTAGTTGGATTGTTGTGAGCTCTGGGTGTCTCTTCAAATTGTGATGGCATGGAAAAACATGAAGAAGGAGTGTGTCTGGCTATTCCACATGCATCATAAATTACTTCGGCAGCTTGTTTTCAAAATATAGAGCTTGAGGAAGAAGGTTGGCTGCTCCAATAAGAACTCCATTGGTAATGATTAATTGATATGTCTTCAATAACTGTATAAGCCACCATGTATGGTTTTTTCATTAAAGCACCATTTGCAGCAGCATCAATAAACATCCTTGTATTGTAGAATAAGCTATTATAGAAAATTTGCAATAGAACTTAGTTTCTTGAACCATGGTGTGGACAAAGACATTGAAGGTATTTCAACCTTTCCCATGTGTCATGCAAGGTCTCTCCATGCCTTTGAGTAAAATTGATGTGATGAATCCTCAGTTGCATAGTCTTGCTTGGTGGAAAGTATTTGGCTAATAAAACTTTGAGGAGTTCCTCCCAACTGTTGATGGAGTCTCTTGGCAAAGAAAAGATCCACACCTTGGCTCTATCTCTTAAAGATAAGGGGAAAAGAAGAAGACAAAATGCATAAGTAGGAACACCATCTATCTTTAAAGTGCTTAGAAATTGTAGAAATTCAGGAATGCGGAGGTTTGGATCCTCCATTGGTGTCCCTCCAAATTGGTTCTGATGTATCATATGTACAATAGTGGGGTTGATGAAAAAATCATTTACCTGGATTTGTGGGATATTGATATCCCCATTGATATTTTTAGCTGCTGGAAGAATGAATCCTTTAGGGTACGATCATCTTCCATGATTTGTTCTTCTTGTTGGTCTAGACTTTCGGGTGAATATGATGATGAAGTGTCTCCTCCAAATGTGTTTGAAGTTCACACCTCCTTGATTTTTGAAGGCAGCTAACATTCTGATCAATTTTGGCGTCTGAAAATGCCAAAGGCTCAAAACCCTATTTGGATAGCTTCCTACAGTCTTGCAAGTAAAGAAGCGAGTGTAGTAAAAAAATGAAAATGGAAGATACAAAAATATGATAATGATCATGATCATGATGAAAAAAATGATGCCAGGTATGACAGGTGATGATGTGATCTAGTCTTGCTTACTAATTAACATGTCTTACTCTAACAAAAACACTTCTCCCTTGCAACGGTGCCAAAAACTTGTTAGCTAATTGCACAAGTTTTAATATTTATAACTCGAGCACTGCCTGCAAGTGTATGCATGCACATAGTATTATCGATGTTGTCCAAGGATCAAGGGTTTGTTAGGCACAAGAGTATTGATCTACAACAATCTAGATCTTTTTAGTATGATATGCTTTGTTATGTGAACTAATAAATTTATAATAAAATGAACTAAGACATAAATCATGTGTATCAAGGATCAAATTGGATTTGGAATTCCTGAGGATAGGGTTTCATTATTGTATCATTCCATAAAACAACAACAAATTCACAAGCAGTAAAATCACAAAGGAAGGTTTGAGATCTATACCCCTCCTGATAGTGTAGAATGATTCTATCCTTATATAGCACCACTATGCATATACTTGGAAAAGAACCACCAAAACACTGAAATCCCCTTCACTTCCAAGAAACTCTCATGGTAAAAGAAACTAAGCTATAGACTACACCTTCACTTCAATGTACACCTTCCCAGTATGCACAAGAAGCATAAGACATGCATACAAGATGGCCAATCAAGCATATATGTGAAATAAACACCGATGTATCCACAGAATAGTGATTCAACCAACATCAAGCAAGAGAATTCGTAGTTCTACAAAGCATGACATGGGAGTTACTCTCCCATGCCCAAAAAAAGAGGATCTACTCGTCCATAGCTGTAGAAAGTAGATACAAGCACTAGAAAGCAATACTAGACATCATAGATGAAGAGAGTAAACTCAGATGTCCATGAAAGAAGCAAGATAGAGATGGAACTCCAGTCATGGAGTCACAAATATATCCTTGATGTTGGTAACTCTCCATAAAGCTTTACACTAGAGTGGAGAGAAGAGAACAACGGAGATCCCTGCTGCAATTTTTGGAGAAGAAAGAATAAGAAGAAGATTCCCTTATGAGAAACCATCCTTTCTCCCATGGAATGCCTCCAACTCCCCCTGCTCTCCCTTTCTTGAGTCACATTCTAAAATGTCTAAAATAGTTTGTGGTAACTGTCCCAAGATGTCTTGGAGTTGTATACATAAGTGTGATATAGTTAAATTCATGTTTGAGCAAAATCTACAGGTGACATAGTGTGTTGGATTGCCAACACAAGGTGTTCAATGTGATAACTGAAGCCTAATACAAATTTTTGAAAGTCACACGTCGTGTCTAAATTCGACATGGGATGTTGCTATAATTTAAGGAGTTCTGGATCCAAGTTCTAGACTGGTACACGGCATGTCTAAAATTAGACAAAGTGTGTTGTTACAATTCAAGGAGTTCTAGATCCAAGTTCTGGACTAGGACACGGTGTGTCTGCGTTGGACACAATGTGTCACTATCATTTTCAGCAACATTGATTTCTGAATGTCTAGCTGATTGGAAATTTGTTGATGGATGATATGATGGTATTTTCTCTCCGTTTTGATGCCAACGTGTTGTACCTACAACCCAAACAATAGATCAAGTAAAGATAATAATAAAGTATAAAATATAGCATGATTACGAATGATTGTTGGGTGAAATTCATTTGTAAAAGCAACCAAAACTGGTCCAAAAGATTATATAAAACACACACTTTAGTATAAGAAGATGAGCACACGAAATTCGACCTCGGCTTCTCATCTTTGATAGACGTAGGTGGACTGTCGTCACCTCTCTTGCATGCTCCACGAGCTGACCTAGAGGGAAAGATGTTGGCACACATCTAGCCTTGCAAAGCTCTAGTTCTTCAGTGAAATAGGGATAGATACCCCTTTCCACATTGGGTGACACATTAGGAGAGGGAAGACTAACCAGATTTAGGTTTCCACCCTAACAGATCAAAGCAAGGAATTTGTGGGCAAAGTAGAGAAGGGCAATGAAAATAAAAGGTATAAATCACTGATGTGGCCTCTTGTGATTGGCTAGGGTATATTAAAATTGCATTAATTCCTATAAAGATAGTAGATCTTACAATAGCAAAATCATATGCCAAATTGATCAACAAAATGAGAGGAACACAAATAAAATATAATTTAGACTAAATTTTGATTGCAATTCCAAAATTTCCTTGAATACATGTTTAGTAAATGATTAGTACATGAAAACCCTAGATGGATATGATGGGTCAAATAATTAGGGTTTCACATAATGTTTAGTATTTTATAGAATTGGGGTTTGCACCCTTATTCCTTATCCAAACCTAAGATAACCCTAAAGCCTATATTAGGACCCTTATAGGTTTAAATCTGAATAATGTGATGGTGACATTTTAGGATATACTTACATGTAGATTAAATGTTGATTACTTGGATTCATCTTTACTTGCTTGATTGGATGATATGCTTATAGTACTTGAAGTATGATTACATGATTTTCATGGTTCCACATTGAGGTACATGGTTACAATTATGAATACTCACTTTTTTAATTATTGTGCTTGTCGAGGATTTCTCCATGATTGATGAAATAAATAGGTTGATGTTTATTTTCATTTTGTACAATTATAATGTCATTATGAGTATCACATAAAGACTATATATTATAAACCCTAGGGTGACATGTATCAAGGGATGATGCACATGGGTCCTAGAAGGGATAGTGATTACACCCAAGACAGTATATCAAGTGTGGGTAAAAATATGTAATGAAATTGCCAATTCTTATTTGCAAGTAATTAATTGATTATATGTTGTTATATTACTTGCACATTTTACATCCATCCCTCATATATAGTATAGAAATATGTTGATCAGTGTTTTGTGTCATGCCATTTAGGTAAATGAAAAATATGATAATATCAAGACATGATGAATCAGATGAAATCCATCAAAGACATTTAAGCTAAATAAAGGAGGATTAGTTAGATACTTATTCTCATATGTATTATTTCCATGTTGGAAAATTCATGTAACTCCTTAGAGGAGCATCATTATAGATCTTGTAAACATTGTTTGTGAATTAATGGAAGTTATTTACTACTATTTGTTATTTATTAAAATCTAGATCTTGGGAATATAAGGTAAATGCTCTCAACTTTAAGGTCATTTCTTAATTGGGGTACCCTGAAAAGTGAAGTTGTTACATTTGGTATTAGAGACCCAATTTTTTCAAATAATATTTACTAGTTTATATTTTCAAGAAATCTTCAGGAATATAAGGAAAATTATTAGGGCATAGCCTGAAGCTAATGGTGTCTAGAAAAGATCATGGTTTTGGGGGTTGGAAATATTTTCCTTGTGCGCCATTAAGTTGGTAAATGAGGACACCCTTAGACAAAGTGATACCTTCCAGGCCAAAACCTAGGGTTTTTGTAAAGTAATGTTTCCTCTAAGTCTTCTCATCTCTAATTTCATCCACTTATCATCCTCTTTCTTAATAAACCCTAAAATAAACATCCCCCTCTTCTCAAGTTAGGGTTTTTTAGAAGAAGTATGATTAAGGCATCCTCTTCCAATTAATGTACATGGAAAATGGAAATAAAGATAAATTAAAGAAAAATGGTTTTCTGGTTTTTCCCTTGAAAGGGTAAACCCTAGGAGAAGTTAGGGTTGGTTTAATAAAACCTTTAGTGGGTCAGGATAATCATAAAACCCTACAATGTAGGGTGTAGTCCCTAACCCTCTACCAAAACCCTTATATAGGGAAATGGGAGTGGTGTGGGTGAAATAGTAACTCTACCATATAAACCCTAATTAGGGTAAAGGGAATAAGAAAAATCCTAATGATTTTAGGTGACCAATCTCCCATTCATGCATGTACATGAAGAAATTCATGCATGATGTATGTAAAGGGTTTTTAAGAAACATGAGCAACCTATGAGTAACATATTATATGAATATAACTTGCTCAACCCCCCCATGCCATCTCTGAAAGTATGGATATGGGAAAAAAATTCTTTGAGATGACTATGATCAAGCCCCCTTGAGGGGAAGGTCACAGAAGGTCAAGCCCATGTTTGGAAAGGCCGACATGGCACCAAGCCCCTGGAGGGGAAGTTCAAGAAAGGTCAAGCCCATGATTGGGAAGGCTAACATGGAACCAAGACCCTGTAGGGGAAGGTAGCCTAAGTACACTATAGGGAAAAAAACCCCATGAGAGGGCATTCCCAGAGATTGTGCAAAACAAGTTTGAGAAGTTATAACAGAAAATGCAAGTCTGATTATCTAATAATAATTCCATGTTATGATTAAAAAGAATATATGAAACCCCCATTCCACTTTTATAGTCGGTGTCTTAACCTGGGGTGGGTCAACCCAAGAATGAAAAAAGGACCTATGGGGGAGGTAAAATCCTAAATCTGTGGGGTCAGGTTGTGCCTAGAGACCCTAACCTCCTCTTGTGAGTCAAAAAGCCACCATGGGAAAGGACCCTCCATAGAAGGATGAGTTATCCAATCGGTTAAGGATTGAGATAAACTTGAATGTCACACAAAGCTTGAAATATAAGTATATGAACCATGAAAATACATATATTGAGTATAAATCTTTGAACTAAAGTATACCATGTCTGAGGGACGAGGAAAAGTCATTGCGAAAGTGGCTGGCAGCATGGGACAAGGATCAAAAGGGAAGGTTTACATGATCCCAATGAAGGGACATGATATGAATAATATGCACCATAAGAGATGAAGAATATCTGAGTTAAAGAATTGTAAAGGATATAATGCGCTTAGAGAAATTTCAAGAGAATTATGTAATGAAATAAAATTCTAACATCTCAATAAACCCTAGGTAGGGTAGAGCCCTAAGTCAATCCTAAGTTAAAGTAGGGAGGATTAAAGGTACATAAGACCCATGAGATTAGGAGGTGATCACGTCCTAATTGCATAAGACCAAGGGTTCAACAAATATCCATCCATGTTTGTCAGAGGGCCATGGGTAAGGAAATTGGCCACCTTCATGAGTTTGTGAGGCTGAAGGGGTGAACGTGGGAGGCACTCCATAAATGCATAAGGCCTACAAGGTCAAGAGGAGATCACACCAAAGATACATGTACCCCTAGAGACCTTAAGGAAGTGACAAAGGCTAATTATACATGAGATATAGATGTAAAGAATACAAGAAGTTGTATAATAATGTTGTAGTGCATAAATTCAAGGATTGTGAGAAAATCACTTTCTGTGTGAGGACATGAAATTTATTAAAATTTTAGGATTAAAAGTAATTATGTTTTTGGAGTCTTTTTCCAAGTGATTGAACCTAAAATTTGAAAATCGAAGATAATGTGTGGATACATCATATCTTACCTTGGAATGGGATGAACTTTTTTTTGGGATGCATCCAAACACTTATTTCATTTTACTATGAGTGAGAGAGATTGGGTAGACACATGTTATGCTTAAAAAATGGACATATGAGAATGAATGCCATAAGTTGAATTTAATGAAATGATCTAGGATTTGAGGTGTTACCACATCCTTATGTGGCAATAAACATTTAATACGTTGGGAACCTTGGTGAAAAGGTAGTCACCAAGTGAAATTCAAGTCAAAAGAGGAAATGTAATCACCAAGAGATGATATCATGAAAATAGTAAGTATGTGGATATACCTTGAATTGAATTCAGGTATCAATCATAGTAATAATGTGAGGAATTTGTGTATTAATAAAGGATGTCAAAGATAATCCAAGAAGGGTTTCTAACCCTGAGGTTTGTAGATAATTCGAGTAATCATTCACCTTAACCTTACCATGGTTGAATTTTAGAGAACAAAATCCTCTTAAGGAGGGGAGAATGTAATATCCTCAAATTTTGGTGAATATGAAAATATTTAAATATATGACTTGACTTAATAAGAAAATTTCCTGAATTATAAGTGGTACAATAGCAATGTTATCACTCTGTGGCATGGGTGCAACCCATGGCCCAAGTGAGGCCCATGAGACTATTTGCTTTGCAAATAGGTCCTTGTCACACAAGTTTAAGAAATAAGAGAATTTGTGCATAAATAAATAATAATGGTTTTATAAATTGTTAGCTAATCAAAATATGAAATAAAAGCAAGTTTACAAAAGAAGATATCATATGAGTTATTTTAGATAATTAAGGGAGTAATTATCTAACCATGAATAGCAACACAAATATTGAGGCATCAAACAAGAATATCTCGATCTAGCTTTTTGTATACTTGAAAATAATAACAGAAAGAAGAGAATTCTTGGATTTGAGAGAAAAATGACTTTCCTTGTGGTGTGGGTAATTGATTTAAGGATATTCTAAAAGATCAAGTTTTGGCTATCAAAGTAATCCCAATAAACCCCAAAAATTAGATGATGTTGGGAAATGTATTAATAAGATTCCCTACAAGTTTCATAGAAAAATGAGGCTCCCAGAAGCATGTGGAAAATTGAAGGGAAATGGATGCATTTGTGATAGGTAAATGTTACTCCCATATTTGAAGAGAGAGAAAAGGACATCTAAAAGTGTAAGGCCACTGACCTAAGTTTTGGGTTAACCCTATATTCTTTGGCTTTAAAATGTTCTTAGAACCTTTCTCTAATCCCTTGATATGTAATTAGGGCTTATGGAGAGCTTAAGTTTCAAGTTTGAGTTTGTTTGGACGTTGTTTGTGCTTTTTGTGCAAGTTTTGATGCAAATTGCAATTTACCCAATGTAGGGGGTTGATGTGCAATTTACCACCTCTAGAGTGTTCCTTCTCTTCCTTAACATCATTTAGAGGAAAGATAAAGAGGAGGGAACCTTTCTTGAGCCTTTGTTGAGGAGCACCACCCTAGGAGGTGATTAGGGTTGATGTGAGTGATGAGTACCTCGACCATGTGTGAGTTGGTTGTGTTGTATCAACCTTAGGTCACAACCAAGGCTGGTTTTGGAGGGTATCATGGTCGATACACCTCCTATTGGTGTTTGGATCTAGGGTGGCCTTGGGTCGAGATGGATGACCTAGGGTTTGTGGAGGTGTCTTGTCTCAACCTAGTGGTGATAGTAGTTGATGGTGTCACGACCATGGGAGATGCGCCCTAGGATGGCCACGACCGCGACCATGTGGGAGTCCATGGTGGTCAAGACACTACCTAGCGTGTATCACCATGTCTTGTGTGTCATGTTTAAGTGGTTCCATGTGGATGCATGTTGGTCTTTTGGGAGGACAAGTGACCATTAGGTTCTTTAGTTCCCCTTTGCTCTCTCTCTCTCTCATCCTTCGCTTATATAACCCCTTAGCTTTCCTTGTTTGCAACCCTTTTGGCCATATATCTTCTTCCGATATTTTTCTAATCCTTGAATCTTGGTGGATCAAAGAGGGGTTGATCCTTGGAGATTTGGTGATCATATCCCTTGCATGAGGTGATCCTTGCTCATTTTCACCTTGGTAAGTATCTCTTCTTCTTTAACAATGTTTTCCTTGGAATATCTACTCCATATTCCCTTTTCTTTGCCATGGACCATGATTGGATTTGATGGTCATTCTTGATGAAGAAACCCTCATATCTAAGGTCATGAGCCATGGATGGATGAAGTTTTTTCACCTTTTCCTCCTTCTCCTTCCTTGGTTCGGTTAGGGTTTCCTTTTTATCCTTTTCTTGGGCTATCTTGACCTTGGCATATTCTTCTCTTGGAGGTGATGTTGTGGCTGAAAGTGGGACCTTTGGTGGATCTTATTCAACATTTCGATCGCGTGCTTGGAGCTTAGAACCTTGGACCTTGACGATCCTTTGGTGGATCTTATTCTAACCTTAGTTGGTCTGTTGTGGACGTGATAAGTAAAAGAGAGGTTCAAGTTACATCAAGCGGGTGTGTTACAGTTGTAAAACATGGTTAGGTAGGTCGCTACACCTTTGTGGTATGAGTGGTTGTGACCTAGAGGGTGGTGGGTCATACACATATGAGTGATGTGGGTTAATGCTTATACATGATACATGGTTAGCCCACATACTGAATATAAGATAATAAATGTATGGCACTATTTGGATAACATAATTCTTTACTTTAAACTTAATACTTGACTCTCATATGATCTAAGAAAGTGGGAAACAATACACCTAGGGTTAGATGATGTTATATGATACAAAACCCTAATGTTAAGTACCTGAATTGGAGGATGAATGTGTTATGGTGGTTTACTTCCCATGTTTTGATCTTGGTTTTGGTCACATACATGAGGTGTGTGTGCCTTGATGTATCATGGACTCTAGGTTTTATTTTGGAGGTGTCGAATGTGGTCTTCTCTATCTTGTATAGAGACCTTTCATGATTATTTTATGATACAAATTGTAAGGTTTTTAGTGACCAGTTTTGAGTGAAGTTCGTCTCCTTGAGGATGGTGGTATTCCTTGTTGTAATCTACTGATTTAACCTCTAGATATCATATTGATGAGCTAGATGATGTTATCATGAATTTAGGGTTCAATACTTTGTAGTATTCTCATGTAGATTACTCTTTTTCTTAAACCCTAAATTTATGTAACCAATTTGTTAATGTGTCAGTTGAGGTGATCTTGATACATGAAAGATAAGCTTGGGTTTTATCACTATGCTAAGTTTCGGCCTTTATGTTCTCCTTGGTGTTTTGGACATTTTCCTCATGTTTTGAGGTTTGACTTTCTCTTTTCTAAGTAATTTTTATTTGATGATCTCCATAGTGTTTGTTTTAGGGTTTGCTAGTCTTGGATCCTTGAGTTTTAAGCCTTGATGGCGCTTGGTCTCTCATTGTTGAATCTTTTTTTGACTAATATAGTTTTCAACCTCGATGTTTAGGGTCGAGTCATGTGCTTTCTTGCTTCTTTGGGGTCAAGTTTCCTTGTTTCCAGTTCTGGTCACGTTGCATGTTCTTGTGTTGACCATGATGATGGCCGAAATGATTGATCGTAACGCCCTGCTTTGACTTCATTTGTTCCATGCTCTGTCATGGGTGAGACATTGTTATGTAGTAGCGGTCGCGATGTTGCGTCGTGTTGTGGTCGCGACACCATAAAGTGTTTCTGGTCGAGATGTTTGTGTTAATGTTGATCACAACGCCATGCCCTGCCGCTGTCACCACTAGGTGGGATGGTGGTTGCGACACCTAGCCAGTGTGGGATCGCAATGCCTAGTCTGTGTGAGGTAATGACGCCTGGTTAGTGTGTGTGGTTGTGATGTGCGCATAACACCACGATTTGTCAACGTATACACATATATTATAGTGTCACCTAGCATTGTTGACATGATGAACTTGTATGGTTAACTGATGATGTTCTGTAGTCCTAATATACTCCAATATGATGGAAGGTAGTGAATCTAGGGTTTATGGTGGAACCTAGCTTTGAAAACCCTAATCAGCTAAGAAGAAAGCCTAACCCTAATAATGTACAAGAAGGCTTGTTTGTTTCTCTCTCATGGAATGGTTATGAGGATATGTGATTATCTCTCTTGTTTATGAACTTCTAACCATGTAGGTGTTATGAGCTTGGTAATCATAGCTAGTACATGTTATGGTGATTATGATATGACACAAGTTGAATATGTCCTTGTGAGGCATGTTGAGGCACTTGTGATACAAGAATAATGTGAATGGGTCCTATGACCTGGCAGTGGCTTTGTAACATAACAAAACCTAACAATGTTTTTTTACATTTTGTTTCTATTTCAATTTCCTCTAGGATTCATCTTAATCACTCTTTGGCCTGAAATAGTTTCCAATGCATGTCTCAAGACTAAGACAGTTAACATTATTTGCCTTTGATCACATGGTGATTTATCTCAGGTTATAAAGTTGGGATAAATATTTTAAAATAATTTATCATTTGTTAGAATGAAGTTAAAGTATCTAAGTAGATAATAATTGGATACTTCCATATAATAAATAAACATAGTTGTATTTATTAAAATAATATTAGATGAAACTTTGTCAAATTAATAAATAAATATCTTTTCGATGGAAATAGTTACCTTTGTTGTAAAATGTGTGATCTACTTAATTGTAGTTAGATGTAAACCCTTAACTCAAATTTGAAGATATAACTTCCTTACTAGCTTCATTTGACATGTAGAATGACCATTTTACCCCTAGCGTAGTTAAGTGTTTTACTTTGCATAAAACCTCAATATAACAATTCATTTAGGTTACTTATTGTCTAATATACCCTCTTATCAAATTTTGTGGCAAAACATTGGTAAATAATTAAAAATGTAATAAATGACTCATTTATGGGTCTTTTATAAAGTATGGCATTTCAATTCACTAACCCATTAAAATCCCCTAGAAATATTTTATATGGTATATAAATTATCTATTTTAGTTTCAATAGGAATATTGAAGTGTTAATAAACTCTTATTTCCATAAAAAGTCCTAAAATGTCAAAAACGGCTTTAGATTATTGTGTGGTCTTAGTTTACCCGAAATAAAAGTTTAACATTTTATTTATGTAGTCCTACTTCTTGTCTATATCCCACTAAAGTGTCCCATTTTATTTTATTATAATTGGAATTGATTTGATCACACAATTAATTGCTAAAAGCTTTGAACCATTGTTACATTTATTTAAAGCATTTTCTAAGTTGAAAGATTTTTACATTCAATGTCATTCCTCTTTCTTGGCGTTTCCGTGCGTCTCCCTATTAAGGGGCGCCTGTTGCCGCAGCTGTAATGCCCAGCGGCTGTTTCGTCCCCCTTCCGTTACAGCAGACAGACTAGCGCCACTTGTTCTCCCTCTGTCGGTTACCGTTTCGGATGATTCAAAGTCCATTTGCTTTATTTCTTCGCCACGAATCATTTCAGCCATAGCTCACAGTAAGTGGTGCCCTGTGCGCGAAACGCCCATGTGGCCGTAGACCTCCTCCAACGCCGCCACCTTCTGGAACCTCGCCTTCCTCTAACTCTAAAACGAACACCCTATCATCCATCTAGAATCGATGCCCGAACCTACCTTCACCACCAGGAAGCATCTATGTGGACTGGAGAATTGCTCATTTGTTTGGTGGGTTCGAGTGCACTCTCCATCCAGTTACCAAACCTTCGTGGGGTATACACCAGGTGCCACTAGGGAATTACTCGCGGCGATACCATCGTAGGTACTTCCTCTGCTTTTCTGTAATCCTTTCTCATCGTGTTGTGTCCTGGTCCTCCGCTTCGACAAGCACCACCACCGTTGTTCATCTTGGTCCTTCGCCGACAGGTGTAAGAAGTGAAGATCGGACACTGTAACTCTGGATACCATCTTTGGGGTAGTTTTTACTAGGGTGGTAGTTGATTCCGCAGTGGTACTGCTGCTAGATTCGTCTTCTCGGTGGAATACCTTTTCTCTGTTAATGGCCTAATAACTGATCGAACCTTGCTTTTTCTCCATGCTTGGTCTGGGATGTAGTCGACCATTTCGTTAGGCTTTAATGCCTTGGGTGAATGTCTGATGTTTTGTTACAAATCTGACACCCTGCCAACCTTCCTCCTACACATACTCGCCTGCGATATGAATAACACTTTGCTTCTAGTTGGGGTTTCGTATACTGTCGTTTCGCAGGTGTTCTGTTTGTGTTACTCCGTTGGTCTCAGTATACGAGGCAAGACTAAATTAACGGGTCGCACCAGTGCGGATCCAGGGGGTATACTTTCCATTCGCAAGGAGGCGTTGTGTAGAGATATGCCTCTGAGCTGAGTTCCAAACTGGTGCCGCAATGGCGCAAGGAAGGGAAGCCTGTCACGAAGAGGAATCCCCCCTGTATTCGTTATGCTGTAGGCATTATTCAACGGGTAGTGGATGTTTCCGTCATGGGTAGACACGACTTAATCATGAACGTATCAGTAGTATCTTACGGCCCATTCCCATAATCTGAGTAGAGACGAGGTTTGTGCGAGAGTAAATCGGATGATTCCCGAACTCTTTTAATCAACATTGTCATAAGAATAGATACATGCATGTATAGTTGGAGTCAGGAACGTATGACGTGTCTGGCCAAAATGGGTTTTAAGACATAGTTTTCAACTTACAATAAGGTCAATTCTAGATTAATGAATCATTTGAAATTGATATTAATATAATGCATACAATTTATGGATAGGTGGCGAAAGGCCTTGAACCTGACCCTAGTTGTGACGTGGAGTAAATTGGTCGGACATTAAGATATGTGCAATTGGTCCTATTATTTTGGGCATTTTAATGACTAAAAATTCATTATTCCTCTAACGAGGCATTCTTTCGTATAAACTTACTTTTTGACTCAATTGAATAATTTATCATTCTTATTTATTTGGTTTGTAAACCCCACTCTCATGTTATTTTTTATTGTGTTAAATGTCTCTTGAAATGTGTTTATGACTAAACAAAAATTATCTTGCCACTCTATTATACGTGCATGATATTAGACTATTTATCTATCGTAGATGCTTATGCATAACCATTAGGGCGTGTTTGTTTTCGTCCGGGGTGTGCTTTTTTTACTCTTACGTTGTATATTTGGGTGTGTCTATTTCCTCCCTAGGCGCGTTTGTTTCCGCCCGTATTATGAATACTTGAGTGCGTCTGTTTCCGCCCTAGGTGCGTCTGTTCTGCCCACTTTTAGGCCAAAGGCTCAGTGGTGTCCTGGCCCTACATAGGTTTGCATGCAATTTGTTTACTTTATGGATTGTGAAATGTTAAATGGCAAGAACTTTATTCATATTATTTGGCACTCTTATATTTATGTCTCATTCTTTTGTTGAATACTTCTTTTAGAACTTACCTAAATTCATTTAGCCCCCCCTCTTTAGGTAAACCCTCTTTTTTACTTCATATTCCTAAAATTCCCAATTACTTTATAATGCACATATATACCAGACGCGTACGCTTTTTATCTATTTTCTGAGTTGTTCCTAAAACTACCCAAGTTTAAATACTTTGAAGTACATGGACATATGAAGGTTGTATACTTGAAGTGAGCTTGAGGATATCTTGGAATAGCCATGTTGCCCTCTGCAATTGGCTTGTATAATTAGTTGTAGCCTTTTATTTTGTAATACCACCCATAGGGTGAGAAACATTTATATATGGTTTATTTTGTAACTTTGTAAATAGTCATTTTTCACTGCTTGTTGTTCACTCTGCTCTATGCTACATACCATATGAGAAGTAAAAATAAAACACATCCTTCCTTTCATACATTATAGTATGATTGATGATGGAGTATTTTATCTTATTAATACAGTGAGGAGTGGATCCCTTCCAGGGTCTCACACTTTATAGGCTTGTTACATGGTATGAGATGGCTTTTCCCAATGATGAGTTGAGGGATTGGTATCCCCTCATATGTGGCCTTGTTGATGATGTTGTGAATGGCAACAATACATGCATCATGTGGTGGTAGTGTGACAAGCTCACACCCTATATGTTTATATCTTATGGGTGTGTATCATGCTCTTATCTTTACAGAGTTTGTCATGATTTTATACATTGTAACTTGATTGATGTTAAAAAGACATTTAAACAGACTTAACTAATCAAGTGGAACATAATCATGTAGTTTTTCCCTGTTCTATAGATCCATCTCTGTGTTAGCACTTGTTGGATGGTAAAATATGTTTTTCCTTAGAGGAAGTCTAGAGTCATATAATGTTGAGTACTAGTACATGCACGTGTGTTGCACGTGTAGGTTTGTAATAAACAATCAATGCATAGAGTGTTTTTTGAAAAATGGATCATCATGTCTTATTCTATCTATGGATTTTGGTCTCTTAGGTACATAATTAGAATAAAGAACTTGCCAAAAATATAAAATTATAATATATAAACTATATCTAATTATTTCAAATAAGTTTTAGTATAATAAAAGCTTATATGGTTGTTATTGATGTTTATATATATCCACACTTACAAACACACACAGAAACTATGCGCAACACACGCACACAAACAGCACACACACAGACGAACCACATACACATACACAACACACACACAGTGTGTGTGTGTGTGTGTGTGTGTAACTTGTACTCACGTATGCTTGTTTTGTCCATAAATCTAAAATTAAGTATATCTTGTTATATGATATAAACTTTAGGCCCTAAATTTGGTCTACATTTAAAAATTTTGAATAAGTCTATGAAATCTGAAATTGAGTAATTATTTTCTGAAAACTAATTAATTTTTTACATAAACAAGTATAGATTATGTGGTAATACAATAATATGTATCTGAATTCGTTAGCTTTAACATTAAGTCAATCACATTATTATGTTTTGGTATTTTAAAAAAATAACAAAAAATGTTTTGTGTTTATATAATCAAAAATACCAACTACGTTACTATATTAACATTTATTATTTTAAGCTTGACCATCAACATAGTGCTACAAAAGAGAGGTTTCGCTTAAAATATCCATTCATACTACATGCTTTCTTTTGTATTATCCACATATTAAAAAAGTTCACTACCAACATAAAATCTTACTGCATGAGGAAAATACTATTGAATGACCACCATATAATTTTAACACTATTTTTGAGATAGATCACAAGGAAAAGAAACTAAAACAATATGGCTTATAATATAATGAGACTAAAAGATAGAAATTGCAACTAAATTGTTAGAGATTTCTCTATTTATTGTTAAAACTAATTTTCAACTCTAATCTTACAAGGTAAAACAAAAGGAAATAACTTTTTGACTCGTTGGTGGTTTAAAAGTGATATTGTAAATGAAATATGTTGGATTTTCATTCTTTGAAGGTAAGTAGTTAAAGCGGATGAGCGTAATCATGACAATACTATGTTCCATACAATCATGGGTGTCCCCAAGACGTCCTTTGATATATGAAACATGTTAATATGAGATATTACACATAAATGAATAATATAGAATATATAATTATTTATACACAAAAATGTCATTGAGAAGAATAAACTATGTACCATAAATGGGTAGGACAAGTGTTAAATATACTACTGTTTTATGAATTAAATTCACGTTCACAAGATTTTTCATAAACAAAAATACATACATACATGTATGGGATTAAGAGGAGGCATTCTCTCCCGCTCTCCCTTTCTCGTGAGGTGCGAAGGCCAAACCTCTAAGAGGGTGGTAAATCAAGGTGGAAACTGAGATTCAAACCCAAGCCTCTTTGTTAGGATACACCGTGGTTGACTATTTGTTCCACTCTTTGTCGGCATGTAAATACATATATACATATATTTATGTATGTATGCATATAAATTGATTAGAAATTACTTTCAAAATCAGTGAGTATATAATGTAGTTAAATTATGTTTATTTAAAAAAATGAAAAATTCATTCATCCTGTTGCTAGGGGATTTTGAACTCGTGACCTCTCAGTCATACAACATCAACTTTACCACTCGATGTCATTATATTAACAAAAATATATTAAATCTACTTCTATAAAATAATATCAAATAATTAGACAACTACTACTTTTCGTTGAAATTTTGACTCACTAAACCTCCTCTTTTTTATAAAATAAATAGCGCATTTCCTCAAAAAGTTTTAATCTAATAATGACATTAGATTCAAATAAATTTGTATCATAATTTTTCCAAGATATTCATCTTGTGGACACATGTTTCTTGATGATATGAGAAGATATAACAATAAGGTTTGACAAGATGCATGGGTGGAAGCGACCTTTTAAGGAGAAATAAATAATAAAATATGCACACATTAGAGAGTGAAACACTTACTAAGAAAGGAAACGTGAATGAGTGTATTATAAAATATTGGAATAAATGCTTCAGAATATTTAAAAAGAAGTTCAAAAAAATAGGAACGTATTATGAGTATACATTTCTATTCAAATTGTTATAATATTTATAGAATATAATCATTTAACTCAACTTTAATGTCCACAATTTGTGTAACATTTATAGTTATGACTTTTGCAATGATACCTAATTTTTAACTTATCAAAAATATTTAAAAACATGTCGTACTCTACTTACCTAAATTAGGTCGGGTAATGTGATATGTGATAAAGAACCAAGATTTTCCATAGAAAATCATTATGAAGGAGTGAATGCTTTTGTGAGTTACATCAAAGTTATTCCTTTTTCTGATTAAAAATAAAAACTAAAATGAAGTAGCTTTATAAACTAAGGGAGGTATATGCACCTTCCAAGAAAATTCCAATCTAAAAGATATGCATAGCTTCTTAATTCGATAATGTGTTTTATCTAAGGTTTAAAATTATGTTGTATAGTTTCTAGACCCCTCAAGCAAGTTCCCATAATCTATGAGTAGAGACGAGGTTTGTGAGAGAGTAAATCAGATGATTCCAGAACTCTTTAAATCAACATTTTCATAAGAATACATACATGTCTAGTTGGAGTCAGGAACGTATGACGTGTCTGGCCAAAATGGGTTTTAAGACATAAATTTGAACTTATAATAAGGTCAATTCTAGATTAATGAATTATTTGAAATTGATATTAATATAATGTATACAATTTATGGATAGGTGGCGAAAGGCCTTGAACCTGACCCTAGTTGTGACGTGGAGTAAATTGGTCAGACATTAAGATATGTGCAATTGGGCCTATTATTTTGGGTATTTTAATGACTAAAAATTCATTATTCCTCTAACGAGGCATTCTTCCATATAAACTTATTTTCTGAGACAGACATTCTGAGGTGTTGTAGTTGTTGGATCATGGATGTGCAGCTAGTGCCTAGTAATAGAGTCTTATGTGTCGTTCATGTAAACTCAGGTCCTTGGGGGTGTTCTATAGACGTTGTACATCAGTTTGAGTTTTTGAGTCTATACGATGATGGTACTAAGATGGTTTGCATACATGAATAGGTTATCACATGTAATATTTTTTGGCTAGTTAGATAGTGAACAATGTTATGTAACTTCTTTTGATATGAATGAAATACAAGTGGCTTCAGTTTATGGCTTCAGACATTATGAGATCAGTATGATACATGGTTATGAAATCGGTTTTAATTTACCCTATTTTGTGGTAATATCATTATTAGTATTAATTCCACTCTTCGTTTTAAGTAATCTCACTTTGTGTGGCAAAGGGTGTCACAAAAAGCATCCCTTTGATATCCAATCTTTCCTAATCCGAGATTAAATTAATATAAGGTTTCCTTTAAATTTTGGAATCAATTAGAAGAGAGAGGAGGGAGTTATGGATTTTATAGATTTCTATAAAGTGAGAGGTTATGATTTAATTGTGACATTTGTCACATTTAATGTGATCAGGAATTAGACACAGCCTCCCTTGATGTCATGTGAACCTAGAGACGTCGGATCTAAGCCTTCATCTTCCAATATAGAAAAGGAAAGTAGCTACAGTAAATCTGACTCCATATGATATTTCCCTCCCTCCCTACTCTATGTTGAAGTCTGGAAACACTCCCATTGGATTCAGGATAATGAATTGGACCTAACAACCCCTAAACGTCCCTATTTTGGTGTGTGATCATAACTTTTTCCAAACTCACTGGAGTTGGAACTCCATTAAAGACAAAGTTCAACCCCACCACTAACACATGCATGTATAAGGCTTAGAAGGATCCCTTTGTGAAGTCTAGGACACCGGAAGAGAATACATGATGGGATTACTCACTTCACATTGCTACTAAATGACTTGAATTTTAGTTATGTGACATGTTTTAGATAATGATGTTGGTTTTTACCTAAATTTCTAATCTTGCATCTTAATGTGGACTAGATTAGACCAACCTCAAAATTAGTGTCATGTACCCCTTCATGACACAATATCACCCAATGGACCCATTTTGACTATGTTTGTTTATATGGCACTAATTGCATGAATGCGATCTCTTTATGGTGATTCATGTTTCTACCTTAAATCAAATATGTAATATTGGTCTTCAAATGCATAAAACCCCTTTATATGGAGACCCTAATGTCTAAGTTTGCACTATGTTTTTATATGATGTGTGTGACTCTTTTTTCACCCTTTAGTGTCGAATGTGACCTATATGGATATGTTTGTGTTATCATGCTCAAGATTTTTATGGATCTTTTCCCTAGTTTTATCCTCTTAACTTTGAGTTATTCTAAGCCTTGTGTTGTAACTCTGCAATTGAGCTTTTTACAACCAGGGTTCTCTATTACAAATTGAAGTGGCCTTGACATTAACGAAAATGCTTAAATATTAGACAATGAAAGGGAAAATGAATGAAAACATTTGGACATGGATATTCACTATTATCATTAGACAATTTGAATAAATCCCCATGACATTTGTTGTTACTTCCGGTTCCTATTCATGGGCTATAAGCATCATTCATTAAGATCGGAAGCATGTCAAATCTTAGTTGCTTATATATGAGATCTCTTATCCATTACATGGTGACATGATTTAAATAAACAAATTGAAGTGGCCTTGACATTAACAAAAATGCTTAAATATTAGACAATGAAAGGGAAAATGAATGAAAACATTTGGACATGGATATTCACTATTATCATTAGATAATCTTGAACCTGATAAGCGGCTTGGATGCTTTAAACCAATTCAAGATAAGTATTATGAACATCTTTCTTTAGGTATAGAATTCCTCATAAAAGTGGTAGATAATTTGCAATAGAGAATTATTCTGCAACTAAAACTAAGAATATAGAACTCAAGAAAAGCTAACAATGTTTACCTATGTTGTGTAAGAAATTCTTTTCATTTTGCCAGATTGGCCATTTCCCACAACGCTGGTGATATAATCTCACAATCACCAAAATTGATGCATACTAACGCACATGATGATACATACACATATGCATATATTCATGACACGGTGATAAACTTGGAGGAATAAAACTTGAGATTGTGAGGCACGCCATGTGTAGTGGAAGGATTTTGACAGCTTGCGTATGAGTACGTGATCCGTGAATGGATTCCAGTATAATGGGCTGATACCTATATAGAATATGACATAACGGTGAATTGAAGATTCACATATTGTTACTCAGTCTAGATAAGAAGTGATGTGGATTAGTAAGAACTAAACTATTTTTCGTACTAGCAAAGATACGTCTCTTAACAATTGTTATCTACAGCATACTCTTAGCCCTGGAAGATATATGTTCGTCTTTGACCTCTTTATCTGGGAAAGAATGTCGTTGTCATTGATGTAATCCTTTGTTAGCACGATCTACAACAAACAACCATGATGAGTGGATACACATAAGGCATAGTTAGAAACATGTCTTATCATATTTTTAGATTTATGCACATATCTACAGATAAAATCTACATATTTTGAAGAAAATCTATAATGTGTTTTACCTTTCCAGGCTGCCTGCCTTTTGTAAAATATTCAAAGAGCCTGCTCTCTGATTGTATATCAACGAGATTGTTAAAGACTCTGGAGCATAACCTTGACATGCAATGATTATATTTAATGTTAGCGACAAGAATTTTAGTAGATCAGGTGGAGTGCTTCTTCTTAATGTCACAGAGGCTACAACGGCCGTAGCCAGGAGATCATCTAGATCCTCACACAGTTGCTCTTCTTATTTCCTTTTTCTTATTGTTGACTGATGCTCGGCGGTTATAGAAGTTGTACAAGATGATGTACGAAGACGGGTTCCAAGGTTTTATGAAGAAAGCTAATCTGCATACCAAGAAGAGTGATGTCGGCCTCAGTTTGCCACAATTAGCAACATCCTTAGATGCATGGCCAGATTCACGTCAGGGCAATATGCTTCTTGAAATCTTCGCCAATGTCTTCCTTGGAAAACCAGTCTGGCACGAAAGGACTGACGTCGAGGTCGAAAACACATTGGTCTCATTAGGTTTTGCTAACGTCTGGTGCAGAATCTGTGGTGTTTTCAGGCACTGGTCCTGAGTTTGTGTTTCTTTTGCACAATGCAACAGGAATCTGCAAAGTGGTTATACACCGGACGTCCCTCGCAAAGCCGTGGAAGAGTCGGACACTGTAAATATTATTATGATTATCCTGTAATTACCAAGAACTCACATGATCAACACATGGTGGACGGAAACGAGTCTTCGCTAAATTGGCTGTGTGCATTCACAGGATTGGTTACGAGCCATAACCTAGCAGGAGTGCGGATGCGGGTCGTAGCTCAGTGATATGTTGCTTATGAGTTTTCACTAAATTGGCTGTGGGTCATACTCCGGCGGGAGTGTGGCTACGAGTTGTAGCTCAGTTTCACTAGTGTCGTGACATGTACTAAGGTGGACTAAGACTTTTACTATTTGACTATATGTCACAAGTTGTAGCTGATCGATATGTCTCTACTGTGCACTCGTGTACTGACCATGAGGTTTGGTGAGGTCGTGGATTATGGCTCTTCCATAGACCTTGTTTGGCATCGATTCGACTTAACAATGGTCAGTTGGATTTTGGGTGGTACAACTCAAATCCTCGGGGCATAAAAAATAAGTAATCAGTCATAAAGTATATTTGTTTAGGATCAAATATGAAACATTAGTTGAGGCCTTACTTTGCTTTTGTATAGTTATGTGGATTGAAAATATACATGTTCTTTATATTCCTTTTTGGAATATTAATTACTCTTCTTATACCATTTAGCTAAATCTGCTTATGTTAATAGTATAATCTCATGTGTATCTATCTATATTTTAATAGATGTTGGTGAAGAGTTATAACTCTTGCTGGGACATTGGTCTCACTCCATGTGTTTCCACATCTTTTAGGTGAACGTGCATGTTGGGATAGAGATCGTGCTGCTGAGACAGACATTTTGAGGTGTTGTAGTTGTCTAATCATGGATGTGCAGCTAGTGTCTAGTAATAGAGTCCTATGTGTCATCCATGTACACTCAGGTGCTTGGGGGTGTTCGATAGATGTTGTGCATTGGTTTGAGTTTTTGAGTCTATACGATGATGATACCGAGATGGTTTGCATACATGAGCAGGTTATCACATGTAATAGTTTGTGGCTTGTTAGCCAGTGAACAATGTTATGTAACTTCTTCTGATATGAATGAAATACTAGTGGCTTCAGACATGATGAGCTCAACTTGATACATGGTTATGATATCGGTTTTAATTTACCATGTTTTGTGATAATATCATTATTAGTGTTATTTCCGCACTTGGTTATAAGTAATCTCACTTTGTGTGGCATCAGAGCACTAGGTTCGTTGAGTCTACAAGTACACTAGGACTAGGATTAGGATGGTGTCTAAGTTGAGAACATAACATAAAACATGGTGCATACTATCTAATCTCAGTACTTGAGTGTCTTGGCCAGACATAAAACTATTGAGAAGAAGGTGAGTATGGAACTCTTAGGTAGCTTTCTTTCTGATTACCCTGATCAAGTTGTCATTTCAAATTAACCTAAAGAGCATAATTAAACATGAATTGTGGTAATAATACCTTCATCGGTCTCTAAAGAAGGAAAGAACTACATCATATCCTATTGGAACTTGAATGATTGATGATCATAAGAGAAGAATATAACACTGTAAAACCTAAATTTGAACACAAATAAGCTATAAGAGTACCTTGAAGAGGTAATTCCAAGAAACTTCTAATGTAAAAGATAGATAAATCTATGTTAATAAGGTAAGTCAAGGTGTAAAACTCACATAAGATGAAGATCATTCTCGAGATAAGTATGATAAAGGTAACACATGAGAATGATAATAAACTAATAAAGTGGAATCTGAGCTAACCTCAGACCAACCTATGTGAATAAGGAACTTTCAAAATGAAAACCTTCATTATATAGGAAAGTGTTAAAGAGGGATGATCTCTTCTTGAAGAAAGAAATATGATATATAATGGTTTTGCCCTTAAAAAGGAGTTGGAAAATGTATTATAACAAGAAAACATACATGAGGATGATGAAAAATAACCAGAAATGAAGTAATAAGATGCTTTAACCTTGATAATTCCTATGATGATAGCAAGGAATCCAAGTTGAAAAAGGGGAAATGACATATAATAAGTTGTAACTCTGTATGATAACAAAGAGAGTTGGCAAACCCTTCCCTATTAGTTGGACTGTTGATACAATCACCAGTAAGATCAATGTGGAGTTAACATATCAGAGTGGCATAGTAGAAGTGTAGTGGGACCTTAACCCACAGGTCATGTGACATGAACTAATGGTGATTTTAAGCTCAACATCCTAGAAGTGTTCAAAGATGATTGAGTTAGCCCCCTTAGCCAATGGAGACATGATGCTTCATAACAGATGATGGTTCATGTTACTACACCATAATGTAACTAAGTATCTTGAGTTGCTTTAATTAATCCCTTAACTAATAGTTCCTTTGGTTATATGATTCAAGAGTTAAACCTACATATCAATCAATTGTTTTGAAATGATTAAACTTGATTCAATAGTTGTGAATAAATGCCATAACATCCAATGGTTTATAATGAAGTTGATAGTATAATGTTTTGGTTCTAATAATGAGAATTTGATGATGTATACCCTTAAACATGTAGTCTTACCTTTACCATCAGAAAAATATGATAAACTCCCAGATTTGTGAACCTTATCATGTAATGTTACAAATTGAGAAGGTAATTTACAAATTCAAATTTTCATCTGAGTTGTACAAGGTACGAATAATGTTTCTATGTTGAGGATGTATCCTATGTGACAAATCATGTGTAAATCTAGATAAAAGATCATGATGTTGGATAAAAAGTGTTACAACATCACCAAGGTATAGAAGAAGCCACGTGGGAGATTGAGGTAGAAATGTAGAGGCAGTACTCGTATCTTTCCATTGAGGATTTTGGGGGTGAAATCCTTGTTAGGGGTTTATGGCTTGGAAGGCCCCTGACCTAGGTTTTGGGTTACTCCTATTTTCTTTGGCTTAAACATATTATTAGAACCTTGATATAATCCTTTGAGATGTAACTAGGACTTGTGGAGAGCTTATGCTTCAAGTTTGAGCTTGTTTGGATGTTGTTTGTGCTTTTTGTGCTAGTTTTGGTGTAAATTGAAATTTACCCAATGTAGGGGGTTGATGTGCAATTTACCACCTCTATAGTGTACCTTCTCTTACTTATAGGAAAGAGAAAGAGGAGGGTTCCTTACTTGAGCCTTGGTTGAGGATCATCACCCTAGGTGGTGATTAGGGTTGATGTGGGTGATGCGTACCTTGACTATGTGTGAGTTGGTTGTGTTGTCTCGACCTTGGATCATGACCAAGGATGATTTTGGAGGTTGTCATGGTGGTACACCTCCTCCAGGTGTTTGGTTTGTGACCTAGGATGTTTAGGGTGGCCTTGGGTCGTGATGGATGACCTAAGGTTTATGGAGGTCTCTTGGCTCGGCCTAGAGGTGATAATGGTAGATGGTGTCGCGACCAGGGGAGATGAACCCCAAGATGGCTACGACTGTGCCCATGTGGGAGTCCATGATGGTTGAGACATTACCTAGAGTGTATTACCATGTCTTTCATGTCATCTTTAAGTGGTTTCATGTGGATGGATGTTGGTCTTTTGTGAGGACAAGTGTCCCTTAGGTTCTTTAGTGTGTTGACACATCACCCTTTCTATCACTCTCATCCTTTGCCTATATAACCCTTTAGCTTTCCTTATTTGCAACCCTTTCGGTCATCTATCTTCTTCCTCTCTTTTTCTCATCCTTGGATCTTGGTTGAGCAAATAAGGGTTGATCTTTGGAGCTTTGGTGATTGGATCTCTTGCATGAGGTGATCCTTGCTCATCTTCAACCTTGGTAAGTATCTCCTCTTCTTTTGCAATGTTTTCCTTAGAATATCTACTCCATCTTCTTCCCTCTTTTCTTGGTCATGGACCATTCTTGGATTTGAAGGTCATTCTTGAGGAATAAACCCTGATCTCTAAGGTCATGAGACATGGTGGGATAAAGTTCGTTCACCTTTTCCTCCTTCTCCTTCCTTGGTTTGGTTAGGGTTTCCTTTCTTTCTCCTTTTCTTGGGCTATGTTGACCTTGGCATCTTTTTCTCTAGGAGGTGTTGGTGTGGCTGAAAGTGGGACTTTTGTGGATCTTCTTCAACCTTTGGATTGTGTGCTTGGAGATTGGAACCTTGGAGCTTGAGGATCCTTGGTGTTGAGCTTCTTAAGGAGGGTTTTATAACTTTCTACCCTCCTTTTTTTAGCACTCTTAAATTTATTTTCCTATTGTTGTTTTCTCACTCTAAAACATTACCTTATCATGTTAGTTGATAATGATGATCTCTAGATCTGGTTGGTGGTAAAAATTTGGTTTACTTGATAAGAATAAAAAACCCTAATTGTATACCCGATTTTTTATAACTATGAGATAATTGTGGTTTTTCTTCATCCCTGGGTCATGATCCTGAGAGTGTTCTTTAGGGTTCGTGTACCTTGATACCTTAGGGTGTTTTAGGTTTTGTTTTGATTATGATAGCCATGGTTTTCCACCTTTTCATGTGGTGGTTTCATGGAGTTCTCTTGGTGAAAGTTTAGGGTTCTTGGTGATCATCTTGTGCGGAGTTTTCCACCTTGATCATGGAGGTGTTCCATGGTGTTCCTTGCTGTTCCATATCTATTTTCTTCCTGTTTCGAATTTGGGGATGTGTTGGGATGGTTTTGACCTTGTGGGGTCACTTCCCCTTTAGTGTTGCGGTCGATACCCTAGCATTGGGCCAAAATGGTCGTAACATGTTAGCCTCTTAAGTGGTAGGTCGATATCGTTTCTTGTAGCGGTCGAAACCATGTCCTTATGGACCAGTTTGGCTTAGCTTTTGTTGAATTCGTGACACCACATAGGTGGATGACCTTCTAGTTGTTGGGTGTAGGTCGAAATATTAGTAAAGGTGAAGGGTGTGACCATAGTTTCATGGGTGATCATTATATGATGAAAGTGGTGCTTAGGCTTTGTATATTGACCAAACTCTAACCTTAGTTGTGATTTTGTGGATGTGATAAGTACAAGAGAGGTTGAGGTTGCAACAAGGGGGTGTGTTATGGTTGTAACACATGTTTAGGCAGGTTGCTACTCCTTTTTGGTGTGAGTGGTTATGACCTCGAGGGTGGTGGGTCATACACATATGAGTTATGTGAGTTAATGCTTATGCATGATACATGGTTAGCACACATACATGAATACAAGATAATACATGTATGGTACTATTTGGATAACATAATTCTTGATTGTAAACTTAATACTTGACTCTCATATGATCTAATAAAGTGGAAAACAATACACTTAGGGTTAGATGATGTTATATGATACAAAACCCTAATGTTAAGTACCCGAATAAGAGGTTGGATGTGTTATGGTGGTTTGCTTCCCATGTTTTGATCTTGGTTTTAGTCACATACATGTGTGTGTGTTCCTTGATGTATCATGGAGTCTAGGTTCTATTTTGGAGGTGTCAAATGTGGTCTTCTCTCTCTTGCACAAAGACCTTTCATGATGATTTTATGATACAAGTTGTAAGGTTTTTAGTGACCAGTTTTGAGTGAAGTTCCTCTTATTTAGGATGGTGGTCTTCCTTGCTATAATATACTGTTTTGACCTCTAGATATGATATTAATGAGCTAGAAGATGTTATCATGAATTTATGGTTTAGGACTTTGTAGTATTCTCATGTAGATTACTCTTATTCTTAAACCCTAGCTAAATTAATGTAACTCATTTGTTTATGTGTCGTTTGAGGTGATCTTGATACATGCAATATAAACTTCAGTTCTATCACCATGCTAACTTTCGTCCTTTATGTTCTCCTAGATTTTTTGGATGTTTTCCTCATGTGTTAAGGTTTGGCTTTCTCTTTTCTAAGTGGTTTTTATCAGATGATCTCCATAGTGTTTGTTTTAGGGTTTGCTAGTCTTGGATCCTTGAGTTTTAAACATTGATGGTGCTTGGTATACCATTGTTGGATCTTGTTTAGACCAAGATAGTTTTGAGTCTCGATGTTTAGGGTCAGTTCATGTGCTTTCTTACTTCTTTGGGGCCAAGTTTCCTTGTTTCCAGTTCTGGTCAGGTTGCATGTTCTTGTGTTGACCATGATGATAGCCGAAATGACTGATTGCAATGCCATGCTTTGATATTGTTTGTTCCAAGCTCTGTTGCAGGAGCGACGTCATTATGTAGTAGTGGTCGTGACATTGTGTCATGTTGGGGTCATGACACCATGAAGTGTTTCCGGTCGAGACGTCTGTGTCGATGTTGATCGCAACGCCATGCCCTATCGCGGTCGTGACACTAGGTGTGATGGTGGTCATGACACCTAGTCACTATGGGATCGTGTTGCCTATTCAGTGTGAGGCCGCGATGTCTGGTTAGTGTGTGTGGTTCTGATACGTTCATAACACCATGATTTGTCTACATATACACGTATATTATAGTGTCACCTAGCTTTGTTGACATGATGAGCTTGTATGATTAACTAATGATGTTCTTTAGTCCTAATATACTCCAAGATGATGGAAGGTAGTGAATCTAGGGTTCATGGTGGAACCTAGCTTTGAAAACCCTAATCAGCTAAGAAGAAACCCTAACCCTAATAATGTGAAATGAGGATTGCTTGTTTCTCTCTCAAGGAATGGTCATGAGGAGATTATCTCTCTTATTTATGAACTTCTGACCATGCAGGTGTTATGAGCTTGTTAATCATAACTAGTATAGGCTATGGTGATTATGATATGACACAAGTTGAATATGCCCTTTTGAGGAATGTTGAAGCACTTGTGATACAGGAATAATGTGAATAGGTCCTACGACCTGGAAGTGGCTTGTTACATGGTATGAGATGGTTTTTCCCAATGATGAGTTGAGGGATTGGTATCCCCTGATATGTGGCCTTATTGATGATGGTGTGAATGGAAACGATATAGGAATCATGTGGTGGTAGCGTGACAAGCTCAGACCCTATACATTTATATCTTATGGTAGTGTATCATTCTCTTATCTTTATAGAGTTTATCATGATTTCATACATTGTAACTTGATTGATGCTAAAAAGACATTTAAACGAACTTAACTAATCAAGTGGAACCTAATCATGTAGTTTTGCCCTGTAACATAGATCCATCTCAGTGTCAGCACTTGCTGGATGGCAAAATGGGCTTTTCCTTAGAGGAAGTCTGGAGTCATATAGTATTGAGTATATGCATTCATAGGATTGGATGTCGGCCATACCGTGACAGGAGTGCGGCTGTTGGACTTAGCTCAATGATATGTTGTTTATGAGGTTTCATAGGATTGGCTGTGGGCCATACCCTGGAAGGAGTGCGGTAACGGGTTGTAGCTCAGTTTCACCAACGTCGTGACTTGACCAAGGTGGGCTAGGACTTTCATTGTTTGAATATATGTCACAAGTTGTAGTTGACTGATATGTCTCTGATGTGCACTCGTGTACTAACCAGGAGGTTTGGTGAGGTCATGGATTCCAGCACTTCCATAGACCTTGTATGGAATTGATTTCAACTTAGCAGTGGTCGGTTGGATTTGAGTGGTACAACTCAAATCCTTGGGGCATAAAAGAATATGTAATCAGTCATGTGGCATATTTGTATAGGATCAAATATGAAAAATTGGTTTAGGACTTTCTTTGCTTTTGTATAGTTCTATGGATAGAAAATATTCATGTTCTTTATATTCCTTTTTAGAATATTAATTGCTCTTCTTATTGCATTTAGCTGAATCTACTTATCTATTAATAGTATAATCCCATGTGTAGGTATATGTGCTTTTAATAGATGTTGGTGGAGAGTTATAACTCTCCTTGGGACTTTGTTCTCACCCCATGGGTTTCCACATGTTTTAGGTAGATGTGCATGCTGGGATAGAGATCTTATTGCTGAGACAGACATTATGAGGTGTTGTATTTTTTGTATCATGGATGTGCAGCTAGTGCCTAGTAATAGAGTCTTATGTGTCGTCCATGTAAACTCAGGTCCTTGGGGGTGTTCTATTGATGTTGTACATTAGTTTGAGTTTTTGAGTCTATACGATGATGGTACTAAGATGGTTTGCATACATGAACAGGTTATCACATGTAATAGTTTGTGGCTAGTTAGATAGTGAACAATGTTATTTAACTTCTTTTGATATGATTGAAATACAAGTGGCTTCAGTTTATGGCTTCAGACATGATGAGATCAGTTTGATACATGGTTATGAAATTGGTTTTAATTTACCCTATTTTGTGGTAATATCATTATTAGTGTTAATTCCACTCTTCGTTTCAAGTAATCTCACTTTGTGTGGCAAAGGGTGTCACAAAAAGCATCCCTTTGATATCCAATCTTTCCCAATCCGAGATTAAATTAATATAAGGTTTCCTTTAAATTTTGGAATCAGTTGGAAGAGAGAGGAGGGAGTTATGGATTTTATAGATTTCTATAAAGTGAGAGGTTATGATTTAATTGTGACATTTGTCACATTTAATGTGATCAGGAATTAGACCCAGCCTCCCTTGATGTCATGTGAACCTAGATACGTCAGATCTAAGCCTTCATCTTCCAATCTAGAAAAGGAAAGTAGCTACAGTAAATCTGACTCCATGTGATATTTCCCTCCCTCCCTACTCTATGTTGAAGTCTGGAAACACTCCCATTGGATTCAAGATAATGAATTGGACCTAACAACCCCTAAACGTCCCTATTTTGGTGTGTGATCAGAACTTTTTCCAAACTCACTGGAGTTGGAACTCCATTAAAGACAAAGTTCAACCCTACCACTAACACATGCATGTATAAGGCTTAGAAGGGTCCCTTTGTGAAGTCTAGGACACATGAAGCGAATACATGATGGGGTTGAAGGACTCTTCCCTAATCCTATCTTCTTCCTCGGTTCTCTATGTGTGGAGGATAGTCATAGTGCTGGCATGAGTCGGGTACAAGAAGGCGGGAAAATGAAAGCCGGCCTCAGCTTGTCATCTACAGTGGACACAAGTAGACTTTATCGCCTCTCATGCATGATGCACGAGATAAATTGGAGGGTAGGATGGTTGTCATACAACTAGCCTCACAGAGCTCTAGTACTCCCGTAAAATAGGGGTGTGAACCCCTTTCCACGTTTGGTGAGACCCGAGGAGAGGGAAGACCAAATTGATTCAGATTGTTTTCCTAAGGATTCAAGCAAGGAATCCATGAGCCCATAGGTGAAAGGCAATGAAAATAAAAGGTATTATCCACTGACGTGGCCTCTTCTTATTTGCCAAGGTATATCAAATTGCATTAATTCTTATAAATTGATAGCATATCCAATACTAACAAAACTGTATGCCAAATTGATCACAAAAATTAGATGAACACAAATAAAAATAATTGAGACCTAATTATGATCCCAAATACAAAAGTACCTTGTATACATGTTTACTAAATGACTAGTACATGAAAACCCTAGATTTAGATAATAAAGTGTTGAATATTGTTATTATCTAATATTGTTGAACATAATGGAATATAATATGATAATGAAAATAATGATGAGTAATTAGGATTTCTAAAGTGAATAACAATATATATGATGAATTAGGGTTTTGAAACCAAAGATCATAACTTGTGATAATCTTAATGAACGTAATTTAATCTAAGTGTTCATAATGAAAGGATATTATGGATTTATTAATCTGGGTCTCACCTAATGTTTAGTATGTGATGGGATTAGGGTTTGTACCCTTATTCCTTATCCAAGCCTGATACAACCCTTAACGTTAGATTAGGACGAAAGTAGGGTTTAATCTGAATAATGTTATGGTGACACTTTAGGATATAATTACATGTAGATTAAATGTTGATCACTTGGATTCATCTTTGCTTAGTTGATTGGTTGATATTCTTAAAGTACTTGAAAATGATTACATGATCTGCATGGTTCCACATTGAGGTATGTGATTACAATTATGAATACTCACATTATTTACTATCGTGTTTGCCAAGGATTTCTCAAGGATTGATGAAAGAAATAGTTGGAATTTTATTTACATTGTACTCAATTATAATGCCACAATGAGTATCACATAAAGATTAGATATTCTGAACCCTATGATGACATGTATCAAGGGGTGATGCACATGAGCCTTGGAAGGGATAGTGATTATGCCCAAGATAGTATATGTGAGCTCCAATCTCCAAAACCACTATATAAATACGATTTAAACTTAGCGGAAGCAATCGATTAACAGCGGAAGACAAAAATCATGGGAAATTAAACTTTTTGAGATAAGAGCTTGAAACCTTAAAACTTATTTCATATAAAAAGGATTAAACTGTTTACATCTCTGATAATTACTTTTTGAGTAATTATATACATCATGATACAAAATCTCAAGAGATAAAACCAAAATCTCAGACCATCAACTCCTAGGACCTGCGAGTACAGAGACGGCATAGGACTGACTTTCTAACAACTATCTCAGCAGTCAGTATCTCCACCTGAGATTCACTACTGCTCCTGGTGCTACTGCTGGGATTGGTCACCTGTAGGCCGGTTCCTCCATCTTCGACGACCACCTAAAAAGTTGAAGTCTACGGGGTGAGACAATGTACAAATTGTCCCAGCAAGAGTTATAACTCTCAACTAGAAGCTTTATATAGCAAGTCAAAGAACAATATAAGCAATTTGAAGTAATCAACAACAGAGAGGTATTAAGCAGAATATCATCATATAGATAAGGTGAAGAACATATCTACTATGCAATGTAACACCATTCAAGAATCTCATAGCTTAAACTAAGCAATTATACTACGCGGCTGATTATGTTTTACAAACATCATTATGCCCTGTGGAGATAAGGTATACCCCTCATACTCCAACTGATCACTAGTAAGTTGCATCGGTATCGTACATAGGTCATTAAAAGAGCTGGATTCTTATGACTTCATCCTCCTCAGTCAGTAAGAGGATTGCTTGCAGGACATCTTGTGTCTCTGCTGTTATAGCTTACCAGGGTAATCTGGTCCTTCGCTATTATAGAGTTACAGTGGCGTTCTGTACTCTCTTCGTCATCAGAAGATTTCTTGTTTATCTCTCACCGATGCGGTATTTGCGTTTTCTTTGGGAGATTTGTGGTACATCTCTTAGTTTGGATTTGTAGTAAAGGGTTGATGGATTATTCATCTACATCAATTCTTACACTAGGATGTAAGGATTTACGCATCCATTTCCCCCACATACTCAAAAGTATGTGCTCCAGAAGTTCCCTTGGGAAAACTTGTTTCACCATCATTTGGTCTCTGACAATGATGGATCTATGATCAGGGCTCTACATGGTATGATTATACTTGATTAGTTAGGTATGTTTCAGTATTCTTTTAACATCATACATGTTCTCAAACATTTAATCACTAGCATGGCAGCTATGAAAATAGAATACTAAATGTAACAAGTCTAACTCACATCAATTATCATTTCTTAATCATCTCATCACAAGTCATCTATTAAGCATGACCTTGATGATATTCATGGCCCACATAGCCCATCAATCTCATATGATGCCACTAACAAGGCATCAGGATATTTCACTATTTCATAAAGCTAAAGCATGCTTTCAATGAATATAGTATCATAATCCTTACCTGGATATGATCATCCGTATATAGAAACCTGCATGGTTAGTTCAACTGATAACAGTAAACAATTCATTTGAATGAAGTTGTATCTTCCTACTCTTTCAAGAGTTAGGTTCCCTGATTTTCATCAATTAGGGTTCATTATTCACATTACATGTCATCACCCTAGAATTAGGGTTTACTATTCACATCATGGTGATTTAATCTCATAACATCATCTTGTATGAGAAAAAATATCATTAAAGTCCTTAGATAAGATTAAGATTCATCAATTATCATAATTAGGGTTTCCATGATCTCACATAGGTGGATCATACCCTAAACATGCACATTCATGTGTATTGAAGGTACTTTTCTTGAGTTTCCACCATAAAAGGGTACTTTCTCTCTCCTATGATACTTTCTCTCTCCTCTTACTAGTAGATGGTGATTACACCACACTAGATCAGGTTAGGTCTAGTCCTCATTGACTATCATAAGCCAAAACATCACTATCATGTGATTAGGGTTTAATTAGAACAAGGTATTACTCAATTGAACCCCTCAAGGGTATTTTGGTAAACTACCCCATTGATCACCATTATGGGTCAAATCTTTAATCACTTAGTCCCTTAATGTCCTAAGTTATCTTTAGGGTTTATATTAGGTCACCATTGAACCAATTACAGCCTTCAAAATACTAATCAATTACAACCCTAAAGCCTTCAATCGGTTGCACACCTTCAACCTCCAAACGGTTTGAAACCGTTTAGATGCGTTGACCGTTTGCTAAGTTTGACTCCAAGATCGCATGACCTCAAGGTCGTTTGTCCAAACCGTTTGGGTGTGTTGACCGTTTGGAAAGGTTGACTTCCAAACCGTTTGAACTTATGCGGTTTGAAACTGTTTGATCAAAATGACTTGAGATCGATTGGTCCAAACGATCTTGAGATCGTTTGAGCCCAAACGGTCTTGAGACCATTTGACCCCAAATGGTCTTGAGACCGTTTGGTCCAAATATGCTCAAACCGTTTGGACCTCCAACATGGTTCAAAAGTTACAATCGATTATGTATATCTCTGTTGAAGCCTTCAATTGGCTAAAACCAAGTTAACCACTTACAAATTGAGTCAATTAGGATTATTCTTAATCAATTGGACACCAAATTGACCCTCAATTGAAAGCCAATTAGGGTTAAATCCAATTCAATTAGGGTTTCAATCGGATAATCATCAATGTTCATCAATGTGAATCAAATCAAGGTTGAACCTATCAATTGACCTCCAATTGGGCCCAAACTTGGCTCAAACGGTCTTGAGGTCGTTTGGATGACCTCCAAATGGTCTTGAGACCGTTTACCCAAAGTTTTACCAAAAACCAAGTCGGTTGGATAAGGGTTGAACCCTAATTAGGTCTAAAATCAACAATTTTATCAATTCATCAACTTATCTGCAATTGGACCCTCAATTCTTCAAATTAGCTCAACCCTAGACCTCCAAACGGTCTTGGGTTGTCACCAAACGGTCTTGAGACCGTTTGGATGAATCCCAAAACGGTCTTGAGACCGTTTGGGCCCTTCAACCCAAAACTCAACAAAATCTATACTTGAAATCAGCAATTTCAGCCCGATTAGGTTTAGGGTGTTGAAGTGCCTTCAACTCTCAATTGGTTAAGAATTAGATTATGAATCTTTGTAGGAATGAAATTCAATATGTTACCAACATACCCTCAAATGTTCGTCCCTTGTTCAATTCTATCAAACGGTCTTGAGACCGGTTTGATCCAAATGATCTTGCAAGATCGTTTGAGATCAAACGGTTTGAAACCGTTTGACCTTAAACGGTTTGCAACCGTTTGGACCAAAAGGGTCCAAGGTCGGTTGATAAAGCTACCTAGGAATTCACGCCCATCATCTTCAACCTCTGTTCAGGTCGGTTTCTCCACCGTTTTGCTTGCAAAGGTGCAAGGAAGAAGGGAGGTAGAAGAAGAAGTACTAAAGCATAAATTGCAAGAACAAAAACATGTATATAAAGCAAGGAGTTTAGAATTATAAAGCCCGCCTTAGAACGTTGTTCCTAGAGCTCCAAGCTTCCAAGCTTCAAGCCTATAATGGTGTCTTGAGCTCCACAACTTGGCCAGAGGTGATTCTCTAAGGAAAAGATGGGGATGGTCGGCTAGAACAAGAAACCTAAGTTAGTTAACCATAGAACCAACCTTTTAAGAAGAATTCCACCATGAATTCGAGCTTGAGGATGGTTTCCCCCTCACCTTAGCACTAGTTGGTCGTTCTCCTAAGCTCCAGAGCTCTGCCTTAGCCATTTGAGAAAGATGAGAAATGAAAAGGAGAAGAGATACGTTTGGTTGGTTTGCTAGGACAAGAGCTTATATACTTTAGGCTATTTTACACCATAAGGACCTCTAGAACATGGATTTCTCATCCAAGTCCCTCCTTGTTCAAGGGCACGTCCAAGACCATCAAAACTTATGCAAATCTCATCTAAACTCAAGATCTAAGGGTAAGGAAAGCCACTTTCAACTAGGGTACATACATGAAAGGTCTCCATACCCATACTAAGTGAATTTTATGCACAAAGATTATTTTTCTTATCTGATTACTCATTTATGTGTCTCTTTCATCATTTCTACTCTAAATGATGTCAAGAGTCATTAAATATGTTCTAGAAGGTGTATTTTATAACATGCACCCCACAATTTGGGTAAATTGCACTTTACTCCAAATTAGGGTTTTTAAGCACAAGGATCATTCCTCAAGCTGCATCTTGATGCCCAAGCTTGGGAAATCCATCATACCTCATCATATTCACTCATATGATGTCTCATCATCAGAGGAACATCTTAACCTGTGAACATTGCAAGTTAAACCCCTTAACTGGGTAATTTGCACATAGGTCCCTGCATTACAAAACAATGCTACAACTTTGTTTAAAAAGGAGCAAAATTGAAAGTTTATGTTCTTGAGGAACTTAATTACATGCCAGGGAGTATTCACAAGTATATAATTACATGTTTAGGCAAAACTTCTAGGGTTATGTTATAACCCAGGTCAGGGATGTTACAAATTATCCACCCCTTACAAGGATTTCATCCTCGAAATCGATAAAACATATTAGGAGAAAAGAGCAGGGTATTTCCTTCTCATCTCATCCTCTAGTTCCCAAGTGGCTTCTTCAATACCACGGTGGTTCCAGAGGACTTTAACAAGGCTTATTTCTTTCTTCTTTAACTTTTTAATCCTGTTATCAAGGATTGACACTGATCCTTCCTCATATGTTATATCTTCATTCAATTCTACTTCCATAGGTTGTAGAACTGACTCGGTGTCTGGGTGACATTTCCTTAGCATAGAAATGTGGAACACATGGTGTAACTTCTGCAACTCTGAAGGTAACTCTAGTCTATAGGGTACCTTTCCAACTTTTTCAACAATTGGATAAGGTCCCATAAATCTAGGAGCTAACTTCCCTTTCCTTCCAAAACGAAGGACTCCTTTGCAAGGTGAGACCTTGAGGTATACTCTGTCTCCAACCTGGAACTCTAAGGTTTTACGACGTCTGTCTGCATAAGACTTCTGCCTATCCTGTGCAGTCTTAAGCTGTTGATGTATAACTTTGATCTTCTCTATAGTCTGCTGCACAAGATCCGGACCTAACAACTGATGTTCACCAGTTTCATACCAACACAAAGGCGATCAATAATGTCTACCATACAAGGCTTCATAAGGTGCCATATCAATACTATGTTGATAGCTATTGTTATAGGCAAACTCTATTAAGCTCAGGTGTAGATCCCAACTCCCGGTAAACTGGAGAACACATGCTCTTAACATGTCTTCCAAGGTCTGTATAGTCCTTTCATACTATCCATCAGTCTATGGATGAAAGGTTGTACTAAACCTTAGTTTGGTGCCTAAGGCTTTGTGTAACTGCTCCCAAAAATGACTTGTAAACTGGGGACCTCTGTCAGAAACTATAGTGACAGGAACTCCGTGCAAACACACTATCTCTTGAACATACAACTGGGATAACCTTTCAGCAGAATAGGTTGTTTTGATAGATAAGAAATGTGTTGTCTTTGTCAACCTATCAACAATTACCCAAATGGAATCATGTCCTTTGCTTGTCCTGGGTAGGCCAACAACAAAGTCCATGGTCACATGGTCCCACTTCCACTGTGGTATGGGTAAAGGTTGCATTGTTCCTGCAGGTTTCTGGTGTTCAGCCTTAACTTGCTGACACACAGGACACCTCAGAACAAACTCAGCTACATCCTTCTTCATCCCGGGCCACCAATACATATCTTTCAAATTTCGATACATCTTGGTGCTCCCTGGATGCATATCATACATCGAAGAATGAGCTTCCTCTAGGACTAACTTCCTTAAATTATCCACATCAGGTACTATCATCCTCCCATGATAGCATGCCACTTGATCATCTGACTCATGAAAACTTTCTCGCTTCTCTTCACCATACTCAGATCTGATCTGCTGAACTGCAGCATCAACTTGCTGTGCCTCCTTTATCTACTCTCTTAGGGTAGGTTTGATATGCATCTCAGCTAACAAACCAGATAGAAATGACATCTTCAACTGTACATTGTTTTGCCTTAAAGAGATAAGCATATCTCTCCTAGAACATACTAAGGAACTTAGTTGTGCTCTATCTATGGTTGATGTTGCTGATTTCCTATTCAAGGCATCTGCAACCACATTGGCCTTCCCTGGATGGTAATCAATTGTACAATCGTAGTCCTTGATTAACTCTATCCAGCGACGTTGCCTCATGTTAAGCTCATGCTGAGAGAAGATATACTTAAGATTCTTGTGGTCTGTGAAAATCTGGAATGTTTCTCCGTAGAGATAATGTCTCCAGATCTTCAGGGCATGAATCACAGCAGCTAACTCCAGATCGTGTGTCGGATAATTCTCCTCGTGTTTCTTAAGCTGTCGGGAAGAAAAAGAAATCACTTGCTTATCCTGCATCAACACACATCCAAGTCCATTCTTGGAGGCATCACAGTACACCACATATCCTTTTCCTTGTTCAGGTAGCACAAGCACAGGTGCAGTTGTCAACCTCTCCTTCAACAACTGAAAGGACTGTTGACACTTATCACTCCAGGAAAAAGGAACATTTTTCCAGGTCAACTTGGTTAAGGGTAAGGCTATAGAACTGAAATTCTCGATAAACCTTCTATAGTAACCAGCTAATCCCAAGAAACTTCGAATCTCTGTCGGTGTCTTCGGTTGTTCCCACTGTAGAACAGATTCTACCTTTTTAGGGTCAACACGAATACCCGAGGCAGATACCACATGACCAAGAAAAGACACTTCTGGAAACCAGAACTCGCACTTGCTAAACTTAGCGTATAACTTATGTTCTCTTAGCAAGGTCAAAGCTTGGCGAAGATGCTGCTCATGCTGCTGAGCATCCTTACTATATATCAGAATGTCATCTATGAAGACGACAACACACTGATCAAGGAAGGGTCCAAAGACTCTATTCATGAGTTCCATGAATGCAGCTGGTGCATTGGTTAGTCCAAACGACATAACCGTGAACTCATAGTGACCATATCTAGTCCTAAAGGCATACTTAGATATGTCACTGTCCTTAATGCAAAGTTGATGATATCCAGACCTCAAGTCTATCTTTGAAAAGACTATTGCACCACGCAACTAGTCAAAGAGATCATCAATCCTCGGCAAAGGGTACTTGTTCTTTATTGTTACTTTATTAAGTTGTCTATAGTCAATGCACAAACGCATTGACCCATCTTTCTTTTTAACAAACAAAACTGGAGTACCCCAAGGTGAGGTACTCGGTCGAATGAAACCTTTCTCAAGTAACTCTTGAAGCTGTTTCTTGAGTTCGGCCATCTCAGCAGGCGCCATCCTATATGGTGTATGGGCTATGGGTTTTGTATCTAGGACCAAATTGATCTCAAAATCAATTTCCCGAGGTGGTGGTATACCGGGAAGTTCTTCAGGAAACACATCTTTGAATTCCCTGAGTACAGGAACTTCAGCATGGTTGGGGCTCTCCTTGGTAACATCTACCACATGGGCCAAGAATGCATAACATCCTTGCCTCATTAGCTTATCAGCAACCATAGCTGACACAAGACAGGTGGGCAGAATCTTTCTTTCTCCTTGAAAGATCCATGTGTTGCTTTCATCAGCAAACACAGCCAACTTGGACTCACAATCCAAGACAACTTGATACCTTTCTAAGGTATCCATCCCGAGGATTATATCAAATCCTTGCATATCAAGTGGTATAAGGTCCACTTGAATGCGATGATCAGAAAAGAAGAGGATGCAGGGAGAGCATACCTCCTTTAAAACAGCAGACCCACTCAATAGAGTCTCCAACAACAAACTATCTGTCCTATGACTGACTGTCATATTGCAGTTGTGAATCACTCTTCGAGTGATAAAAGAGTGTGTAGCACCCGGGTCAATCAGAACAGATACTACACAGGATTTATACATATCAGAATATAAAAGTTCCATCTGACCTGCCACTACCCGTGGATCAACCACTGCCTCTGGTGGGTTCATAGCATAGAACCTCGTTGTAGCCTGGTGTTGAGGTGGTGTTGATGATTCAGCTTGAGACGCTTGTTTATGTCCTCGAGCTGCTCCTTGAGATTTCCTTCTCTGTGATCCCTATTGACCTTGTCTTGGAGGTTGTGTCACACTGACATGCTTAGATTGGCAGTCCTTCATCAAATGTCCCACCTTACCATAGTTGTAGCAGCTTTTTCCCAATTGTTGTGGTCTTGGTGGTCCAGTAACTGACATTGATGCAGAGCTATGGGTCTCTTGAGGTGATTGACCTCATCCTCTACCTCTACTTGGAGACCACTGAGTCTGAGAACTAGATCTAGGTGGTGGAGGGTTAGGTGCAGAGGATCTAGGCTTCTTAAAGTCCCAAGATGAAGAACCCTGGAACTGTGAATAGCTTTTCTGGGTTTGCCTTTTCTCAACCACAGATCTCTCTATCCTTCATACTGACTCAACAAAGGTAGAGAATCTCTCTCGGTTTTCTAAGGCAGACACAGGGGTAGACATGTCAACATTCAGACCCCTTTCGAATCTTCTGATCCTTTCTTCTTCTGTGGCAGTCATGTGCAGACAAAACCACAATATCTCCATGAAATTAGCCTCATACTCGCTAATGTTCATCATGCCCTGCCTCAGTCTCTCAAACTGAGAGATCTTCTCGTCTAGGAAGGTCTTTGGAAAATATCTGTGGACAAATTCCCGCCAAAAGTCTTCCCACGAGATCTCCATTCCAGGTCTCTTCTGCTCTTCCATTGTCCACCAGTGACCAGTGCTTCCTTTGAGAAGATAGACATCGTGTCTAACCTTCTCAGCTTCAGGGATATTGAGAATCCTAAAATCTTTCTCCAACTGTGTCAACCACAGGTCAGCATCTGCGGGGTCGGAAGTCCCAAAGTATTCGGTAGCTCCGACACGATGTAGTCGCTCGAACGTCTTCCCGATACCTTGACCTTCAGGCTGGATATGTTCCCTGAGTGCAGGCATAGGCATCCTGTCGGTAATGTGCGTCGTGGCAGTCATAAACTGCTGGAACATCATTTGCACAGCTGGGTTACCCATGTCGGCTGGGTCAAACTGAGGTGGTTCCCTGGGTTGCTCAGGTATGGGTTGCTCTATCTCTGGTACTCTTCCACCGTCTTGTGGTGCAGCTACACTACTCTCTACCACGTACTCCTCATGTGGCTCAGACATCCTTATATATCTTCTTCTCCTAAGGAGCAAAAGATTCTATTAGATAAGGAAGGAACACTAAAGATAGACTCGATATCCTAAGTCCTTATGTCTCTGTAGACTCGGCGAACCTAGAGCTCTGATACCACTTAATTGTGAGCTCTGATCTCTAAAACCACGATATAAATACGATTTAAACTTAGCGCAAGCAATCAATTAACAACGGAAGACAAAAATCACGGGAAATTAAAACTTTTTGAGATAAGAGCTTGAAACCTTAAAACTTCTTTCATAGAAAAAGGATTAAACTGTTTACATCTCTGATAATTACTTCTTGAGTAATTATATACATCATGATACAAAATCTCAAGAGATAAAACCAAAATCTCAGACCATCAACTCCTAGGACCTGAGAGTACAGAGACGGCATAGGATTGACTTTCTAACAACTATCTCAGCAGTCAGTATCTCCACCTGAGATTCACTACTGCTCCTGTTGCTACTGCTGGGATTGGTCACCTGTAGGCCAGTTCCTCCGTCTTCAACGACCACCTAAAAAGTTGAAGTCTACGGGGTGAGACAATGTACAAATTGTCCCAGCGAGAGTTATAACTCTCAACTAGAAGCTTTATATAGCAAGTCAAAGAACAATACAAGCAATTTAAAGTAATCAACAGCAGAGAGGTATTAAGCAGAATATCATCATATAGATAAGGTGAAGAACATATCTACTATGCAATGTAACACTATTCAAGAATCTCGTAGCTTAAACTAAGCAATTATACTACGTGGCTGATTATGTTTTACAAACATCATTATGCCCTGTGGAGATGAGGTATACCCCTCATACTCCAACCGATCACTAGTAAGTTGCATCGGTATCGTACAGAGGTCATTAAAAGAGCCGGATTCTTATGACCTCATCCTCCTCAGTCAGTAAGAGGATTGCTTGCAGGACATCTTGTGTCTCTACTATTATAGCTTACCAGGGTAATCTGGTCCTTCGCTATTTTAGAGTTACAGTGGCATTCTGTACTCTCTTCGTCATCGGAAGATTTCTTATTTATCTCTCACCGATGCGGTGTTTGCGTTTTCTTTGGGAGATTCGTGGTACATCTCTTAGTTTGGATTTGTAGTGAAGGGTTGATGGATTATTCATCTACATCAATTCCTACACTAGGATGTAAGGATTTACGCATCCATTTCCCCCACATACTCAAAAGTATGTGCTCCAGGAGTTCCCTTGGGAAAACCTGTTTCACCATCATTTGGTCTCTGACAATGATGGATCTATGATCAGGGCTCTACATGGTATGATTATACTTGATTAGTTAGGTACATTTCAGTATTCTTTTAACATCATACATGTTCTCAAACATTTAATCACTAGCATGGCAGCTATGAAAATAGAATACTAAATGTAACAATTCTAACTCACATCAATTATCATTTCTTAATCATCTCATCACAAGTCATCTGTTAAGCATGACCTTGATGATATTCATGGCCCTCATAGCCCATCAATCTCATAAGATGCCACTAACAAGGCATCAGGATATTTCACTATTTCATAAAGCTAAAGCATGCTTTCAATGAATATAGTATCATAATCCTTACCTAGATATGATCATCCTTATATAGAAACCTGCATGGTTAGTTCAACTGATAACAGTAAACAATTCATTTGAATGAAGTTGTATCTTCCTACTCTTTCAAGAGTTAGGTTCCCTGATTTTCATTAATTAGGGTTCATTATTCACATTACATGTCATCACCCTAGAATTAGGGTTTACTATTCACATCATGGTGATTTAATCTCATAACATCATCTTGTATGAGAAACAACATCATTAAAGTCCTTAGATAAGATTAAGATTCATCAATTATCATAATTAGGGTTTCCATGATCTCACATAGGTGGATCATACCCTAAACATGCACATTCATGTGTATTGAAGGTACTTTTCTTGAGTTTTCACCATAAAAGGGTACTTTCTCTCTCCTGTGATACTTTCTCTCTCCTCTTACTAGTAGATGGTGATTACACCACTCTAGATTAGGTTAGGTCAAGTCCTCATTGACTATCATAAGCCAAAACATCACTATCATGTGATTAGGGTTTAATTAGAACAAGGTATTACTCAATTGAACCCCTCAAGGGTATTTTGGTAAACTACCCCATTGATCACCATTATGGGTCAAATCTTTAATCACTTAGTCCCTTAATGTCCTAAGTTATCTTTAGGGTTTAGATGAGGTCACCATTGAACCAATTACAGCCTTCAAAATATTAATCAATTACAACCCTAAAGCCTTCAATCGGTTGCACACCTTCAACCTCCAAACGGTTTGAAACTGTTTGGATGCGTTGACCGTTTGCTAAGTTTGACTCCAAGACTGCATGACCTCAAGGTCGTTTGTCCAAACCGTTTGGGTGCATTTACCGTTTGGAAAGGTTGACTTCTAAACCGTTTGAACATATGCGGTTTGAAACCATTTGATCAAAATGACTTGAGATCGATTGGTCCAAACGATCTTGAGATCATTTGAGTCGAAATGGTCTTGAGACCGTTTGACCCCAAATGGTCTTGAGACCATTTGGCCTCAAACGGTCTTGAGACCGTTTGGTCCAATTATGCTCAAACTGTTTGGACCTCCAACATGGTTCAAAAGTTACAATCGATTATGTATATCTCTGTTGAAGCCTTCAATTGGCTAAAACCAAGCTAACCACTTACAAATTGAGTCAATTAGGATTAGTATTAATCCATTGGACACCAAATTGACCCATAATTTAAAGCCAATTAGGGTTAAATCCAATTCAATTAGGGTTTCAATCGGATAATCATCAATGTTCATCAATGTGAATCAAATCAAGGTTGAACCTATCAATTGACCTCCAATTGGGCCCAAACTTGGCTCAAACGGTCTTGAGGTCGTTTGGATGACCTCCAATCAGTCTTGAGACCGTTTTCCCAAAGTTTGACCAAAAACCAAGTCGGTTGGATAAGGGTTGAACCATAATTAGGTCTAAAATCAGCAATTTTATCAATTCATCAACTTATCTGCAATTGGACCCTCAATTCTTCAAATTAGCTCAACCCTAGACCTCCAAATGGTCTTGGGTTGTCACAAAACGGTCTTGAGACCGTTTGGATGAATCCCCAAATGGTCTTGAGACCGTTTGGGTCCTTCAACCCAAAACTCAACAAAATCTATACTTGAAATCAGCAATTTCAGCCCGATTAGGTTTAGGGTGTTGAAGTGCGTTCAACTCTCAATTGGTTAAGAATTAGATTATGAATCTTTGTAGGAATGAAATTCAATATGTTACCAACATACCCTCAAATGTTCGTCCCTTGTTCAATTCTATCAAACGGTCTTGAGACCGGTTTGATCCAAATGATCTTGCAAGATCGTTTGAGATCAAACGGTTTGAAACCGTTTGACCTTAAACGGTTTGCAACCGTTTGGACCAAAAGGGTCCAAGGTCGATTGATAAAGCTACCTAGGAATTCATGCCCATCATCTTCAACCTCTGTTCAGGTCGGTTTCTCCACCGTTTTGCTTGCAAAGGTGCAAGGAAGAAGGGAGGTAGAAGAAGAAGTACTAAAGCATAAATTGCAAGAACAAAAACATGTATATAAAGCAAGGAGTTTAGAATTATAAAGCCCACCTTAGAACGTTGTTCCTAGAGCTCCAAGCTTCCAAGATTCAAGCCTATAATGGTGTCTTGAGCTCCACAACTTGGCCATAGGTGATTCTCTAAGGAAAAGATGGGGATGGTCGGCTAGAACAAGAAACCTAAGTTAGTTAACCATAGAACCAACCTTTTAAGAAGAATTCCACCATGAATTTGAGCTTGAGGATGGTTTCCCCCTCACCTTAGCACTAGTTGGTCGTTCTCCTAAGCTCCAGAGCTCTGCCTTAGCCATTTGAGAAAGATGAGAAATGAAAAGGAGAAGAGATACGTTTGGTTGGTTTGCTAGGACAAGAGCTTATATACTTTAGGCTATTTTACACCATAAGGACCTCTAGAACATGGATTTCTCATCCAAGTCCCTCCTTGTTCAAGGGCACGTCCAAGACCATCAAAACTTATGCAAATCTCATCTAAACTCAAGATCTAAGGGTAAGGAAAGCCACTTTCAACTAGGGTACATACATGAAAGGTCTCCATACCCATACTAAGTGAATTTTATGCACAAAGATTATTTTTCTTATCTGATTACTCATTTATGTGTCTCTTTCATCATTTCTACTCTAAATGATGTCAAGAGTCATTAAATATGTTCTAGAAGGTGTATTTTATAACATGCACCCCACAATTTGGGTAAATTGCACTTTACTCCAAATTAGGGTTTTTAAGCATAAGGATCATTCCTCAAGCTGCATCTTGATGCCCAAGCTTGGGAAATCCATCATACCTCATCATATTCACTCATGTGATGTCTCATCATCAGAGGAACATATTAACCTGTGAACATTGCAAGTTAAACCCCTTAACTGGGTAATTTTCACATAGGTCCCTGCATTACAAAACAATGCTACAACTTTGTTTAAAAAGGAGCAAAATTGAAAGTTTATGTTCCTGAGGAATTTAATTACATGCCAGGGAGTATTCACAAGTATATAATTACATGTTTAGGCAAAAATTCTAGGGTTAGGTTATAACCCAGGTTAGGGATGTTACAGTATATCAAGTATGGGTTTGAATATGAAATGAAATTGCTTGTTCCTATTGCAACTAATTGATTTATTATATGTTGTTTCATTACTTGCACATTTTTGCATGCACCCCAGCTACACAGTATAGCAATATACTGATCCACATTTCATTCATGTCATTTTAGGTAAATGCAAAATATGAAGATATCAATGCATGATGAATTTGATGAAATCTACTGAAGACATTAAATCTAAGTAAAGTAGGATTAGTTAGATACTTCTTCTCATATGTATTAGTTCCATGTTGTAAATTCATGTAAATCCTTAGAGAAGCATCATTATAGATCTTGTAAACAATATTTGTGAATTAAGGGAAATTATTTGCTATTATTTGTTATTTGTTAAAATATGGATCTTGGGAATATAAGGTAATGGCTCTGACCTTTAAGGTCTTTTCTTAACTGGGTGACACTGAAAAGTGAGGTCGTTACATTTGCTCCACCCAGTCATACTCATTACTCCTCCATTTCAAACAATTGAATAGAAAAGTACCTTGTTTCTTCATTTAAATTGTTTTCCCCATGTTTTCACCCCCTCTCATGCACCCTAACTCACTCCCACACCCTTCTTCATCATCCCTCATCTTGGTGGTGACTTTGCGCTTCTCATGTGGGATTATTGATCTAGTCCCCTCCCCAGGTTCATCTTATAAACCCAACACCTCTTCAAGGTTGGGGTCACATCAAATGGCCTTCTTCCAACCTTTAGGATTGACCTAGACATGACCTCAACTGCTAGCACTGTCGCGGCCATTGAGTTGCTTCACACAGTAGTGCCCTAGTGCATGAGTAGGCTAGGTAGGCATGTGAGATAAGTGACAAGCCAAATCCACTATTTCCTCTTGGCTAAAACCACAGGACTCACCTCTCTAGTTCCTTTCTGGGTCTTACCTTCCTCGACGGGTGGAACCAATGGAGGTCATAGGTGGCATGCCACTTGTACCATGGGGGTCAGCTTGCATGGTTGTGCAATTGGGTGGGAGTATGCATGTCCCTGGGATGTTGGATCCATCATAGTTGGTTGTGATTGGACACAAAATGAAATTGTAGCTCTTTAACCCCCCCTATATCTATAGTTTGCATTCATAAGATTTGAAAATACATAATTTTCATATCCCTTGGAAAAAGTATACAATATCATATATCATTTTGATTGTCTAAAAAATATCTACAACCTTGACACATTTGCATACCGTAAATGTCTTCCCAAATATCATGTAATACTATGCTTGACTACTTTTGCAACATGATTATGATGAAGCTTGAATATTTAATGCACCTTTAACTCCTAAATCATGAAATCAGTAACTTTTATTCTCCTTTGAACTACATAATGGTGTTACTCACTTCATATTGCTACTAAATGACTTGAATTTCAGTTATGTGACATGTTTTAGATAATGATGTTGGTTTTTACCTAAATTTCTAATCTTGCATCTTAATGTGGACTAGATTAGACCAACCTCAAAATTAGTGTCATGTACCCCTTCATGACACAATATCACCCAATGGACCCATTTTGACTATGTTTGTTTATATGGCACTAATTGCATGAATGTGATCTCTTTATGGTGATTCATGTTTCTACCTTAAATCAAATATGTAATATTGGTCTTCAAATGCATAAAACCCCTTTATATGGAGACCCTAATGTCTAAGTTTGCACTATGTTTTTATATAATGATGTGTGTGACTCTTTTTTCACCCTTTAGTGTCGAATGTGACCTATATGGATATGTTTGTGTTATCATGCTCAAGATTTTTATGGATCTTTTCCCTAGTTTTATCCTCTTAACTTTGAGTTATTCTAAGCCTTGTGTTGTAACTCTGCAATTGAGCTTTTTACAACCAGGATTTTTCAACCTCTAGTTTTTCTATTAGGATTTATTTCTTTGCTCTTAAAATTCTATTTTGGATCATGAATGTAGATATTGACATATACTCATGTTACATATTATATAACACATATAATTATAAAGGTAACCAGTCCAAAGATTAAAAAAATCATTGCCATATCTAAGTATTATATTTTGGTTCAAGTCCTCCAATTATCATCAAATGTATTCTCTAGTATATTATAGGAATATATAGGATGAATGTATTAACATATAGATGAGACTCTTATCTTATGATGGGTTTATCGACCAAGGTATCGAGCACATTTAGATAACATATACATATATAGTTAAATGTTTCATGCAACCTAATGGATTGTTAAGCTAACAAGTAGACCAGGTTGTGTATACACAGTTCTCCATCAAATATCATCTTTACATATCATCATCCTTTATGATCTTCAATTAAGTTTTTGGATTATGTGAGACTAGTCATTCTGACATAGAGTGGGAATTTTCCTTATGTAGTTTATCACTTTTGAACTGATCTTCAAGGATTGGTTTCTAGAAATTTAGGTGTGCATAGAAAATATGAGAATTTATTTATTGTATCTTTGTAGGTTGTCAACTTATTTGTAGATTCTCTTTGTGTTGGATTTTTTTATCCATTGTAGGTCATTTATATACCTATTCCACAAGCTATAGAAACCTTGAGCATTGTCAGGGAAAATTGAGTTGAAACTTGGTTGGTGCACTGCATGAAGGTGGGGTTGTGAGTAGTGCTTTGGTTGCAGTGGTGGATCATGGGTGATGGGGAAGGGATGAGGGAGATTGTGCATGTGTTATAGAGCATCAATTGTCATATGTGTAGTTGTGTGAAGGTAGAAGGCATTGTAGATTTTCACTGTAAAGGAGGAGGAACTTCAGTGGCTATAGGTGACCAATGGAATTAATGGAAATCACTTTTAAGCATGAGGGGATGTCCAATGGAAACCTCTATAGGTGGTGGCATAAATGCCTACAACTAGATGACTAGCATGAGGTAGAAGAAGACTGGGTATGGCTATGCTGCGTAGAGTTCCTCTTTTGGATCCATAGACGTGAGAATGTAAAATGAGAAAGGAATGGGACCATGAGGAGATGTGTGGTTGTTGAGGCGAGGACGTAGGTGATAGGTTGTAGGTCTACTGTTCCAAGAGGCTTTGGGTTGATTAAGTGGTGGTGACCATCATGATGGTGTGGTGGTAGGTTTCTAATATCATAATGGTTGTAGGTGCAGGGAGAAATATGGGTGTTGGCCACTAGGGTTTGAGGGTAAGGAGAGGAAGAAATAGGGGACACAGGGAAAGGAAGAAGATTTTGGAAAAGAGGAAGGAGGAGAAAATAGATGAGAAAGGTGGAGGGGGAAGGGTTGCTTCATGCCACAGTTACACATAGAAGGGAGGATACCATATGTATATGGCATTACATTAAAGTAAACCCAAAAACATAGAATTTAGTTGCAATATTGAAGGCATAGACATTTATTAGGCTATTTGTTTTCAATTAATTAAATGAGGTGGTAATAATACCCAATAAACTTGAAATTTGAAAAGGTCACTAAACATAATGTGAGGATCCTAATTTTAATGGCAATCTCACCACTAAAATATGTTTGATATATTATTTTATTGAAGGATAGTAGAAGGGGGTGACCCCATACTGGCCAAACCCAAACCCCAAGATGAGTGGTGGGAGATAAATCATTGTCCGTTCCAGGGATCGAATCCAGGTATCTTCATTGCTGGCCTGTTAACTGATCCACTTATCCAACTCCTCCTTATTATTTTATTTTATTACTTCTAAGTTAGGTATCCAATTAATGTATTTAATGTCTTTATTAAGCTTATTAGATACATTATTCATATTTATTTATTTTCTTTCATCAATTCGACTTAGGATGGTTTTAGATTTCTAAGTCAGGGACAATACTAACTAATTAATGAATTTGTACAATTAACCTTGAATTGAAGACTTAATTAGATATAACCTTATATAAGAGGTTATTTGTGAAGAAATTATATTTTTTTGCACCAAATATTCCAGTTGATATAAATTAAGGAAAAATATATAGTAATCATATAATCAAAGGTGAACCTAAGAAAGGGGAAATCGAGATATATACCCAGATTTGAGAATGTTACAAAACTCAACCCCTTAAAGATGATTTTATCCCCAAAATTTGCACATTCCTAGACTAGTCCATCAATATATCAGACAAGAATCAAAATACATATTTTTTGGTACATACTAATTTACCCAACTACTATCCCATGATATCAGCTAGGCAAGGTTAAATTACTCTACTTGGAGAGTAGTTACATCTATGTGATATTAACTGACAAATTTTACCAAGGGTTTCTCAGTTCATTCATTATTAAGTTTAGTCAATATGAAAGTTCAATTTCTCTCTTAAGATTCTAATGTACAATATTCCACGCCTTAAAAGTATTAACCTTTCATATAACTAACCACTTAAAGGGGTAGGATGGTGTAGTTCTACTAAGTCATTTCTATCCAAAATTTTAACTCATTGCTTAGCTCTTAGGTCTAGGGTTTTAAGGTTGGACTAACCATGTAAGGGTGTCTCACTAAAGGGTTCTTTACTAATTCAAACTTTGTGTGGTGGTTACTTGGTTCATGAAGCCATCGATAAAACCAAGAAAACTTTTTTTCTACATATACAATATAATAATAAAATTACTTTTTATGATGAAAACCATTGTGGTCTGAAGCTAAAAATTTGGCACTGAAATCAATGTGAGAACCAAGTGAATCACTTTTCACCACATCTTACTCTTCTAGAGAGTCTAAACATCTAAGGGTCTACAAGGTTATACTAAAAACATCATCAACCTACACCACATGTAATAGGTATGTAGATTAAATGAACATGATGTCAAGTTTTGCTAGATCCGTATGGATTACTTCACATGTCATCTACCACTTCACCTTAATAATACTTGATCCTATCACGTAATAAATAACCTCATCATGGACATTGGTAAGTCTTTAGGTTACCCAACTATCCTGATAAGAGAGTAGGGTTTGTCGGACAAAGGGAACTATATGACATCCAATATGTGGTCATATTAGGCAATCATATATCCATATACCCTAAAGGAACTATCGGATTGTGATATCTAATTATGAAGATGATATATATATATATATATATATATATATAAATAATAGTGCTACAAAATAACTCTTAAACTTAATTTTGGGGTTCAATGTTTTTTATGCATGCATGCTTAGTATGTACATTGGACGTATGCAAGGCATCCTAGAAAAATGATAACGGAAGTATTTAAAGTGATAACTAGGTTTACACCTAGCTATGATAGTTTCAACTCAACATACACTACATAGTGGTCCAACATGCTTTCTAGAAAATAGGAGAGACACATTTTTTACTAGAAGAGTCAACTCCTATGTAGGGAAATTCCACCTCCATAAAGAGAGTAAGGGTTATTAGGGTCACTTATAACTAACTCTCAACCACATAGGTAGTTTGGGGAGTGGAAGTGGCCTAATTTATCAGGATTTGTAACCCTAGTTGGTATTCCACGGCTCAGGGAGTAAGATCAACAACCTATATAGGATAGTTAAGCTACCTAATTAAGAAACAACATGAGGTAACATGAAATTATCAAGGCAACTACTGCTTAGGCTCTGATACCATATTGTAAAGAGTGGACCCAAGAAGGGATCCCCTCAGTTTGAATGATAAAAATATTCGGGTAAAGTTAAAATAGCTGAAAAATAAATATTAAAAAGTTACAATGTGCATCAAATATATAATTGTTCCTCACAATAAAAGGTTGTATTATGAACTAAAAACTAATTTAATTATACATAAGGCTAGTTGTAGATGAAAACCCATCTATTATAAACTATCTTCATGATCAAAAATATGTATACGATCCTCCTCGGTCTAGGTACTCCAAGATACCTAAACCTAGGTGGATTCAAAACAGCACATAAGAAGAGATAAATAAAAGCATGGGTCAGTAAATACTAAGTATGTGCATCATAAATTTATTAGGCATATTTTAACAAAGAGTCATAACAAGAGGGTTCTCATTCAAGAGAGGGATATTACCAAGTAGGTAAGTTAAAAAGAATTAAGTAAGAGAATGCACTTCTAAAATAATGAGGTATTAACTAATAACAACATTTCGTAAGAATGTCTTTCCATGAATCCATTCATAAAATAAACAAATGCATATAGATAATGTAGAATAAAAATAATTAAAGCAAGGAGACACTAATGAGTGTTGTCTTAAAATATGGATGGTGTAATAGCACACATGAGCATTATAGCACGTCCATGTAATTATTAAGGGTGGAATAGCACACCCTAGATGGAAGAGTGCATCCTTGTATAAGAAGTATACTTATGTGTAAGCATATACATTAGTTAAATTAATCTAATACCACATGTAAAATATGAAAGAAAGACATATGTCTGACAATCACATCAATAAGATTAATCCACATAGGAAAGGTTACGAACGGGATGAATAATTATAGCCTTATGATATATCAAATAGTTTCTAGAATAAAGTATGTACAAATGTAATAAGAAATGATAAAGTCAAGAGATGCCTCATTTTTGCTAAAGCTTATGTCAAGGTCATGTAATGCCTAAATAAAAATGGAAATTTCACAAACCTGGCCGTCATGACTAATGTCAGCTCCATAGGTATACTTTGTCTCCAAAGTTGAGTATTCATCATATAGAAACACATTATATATGCTAGAAAGCATACGTATACATTCCTACAATAGATTTTCATATTATATTGATCCTAGTGCAGATCACCAAGTTCCATATTGGGATTTTTCATCTTATTAAGTAAATATATGATATGTTGGATATCTATTTTAGTTCTAAGATCCTCTGTAGCACCCCTATTTTCATATCTTGTGAGAGGAAGTTAGATTTTTTTTTCAACTAGGAGCGTCACAAACATGATATACATAATAATAATAATAGAAAATAACCATTAAAAAATGTGTATGAAATAGATTCCCACAATTCTCAAGAAAAGAAACTTAGATATACCAAACTTTATAAAATATTATATACATGATGTTAAAAATATGTACTCTGTCTTAGTGTCTCGGATCGTGTAGATGGCTTCCCACCAAGCAAACCTCCCAAAGTTGTAGTTGTATACTCTTGTCATGACTATTTCCTGAAGTTCTTTACCTACGGACATCTCATCCCCAACCATGCACAAAGGGAAACCTAGGTTAGAGTATGTGGCATTGAATTTCTAATAAGATAAGCATGAATATCATATAACTGAAAACTAAACTGATATCTGAAAGCTGTAAACTTATATTGAATTGATGTGTCTTTTATTTACATCTTTTATATTCTTGTGGTCACCATTATATGATAAGTCCTTCTGAATTGGCATATCTACGCCCTAAATTGGTACCAAAGTAACTCTGCATTGGAACTACATGCCTCTTAATGACACTGAAGTGTCTCGGAATTGGCATAACTATGCCCTTCTTGGTATCAAAGTACCTCTAAATTGGAGTAAACACTCCTCTGAATTGGCAATAGATGCCTCTGAATTGTCCCAGGACTAACTAAATGAGGACTTATCATATCATGTCTTATGTGAAGGTTCTGACTTAATTATCTTAAATCTAAACTTATTGTATTTTGAATTTGAACACGTCTTATACTGAAACTAAATGCGGATAACTAAACATGTACTGAATTCCAAATTTGAATCTGAATGTAGTTTGTATATCTCAAAATTTTTGTCTTACTTAACTGATGCATTAAAATCATTCTATTAGAAACTAAAGTCTTAGTGAATTGAATCCTTGATCTGAGTATCTGCTCTGAATTAAATATAAATATGAACTTTGAATCTAAATCTGAGTAAGTATCTTGGTTACTAAATAATTGAGGTTGGATTCAAGACTCGTATTAGGTATCTAGATCTAAGACTACTCACAATGAGTAATCTAAATCTAAAATTTGAAATTTAGGTTCTTGTTGTCTAAATAAGTCTTCATCTGAAACTCATATTTAATAGATCGCTTAGTTAAATACTGATATCGAATATATGACTTATGTGTCTAAAGGCTTGAGAAATAAACCGAACTGAATAAATGAATATTAAGCATTTGAAATTAGCTTACATATCTACAATCTATAATCCGATACCCTCACGAAATAAGTTCATTTGAACAACATCTGATTAGTGGAGGCATTATTGAATATGAGATGCACATTACTTTACATATGGGTAGGTTGAATCATATAAATAATAAAACTTAATGGACATGGCTCACTTACCTTTTGTGTTGAAGATGTCCTTAAGTTAGTCTTGATTCTTTGTTCCATAACATAATCACCTGAATATCGTCACATTTCAATAAGTACATATGTATATCCCATTCTAATTTTTAAATCTCAAACCCCCATCACCCTAACCTTCTAACCCAAAATTAGAATTATTATTTCAACTAAACATAACTATAATCTAAAATCACCATAAAATCTTGGTGTCGAAAAATAAATCAAAACTCTTCTTATATAATTACTATAGTCCTTATACTCAAATAAGACATAAATCGTCTTATGAACATATATGTCATATAATGAGAGTAAATTCTCAAACTTAGTCACATATACTAATCATACTGACTCAATTATGAAATCAAAGAAAAATACAATTGGATTAATAATTTTAGACCTACTTTGGCATATATCACTTATTATCTCAAGATAACCATCTATTATTCTACATAATGGCCACTTAGGTCCAAAATTACATACTAATATAATAACATAAGAAACTCCATCAAATATATAGAAAAAGTAATCATAAAATGTAGTAAGGTCCTGAATAAAAATGTTAGGTCATTTCATAATCAGATCATGGGTGAAGTACCCAAAATGCCCTTGTTAGGGTTTATATCAAAAACCTCATTAAAACTTCAGATAGGAATGATCAGGCTTGCAATCATGTTAAACAAATCAAAATACATTTACTATAACGTATTAGTTAATTTCTAAGATCGTTTGCTATTTATAATGTACAAAACATTAAAATATTCTATATCTTGGAAATCAAAGTATAATAATTATTAAACATCTGAAAAATTCTTAGAAAATATTTTTATAAGAAACTAGACATCATATGCTTTCTATAGACACCTTATTTGATAAAAACTGAATTCCCTAACCCAAGCTATGAATTTTCAAATATACCTCAATTTGGATCAACATCAGTCGTTGAATTAAGATCTAAGGGACGTACTCATTGGCGCCTCACCTCTTCAGTGCCTCTTTTGGTCACGGATCCAATCAGAGATCCACCTTCTTCCTCACCCATTAACCTAGAGTGGTTGGCTCCTCTTTGTCTGCACAGCTGCACTTCTAGGCTGTCATGAGAAGGAATTATGGCGAGTAACACTCGCCTACCTGGCCATCTGGACCAAGATCTGAGCATGCTCTGAGTGTGTTCTATCTTCCCCACCACAACCGGCACCTTGATAATGTTGTAGGCCTTCAGGGTTAGGAAACCCTAAACCAGCTACTTGTTGTACTGCTGCTTCTCATTTCTCCCTCATTCTTCTCTCTTTTACTCTGGATTTTGTGTCAAAATCCTAGCAACAGGTTCCTCCCACACCAACCTTCACAGATCTCGACCTTTTATAGCCTCCCACTCCACATATCTTACAGAAACGCCTCCACTTCAAAATACCTTGTTCGTGTGTTGTTTCTTGGTCACAGACTGTCCAACCCGTGATGGGTTGGAGTCCCCTTTTTTATTTTATTTTCTTCTAATTTTTGATAAAAGTCAAAATGTAAGAAATAATTATTTATTCAACATGCTAATTTTGTTTGAGCCTAAACTTTGGAGTTAAGATGTTATTTCCATTATCTTTCTTTGGGCAAGAGATTAAGTCAAAGCTAAATATATAGGCACTCTAAATATACCTTTTAAGTAAAAACTAGATAAATACTAAGTTAATTACCTAAGTCACTAGATAATTCAAAATCATCTAAAATTTCACCAGTAATCTTAAATTTTAATTCCCCATCTAATACAAATATATTGAGTATTTATCATGAGCATGAAACACTAAATTACCAAATTTGTACTCCAAGTACCCATATGTAAACTGTGATTGGTCTGAATGGGTTTGAAATGGTTTCTAGAGCACTTGGGTCATTCCTTTATCTTACAAAGGGTCCATAAGATTGATCCCATTATCGATTACAAAAATCAAAGTGTTAACTAACATAATTCCTTGATTGAAGCTTCCTACGATGCATAAGATCATTATAACTTTACTTACCACATATGAAGGTTTAAAATAGGTCTATGGCGCAAATCATTAACTAGAGTCATCATAGTTACTTCATTATTCCAATTTGATTGTCACCTCATATTATCGAATAAAACATCAAGTTCCTAGACTTCCGGTGTCAAAACTCGTTACACTAAATGAGATTACTCAAAACATAAAACACAATCGATCATTAAATAATCGCATACCCAAAAATATGGGTAAATTAAAGCCAATTTCTACATTAACACCTGCTCAAAAACATTTGCATAAGAGCCCAACATCTTTTTTGTAAACATACTATGCCAATAATTTGATACAAATTGTTTTATCACCTTAGCCACAAGATATATACACAGCATAACAATATTCGTATATGCCACACAAACAAGCATTAATAGCCCGACTTATTTGAAACACCGTATACAAACTTTTCCTTCCCAGACCTGAGAGTACACGAACGACTCTAGGACACACTAGACATCTAATCAACTTTCTCAAAGATTCATTACTATAATTCCTCTTTACTTCCATGATTTTGTTATCGTCACTGCCGATTACCTAAAAAGATGTGGCAAACCACAAGGGTGACACCCATGTCCCAGCAAGAGATATAACCTACAAAAACACTTATTGATTACAAAATTTTAAATAGTATATAACTGAGCAGTTGGGGTATTTAATAATCAAATGAACAAATTGAACAATTTAAGTATGCTAAATAGATTAAGCAAATGATCTTAGCAACAAGTATGATTATCAATGTATAAATAGGTAACAAATAAATCCATTTCTATGGATAGATATCTACTCAAATTTCATCAAATTATATCTAATAACAATCATTATCATTAATCTGACTATCATCATATTCCTTCCTAACAACACATGCAATCTAGTATAATAAGCATCCCTGACATCATGAATATGTCTAGTTACATAACATGGCTATCAATATTGGCACCTCAAATAAAGGGAACGGATCTATATCATAAGTAGAACTAACACCATAGAACAATTAACTACATAGGCATGATTAGTAGTTTAAGCATTTATGATTACATAGGCATGGCTAAAAATATTAAACAAAGCTAGCAGTAGCATCTTAACCATCAGTGTCAGTATATTTGACAACATAACCATGTTTAAAACATGAGCATAACTACAACATAAGCATATCTATTATCTCTTATTGTACTATACATGATCTCAATGAAAAGAACGCAAACAAGGGTTATCATCCAATATGAATTGTTGTGAATAACCCTAAACATATATGCTACACAGCTGTCTTACAACTTTTATTACGCCCTGGGGATTTTGATTCGTACCACTCAAAGTCCAACTAACCACCGTTTGGTCACAATAAGTTCCATATAGGATCTAGGAAGAGACAGACTCCAAGATATTCTCCATACTCGGTCAGTATGAGTTTGCACCGCAGTGACATATAGTCAAACTGCAAAATAGTGACATATAGTCATGTAACTAGCCCACCTTGGTACAGGTCACAACACTAGTATCTAGGGTATTCAAACCCAATCACTGAGGTACAACCACAGTTGTCCTCTAATCACACCCTGTTATAATCACTGAGACCCAACCAAAGTCATTCTCATAAAGCGGGCTTGGTATGACCGCAGCCATCCTCTTGAAACACTTGCTGTCGGGATGACAAGCACCACGCATACTCAATATTATGCGCTCCGAGTTTCCCTTAGGAATACTCGTTTCACTATCTAGAATGTTTTGAAACTGAAGATGTTTCCATGGCACATGGCACTACATGATTAGAGTTTCACTTAATTAGTTATATCTAACTGGATGAATTAAGGATGCATCAAACAAGTGAACATACAAACCCTAATAAACTTCTAGAAAGCATATATGTATCACAACTTCAAAATATATAAAATGTGTGAAACATAATTTCTCATCTCATCATCACATGGTACTATTCACTTTCCATTCACATAGACCACACTAGTCATCATACTATCCCAACATATAAATTTTGTTCATAATATCATAGGGTATCAATCCTTGTCAACATAAGAGGATTACACCTCATTCAGGGCTCAACCATACCCAAAGGTCATTAATACCATCATACTACTCCCTACAAGATCATCATTATCTTTTCATGCCTTATAATAAGGCTCAACAACATCACTTACATATAATACACTGGATCAACAAAATATTGCATTAATGAGCTGGGAGATATTCATAAACAATCATAGTAGGGTTATATTAACATTAAGAACAATCATTTATTACCTCAACATGCAAGGAATGTATATAAGATTAACCCTCATCATATTCATAATGCACATGTTTAGCATAAGAAAGTATCAACCATGTGGCTATGATAACCACCAATTAACACATTAAGGTTGTGATCATATAACGATATTATTCCACCATCATGCCATCATATAAGAAGGTTAAACATGAATACTCATATTTATGTATTTGCAATAGAGTTAGGTTCAATAAGATAAATTATATTAATATTACTAATCAACACTCATACCCAAACCCTAACTCACATCATCCCCATTGGATCATGGTTGCATAAGGTGAAGCATCACCATCACATTCTATACTATTCTCAAGTATGAACCCACATATAAATCAAGGTATAACCATCGGGTTATAACATATAGGGTTTCAACAACAATAAGAGAGTACTCCATGATTGTATTAATCATTCAAGGACTTTTCATACCCAATTACCATCATTTAGTTATATTAAAGCTAGGTATATCAATATATACCTCATTAGGGTTACCCATTAATTTATTATGGTGATTATCAATCATAATCATACAAGGGTAAGGGTAAGACTACAAGTTTAAGGCATTGACCCGTCAAATTCTCATCATTAGAATCATAACATTACACTATAGGCTTCACCCAAAACAATGGCAACATTGAGGCATCAACTTCTAAGCTGGCTACAACTTGTAAGACATGACCTAAACACTTTATTCCTCCTATTCATAAATTATGTTGTTACATTGGTTACTCTAAAGGTAATAACCTAAAACTCACCATGGTCATGTAACTTATTTCATCCATTCTAACTCTTATGTCTAAAGGATATTTTATCTTAAAGGAAAACAATAGCACATGTCTACTGATCAACAAACCATCTATCCTTGATAGTGGTCTTGCCCAGCTATCACTGAACCATACACAACACTATAGAATCACTTTTGTTTTTCCTTCCAAACAACATTCAGAGGGTCATCATCAACTCTCTCTCTTTCTCTTTCTAAGCGAGAGGAATACTTTGAATGTTCATTTAATAAACATCTCCAACCTTCACATACTTACCATATTGTTGATACATCTTGGATACTAGGATTCATTACCTTGGTATCCACCTCATGTGCTATAAGGAACTCACATCCTTATCTCATCTACTTTTACCAACATAACAAATCTCAAGACATATAAGAGGAGTCTTCCTAATTATTGGAAGGCTCAAAAGCAAACTCATTACAAACTTTATGATCTTGGAACCATAGTCCAAGCAACCTTATGCTATAATAAGCTATCCACCTTCATGTTTACAACAAATCCACACAAACCAAGTGGAAATGATCCACTTGAAAGTTGTGCCCTTGAAAGGAAAGACACAAAGGGAAACACACTTCCCACGTCATAGCAGAATTGTTCAAGGGTCGCTAGCAAAAAGGTAGCAAATTCTATTTTCATTATGTAGGTTACAACTTCTTATGTATCATTTTACCTTTTTAATTTTGGGTTCCTTGCCATTAGCATAGGAATCATCATGATTAACATATCTCATTACTCCTTCCTTGATGAATGTTTATCACACTTGGATATGTTCTCTTGTTTCATTATGTTTTTCAACCACTTATCCAGAGGTAAATCATCATATTCCTCATTTTCTTCATTAATAGGGATCATCTCCCTTAATTTCTTTCACATGCCATGCTGATTTTACATTAACACTTTCTTACACACATAGGTTGGCTGAGATTAACTTAGGTTCCACCTTGTTCCTTTGTCATTGTTCCCATTAATCTTCTCATTTATACTTATCATTGGAGTTCTCTTCATATTATGTGGATTTCATACATTGAATCACTTTATAAGAACAAACTTATCTAGTTTTACTTTATTATATTCTTGAATCACATCTTCAAGAACTCATCTTTTGTTTATTTGTATTCAGATTTTGATTTCATAATGTTGTATATGTATCTTATAGTTATCAAACATTCAAGTTTTGATAGATAATTATGCAATTCTCATCTTCTTTAAGGTAGGATTGAGATATTCACTCCATGATTTCTTATTCATTATGCTCTTTAGACAGTCTCAAAATGACTACTTGATCAGGGTAATCAGAAAGATAACAATCTAAGAGTTCCATACTTACCTTTTCTTCAATAATTGAATACCTGGTCAGGGCACCCAAGTATTGAGATTAGGCAATATGCACCATGTTTTTATGTCATGTTCCAAATTTAGACAGCATCCTAGTCCTAAGTCCTAGTGTCCCTATAGGATCAGCGAACCTAAAGCTTTGATACCAAATTGTCAGAACCTATTACACTAAACGTGATTACTCAAAATATAAAACACAATCGATCATTAATTAATTACATGCCCAAAAATATGGGAAATTAAAACCAAATTCTACATAAACACGCTCTCAAAAATGTTTTCGTAAGAGCCCAACATCTTTCTTGTATCCATACTATGCCAAGAATTTGATACAAATTGTTTTATCACCTTAGCCACAACATATATACACAGGAGAACAATATTTGAATATGCCACACAAACAAGCATTAAAAGTTTGATTTGTTTGAAACACCTTATACAAACTTTTCCTACCCGGACCTGGGAGTACAAGGATGACTCTCCGACACACTAGACATCTAATCAACTTTCTCAAATATTCATTACTATAGTTCCTCTTTACTTCCACAGTTCTATTATCGTCATTGTCGATTACCTAATAAGATGTGACAAACCACAAGGGTGAGACCCATGTCCTAGCAAGAGATATAACCTCCAACAACACTTATTGATTACAAAATTTTAAATAGTATATAACTGAGCAGTTGGAGTATTTAATAATCATTTGAACAGATTGAATAATTTAAGTATGCTGAATAGATTAAGCAAATGATCTTAGTAACAAGTATAATTATCAATGTATATATAGGTAACAAATAAATCCATTTCTCTAGATAGATATCTACTCAAATTTCATCAAATTGCATCTAATAACAATCATCATCATTAATCTGACTATCATCATATTCCTTGCTAACAACACAAGCAATCTAGTAGCATAAGCATCCCTGAGATCATGAATATGTCTAGTAACATAACATGACTATCAATATTGGCATCTCAAATAAAGGGAACAGATCTATATCATAAGTAGAACTAGCATCATAGCACAATTAACTGCACAGGCATAATTAACAGTTTAAGCATTTATAATTACATAGGCATGGCTAGAAATATTAAACATAGCTAGTAGCATCATCTTAACCATCAGTGTCAGTATATTTGACAACATAAGCATGTTTAAAATATGAGCATAACTACAATATAAGCATATCTATTATCTCTTATTATACTATACATGATCTCAATGAAAAGAAAGCAAACAAGGATTATCATCCAATATGAAGTGTTGTGTATAACCCTAAACATATATGCTACACGGATGTCTTACATCTTTTATTACACCATGGAGAGTTTGGGTCATACCACTCAAAGTCCAACTGACAACCGCTTGGTCACAATCAGTTGCATATAGGATCTAGGAAAAGTCGGACTCCAAGATCTTCTCCATTCTTGGTCATTACGAGTCTGCACCACAGTGACATATAGTAAAACTGTAAAATAGTGGCATACAGTCCTATAACTAGTCCACCTTGGTACAGTTCACGACGCTAGCATCTAGGGTATTCAAACCCAATCACTGAGGTACAACCGCATTTGTCCTCTAATCACATTATGTTATAATCACTGAGACCTGACCAAAGTCATTCTCACAAAGTGGGCTTGGTATGACTGTAGCCATTCTCTCGAAACACTTGGTGTCAGGATGACAAGCACCCTGCATACTCAATAGTATCTGCTCTGAGTTTCCCTTAGGAATACTCGTTTCACTATCCAGTAAGTTCTGACACTAAAGATGGTTCTATGGCTAGGGCACTACATGATTAGAGTTTCACTTGATTAGTTATCTTTAATTGAGTGAATTAAGGCTGCATCAAACAAGTGGACATACAAACCCTAATTCACTTCTAGAAAGTATATAAGTATCATAACTTCAAAAGATATAAAATGTGTGAAACATAATTTCTCATATCATCATCACATGGTACTGTTCACTTTCCACTCATGAGACCACACTAGTCATCATACTATCACAAGATATAAATTCTTTTCACAATATCATAGGGTATCAACCCTTTTCAACATAAGAGGATTACACCTCATTCAAGGCTCAACCATGCCCAAAGGCCATTAAGACCATTATACTATTCCCTACAAGATCATCATTATCTTTTCATGCCTTATAACAAGGCTCAATAACATCACTTACATATAATACACCGGATCAACACAATATTGCATTAATGAGCTGGGAGATATTCATAAACAATCATAGAAGGGTTATATTAACATTAAGAACAATCCTTTATTACCTCAACATGCAAGGAATGTAGATACGATTAACCCTCATCATATTCATAATGCACTAGTTTAGCATAAAAAAGTATCAACCATGTGGCTAAGATAACCACCAATTAACACATTTAGGTTATGATCATATAAGGAGATTATTCCATCATCATGCCATCATATAAGAAGGTTAAACATGAATACTCATTTTATGTATTTGCATTAGAGTTAGGTTCAATAAGATAAATTATATTAATATTACTAATCAACAGTCATACCCAAACCCTAACTCACATCATCCCCATTAGATCATGGATGCATAAGGTGAAGCATCACCATCACATTGCATACTATTCTCAAGTATGAACCCACACATAAATCAAGGTGTAACCATCAGGTTATAGCATAATAGGGTTTCAAAAACAATAAAAGAGTACTCCATGATTGTATTAATCATTCAAGGACTATTCATACCCAATTACCATCATTTAGTTATATTAAGGCTAGGTATACCAAGCTATACCTCATTAGGGTTACCCATTAATTTATTATGGTGATTATCAATCATAATCATACAAGGGTAAGGGTAAGACTACAAGTTTAAGGCATTGAACCATCAAATTATCACCATTAGAATCATAACATTACACTATAGGCTTCACCCAAAACAATGGGAATATTGAGGCGTAAACTTCTAACCATTAAATGTTGAAAAGGTAACGCCATTGGTCGTTTACATAAGTAAACATCTTGAACAAACCACCTATGAAGTTATTGATTTGTTCTCTATAAAGAGTCACCATCGAGACATCCCTTGATTAACAATATAAAAAGTTCCATTGAGAGTAGGGTAAAACCCACAAGCGATTGTTTATTTAAAACAAACCATCAGTAAATGAGCTTCTTAAGTTGATCTCATAAAGGAAACCATTTTGATCACATTATTAGGACCAACATATTACATTTAGGCATCGTTCCAATTCATTGGATGAAGAAACATTAGATCTTAACCATTAGGTCAAGTTCATATATTAAAACCATCAATTGGAGTATAGGTTCGACCATTGCATCAAATGACCCAAGAAAGCATTGGTTTAATGCTTAATTGATGCCACTACTACATTATTAACTCACCATAGGTTGTGGAGACCTGATCCACCATCAGTAGTGACCATTAAGTCACCATAGGTTGTTAGATCAGCACTATATTCATTAATAACCATCAAATATCAAACTAATATCACCATTGATTGATAGCATCACTAGGGTACTTAGTTGTTAATCATTATGCTTCTAATTAGGCCAACACCTGACCTAAAGGGTGAACATCAGTTGACACCCTTGGTCACCACCATCAATTGTCATGAAGACAACACCATCGGTTGTTGCAATGGTACCACCATATAGTCATGTGTTTATAGAAGAAATCAACTTAAACCCTAAAATTGACCATTGGTTGATAGGTGTTTAGTACCATCGGTTGTCAAACCAACCTGATCCAAATCATATTATACCTTAGGAATAACGTACACATGATCACAGGTTCATCTAGAACTGAAATCAGAATAGGGAACATTATAAAAATTGAAATCCAAGTCAAGCATAGCTTTTTAGTGCATGGATCATCATTTAAAAGAAAGAACATGAGCTAGCAAGCTTATGGTAAGCAATAAATGTTGAGCAAGTTATAAAACTTTCCTCTAATTAGAAGATAAAATCCCAAATAGAATAAAACATGAGTAGGTAGGGTAGAAAATCCAAGCATAAGCTGTGAACTCGTCCATCTAGCACCTTTCTTCATCAAATGAGCAAACCCTAAGCATAAGGAGCAAGAAAGGTAGATTTGTAGAGATTTAGAGCAATTTCTACCATGGAACAACAAGGTTCCAAACTGGAGAAAGGTAGGAGGAAGGATAAAAGAGAAAGAAATGGAGTAAGGAAGGGGATCCTTATCATTTAGGTCAAGATCACTATAAGGAAGCCTTTTAAACCCTAAAAGAGAGCAAAACAAAACCCTAGGAGCTTCCACCAAGAAATTTTCCTTCTTCTTCTACCTTGGATAGGCCCTCCACAGTTAAACAGATAGGGAATGAGGTTCTTAGTATGAGGGAAGTGGTGGAAAGCAAAACTTTCATTTTAGAGCTAAAAAATAGATATATAAAGCTCTAGGATCCTCTTTGAACTTTTTTCCTTAAATTCAAGTATCACAAAAATTGGATGGAGCTTGTTGTAACAAAAACAAATCTTATATTTATCTCATCAATAAATTAATCATGCATGTATTTGCTAGGTTCCAAAAATTAGGGTGTGACATCCTCTTTCATCACATACGACTAAGTATGTCAATGATACATACATGTATGGATAAAAGTATCATTTTCCCAGATTAGTTCCTGAATGTTATTCTTTTTCTAGTTCCATGTCCTTCTATATTTTTCCTAGAATCATATTTAACATAAAATTTAGTTCATATACATATTGTATAATATATTATTGAGTATGCTATGATTTTTAGTATTTAATATATAAATGTAACAAAATTTTGATGTAGATTAACTGACATGTCACCCATACATATGTTTATCAAGATGCATTCTTATACATATTTCATGTTCCCTTTTATATAAAATTGATCAACCTAATAGGTGTGTTATCTTATCCCATATGTATTTTTAATTATAATATAATACTTATTTATGTTCCTAACTTCTTGATTCTTAAAAGTCTATTTAGGGTAATGAATATAGTTCTTAAAAACTACTAAAGTTGATATTATACGACACTGGTAATTATTAGGGTAATGAGTGCAATGATAAAAATCATTACCATATCTAAGTAGTATATTTTATCAAGTCCTCTTATTATCATAAAATATATTCTCTAGTATATAAATACTAATCAAGTTTCTATCACTTGGAACATAGGGCACGAATTTACTAACATATAATTAGACACTCTTGTATTACAATGGGGTTGATCGATCAAGTTATTGAATGCATTTAGATAACATATACATATAAATATTTAAATGGTGTGTTCTATGTGATGAATTGTTAAACTAACATGTAGACTAGGTTGTGTACACATAATTCTCCATCCAACATTATATTTGCAAGTCATAATCCTTTATGATCTTGAACTAAGATTTTGGATCATGTGAGACTAGTCATTTACTTACATGAATTGAGCAATTACCTATCCAGTTTCTCAGTCTGAACTGATCTTCAAAGATAGGTTTCTCAAAATGCAAGTGTGTAGGGAAAAAGATGAGACGTTCTTCATTGTAGCTTTGCATGGAATCAATTGTTGTTGTAGGTTCTTTGTATGGTTGATTTGCAATCCATGGTAGGTCATTTATATACCTTTTGCCCAGGCTATAGGAACCTTCAGCGTTATCTGGATAGATTGAGTTGAAATCTGGTTGGTGCACTTCCAGGCAAGGTGAAGACAAGTAGAGGAATAAAATTCATCAAAGTGGTAGTGTTCACAGCTAGATAAACTCGAAACAACTGGTTGTCGTGCAACCTCTTCACATTTGATAGGAAACATGTGGGGTGAAGGATAGCTCCCCAGTCATCCGGTCAAGGTCAATATATAGAGCCCCTCTATTGGGCAGTTGAGGGCGCTCCTTGTTGGTATTTGTGGAATGGGGGACCTACATCCCTAGCCAGACATTTGATATATGACAGTTGGAAAAACAACCATGTTAGAAAAAGAAAGAACAAGAGAGAACAAGAGGAGAAAAGGGGGTTTTGTTGGGAAAATCATAACTCCCAAATCTTAATCTTACTTGGTTTCTATTCTCAAGGAAAAATCCATAACATGAAACTACCAACACCTTGTGTGCCTAATTCTTCCTATTGATGTTTATGGGCACTAGGGTCATTTAGTCACTTTAAAACCCTTGAACATTGAAAATGAAAATGGGTTTTTAGTTATACATTAATACACATGGACTTCTCTATTTTTTAAAAATTGTTAATTTTGAAATAGGCTTTATATAGTTTTCTAATACTTGAAAAGGATATAATGTAGTAACTCATTTTAATTAAAAAATGAGAGCAATCAGACAAATATGTTTTCATACCATTATTTAGATCCTTACCAAAATTGGTTTCTCAAAACATAGATTAACATAATCAAATTATCAAAAGTAGACAACAATAATGGAAAATTCTCTATACTTTGCAAAATTGTATGTTATGACTTGATCTTTTTAAGAAATTATATTGTGTAATTTACATGTTATTGCCTATTTTTATAGTAAAAACTATTCTGTAATGTTAACTATAAGGTATATATATACACATGAAAATTTGTGGGATCAAAATATTGGAAATAATAATTCATTTTAAATTTTAGGAACTTATATAGTGCTTTAAACAAAAAATTGTGATTTTATTTTGTGGGTTTTAAAACCCTAATCCACACATAGCTTCAAAATTTTGTTTCATACTTTTATTTAAAGCTAATAGTTATAGTTTAATCTTATGTTAAGCCCTACTTTTATATGAAAGCATGAATTCAAACCCTAACCCTAGGAACCTATTATTGAGAGCTTCTTTAGTGTAAGGGCAAACCTGATAGGCTAAAAGAATTTATGCAATTTCCACAATAGGCTTAGAAAATTACTCTCTTCTTACAAAAAACATTTGGGATCAAATGGATGATGCAAAGCTAGGTCAAAAATTCTAATTATTCAATGAGTAACTAATGCATCAAATACTATACAAAAGGGTTCAAATTGGCACATTATTGATCACAAACTAATTATTGACCAACATATGATCCAAATTTAATCAAGAATGAAGGGATATATCATAGTCTAGAATTGAATGAATTCTGAAAAAAGAAGTCCATCTGAGGAAGAGAGAGAGAAATTGACTTCATCACCAAGAGGAACCCCTAAATATTCTATGATCAATAATTTATGAGATTTGCTAAATTTTTGCTACCTACCTCCCTAACATTTCTAGGGCCCAATAGATAATTTTTTAGCCCTCGTCCTAGGTTTTCATATGTTATCAATGTGCTTGACCTCCATGTAGGTTAATAGATTGATTTCATCAATCACCTTGATGTTTTTATGAGCTTTATCTTTTTTGTGAAACATAGAGAGGATTCACTTTATGGTGATGTCCCCATCCATATTTGGTCATCTTGGGAATCAGTAAGGGCTTACTGAGATCATGAAGTACTGGGGAATCCAGTATGGCTTAATTTATTGATTTGAAACAAGGAGCTTAGATTCTACACCACAATTGATGGTACTACAATCTTAAACTTTCTTGTTGGATCATGTGATTATGATTTAGTTTCTTATTTTGATGGATGTAATTCTTTCATTATATGCAAACTTTAAATTTGACATTATTAGGCATTGTAAACATATAAGAAATATGATACTAAGCATCTAAAACACATGATGGTATATTAGGAAAAATATATTCCCATTTAGCTAGAGAAATTGTTTGTAAGACACAATATAAATTAAAATTGCTTGACTCTAGAAATCCAATAAAGATCATGAGCATGCATATAGGACATGGTACATTGAAACCTAAGAATATTATTATAGATATCATAGTAGAGATATATTAGTTATTGAAAAAATTATATTTTGAAGAAATTATGTGAGTTCACAAAGTCAATGCACATTCAAAGATAATATGAAATAAGTTCATATTTCTTTTTTAGATATAATTTTTTTGGCACAACATATTTACATGTTTAGTTTTCCCCATTTACAAGTTTTTTTATTATTGTATATTATGTTGATGAATTGATTTAAAGGATAAATACTTTGAGAATGCACATGATCATACATATGAATAAAATATTTTTCTAGCTTAGAATTTACTTTTCTTATCTTTCATTTCAATTTAGTTTGTGATGGTTTACTTCATTAAGCATTCTATGTACTTCCACCTTGGAGTTTCTCTATTCATTTTAGTTTATGATTATTGGAATAAGTGAGCTCATTTTTGTTAAATATGGAAGTATGAGCCTCTTATATGAAGATCATTATCTGTATTGTCATCCACGTGAAATAGGGTTATCTAAAGTTTGGGTTGTTATATTTAGTATCAAGTTATATTCCTTTAAATCCCCTCAAAGATGTTCACAAATCCCTAAATCTTTAGAATCATGGATAGCCAATTAGGGTTTTGTAAGAGTGTTAATTTCAAGCATTGGGTCAGTACACTAGGTTTTGGCTTTTAGTAACCATGCATCATTAAAAGTGTCTTGAATCCTACATGGCTATAATATGAAGTTTCCTAAAAAAGTAGTCTAATCCATATAGGTGTTCTCAACTTGAAAAAGTTTGTCTTCACACCTCATATCTTTACAAAATGCTAAAATGCTTATCCAGTTCTCAATATGATATTGTCATCTCTTAGGGAGGGTTCATAGTCCTTAGTGATAAAGAATACTATGCCAAAATAAATCATGCTTAAATAAAACCATAAATTAATGAATAAGTTGTGTAATTGTGAATTGGCAGAATAAAAAAGCACATCCTCTCTAAAATCCTTGTAATAGGAGAAGTGTTTAGATGACTGGAGACTTTAAGAGCTAGGCTGAAGGAAATTGTACCACTTGAAAAACTAGTCGAAAAGGGAAGAGGTCAATGGGAGAATAATGTAGAGATAAAGGAGGAAAAAACAGGAAGATACTGATTAGAATGGAATTCTTGAAACCCAATCAAAAGTTGTAGTATCTAATGAATGGCAGGGGTAGCAACAAGTTCTTTTCTATTACGTGCATGTCCAATATCTTTGTGTTGTGTCTTGCAAAAAATTAGGTACCCCGTCTTCTTATAATAGTTGACTCTTGACGTTTAATGAGAGTTCACTTATTGATGTAGAGTGTGTAATTATTGGTTGTATGGTTGGTTATTTTTAAACATGAGGGCGTATTGGACTTCTTCAAGGGTGGACTTAAATTTGCATTACATGTTGTTGTACACAAAAATATGTTCATCTTAAATCTCCATTTGACTTAATTTGGGATATCTATCATTCATATTGGATGTTGATATCTAATGTCAAATGCTAATGTGTTGTGACTAATTCAGTATTCAAGTATAACACATTTACCTTCAACTTGTGTATAAGCATGTATCATTTTTTATTATTTTACGTAGGTCTAAGTGTGGATTATATTTTACTTGAGTAAAGCTAGCATCTTTGAGAAAGCAGAGCTCCCACTAATCTAGAACAACAGAAGAGGATGATATTTTTGATTGAGGTGGTAGAACTACATTTGAGGGGATGGTGGGTGAATTCAAGTTGCACAAGTTGGATGGTATATGCAAGGAGTTTTTCCATAAACTATGTTGTAGTTCCTATGGGTCTCTCTATATGTAACTAGTGTGATGGCAAGAAGAAGAGTGCTAGAAGAGTATGGTCACAAGGTTATAACATGGCTACTATTTGTATACAGGGGAAGGATCTCACAATTCTAGAAGTGGACAAGAGCCTAGATAAGACATGGAGGATAACAAGGTTCAAACTAGAGGTTAAGATGAAATATTGTTCTGTTCATGTAGTTACTTAGGTAAAGCTACAATTGAGTCCTCTAAAGTTAAATGTGTGAGGGAATCTGACATGAAAGAGAGTGGGTGAGGGGTTGAAGGGTGGGATATCGCCAGTGTTATTTTATGTCGCAGGAAGAATGATTTTGGGATCCATGACTATGGGAAGGGGTGCACAAAATAGAAATGTGCATCAAGGCACTTGACACAACAACTTGTATAGATTAAGTACGAAGTGGGCCTGATGAACCAGTGTGCATTCACTAGGTTAGCAAGGTGCTACCTCTAGAACATGAAGCGTGTTGGTTGGATTCTTGTGGCCTAGTATAGTTTAAGCGGACATAAGAAACAAACGACGGATCTATAATCACATACAAAAATGCATAGATAGTCGCTTTGTAGAATGATATGGTATATTTTTATATGATGCTTTTGTTGTGGTTTGTCTTTTGGAATTTGTCAACATGTGGTCGGGATAAATGTAATCCCTCAATTTTTAAGGAAAACGTGCTACACGATTAGGAATGAACATGTGATCAAACTAAGCTCAAAAGGGCATGCCGCGAGTTTAAACTTTAGGTTTGGGTTACCGGGCTGGATGTTAGTCGCTACTCATGAACCACCTCAAGCAACTTGGTCTCTCTAATGGTGACATGTCTCCTTGTACAGCTATGAGGCCATATCTTAAGGAAAATACTATGCAAACTCAAATTTAGGACTTCAAATGAGACACAATTTGTTTTTTTAATATGAAATAAGGAATATAATAAAAATGTTATTTTTAATTTATCTCTTATGTGGTATGAAAAAAGGCAGATATTACTTCATTTAAGACCAAACTGAATCTATATAGCAGATCTTCTCAGCAGGGGGAGTTGTTATGACGGCTGTTAGCTAATACACTGGTAAACTTAACTCGCATGTGGTACCTGCAGACGCGCGCCGAGTTTTCTGGTGCCTGTGTTTCACAGGCTGGCGATTCGTGGTTCCGTACACTGTTTCTGTTCCGCGGCTGGGGGGGCTTCTTCCGCCAATTTGGGTGCTTGTGTATCTGCGTTGGTACTTCGGTATGAGCGTTGGTACTTCGGTACTGGTCAATCTGAGATATAAGTAAGGTTTATATTTTATTCCCCACTGAGGGGGTCCGCTACTGGTCACTCCATCTACAATGCGTTCTTTGTTTTCAGTCAGCATTATTCATAAGGATACAACACATAGGACATGTTCGTCATTGAACAAGCTCCACTCGTCTGTCATTGTCTCGTCATTGAAGAAGCCTTGTACATTCTGTTGTATTCTGTTTGAGAATTAAGTTTTCTCCAGTCAACGTTTTATCCCATATTGCCTCAGGCACCACACAGCTCCTTATATGAGCTAGTGGTCCCATAGAGGTTAGGACCTCTCAAAGGGCATAAGATTGTTTGTCTTGTCTTGTGTATTTTTTGGATTAAAATAAAAACACACACACACGCGGTTCACTCGCCCGCACGGCCCGGCCCGACTCGGTTTGGTGCGTGCGTAGATTTATCTTTTTACAAAATATTTTATTTTATTTTGTTTCCCGAAACGACACTTTATTTTCTGTGTTGCGTCGTTTGGAGTTCGGTTGACAGCGTTTAAGACACATCAATAAACCTCTCTTGACTACCTGATAAAGCTGACCATTAAAGCGATGTTAATGACGCACGTTGGAGAGTCCAACATATGCGGGCAATTACCGCGACGGCTGAGACACGCTCTATATAAGGAGGCGTTCGATCTCATTTGAGTAGACAGATCTACAGACAACAAACTGACAATGAGATACAAAGAGATATACAACAGTTTCTTTCCTCATATACAACGGTTACCTTACTGTTGTATCGTGGTTCATTTGTTGTTGTATCGCGGTTACCATACTGTTGTGTTAAGGTTCCTTTCCTCCAGTACAAAGTTGTTGTTCCTTTACTGCTATAGCGCGGTTACCTCACTGTTGTACACCAGTTCCCTTCCTACTGTACAGATGTTACTTTCGTGCTCCTTTGTTCCTTTCTCCACCACAACAAGCATATTCTCCCAAACACCACCACGCCTTGATGTTGTCTTACGTCGGCGACTACTTCGCGATGTCTGTTTTGTTGTTTCTGACCAAGGGCTAAGGAACATGTTCAACACAGCACTCTCGCTTGTACCGAGCGACTGTATCAGAGTTGGGGTGGCTGAATCTTGGAGATGGATCGCCGGAGACGCACATGCTAGGAGCGGCGGAATCTGTCTTGAAGACAGTATTTCGCACGCCTTCATCTTCAAGCTCTAGTGTTTGATTTCTAAACGCATTCACCGTTTTCTCCGAATCTGATTTACAGTTAATAGTTCTGCTGCATTTTGGTAGTTAACTGCTTGCAATATCTAATTAACATCTGTCTTACAGAGCTACGACAACTACTATTTTCCAACATTTTTCAAGACAAATTAATCCGTTTACTGCTTTAGATTGTATAAAAATTTGCATAGACAGACCAGTTTGTTCCTAAACAGTTGTTACTTAGATATACATCTACCATAGGATCCCAACTGCTCTTGAACTATGGACTGCCTCAGACTCTAAATTTGGTCTATAGACAATGGTCTTGAGCGTTACGCCTTTGTTGAATGGCTAATATATAATATGGTTGATGATAAACTTGTTTCGTCTCAAGTCCTAGAATACCAAAACTTAGTGTCTAAATCCATGACTAAATGTTACAACATTGATGAGAATGTTCAAGTAGAAGCCCTCATAGAGAAACTCCCTCCTTCATGGAAGGATTTCGCCAGGATCCTTAGGCATAAACAAGGGAACATGTCCATGGCATCCTTAGTTAAATCCCTACAAACCGAGGATAGACGTATGGAACAAGACAGGAAGTCTAACATGTCTGTCAATATGGTTATAGGTGATAAGTCTAAGAAAAAACCCAACCAATCCCATCTCCATAAGAAATCTAAACCTTCCTTTAAGGGCCGCAAGCACCACTAAAATCAGAGTAATAATAATCGTGATCAAGGAGAAAAACACGTCTACTTCGTGTGTGATAAACCTGGCCACTTAGCAAATGTGTACAGATTTCGCAAAGGTCAGACAAAGCAGAATGTTCAGGCTCCTAAAAATCTTGAATTAAATATGATCAATGTGGGGGCGATCCCTTCCTCTTCTATAAAAAGGCCGAATATGGCAGTGTGATCAAATGGGGAGATCATTCATCCACCATCCAGATTGCTAGCTTTGGACGTGTTGACATAAAGCTTACTTCTGGGAATATCCTTAGATTACATGATGTCCAACATTTACCTTCTTTTCGTAGAAATCTGATTAGCCAAGTAGTGTTACAACATTCTGGTTATACCTTGCTATGTCAAGGCAATAGAGTTGTAATTTCTAAGAATGGTTCTTATATTGGTCTTGCATACACTTGTAGTGGTTTGATTAAACTATCTTCTGTTTCATGTAATGCTTCTTAAAGTAATGATATATCTTCTACTGTTTTAGTTTCTGAAACTAGTGATGTTTGGCATGCACATCTTGGTCATGTGAACAAAAACATGATGAAACGCATGATTCACTTAGATCTGATTCCTAAGACGCATATTGATATTTCTGATAGATGCCAAGTTTGTGTGCAAACTAAGCTGCCTAAGAAGTCATTTAAATCAGTAGTAGATCGTAGTACATCCTTGCTTGAGTTAATTCATATTGATATTTGTGATTTAAATCATGTTCTTACTCGTGATGGTTTGAGATACTTTGTTACCTTTATAGACAATTTTTCGAAATATTGTTCTATTTTCTTGCTAAAAACTAAGGATGAACAATTAGAAAAATTCAGAATCTACAAAACCCAAGTAGAGAAACAACTAGAGAAGAACATTAAGAGAGTGAGGTCTGATAGAGGTGGTGAGCACACTTCAAATGAACTTAACAAGTTCTGTGAGGACCATGGTCTTATTCATGAAACCACTACCCCATATAATCCTCAATCTAATGGAGTTGCTGAGAGGAAGAATAGAACATTGATTGACATGGTCAACTCAATGCTAGCCGAGTATGGACTTAGTCACTGACTGTGGGGGGAAGCCCTTCATACAGCCAATTACCTTCTTAACTGTATCCCTTTTAAGCACCTTGACAAAACACCCTATGAACTTTGGCTTAACAAGAAACCCTGTTTGAAATATTTCAAAGTGTGGGGGTATTTGGCCAAGGTTAAGATTCCTGAGAATAAGAAGAGAAAACTAGGACCTAAAACTGTTGACACTGTATTTATAGGATATGTTGAAAATAGTAATGCCAATGGATTCCTAGTAATAAAATCTGAAATCTCAGACATTAGAGTTAACTCTATACTTGAGACTAGACATGTAGATGATGTCTATTTTGAAACTATCTTTCCTCTTAAGGAAAAGGTCCCTAGGAAAGTTAGTGAAGATCTCTCTTCTTCTTCTCCTGTTGAACCTCTTGTAGTTTCACCTTCTTATGAAGTAGAACATGAACTCCCAGTAGATAAACCTCCAAGTGATCTAGGTAGGGGTAAAAGGACTAAAATTGATAAGAATTATGTTCCCGACTTCTACACTTCATAGTAGAAGAAGACCCACGTACCTATGAGGATGCCATGAAATCCATAGACTCGAGCTTTTGGAAGGAAGCCATTGAAAATTAAATAGAATCAACTATGAGCAATCATACTTGGATTCTAACTGAGCTTCCTCCAGGCTGCAAGACTATTGGATGTAAATGGGTGTTTAGAAAAAAGATGAGGGCAGATGGTTCCATTGATAAGTTTAAGGCCAGACTAGTAGCCAAAGGTTTTAGTCAAAAGGAAGGATTTGATTACTTTGATACATATGCACCCGTAACCAAAATTTCTTCCATTCGTGTCCTAATTGCTTTAGCTGCGATCCATAAGCTTGAAATCCATCGAATGGATGTCAAGACAACCTTTTTGAATGGAGATCTTGAAGAAGAAATTTATATGGATCAGCTCGAAGGCTTTTTGGCACCTGGACAAGAACACAAAGTCTGTAGACTTGTCAAGTCCTTGTATGGACTGAAACAAGCACCTAAAATAGTGGAATGATAAGTTCGATAAAATTGTTTTATCTGCTAGATTTATTGTAAATAAATCTGATCGTTGTATTTATTCTAAAATTGTTAATGATTCCTGCATAATAATGTGTTTATATGTAGATGATATATTGTTATTTGGATCTAATTCTGAAATTATATCTGAGACTAAAACTTTTCTTGCTAGAAATTTTGATATGAAAGATTTAGGACTTGTTGATGTAATACTTGGTATTAAAATGAGTAGATCTACTTCTGGATGTAATACTTGATGTAATACACCTTATGATGCTAGTTTACATCTTGATGTACATAAGGGCACTCATGTGGATCAACATAGATGTGCTCAAGTTATACGAAGCTTTATGTACCTTGCTAATTGCACTAGGCCCGATATTTCTTATGCTATAATCAAGTTGAGCAGGTACACTAGCTGTCCTAATGAGGACCACTGGAAAGCTTTGGTAAGAGTGTTTAAGTACCTTAAAGGTACAACTACGTACATCCTTCATTATACTGGTTTTCCACCTATATTAGAAGGACATACCGATGCTAACTGGATTGTAGATTTAGATGAAACCAAATCTACCAGTGGGTATGTGTTTTGCCTTGGAGGAGGTGCAGTTTCTTGGAAATCATCCAAGAAAACTGTAAGAACTAGATCCACAATGGAGGCTGAGTTTATTGCTTTAGATTTAGCTTGTTGTCAGGATGAATGGCTTAGAAATTTACTTATTGATCTGCCTATTGTTTCAAAACCATTTCCTCCTGTTTGCTTATTATGTGATAATAAAGCAGCCATAGACAAAGCTAAGCAATCTAAAGGCAACCCAGGAAAGCACTTTATGAGATTAAGGTATGAATATGTGAGAGATCACATCACCCGAGGGGTCATATCTATAGAGTATGTGAAATCTTCTAGTAACATTGTTGATCCACTTACTAAGGGTCTAGCTAGAAAGCTCGTACTCAATTTGTCGAGGGGGATGGGTCTTCTGCCCATAGAATAAACATTACAGTGGTAACCCTACCTTTCCAAAACTAGAGATCCCATGAGGAATTATTCAAAGGGACAACTAAGTTTTCATGTTTTGCGGAAGCACACTCAGGAGTTTTACTCCTTGACCCTTCCTATGGTGTTTGTGTTTTGACTCTGTCTGAGTATAGGAAGAGCTTTGCTCTCAATGGGTTCAAGGCAATTTATTGGCAGGGTATGTACCGGACATGATACCCTTGGAGATCCCTACTATTTGAGTGTAACCTGAGAGTCGGGTTTTATGTGAGTTGTACATACTCACTAGAGAACTCAAGAAACAAGATCTTGCGAAGGTCGTTTATGCGCAACACGGATACGAACTCGTTCTAGTGCCTGCACTATGGTTGTTTGATTTACTAAGGTCCGAATCAGGGAGTCTGGTTCAAGACGTAATTCACCACATCTCCCCGAATTGAAGTGAGTCACTCTAGGCAATGGTTCAAAGCCACAAGCTACCAATACTGGAAAACGTAGTAATGTCACAAAATTTTATTAATTATTGAATTTTTGAAAAAATTATGGAACATGTGGGGGAATGTTGTATTCCTGTTCCAAAATTTAGTTTTCTACAACTAACGTTTTATCCCATATTGCCTACAGAAGTCACCACACACCTCCTTACATGAGCTAGTGGTCCCATAGAGGTTAGGACCTCTCAAGGGCATAAGGTTGTTTGTCTTGTCTTGTGCATTTCTCATATTAAAATAAACACACACATACACACACACACGTTCGTTCATTCACTCACTCGCCCGCCCGCCCCACCCGGCCTGGCCCGGCTCGGTTCGGTGCACGCATGCGTGGATTTATCTTTTTATGAAATATTTTGTTTTGTTTTGTTTCCCGAAACGACACTTTGTTTTTTGTGTTGCATCGTTTAGAGTTCGGTTGACAACATTTAAGACACAACAATAAACCTCTCTTGACTACCCATTAAAGCCGACCATTAAAGCGATGTTAATGACCCACGTTGGAGAGTCCAACAAGTGCGGACAGTTACCGCGGTGGCTGAGACGCGCTCCATATAAGGAGGCAACTGATCTCATTTGAGTAGACATATCTACAGATAACAAACTGACAATGAGATACAAAGAGATATACAACAGTTCCTTTCCTCATATACAACGGTTACCTTACTACTGTATCGCAGTTCCTTTGTTGTTGTACCGCGGTTACCATACTGCTGTGTTGATGTTCCTTTCCTCCAATACAAAGTTTTTGTTCCTTTACTACTATAGCACGGTTACCTCACTGTTGTACACCGATTCCCTTCCTGTTGTATAGTTGTTACCTTCATGCTCCTTTGTTCCTTTCTCCACCACAACAAGCCTATTCTCCTAAACACCACCACGCCTTGCTGCTGTCTTACGCCAGCGACTACTTTGTGATGTCTGTTTTGCTATTTCTGACCAAGAGCTAAGGAACAAGTTCAACACAGCACTCTTGCTTGCACTGAGCGACTGTACCAGAGTTTGGGTGGCTGAATCTCGGAGATGGACCACCGGAGACGCTCATGCTAGGAGCGGTGGAATCTGTCTTGAAGACAGTGTTTCACACGCCTTCATCTTCAAGCTCTGGTGTTTGATTTCTAAACTCAATCACCATTTTTTTCGAATCCGATTTATAGTTAATATTACTGGTGTGTTTTGGTGGTTAACTGCTTGCAATATCTAATTAAAATCTATCTTATAGAGCTACGGGAACCACTATTTTCCAACATTTTTTAAGACAGATTAATATGTTTACTGCTCTACTTTAGATTGTATAAATAATTGCATAGACAGACCAGTTTGTTCCTAAACAGTTGTTAATTAGATATACATCTACCATAGGATCCCAACTGCTCTTGAACTATGGACTGCCTTAGACTCTAAATTTGATCTAGAAGACAGTGGTCTTGAGCGTTACGCCTTTGTTGAACGGGTAACATATAACATGGTTGATGATAAACCTGTTTTGGCTCAAGTCCTAAAATACAAAAACTTAGTGTCTAAATCCAAGGTTAAAGGTTACAACCTTCATGAGAATGTTCAAGTAGCAGCCCTCATAGAGAAACTCCCTCCTTCATTGAAGGATTTTACCTGGATCCTTAGGCATAAATAAGGGAACATGTCCATGGAATCCTTAGTTAAATCCCTACAAACCGAGGATAGACATAGGGAACAAGACAAGAAGTCCAACAGGGTTTATCAATATGGTTATAGGTGATAAGACTAAGAAAAAACCCAACCAATCCCATCTCCATAAGAAATCTAAACCTTCCTTTAAGGGCCACAAGCACCACCAAAATCAGAGTAATAATAATCGTGATCAAGGAGAAAAATGTGTCTGCTTTGTGTGAGATAAACCTGGCCACTTAGCAAATGTGTGCAGATTTCGCAAAGGTCAGAGAAAGCAGAATGTCTAGGCTCCTAAAAATCCTGAAGTAAATATGATCATTATGGGGGCGGTCCCTTCCTCTCCTATAGAAAGGCCGAATCCGGCAGAGTGATCAAATGGGGAGATCATTTATCCACCATCTTGATTGCTGGCTTTGGACGTGTTGACATAAAACTTACTTCTGGGATTATCCTTAGATTACATGATGTCTAACATGTACCTTCTTTCCGTAGAAATCTAATTAGTCAAGTAGTGTTACAACATTCTGGTTATACCTTGTTGTGTCAAGTCAATAGAGTTGTAATTTCTAAGAATGGTTCTTATATTGGTCTTGCATAAACATATAGTGGTTTGATTAAACTATCTTCTGTTTCATGTAATGCTTCTTCAAGTAATGATATATCTTCTACTATTTTAGTTTTTGAAACTAGTGATGTTTGGCATGCATGTCTTGGTCATGTGAACAAAAACATGATGAAATGCATGATTCACTTAGATCTAATTCCTAAGACTCATATTGATATTTCTGATAGATGCCAAGTTTGTGTGCAAGCTAAGCTTCCTAAGAAGTCATTTAAATAAGTAGTAAATCGTAGTACATCCTTTCTTGAGTTAATTCATGTTGATGTTTGTGATTTAAATCATGTTCTTACTCGTGATGGTATGAGATACTTTGTTACCTTTATAGATGATTTTTCAAAATAGTGTTCTATTTTCTTGCTGAAAACTAAGGTTGAACAATTAGAACAATTCAGAATCTATAAAACCCAAGTAGAGAAACAACTAGAGAAGAACATTAAGAGAGCGAGGTCTGATAGAGTTGGTGAGTACACTTCTAATGAACTTAACAAGTTTTGTGAGTACCATGGCCTTATTCATGAAACCGCTTCCCCATATAATCCTCAATCTAATCGAGTTGCTGAGAGGAAGAATAGAACATTGATTGACATGGTCAACTCAATGCTAACCGAGTCTGGACTTAGTCATAGAATTTGGGGGGAAGCCCTTCATATAGCCAATTACCTTCTTAATCGCATCCCTTTTAAGCACCTTGACAAAACACCCTATGGACTTTGTCTTAACAAGAAACCATGTTTGAAATACCTCAAAGTGTGGGGGTGTTTGGCCAAGGTTAAGATCCCTAAGAATAAGAAGAGAAAACTAGGACCTAAGACTGTTGACACTGTCTTTATAAGATATGTTGAAAACAGTAATACCAATAGATTCCTAGTAATAAAATCTGAAATCTCAGACATTAGAGTTAACTATATACTTGAGACTAGACATGTAGATGTTGTCTATTATGAAACTATCTTTCCTCTTAAGGAAAAGGTTCCTAGGCAAGTTAGTGAAGATCTCTCTTCTTCTTCTCCTACTGAACCTCTTGTAGTTCCACCTTCTTATGAAGTAGAACATGAACTCCCAGTAGATGAACCTCTAAGTGATCTAGGTAGGGGTAAAAGGACTAAAATTGATAAGAATTATGGTCCCGAGTTCTACACCTTCATAGTAGAAGAAGACCCACGTACCTATGAGGATGCCATCAAATCCATAGACTCTAGCTTTTAGAAGGAAACCATTGAAAATGAAATATAATCAATTATGAGCAATCATACTTGAATTCTAACTGAGCTTCCTCCAGGATGCAAGACTATTAGATGTAAATGGGTGTTTAGAAAGAAGATGAGGGTAGATGGTTCCATTGATAAGTTTAAGGCCAGACTAGTAGCCAAAAGTTTTAGTCAAAAGGAAGGATTTGATTACTTTGATACATATGCACCCGTAACCAAAATATCTTCCATTCATGTCCTACTTGCTTTAGCTATGATCCATAAGATTGAAATCGATCAAATGGATGTCAAGACAGCCTTCTTGAATGGAGATCTTGAAGAAGAAATTTATATGGATCAGCCAGAAGGCTTCGTAGCACCTGGATAAGAACACAAAGTCTGTAGACTTGTCTTGTATGGACTGAAACAAGCACCTAAAATAGTGGAATGCTAAGCTCGATAAAATTATTTTATCTCCTGGATTTATTGCAAATGAATCTGATTGTTGTATTTATTCTAAAATTGTTAATGATTCCTTCATAATAATGTGTTTATATGTAGATGATATATTGTTGTTTGGATCTAATTCTAAAATTATATCTGAGACTAAATCTTTTCTTGCTAGCAATTTTGATATGAAAGATTTAGGACTTGATGATGTAATACTTGGTATTAAATTGAGTAGATCTACTTCTGGTTATGTACTTAATCAAACTCATTATGTTGATAAAATCTTGCACATATTTGATATGTTTGATTGTACTCCTGTTAATACACCTTATGATGCTAGTTTACATCTTGTTGTACATAAGGGTACTCCTGTGGATCAACACAGATATGCTTAAGTTATAGGAAGCTTTATGTACCTTGCTAATTGCACTAGGCCCGATATTTCTTATGCTATAAGCAGGTTGAGAAGGTACACTAGCTGTCCTAATGAGGACCACTGGAAAGCTTTGGTAAGAGTGTTTAAGTACCTTAAAGGTAAAACTACGTACAACCTTCATTATACTGGTTTTCCACCTATATTAGGACATACTGATGCTAACTGGATTGCAGATTCAGATGAAACCAAATCTATCAGTGGGTATGTGTTTTGCCTTGGAGGAGGTGCAGTTTCTTAGAAATCATCCAAGAAAACTGTGAGAGCTAGATCCACAATGGAGGCTGAGTTTATTGCTTTAGATTTAGCTTGTTGTTAGGCTGAATGGCTTAGAAATTTACTTATTGATCTGCCTATTGTTTCAAAACCGTTTCCTCCTATTTGCTTATTATGTGATAATAAAGTAGCCATAGACAAAGATAAGCAATCTAAAGGCAACTTGGGAAAGCACTTTATGAGATTAAGGTATGAAGATGTGAGAGATCACATCACTTGAGGGGTCATATCTATAGAGTATGTGAAATTTTCTAGTAACATTGCTGATCCACTTACTAAGGGTCTAGCTAGAAAGCTAGTATTCAATTCGTCGAGGGGGATGGGTCTTCTGCCCGTAAAATAAACATTGTAGTGGTAACCCTACTTTTCTAAAATTGGAGATGTCATGAGGAATTGTTCAAAGGGACAACTAAGTTGTTGTGTTATGCGGAAGCACACTCAGGAGTTTTACTCCTTGACCCTCCCTATGGTGTTTGTGCTTCGACTCTGTCTGAGTATAGGAAGAGCTTTGCTCTGAATGGGTTCAAGGTCATTTATTGGCAGGGTATGTACCGGGCATGATACCCTTGGAGATCCCTACTATTTGAGTGTAACCCCAGAGTTGGGGTTTATTTGAGTTGGGCATACTTACTAGAGCACTCAAGAAACAAGATCTTGCGAAGGCCATTTATGCGCAACACCGATACGAACTCGTTCTAGTACCCGCACTATGGTTGTTTGATTTACTAAGGGCCGAATCAGGGAGTCTGGTTCAAGACGTAGTTCACCATGTCTCTCTAGATTGAAGTGAGTCACTCTAGGCAATGGTTCAAAGCCACAAGCTACCAATGCTGAAAAACATAGTAATGTCGCAAATTTTTATTAATTATTGAATTCCAAAAAGAATTATGGAATATGTGGGGGAATGTTGTATTCCTGTTCCAGAATTTAGTTTTCTACAGCCAACATTTTATCCTATATTGCCTACAACAGGCACCACACAGCTCCTTATATGAGCTAGTGGTCCCATAGAGGTTAGGACCTCTCAAGGGCATAAGGTTGTTTGTCTTGTCTTATATATTTCTCAAATTAAAATAAACACACACACACACGTGCACGTTCATTCGTTCGCTCGCTCACCCGCCCACCCCGCTCGTCCTATCCTGGCTTGGTTCGGTTCAATTCAGTTCGGTGCGTGCATGCGTGGATTAATCTTTTTATGAAATATTTTATTTTGTTTTGTTTCCCAAAATGACACTTTGTTTTTTTTGTTGCGTCGTTTGGAGTTCAATTGACAGCATTTAAGACACAACAATAAACCTCTCTTGACTACTTGTTAAAGCCGACCATTAAAGCGATGTTAATGACACACATTGGAGAGTCCAATTGGTGTGGGTAGTTACCGCGGCGGTTGAGACACGCTCCATATAAGGAGGCATCCGATCTCATTTGAGTAGATAGATCTACATATAATAAACCGACAGTGAGATACAAAGAGATATACAATAGTTCCTTTCCTCATTATAAAGCAGTTACCTTACTGCTGTATCGTGGTTCCTTTGTTGCTATATCGCAATTACCATACTGCTCTACTGAGGTCCCTTTCCTCCAATACAAAGTTGTTGTTCCTTTAATACTATAGCGCAGTTATTGTTGTACATTGGTTCCCTTCCTACTGTACATATGTTACCTACGTACTCCTTTGTTCTTTTCTCCACCACATAAAGCCTATTATCCCAAACACCACCATGCCTTGCTGTTGTCTTATGACGACGACTATTTCATGACATCTGTTTTGTTGTTTGTGACCAAGAGCTAAGGAACGAGTTCAACACAGCACTCTCGCTTGCACCGAGTGGTTGTACCAGAGTTGGGGTGGCTGAATCTTGGAGATGGACTGCCGGAGACGTTCGTGCTAGGAGAGGCGGAATTTGTCTTGAAGATAGTGTTTCACACACCTTCATCTTCAAGCTCTGGTGTTTGATTTCTAAACTCATTCGCCATTTTCTCTAAATCCAATTTACAGTTAATATTACTACTACGTTTTGGTGGTTAACTGCTTGCAATATCTAATTGACATCTGTATTACAGAGCTATGACAACCACTATTTTCCAACATTTTTCAAGATAGATTAATCCATTTACTGCTCTACTTTAGATTGTATAAACAATTGCATAGACAGACCAGTTCGTTCGTAAACAGTTGTTAATTACATATACATCTACCATAGGATCCCAACTGCTCTTGAACTATGGACTGCCTTAGCCTCTAAATTTGGTCTAGAAAACACTGGTCTTGAGTGTTACACCTTTGTTGAATGTCTAACATATAATATGGTTGATGATAAACCTATTTCGGCTCAAGTCCTAGAATACCAAAACTTAGTGTCTAAATCCATGGCTAAAAGTTACAACCTTGATGAGAATTTTCAAGTAGTAGCCCTCATAGAGAAACTCCCTTCTTCATGGAAGGATTTTGCCAGGATCCTTAGGCATAAACAAGGGAACATGTCCATGGCATCCTTAGTTAAATCCATACAATCTGAGGATAGACATAGGGAACAAGACAGGAAGTCTAACCCATCTGTCAATATGGTTCTGGGTGATAACACTAATAAAAACCCAACCAATCCCATATCTATAAGAAATCTAAACCTTCCTTTAAGGGCAGAAAGCACCACCAAAATCATAGTAATAATAATCGTGATCAAGGCGAAAAATGTGTCTACTTCGTGTGTGATAAACCTGACCACTTAGCGAATGTGTGTAGATTTCGCAAAGGTCAGAGAAAGCAGATCAATGTCCAGGCTCCTAAAAATCCTGAAGTAAATATGATCATTGTGGGGGCGGTCCCTTCCTCTTCTATAGAAAGGCCCAATCCGGCAGAGTGATCAAATGGGGAGATCATTCATCCACAATCCTGATTGCTGGCTTTGGATGTGTTGACATAAAGCTTATTTCTGGGAATATCCTTAGATTGCATGATGTCCAACATGTACCTTCTTTCCGTAGAAATCTGATTAGTCAACTAGTGTTACAACATTCTCGTTATACCTTGTTGTGTCAAGGCAATAGAGTTGTAATTTCTAAGAATGGTTCTTATATTGGTCTTGCATACACTTGTAGTGGTTTGATTAAAGTATCTTCTATTTCATGTAATGCTTCTTCAAGTAATGATATATCTTCTACTATTTTAGTTTCTGAAACACGTGATGTTTGGCATGCACATCTTGGTCATCTGAACAAAAACATGATGAAATGCATGATTCACTTAGATCTGATTCCTAAGATCCATATTATATTATTGATAGATGCCAAGTTTGTGTGCAAGCTAAGATTCTTAAGAAGTCATTTAAATTAGTAGTAGATCATAGTACATCCTTTCTTGAGTTAATTCATACTGATGTTTATGATTTAAATCATGTTCTTACTCGTGATGGTATGAGATACTTTGTTACCTTTATAGATGATTTTTCGAAATATTGTTCTATTTTCTTGCTAAAAACTAAGGACGAACAATTAGAAAAATTCAGAATCTATAAAACTCAAGTAGAGAAACAACTAGAGAAGAACATTAAGAGAGTGAGGTCTGATAGAGGTGGTGAGTACACTTCTAATGAACTTAACAGTTTTGTGAGGACCATGGCCTTATTCATGAAACCACTACCCCATATAATCCTCAATCTAATGGAGTTGTTGAGAGGAAAAATAGAACATTGATTGACATGGTCAACTCAATGCTAGCCGAGTTTGAAATTAGTCACAGACTGTGGGGGGAAACCCTTCATACAGCCAATTACCTTCTTAACAGCATCCCTTTTAAGCACCTTGACAAAACACCCTATGAACTTTGGCTTAACAAGAAACCCTGTTTGAAATACCCCAAAGTGTGGGGGTGTTCGGCCAAGGTTAAGATCCCTGAGAATAAGAAGAGAAAACTAGGACCTAAGATTGTTGACACTGTCTTTATAGGATATGTTGAAAATAGTAATGCCAATAGATTCCTAGTAATAAAATATGAAATCTCAGACATTAGAGTTAACTCTATACTTGAGACTAGATATGTAGATGTTGTCTATTATGAAACTATCTTTCCTCTTAAGGAAAAGGTTCCTAGGCAAGTTATGAAGATCTCTCTTCTTCTTCTCTTGTTGAACCTGATAACACCCTTTTTAGGGTTATTTATGGCCTATATTTTGTTGTCAAAACTACCCTCTAAATTGTTTTTCCTATCGATTTCATTATGTTTTGAACAAAACTAAACTTCACTATGCTCTAACCAAATTTTGCATACTTTTGCAAAGTTTTTCCTTATATTTCCACCAAAAAGGTCTGTCCCGATCCATGAATGGTGTTTACCTGCATCGGCCCTCCTACCAGCCGTCCGACACGCTCATTACCCGTCGTGCAACAGCCCGATACAGCTTCCACGCGACACGGGTGTGCCACGCAAGGAAGCTTTGTCGGGCGATATGCCATTTACCTGACAGGGAGCTGTACCTACCATGACTAATTTCCCGATGAAGTGTGTCGCACGATACAAGTTACCCACCGCCAGGGGCGCACCCATCACGACCACGCGACATGCCTGCAACCCGGCACCCATTGTGTCGGGCGACACGCCTGTCGATCATCCCTGACGCCGCGCTAATGGAGCCGATGGAGGACACGTGGCACCCAGAGAACCGCAACTTCTTCCAACGATTGCCTATAAATAGAAGCTACATGACTCGGATGGGACGGGTCAAAACCCTAGCAAAAGCTAACCTTGGGGAGCTTCAGGAGCTAGTGTGATGTGTTCCAAGGGCATACTGGGCAATACTAGGTGAGCACACCCCCTACCCGAGAGGGGCGGGAGTGGTTCACTTAGACCCCATCCCGGTAGCCGCAGCATCCCGATACGACCAAGAAGGCCACCCGATGTGCCAGATTCTTAGATGGGTTCTTGCCCGAGACAGCTCACCTCTACATCTGATACAAGGAACCCGATAACCTAAGTCATCTCTAACCCGACATGATATCGATCCCGATACGGAACACCCGTCATGGTGTGTCTCCTGAGAGGGTGGTATCCTGACAACAACCGTATCGGGAAGGGTGTCTTGACTGATATGTTTGCCCATCACAGCATACCGCCCGACAGGACTGGCCGCCTGACACGAACATGTCATCCAGAGCTCCCGCCTAGTATCGGGTTAGAGGCACCTTAGGGGGTCTGCTGATGTATGTCGCCCTCCTATATTAAGGAGGTGATACCTATCTTCCCTTTTTTTCAGTCATTTACTTTCTTTATTTACGCAATGTAGGTAAACCTCTATTACCATGCTCATGCTAATGGAACTAGTGGAGTTTTAATACCTGTTGCTCAGTGTTTGGTCCCTTTTTGTTGGATGATTTCCTTTTAGCATCCGAACTCTAACTTGTATGCTTGGATCATGTTTTGACTAGCTATCAAATCGTGTTTCCGTTGCAACTCCCTCGAGAGAGGTGTTGTAACTCTAGCATTTGGTCCGATCATGGAGTACGAGAGTACCCATGGTCAGAGTCTCTTCAGTTATCTTTCCACTCCAACCCGAGTCTGCTACCCTTGAGAGAGGGAGTTGGTGCTTAGTTGGAGGTACCCTCTTCTAGAGAAGGGGTATTGGACGTTCTCTGTTGCCGCCTGTTATGCCTAAGTTTTCTCCTTCGTTCCTTACCTAAGCAATAAATGTTATCTCCTCAGGTTCCATTGTTCAAAATTCCTAAAAATTGATGAAATGCCAAAACCTTAAATCTTCCTTGTAACTCCAGTTGGAGATAGCTTTTCCTTTATAACGCTTTCTTGTAGTATTTTGTTCCCTTTTATTCTGTTGTTTACCGTTCTTGATCTACCATTCCCTTGGGAACTTTTTCTTATCCATCTTTTATCATAGTGTAGAGTGTTGATTCTGAGTTCTTAGAACGACCACCCTCGTCCCTGTGGTTCAACCCCGATCTCTACTTCGGACCCCGTTATCGTTGCGGGGGCCTAAGAGTCGGGTTATTTAAAAGTCTGACTACTTCAATCCACTCCTTTTGGACGCACAATTTAGGCCAGTCAACTTTTTGACACCGTTGTCGGGGACGAGGAAAAATGGTATTGTTAACGAACCCGAATCCACTAACTACACTTTCGTGCCTCAAGCTTAGTAATAAGCTTGACATCACAGTTTCTTTTAAGTCTTCTAACCTGAATGTGTACAGAATAGTTCGTTTCATTAACACAGGTTTTCTAACTTGATTATACATTCTATTCAGGTACTCAGGGAAGAAGCACTCTGTTCAGTTGAACATTGTTCATCATGCCACCTCACATGGAACCACCTCCCTTGGGAACTTTTTCTTATCCATCTTTTATCAGAGTGTAGAGTGTTGATTCTGAGTTCTTAGCACGACCACCCTCGTCCCTGTGGTTCAACCCCGATCGCTACTTCGGACCTCGTTATCGTTGTGGGGGCCTAAGAGTCGGGTTATTTAAAAGTCTGACTACATCAATCCACTCCTTTTGGACGCACGATTTAGGCCAGTCAACTTTTTGACACCGTTGTCGGGGACGAGGCAAAACAGTATTGTTAACGAACCCGAATCCACTAACTACACTTTCATGCCTCAAGCTTAGTAATAATCTTGACAGCACAGTTTCTTTTAAGTCTTCTAACATGAATGTGTACAGAATAGTTCGTTTCATTAACACAGGTTTTCTAACTTGATTATACATTCTATTCAGGTACTCAGGGAAGAAGCACTCTGTTCGGTTGAACATCGTTCATCATGCCACCTCGCATGGAACCACCTCTTTACGAGGACGAGCGAAATGCTAGAGTTGGACCACACCCACCTCCACATGGGGACGACGACCGTTAAAATAACGATCATCTACATGAAGAGCTACAAGAACTTGAATCAGAATAACCTGGGGATGATCATCAACACAAGGGACGTCATCATCACTGTAGGCACAGACAGAATCAACATAATCAAGAGAGGAATCATAGAGACCGTGACAGTGAAGATTCCGAAGAAAAAGAAAAAACTCTCCGGGAGCTGGCAGCTACAAAGGCCAACAACTCAAGATGCCCAGTAGTAATCCCAAGGTTTGATGTTGTAAACTTCGAGTTGAAACCAATTGTGATTTCCATGATTCAAAATAAGAGTTTTAGAGGAAGTTATAAGAATGAAAACCCCTACCATCACCTCGATGCTTTCTAAAATATATGTGACACCATCAAGATGAGGGGAGTGCCACAAGAAGTGATCTACTATAAGGGTTTCATTTTCTCCTTGGAAGATAAGGCACTGTCATGGTACCTTGGATTGCCACATCAATCTCTAAACGGATGGAATTCTTTAGCAGATGCTTTCGTAAACAAGTTCTACCCTACAGAGAAGACCGTTAGGAACAGACAGAAGATCACATCTTTTACCCAGAAACCAGGAGAAAACCTGCATGAAGCATGGGAGAGATACCAGGAGTATCAGAGGGACTGCCCTCACCACAACTATAAGAAGGGTTTCCTGATAACTACGTTCTATAATGGTCTGACTCCTAAAGAAAGAGTATCGCTAAATGCAGCTGCAAGAAGCGACTTTCTTGGGAAGAAGCCCAGTAGGTCCAAAAATATCATTGAAAACATGGTTGAACTACAAGCCGAGACTGAGTATGACAGGACCGATAGAGGACATGTTAAGAAAGCCACAAATGAAGGCCCGTCAATCGAATCCAAGGCTCTTGAGGCGATCACATCTCAGATACATAAAATAGCTACTGATGTCAGACACCTAAAAGAGTCGGGAGGAAAGGGTAAGAAACAGCTAGAGAAGGTGATGAAGTGTGTCACCTGTGGTGAAGGAGGACACGGAATAGATAACTGTGTATATACTCAACCTGAGGAATCGAGAGACAGTGAAACTGAATAGGAGGAAGGTGATAAAGTCTCTTATGTCAATTTCAAGAGGTAAGATCACCCAGGTTTCAGTTATGGCAATAAGGATGCCGCAGAGAATTCACACAAATTGAATAATCCACCCAAGCAACCACCCAATTTTGAGAAAAGAAGTGGACAAGGGCAGTACGTCAAGACCAGCTCTTTTCAGATAAACAAAGCAAGTTACCAAAGCCAAAGAAAGTTCCAACCCCATCAAGTAGCTAACACGAGTCAAGGGCAAGTGCAAGCTCAAGGGCAATGCTAGACGAAAAACAACAGCCAGCCAGACTTAGTGGGTCAGCTTTTTGACTTTGTCAAGAGACAAGACACTATAAACAATCAGCTAGCGCAAAGTGCGCTATCGAACTCTGGAGTACTTAACACTATGCAGGTCCAGATGGCGGATATGCAAACGCATCAACGCCAGATAGACCAACATCTCACTCAGATGGCAGAGTTGATGAAAAATCCTTCAAGTAAGATACCATCTAACACGGAATCTACCAAGATGGCAGTCTTAAGATCGGGAAAAATGGTAGAACACCCTGAATTAGCCAGACCTGAAGAACCAGAGCCCGAAGTTGCTGCAGAAAAATCAGCTGAAGGAGGCAGCCAATAGGATTATGTCAGAGAACCGGAACCTATGGAGAACTTGTTCGGAAAAAGGAGTCAATACTCTCCGAGAGTGCCTTTTCCACACAAGATCATAAAATCACATCTTAAGAAGAGATATGAAAGGTTTATGGAGTCGGTGAAAAAGCTACATCTCGAGTTGCCATTTCTAGATGCCTTAAAAGAAATGTCGACTTATGCCAAGTTTTTCAAGGACTTGGTCACAAAGAAAAGAAGAGGAGGAAGGATTGAAACAGTACACATGGCCAGTATGTCTACGGCCTTCGTTAAAGCCGATTTACCAACAAAGAAAAAGGATCCTGGAGCCTTCACTATACCCTTTGTTGTAGGGGATAACACAGAAAGGAAGGGTCTAGCAGACTTAGGGGCTAGCATAAGCCTTATGCCCATAAGCCTCGCATAATGATTGGGGCTGACTGACATGGCCAAAACCAACATGAGAATCGAGTTAGCAAATCATTCCTTCAAAAGACCCGTGGGGGTAGTTGATGATGTTCCGATCCGTGTAGGGAGGTTCTTTAACCCATGTGACATTGTTGTCATTGACATTGTTGAAGACCCGAAGTGCCCCATCATTTTTGGATGCCCTTTCCTGGCAATAGGGAAAGCGTTGATTGATGTCACTGAAGGTATCATAACTTTAAGATTCGGAAATGACCACATTGATTTCAAAGTTAAGGACGTCATGAAGGGACCATCCATGTTAGAGTCTTCCTGCTTCATGGATAACTACTACCAATACTGTGAAGAAATAAGAGAAGAGACTGTAGTTGTAGACCCTTTTATGAGGGAATTAAACAATTATGATTCGGAAACTGAAGATCCTGAAGTTGTTGACATCCTCGATTACCTAAATCAAAATGAAGACGATCTGAGCGAAGGTGAGGAAGTTATAGAGACAGTCAAATATGCTTCCCTGGAAATGGCACCAGAACAAGACAAGGCACCTAAGCCCAAACCAGAGCTGAAACAGTTACCGGAAGGTTTGAAGTATGAGTTTCTCAATCAAGAGGAAAGAAATCCCATTATAGTTAACGCTAGTCTGACTGAAGAACAATTGGAAAGACTTCTCAAGGAATTGAGGCTCCATAAGCAAGATATAGGCTATTCAGTAGAGGATATCAAGGGACTTAACCATGCTTTATGCATGCACCGTATAAATCTGGAAGAATTTGCCAAACCCTTGGTCCAACCCCAGAGAAAGCTGAACCAGATGTTTAAAGAGGTTGTAAAAAAGGAAGTTATAAAGCAGAGAGATGCAGGTATTATCTACCCTATCAGTGATAGCAACTGGGTAAGCCCCATTCATGTTGTACCAAAGAAAGGGGGTATGACAGTTGTGAAAGGTGAGAAGGGTGATGAAGTAGCCGTCCGTGTCGTCACTGGATGGAGAATGTGTATAGATTACAGGAAGCTAAATCAAGTGATGAAGAAAGATCATTACCCGCTTCCCTTCATCGACCAAGTGCTAGAAAGACAAGCACATCATGACTATTTCTACTTTTTAGATGGTTATTCCGGATTCTACCAGGTCCCTATCCTACCAGATGACCAGGAAAAGACCACGTTCACTTGTCTTTTTGGTACATATGCTTTTTGAAGAATGTCATTTGGACTGTACAATGCTCCAGCAACTTTCCAACGTTGTATGATCTTGATGTTCTCATATTTTCTAGAAGAAATCGTAGAGGTCATTATGGATGACTTTTCTATTTATGGGAAAGACTTTGATGGCTGTTTGAAGAACCTATCATTGGTCCTGCAGTTCTGTGAAGAGAAGAACATAGTTCTCAACTGGGAGAAGTGTCCTTTCATGGTACAAGAGGGCATAGTGCTGGGCCATAAAGTCTCCAAGAAAGGCATTGAAGTGGATGTAAGAAAAGCTGAGGCTATTTCCAGGCTACCCCCGCCAAAGTCTGTGACAGGGGTAAGAAGCTTTCTCGGTCATGCCGGGTACTATAGAAGGTTCATCAAAGACTTCTCCAAAATATCAAAACCTCTTTCAAACTTGTTGGTCAAGGATGCAGAGTTCATTTTTTCTGATGACTGTTTAAAGGCTTTCCAGCAGCTGAAGGAAGCCCTGCTAACACCCCCTATTCTCCAAGCTCCAGATTGGGAGCTACTCTTTGAGTTAATGTGCGATGCTAGCGATTTTACTGTAGGGGATGTCCTAGGGAAAACAAAAGATAAGAAGCGTCACGTAATTTTCTATGCCAGCCGAACTCTAGATGAGAAGCAAGTAAATTACACCACAATGGAAAAAGAGATGCTAGCAATTGTCTTCACCTTTGACAAGTTCAAATCTTATTTAATTGGGACCCAAGTGAAGGTTTACACCGACCACGAAGCAATACGGTACCTAATGAAAAAGAAAGACACTAAGCCCAGGCTGCTAAGGTGGGCTCTTTTGCTCCAAGAATTTGATCATGAGATAATTGATAAGAAAGGCAAGGAAAATGTAGTTGCAAACCATCTCTCGAGGATAATCTGCAAAGAAGAAGATCAATTGCCTATCAATGACAACTATGTTGACGAAGCCCTATTGATGGCTCGATTTGATGATCCAAGTCTACCATGATTTGTAGATATTTGTAATTACCTTGATTGTGGGGAGTTACCTCCGGAAATAATGTACAATCAAAAGAAGAAACTTTTCTCAGATGTAAATCATTATTATTGGGATGATCCTCTACTCTTTAAGAGGTGCTTAGATAATCTTTATAGAAGATGTATTCCAGAGGATGAGGTGCCAAACATTCTAAGGGAATGCCATTCCTCGCCTTATGGAGGACACTTGGGTGGGGAAAAGACTGCTTTTAAGGTCCTCTAGACAGGCTTTTATTGGCCAACCTTGTTTAAGGATGCTCATGCTTTTGTAAGATCTTGTAACGAGTGCCAGCGAACAGGAAATATCTCCCGTCAAAATTAGATGACACTCTCTGATTGAATTGAAGTTGAGATTTTTGATGTGTGGGGCATTGACTATATGGCCCCTTTTCCATCCTCTTTTGACTTCAGCTATATTCTTGTCATTGTCGACTATGTCTCCAAGTGGGTGGAAGCAATTCCTACCATGACTTGTGATGCAAAGGCAGTAATCAAAGTTTTTACCAAGATCATCTTTCTGATGTTTGGAGTTCCGAGGACCATCATTAGTGATGACATCTCTCATTTTGTAGAAAGATAGTTTGAATCGATGCTACGCAAGTGCGACGTCCGTCACAAGGTTGCAACACCATATCATCCCCAACATCTGGGCAAGTTGAGGTCTCCAATCGGTAGATAAAACACATTTTAGAAAAGACATTAGGTAAGTCCCGCAAAGAGTACTGGTCAGCTAAGTTGGATGAAGCTTTATGGGCATATCGAACAACTTTCCAGACATCGTTGGGCACCACACCCTACAGCCTGATTTATAGGAAAGCTTGCCATCTCCCCTTTGAACTGGAGCACAAGGCGTTCTAGGCGATAAAATGCCTCAATACGGACCAGAAGCTAGACAGGGAGAAAAGGTTTCTTTAGCTACAGGAACTTGAAGAATTAAGACTTAGTGCTTATGAGAATGCCAGGATTTACAAACAGAGGAAAAATGTGTGGCATGATGCCCACCTGAAGAAAAAGGACGTGAGTGAAGGTGATAAAGTTTTATTATATAAATCCTCTATCCATCTTTTTTCAGGAAAGTTACAAACTAGGTGGTCTGGACCCTTCACCGTGGTGAAGATCTATCCATCAAGGATGATGGAGCTTTACAACAAAGACGATCCAGAGAAGGTGTTCTGGGTGAACGGGCACAGAGTCAAAAGATACTATGAAGACGAAGCATTTGTGTGAACATCGGAAATAGCACTGCAAGAAGCAGAAGGATCTGTATAGAAGGACTTGAATCCTGTCAAGCTGACGATGGAAACTACAACGCTCTTTGGGAGGCAGCCCAAAAATTTTACTTTCCTTAGAATAGGATGTTATTTTCCCTTTCTAATGGACACTACAGACATTATCATTGTAATAAGGCCCGAGCCAGTGCATGCACCACGCGCACATACTCTTTTTGTTTTATGGGCCACCGGTTTACTTTTATGAAGCCCTGATAGATAATACTATCTGAGGCAGGGAGTCTCCTTTCCTACCAATGATGTTTTACCCATCAACGCTCTCCTTACCTTTGTTTTGCATTTCTTCTATTGATTTTAATTTTACTCCTTTCTATATAGAATGTTCTTCCTAAAGTTTTTCTACCTTGCTTCTTTAGCAATAATCTCACTTCTCCTATATGTATCGGCCTGACACCTTTGTGTCGGGCAAGGTTTATGCACCTACAGTGTGCGAGTCGGGCAACGCTTTGTATCGGGCATGAATCCTTGTGTCGGGCAGCATGTTGCGTGACACACCCGCCGCGTGGTGCGAACCTTGCTTAGGAAGGCATATCGACGATTGAAGTGATGGATTAGACTGTGCATCGGGAATGATTTGTCTTCCTTCATGACACGTGTCCTGTTTTACCAAATTTACCCCTGCTCGAGATGGCTATATATAGTAAATGCAAGTTATCATGTCGGGCACTCATATTTACTTTTTACCAACTCTCGTATCATGCATTTACTCTCGTTCATCTCTTGTGTTGACCAACCCTTCCATTGGATCCCGTGTCACGCACTAGCTCCCACCCGACACAGGTATATCCAATACACCAATCGCCCGACACAAGCTTTTAGATTTACATCATTCTAAGCATATTGTGCCCGACTTCGTGACGGGTGATACGCTCTCTACCTTAGACCTTATCGAGTGATACACATATCGTGTCGAGTTCCGTCTGACATTGATTTTCGACCATGTCGCGTGATACATATATCGCGTGATACAAGTCTTATCGGGCAAGAACTTTATCATCCCGTTTTGCTAAAGGAAGCTTTAACTCGTGTCGCCCAATACCCTATCACATCAGGTGGCACTCCTATCGGGCAGTGTGTCTTTACGAGCCCGTATCGGGAAGGAAGTTTTGTTTGCCTATCGCACGATAGTGTCGCATTTTTATGACTTAAGACCGTATCGGCCTTTGAGTTTTGTTGCGCGACATAAGTATCACGTTGACCCATATCAGGCTCTCGTATCAGGAGAGATCTATTTGGTATTTCACCCCGATATCAGTCTATCTTATCGGTCAGACTCAGTATCGGGTAGCACGACTCTTTTACCACCGCCCAATATCGCCTTGCTTATATCGGGACTATGTTGAGTTTTTAAGTATCATCTACCTCGTATCGGGAAAAGTGACTCTTTTGGTCTGTCGCCTGATATAGGGTAGAATGATTCATTCAATAACATCCTTATTTACTAATTTTGTTTGATATTTACAGAAATGGCCCGCACAAAGCATACAGTCATCCAAGTAGACGAGCACGGCCAGAGAATCAACCCCGAGGCTACTACAGAAGCCACTACAGCCAGGCAGAAGCACCCGAACCCCGACTCAGTGGAGCCATCTGGGGCCAATAAGAGGCCAAGGATAGAAGCAACAACCGCCCCTTCAACGGCGGCAGAGCCCCTAGATCACTCGTCGGGCCAGTTAATACCCAGAGATGACAAGCACAGGCAGAGGTACATAGAATTGGCAGCCAAGGTCTATATGCCAAGCCGGTTCTGCCATCAGTAGTCTTTCCACCAGATAGGCCTTTTCGAAAGGCTAGAAAATGTCCTAGCAGCAGTTGGGCCGAGGAAGATCTACTTCAGCCACTCCGCTTCCTACACAAAACTCACAAGGGAGTTCATGTCATCCCTCCTCCGGGTACAGAATAGACCAGATGAAGTCAAAAGATTTGGCGGAGTGAACAGACTACAAGGACGGTTGTATAACGTTGAGCACGACATATCAGAAAAGTTGCTCAACGAAATCTTCTCTTCCAGTGAAGCAGAAAACGAACTGCTCAACAATGGTGTCAGAATCACCGAAGAGGACGGGTTTAACCTGGTCAGTGTCTGGAAGAAACTGACCGGCGAATCAAACTACAAGCTGGGAAGCAAGGTGGCGGCCATCCACTCCTGCTTCTGGAGGATTATCCACAAGATAGTGGTTTGTATCCTCTTCAGCAAGTACGAGACGAGCAACATCTACACCGAACAACTCCATCTCATGTGGTACATGATGGAGGGCAAGGTGGTCAACTTGGGATGCTTCTTGTTGAATAGGTTTTACCCCATAAAGGATGCCACCAAGGAGTGTTGCATGGGTGGCATCATCAATCTGATCGCGGTAGGGTTAGGGTACCCCAGGGAGCCGCACAGCCTCTCAAGGACGAGAGGTGACGAGAAGATCGACCTCAAGTTCCTAATGAGGGATAGCATCATCAAGAAGGAGGGGCAATGCTACTTCTATAAGTTTGCAAGAACAAATACCCTCCTTCCGCTCCCACGTTGCGCCAGCTACGACGCCAGAAAAGCTGGTCTTCACAAAAGTGGAGATTGAAGTTGTGTTGGTCGAAGCCGCTTATGTTGCCACCACGAGGATATAAGAGAGGACGGCTGTGACAGGAAGACTGATCCCTCTCGACGCCCGGTAGTACAAATCTTCCGCAGTCCCTAGCGAGCCACCCACCGCCTTAGTGCAACCGGCATCAGCCACTAATAAGGTTGTCGTCGCTACTCCCATACCAACCGCGGCTACAACAACAACAACTACCGTGGTTGTAAAAGAAGTGATGGCGATCGTGGAGGTCGCCGAGACAATCGGGGCTGAGACAACAATGATATCCCTGAGGGAAGCTATCACGGGAAAGTCAGTCGTAGTTCTCGAAGTTTCTATTGCACCTTCAATGGCAGAGGAGATGGTATAGTTGGATGCCAACAATGGGGCATTCGTTGAGCTCCTCGAGACGGAGCTCAGGGTTGTGCAGCCCACGCCGACGCTGCCACCGACGTCACCAGTGATAGTCGCGGAAGAGGTCACCGACAATCTGATGATAGAACAACGGCCACCTACCTCGCGCCCTTCTCCACCACCACAAACAGATGAGGCAGAGGCAGCCACGAAGGTGCCAGCACATCACCCTAAAGCGACACCCTCGCGGATGGTACAGATGGGCTCAGACTCGCCTGAAGTCGAGCAGTCCTTGGGCCGACCTGCACACGCGAAGAGCATCACAAGATCGAGAGGGTGATCTGACGTAGCCCCGTCTCTGGGGGAAATCCTTAGTCAAGAATTTAACCAATTGCGGGAGGTAACGAGCAACCACTCAGTTACCTTTTCTTCCCTCACCCACAAATTTTCTATTTTCCAGCAGAGGCTCGACGAATAGGAGCGGTAGCTGCTAGCTCTATACTACTACATTTTTGGCCAGTAACGTCACTTCCCATAGCGTCATTTTTATTAGAATAACTGACCTAATAGACTATTGCATCAGTTTTATCATAAAAACCGACCTTACAGGTTTCCCATGGAAAAAATTCACGCGATTTTGGCTTCGCGCGTCGATCTATAGCGTCCGTTTTTCCAAATAACCGATGTTATAGCGTCAAACAAAAATGCAGGCACCGCTTTGGAACTCTAGCGTCGCTTTTTATGGATAACCGACCTTATAGATACTGACCTCTAGGGTTGGTTTTTTAAAATAACCGACCTTATAAATGGTTTACGAAAATTAGGGCACCACTTAGGCTGTAGAGACGGTTTTTGCAGTTAACCGACTCTAGAGAGCTAACTTGTAGCGTTGGTTTTTATAGTTAACTGACGCTACAGGTCGGGCTGCTAGCTAATTCACGCGCAACCTAGGACCAATCGACTTCTGTTTCATTTCATTTTGTTCGAAAGAACGACACTAGAGACCCCTCCTTTCGACGTCGGCGTCCATCTCCGTGTCCAAGGAGCCCATCTCCGCTTCCGACGCTGCCGCCCTATCTGAGGAGTCCAGTTGTGTACCGTCGTCGAGCCGTGTTGTGCCGCCATCGAGCCGTGTTGTGCCGCCATGTAGCCTTGCCCGCCATCGAGCCGTGTCGCCGTCAAGCCAAGGAGGAAGCTTCTCGGTTGCAAGGTACATTCTATTAACCGAAAATCGGTCGCAAGCTTCTCAGTTGTACGTGTTGTGCCGCCGTCGAAGAGCTTTCTCGATTGGAAAGGAGAGGCGAGGCAGGTGGGGGCTATTTTGGTTGGGTAGCGATGGGTGCTAGTGGTAGTAGCACGATCGTGCCATAACCATGACCATTTTTCTTCTTATTGTAATGTCGTGATTGAGGAAAGGTTTGGAGTGAATGTATTTGTTAGGTAGCACGGCCGTGCTGGGTAGCACGGCTGTGGTGGTTGTGGCTGAGTGAACGTATTTGTTAGGTAGCATGTCCGTGCTGGGTAGCACGGTGATGCAACGATTTTGAGTCGCAATTATAGACATGTTTCATATGTGTTTTATGCTTTTATTAGTCATTTTTATGGTTAATGTGGCATAATTCATTCACTTTGGTCTTTGCTATTATTTTATGTCAAATCCCCTTTAATTCATCATTTTGAGCATTAATTGTCAAAATATTATTATTTGTGTGAATTTATGTGATCTTGTGTTTGAATTTCAGGACAAATGAGTATTTGCTTCCGTCGATACCATCGACGGAAGTCGATACCATCGACATGATCACAGGTTGCCAACCGAAAGGAGCAGCAAAGCGTCGATACTATCGACATGGATGTCGATGGTATCGAGAAACCAACAGGTTGCTGGCGAGAAAGCGGTCGATAGTATTGACACCAAGTCGATACCATCGACGTACGGAGGCTACAGTGTTGGAAACTTGCAAAAACCGACGCCTAAAGGAAGTCGATACCATCGACCCGCGTCGATGGTATCGAGATGATGTCGGGCGCGACAAAGGAAGGGTTTGCAGCCGGCCGCTACTACAGAGGGTCGATACCATCGACTCGCGTCGATGGTATCGACACCGTAGGATATGAGTTGGCTTCCTAATGATCTCAATCAGACGGCTACGGTGAAGGAGCGACCTAATGACCGAGATATAGCTAATGACGGCCACCAGGACGCAGGAGAGATAGAATTAGCCATTGCACGAGTACCGAGGAGTAGTAGAGAGGAGAACGGAGGCTAGAAGCTCATACTTGTTGATCCGGAGGCCGAAGGAGATAGATTCCACCACCGAGAGGCGGTAGAGCACGCATCCTACACCGAGGATCAACCGGTTCTTCTCCGTTCAGGGGTTTTCCCTTTCATTCTACATTTTTCACATGTTTTCCCCTATTTCTACCATGTACTTGTGTGAGATGAACATGCGGGGCTAATCCCCTTCGTCTTTAGGACCGGGAGTAGCCCGGGAATTCATTGTATGACAGTTTTATAATAGTGAATCATATTTTATCTCTTAAATCCGTGGTATAGTTTCGTTTTCTCAATATATTGTTATGCTTGATCACCATAATAATAACATAATGCCCTTAATCACTTTGAAAGAAGGATTAATGGCTGAAAATAGATGAAATCTACATTAATCGATAAATCCCTTGAACAAGGCGGTGTAAAATTAATGGTGGAAACTGAGAGATCGTTCATAATGCACCTAGTTTAGGGTATAGGTTACTATGACGGTGGAACCGACCTAAGCTTAGGTAGTGAATTACACCACGACAGTGGGCAATTCTGTTTTCAGGCCACTACCCGGATAGAAAGATAAAATTGAGGAATTATATAAAATCTAATACAATGAAAACCCGCGGTGAAACCGCAATCCTAAAGATACCTTCTTGAATTAATTAAACCAAAAATTTAATCGATTGTTCGTTTTGTTTTCTTTCAATTTTTTTTTAATTTTCACAAAAACCCTCACCTTTTAATCGGCTTAGCTGATCGCAACTAGTTAGTAGGAGTCACCAACAATTCCGAGTATCCCTGTGTTTGACTCGGGCCTCACAAGGCCTATATTACTTCGACGTGTTCTCTTGAGTTTAAGCACGTAGTAAAATTGTGTCAAGTTTTTGGCGCCGCTGTCGGGGATACGGCGAATTGTTGGCACTTTGAGTGCTACGAGCGGCCATTCTAGGCCACATTTTTTTTATTATCTTGAAACAACTTCAAATATTTCTAAATTGTTTGATAATTTTTATACTCGTCATAGCACTGTACTGAACTCGAATTTTCTTATTTCAGGTATTGTGTATGGTGCAGACGCGTAACACTGATTATACGCAACGCGCACCCGAGGTTCCATTGTCGGGACCTGAGGATGAGGATTATCACGAGCAAGAGCAACAAGAAGAGGTAGACTCCGAACTTGAACAGGAAGAGATGGCCGAGCCACAGACTATATGGGAAAAGATCAAGGCTTCTTCCTCATCAGCTTCCAAAGGGCCTATAAAGAAGCAGGCAATCAACATACCTACATATAAGATTGATCTGGCGTTGATAAATCTGGTGAAGTCGAATGCTTTCCATGGGCTCAAGAATGAGGACCCCTTCGTGCACATCAGCCAGTTTGTTGAGAACTGTGGCATGGTAAAAATCGATAGGTTTCCACAGGAGGCACTGTATCTCAAGCTTTTCCCGAGTTCATTGGCGGGAGCCGCGCGAGAATGGTTACATAATTTGGATGATGAGTTTGTGGAGTCCTGGAACCATATTGTGGAGGCTTTCTTTGAGAGGTTCTTCCCTCCTGAGAAGACTAACGACATGATCCGGAAGATTCATAACTTTACCCAACAGGCAGGTGAGACATATTCTGAGACCTGGGAGAGATTTCAGGTCATGCTCAGGAGGTGCCCACATCACGGGCTGGATAAAGAGACGCAGGTGAAGATCTTTTATTTTGCTCTCTCCGAGCACGATAGGAGTAATCTGGATTCAGCTGGGTCAGGATTTTTTCTGAACAATACGGACACCAGATGCTGGGAGATACTAAAGAATATGGCTAGAAAGCAGTCATGGGGTGAGAGACAAAGAGGCCCGGTAGAGCAAGTTCGAGTAGCAGGTGAGTCCAAGGCAATGAAAGAGCTGAATGAGAAGATGGATCTTCTCGCAAAGAAGCTACTGGAAAAGGAGGATAATGATCTGAGGATGAGGCTCAAGTGAAATACATGAGACAACAACAAGGTTATAGGAACAATGATTATTCATGGAGAAAAGACAAAAAGTTCTCGTGGAAGGATCCAAACAATTTTCTACAGGATTCGGATGCCAAACCCCCGCCAGTAGCAGAAGATAAGAGCACGGAGCTGCTCAATCATGTTATAAAGAAAAATCAAGAGCTAATGAATATGTTTGGCCAGCAAATAAAGCAGCAAGGAGAGTACATGAACCAATTTGGGCAAACATTACAGAGCCATGGGGCTCAAATGAGGACCATTGAGACATCTATGCACAGATGGCAGCAGAGATAGCCATTTTGAAGAAACCGGCACATCCAGGTTTTCTGGGAAACACCAATGTTCCAGGGTAAACCAGCAGGCAAAGGCCATCTTGCTAAGAAGCGGCAAGAAATTGTTAAATCCAAGGGCCGAGGAGACAAGCACACCACAAGATGAGATAGAAGGTGAAGCCAATGAGGAGCTGCCACCACCAGTCACAGGGCAGGTTGATGACACAGCCGTGAATGATACTGAAGAACAGGTTGCAGAGGAGGAACCTCAGAAAAAGACACCTTATGTGCCACCTCATCAAAGGGCACAAGCTGTTCCGGTCCTGTATCCAAATAGTGCTAAGGCAAGGAAGGTAGATGCGCAATTTAAGAAGTTCTTAGACAGTTTCCGGAAGCTTTCGGTAAATATCCCTCTATTGGATGCCATTGAGCAAATCCCGTCTTACAGGAAATTTCTAAAGGACGTCATTACGAAGAAGAGGAAAATTTCGGATACAGAGGTTGTCGTGCTAAAGGAGCAAGTGAGTGCCTTCATCATGGGCACTTTGCCGCCAAAGAGGCAAGATCCAAGGTGCTTTAACATTTCTTGTTATATTGGGAAGGTTAAATTCGGTGAAGCGTTATGTGACTCAGGGGAAAGCATCAACTTGATGCCCCTTTCTACATTCAAAAAGCTGGGATTGAAGGAGTCACGACCAAGCAATATGACGATTCAATTGGCGAATAACTCTGTGGTAAAACCTTATGGAATCTGTGAAGATGTGTTAGTGAAGGTGGATGGATTTATCTTTCCAGCAGATTTTGTAGTCATGGAGATGCAGGATGAACATGGCAATGAGTTGTTACTTGGACGTCCTTTCCAAGCTACAGCCGACATGATCTTAGAGATGGGGATAGGTCGCTTGAACTTGGGCATAGACGATGACCGCTTTGAGATGGTCATGCCTTCTAGTACTGTGTCATCTAAGGCAAAGGAACAATCCAAGGTGGTAAAACATCTGGATAGTAATATTTCACTCTGTCTTGTGAAGCCATTTCTGGACATGGCTCATGTGATGAGTAAGGTGGACAATGGAACTTTGGCTGTGGATATCATGGAGCAGACCAAAGTAGTTTCTCTGTGCAAAGCTGTGGGATTCCCGAATGATGAGGATGAGGACATTCCGCCTTCCATGGAAGATGATGTAATTGCCATTTCTGTTTTCGATGCATACCTTGAATTACCATTGGAGGCTTGTTTGGTAAATATTACACATGATTGGATGAGGAGCAAATCTCTCAAGGAGTGCGCCAAGATGCTCCAGATGCTTCCATGCTTCTATGTGAGGCATTATGAAGATCTAGGTGAATTTCCCCCGCCATTTCAATCATCTTTGATCAGCCCGCCGGATCTAGAATTAAAGTCGCTGCCACCGCATCTCAAATATGTCTTCCTAACTGGGGAGGACAAGTTACCAGTGATCATATCTGCTTATCTGAGTGCAGAAGAGGAAGACCAACTGTTGATAGTGTTGAAGAACCACCGAGGAGCTTTTGGGTGGTCCGTTGCAGATATCAAGGGGATTTCCCCTACTCTATGTCAGCACAAGATTCGGCTCGAGGAGGGAGCCAAGCCCATGATTCAACCTCAATGACGTCTCAATCCAAGCATGATGCAGGTTGTGAAGAAGGAGGTCATTAAACTTCTTGCTGTAGGTATTATTTACGCCATATCAGACTCGACATGGGTGAGTCCCATTGTGGGCTCTGATCTCCAAACCATGACATAAACACGATTAAAACTTAGCGGAAGCGAATCGGTAATCAGCGGAAGGCAAAAATCACGGGAAATTAAAACTTTTCGAGATAAGAACTTGGATCCATAAAACTTCTTTCATAAAGAGAGATAAACTGTTTACATCTTAGGATAATTACTTCTCGAGTAATTATATACATCAAGATACAAAATCTCAAGATCACTATACAAAAGACTCCAAGACCTGAGAGTACAGAGGACACATAGGACTGACTCTAACTACACCACATGGCAAGACAATCTCCACCTGAGATTACTGCTGCCCCTGGTGCTGCTGCTGAGACTGATCACCTGTAGGCTGGTTCCTTCGTCTCCGACGTCCACCTAAAAAGTTGAAGTCTACGGGGTGAGACAATTATACATAATTGTCCCAGCGAGAGTTATAACCCTTCGCCAGAAGCTTTATTCTAACATCAAAGAATATTTTAAGCAGTAAAGCCTTCAAAGTGTTCTATAACAGTTGCAGGTATAACAAGATCTCTACAATTTAGGAGATATGGAGAATATAAACATTATTGCAATGTAACATCAAACAACTAACTTGGAGTCATCTCTAACAAGTTATACTACATGGTTGATTATGTTTTACAAACAACATTATGCCCTGTGGAGATGAGGCTTACCACTCATACTCCAACTGATCGCTGAGAAGTCACATCAGTATCATACATAGGTCATTAAGAGAGTCGGATTCTCATGACCTTCTCCTTCCTCAGTCAGTAAGAGGATCACTTGTAGGACATCTCGTGTCTCTACTACTATAGCTCACCAGGGTAAACTGGTCCTTCGCTATTCTAGAGTCACAGTGGCGTTCTGTACTCTCTTCGTCATCAGGAGGTTTCATATTTACCTACCACTGATACGGATATCTATTCTTTCTTCGTCATCAGGAGGTTTCATGTTTACCTACCACTGATACGGTATGGAAATATAGTGAAGGATGGATGGATTGCACATCCACATCACTTTCCTAGACTAGGATGTAAGGTTCTACACATCCATGTACCCCACATACTCAAAAGTATGTGCTCCAGGAGTTCCCTGAGGAAAACCTGTTTCACCATCACTTAATCTCTGACAATGATGGATCTATGATCAGGGCTCTACATTATACTTGATTAGTTAGGTACATTCAGTATTCTTTAACAGCATACATTGTTCTCCAAACAATAATAGTAGCATAGCAGCTATAAAAGAAGAATACTAAATGTAACAGGCCTAACTCATATCAATCATTATTTCTCATTATCCTCATCACAAGTCATCTCTAGGCATGACCTTGATGGTATTCCTGGCTCTCACAGCCCATTATCAGCATAGGATGCCACTGACAAGGCATCAGATTACTTTACTTATTCATAAGGCTAACAACATGCCTTTAATGAATATAACATCAACATCCATACCTGGGTATGATTACCTTCATATCAGAACATGCATGGTTAATACAACTGATAAAGGTAATACAACAATAAGGAATATACTTCCTACTCTTGTCATAAGAGTTAAATCTCTAATTCACATCAAATAGAGTTTAATACTCAAAAGCATGCCATTACTCTTGAATTAGGGTTTACTATTCACATTACATGTCATCACCCTTGAATTAGGGTTTACTATTCACATTACATGTCATCACCCTTGAATTAGGGTTTACTATTCACATCAAGGTGAATTGAACTCATAACATCATCATGTATGAGTAACATCTTCATTGATTCTCTTAGATTAGTTAAAGGTTCATCATTTATCATAATTAGGGTTTCTATGATATCACACAGGTGGATCATACCCTAATTATGCTCATTCCTGTGCATTGGAGATGCTTTAATTGAATTTTCACCTGAAAAGGGTACTTTCTCTCTCTAGAAGTACTTTCTCTCTCTATAAGTACTTTCTCTCTCCTCATACTATTAGGTGATGTCAACATCACTCTAGATCAGGTTGGATTGAGTCATCATAGGCTAACATAGCCCAAAACATCACCATCATGTGATTAGGGTTTGATTTGATCAAGGTATTACTTAATTTACCCTTCAGGGGTATTTTGGTAATTCACTCCATTGATTATCATCATGGTCAAACCTTAGTCCATTAACCCCTTAATATCCTAGGTTATCATTAGGGTTTTATTAGGGCAACATTGAACCATTTATTTCATCAATTGATTGAAAGAAGTCAACTTTGAATCACATTGATTGACCTTCAACCATCATTCTTTAATTGAGTTGAGATCGTTTGAAAGTGTTGACCGTTTAGCCAATTTGACTTTTCAAGACCGCGAGCCCTCTTCTAACTTCAAGACCGCGAGACTCCTCAAGACCGCGAGCCTCCTTAGACTCCAAGACCGCGAGCCTCTTCAAATGGTTCAAGACCGCGAAGCTCCACCTAATGTTAAGACCGCGAGGGCCAAGTTGATATCAAGACCGCGAAGAGATGTTGACCGTTTGCCCACTTTGACCTCAGGACCACGAGGCCCCTCGCGGTCTTGAGACCGTGAGCCCCTTCACGGTCTTGAGACCGCGAGCCCTCTCACGGTCTTGAAACCGCGAGCCCTCTCACATGGTCTCAACCGTTTGGTCCATCAACAAAAACAAAGATACAATCGATGATGTCAATCGATGTTGAAGCCCTCAAAAGGTCAAAGCTCTGTTGACCACCTATGGATTGGGTCAACTAAGGTTATACTTAACCAATTGGTTATTCAATTGACCCTCAATTGTTGACCAATTAGGGTTGAAAACGATTCAATTAGGGTCTATCAATGTTCACCCATCAATACTCAACAATGTGCATCAACACAAGGTTGAACCCTTCAATTAGCTCCAATTGGACCCAAACTTGGCCCAAACGGTCTTGAGGTCATGTGTGTGGACCCCACATGGTCTTGAGATCGTTTTCCCAAGATTTCATCAAAGTCCAAGGTGATTTGATAGGGGTTGAACCATGATTGATCCACAAACAGAATTTTGATTAAATTGATAACTTATTTGCAATTGGGTCCTCAATTGGTCAAATTACTTAACCCTAGACCTTCAAACGGTCTTGGGTGAATGTCCTCTCGGTCTTGAGATCGTTTGGATGAGTTCCAAACGGTCTTGAGACCGTTTGCCCATCCAATTTTGGATTTTAGTGCAAATTCATCAAGGTCTGACCTATTGAGTTGATGATCATATCAATATTTAATTGCAATGTAATTTGGTGTAATTGTACCTTCAATTGGTCAACTATTCTTGACCCCAGACCTCCAAACGGTCCTTTTTGATTTCCCTCGTGGTCTTGAGACCGTTTGGGTGACCCCTAAATGGTCTTGAGACCGTTTAGGTCAATCAACCCTAAAAACCCTAACTAGGTCACCATAATTTCAGTACTGATTTCACCTAGGGTTAGCCCTAGTATTCACCCTTCAACTCTTAGCCCGTTTGGAATTAGACCATCAAACTTGGTGAGTTGTTAACTAACATAATTTTGAACAGTAATCTCATACGGTCAATGCCTGGTCAACGACCTTACACGGTCTTGAGACCGTTTGCCCAAAAAGGCAATTTCAGACCGTTTGAAAATCAGGAATAAATTCAAATAAAGTTGTTACTTAAAAAGGTCATATCTCCCGATTCCCTTGGAGTTAGCCTCCCAAATTTTTGAGGGTAATTAGCCTATATAATTAGGAACAGGTTTCTTATACGGTCCACGCTCGGTCAACGGGGCCAAACGGTCTTGAAGACCGTTTGCCCTGTCGCGGTCTCGAGACCGTTTGCTCACCTCGCGGTCTTGAGACCGAGAGAGCAAACTGGTGGGACCGTTTAAGGAAGTGAAAAGCGGCGGGTTTTCTTGGAAATCACGCCTTCATCTCCTAGCTCAAGAACAGTACGAATATCCCATGGATTTGCTTGCAAAATAACAGGGAAAAGTAGGGAAACACTAAGATCTATCATCAAACCGCATATAAAAGATGTACATAGTAAAGCATGGGTTTAGAGTTATAAAACCCGCCTTAAGCTTGCTTCTTGAGCTCCAAGCTTTCAAGCTCCAAGCTCTAATGGCATCCTTGAGTTCCCACAGGTTTTCCAAGGTGAAAACTCCAAGGAAAGACAAAACGAGATGGCTAGAAAGATAGGGTTTCGAGAGTTAGCCATGAAGCTGACCTTGAATTCGAGTTCTAACCATGGAATTAGGCAAGAAGAGGGGTCCCAAACCTACCTTGTTTCCCTTGGTCGTCCTCCTTAGCTCCAAGGCAGTCTTCGGTCGTCTTTGGTGAAATGGAACAGTGAAGGGAACGAAGGGCAAGTTCCCTTGCTTAGAGAAGTTGAGGTATATATACTAGGGGAGGATTTTCAACATTAGTACATAAGTTGTCCATAATTCCAACTAGGTCCCTCCTTCTTTACTTTCTCGTCCCTTCATCTTTATTATAAGGACAAACCTTCTCTTAAGGTCTAGAAAAAGAAGGCAAAGAAGAATAATCTAATAATAAGGTACCTACATAAAGAGATATTGCACATATACCCTGATTATTCAATTACAAGGCATATTTCATAACTTGATAACTCAATTGAGGTGACTCCCTCATAATTTCCTCTCTTAATGATGGCAAGAGTCTAAAAAGATACATTAGATGATATATTTTACAAATTGCATCCCTTAATTTGGGTAAATTGCATTTTACCCCAAATTAGGGTTTTCAAGCACCGGGATTGCTTCCACAGCTGCACCTTGGTGCCCTAGCTTGGGAAATCCCTCAAACTTTACCAAAAAGATTCTCATGATGTATCAACATCAGAGGAACATCTCAACATGTGCAAATTGCAAAATAACCCTTTTAACTGGGTAAATTACACATAGGTCCCTGTATATCAAAACAATGCTACAACTTTAAATAAAAAGGAGCAAATACTGAAGTATATGTTTCTGAGAAACTTAATTACATGCTCAGAGTTAATCACAAAGATTTAATTACATATTTAGGAAAAACACCTAGGGTTAACTCATAACCCAGGTCAGGGATGTTACACCCACACAGGTAGTCCCTAAGAAGGGGGGAATTACTGTCACCCAAAATATGTTAAATGAACCTGTCACCACCCGATTGGTAACCGGGTGGCGAGTTTGTATCAATTACCGCCGTTTGAATGCCACCACGCTAAAGGATCACTTTCCTTTACCTTTCATTGATCAAATCCTAGAGTGTCTTGCCAGCCAATCGCACTTCTGTTTTCTAGACGGGTACTCAGGGTACAACCAGATCTCGATTGATCCTTTGGATCAAGAGAAATCTACCTTCACTTGTCCCTATGGGACTTTCGCGTACCGCCGAATTCCTTTTGGTTTATGCAATGCACCTACAACGTTTCAGCGTTGTATGCTCGCCATATTTTCTGACATGGTAGAGCGCTGTCTCGAGGTTTTTATGGATGACTTTTCGGTGTATGGTGCATCGTTTGATGAATGTCTCTATAATTTGGACAAAGTTTTACAGCGCTATGAGGACACACATTTGGTCCTCAACTGGGATAAATGTCACATGATGGTGACTGAGGGGATAGTGCTAGGACACAAGGTGTATGGCAAAGGTTTAGAGGTAGATCCGGTCAAAATTGAGGTCATTTCCAAGTTGCCCCCACCAAATTCTGTTAAAGGGGTAAGAAGTTTCTTGGGACACGTCGGGTTCTATCGTCGATTTATAAAAGATTTTTCTAAAATCGCGAAACCTCTATCCGAGCTTTTAGAGAAAGACGCTGTATTTGATTTCAATGATATGTGTCTATATGCGTTCGACGTTTTAAAAGAAAAATTGATTTCTACACCGGTTGTTCAAATGCCGGATTGGACAAAACCGTTCGAACTAATGTGTGACGCCTCAGACTTTGCGGTAGGAGCTGTGTTGGGGCAGCGGCTGAACAATAAACCCACCGTGATTTTTTACGCTTCAAAGAATTTGAATGACGCCCAATTAAATTATACAACTACTGAGAAAGAATTACTCGCTGTTGTTTTCACTTTTGAAAAATTCCGGCAGTATTTAGTTGGATCTAAAGTAGTTGTATGGACTGACCATGCTGCAATCAAATACTTAATGGAGAAAAAAGACGCAAAGCCTAGACTCATTATGTGGATTTTGCTCTTACAGGAATTTGACATCGAAATCAAGGATAAATCTGGGATTGAAAACGTTGTTGCTGTTCATTTGTCTAGGTTAGAAAGGGTGGATGAAAAAGATTTACATATACCCATAACCGAGACGTTTCCGGATGAACAGATTTTGAAAATTAACTCTAAGGATCCTTGGTTCGCTGAGATTGTAAACTATTTGGCTTGCGGGATCATCCCGAAAGATTGGTCATATCAGGAGAAGAAAAGATTTTTCCATTCTTTACGATATTATTTTTGGGATGACCCAATTCTTCTTAAGAAATGCAGGGACGGTATCTTGCGCAGGTGTGTGCCTGAAGTGGAGTACGAGAGCATTTTACGTCATTGCCACGCATCACCTACGGGAGGAAACCACTCCAGCTCGCGCACGGCAGCTAAACTTTTGGAAAGCGGCCTTTATTGGCCAACTTTGTTTCGAGATGCCTACGAGTTTGTAAGGCAATGTGATTCCTACCAACGAGCAGGTAATATCTCAAAGCGACAGGAGATGCCCCTGAATGTGTTTCAGGAAGTGGAGGTATTTGATTTATGGGGCATAGATTTCATGGGACCCTTTCTGTCCTCAAACTCCAATTTATATATTTTATTAGCAGTTGATTATGTGTCGAAGTGGGTGGAAGCAATACCCACAAGGACTAATAATTCCACTGTAGTGTGCAGATTCGTGAAAGAAATATTTTCTGCAGGTTTGGGGTACCCCGAATGATAATCAGTGATGGGGGTACGCATTTTAGGAATCAGAAGTTCTCGACATTATTGAAAAGCACAACATAGGTACCCCATATCATCCGCAAACGCAAGGCCAGGTGGAGGTCTCCAACCGTGAAATTAAGAAGATTTTAGAGTGTACGGTGGAATCCACGAGGAAGAACTGGAGTGCCCTACTGCCGGATGCTCTGTGGGCATACATGACGGCTTACAAAACACCTATAGGCACCACGCCTTTTAGGTTGGCGTATGGCCGGGCTTGTCACCTGTCGGTAGAGTTAGAGCACAAATCGCATTGGGTGTTGAGTAGGCTAAACCTGAGTTACAATGAAGCGGGGAGGAAGAGACTGCTGGAATTGAACGAGTTGGACGAGCTACAGATGACAGCATATGAGAACGCACGGATATACAAGGAGCGCACAAAGCTGATCCACGACCGCCACATCCAGTTGTGCACGTTCAAAAAGGGAGATCGTGTTTTGTTGTTCAATTCACGACTCAAGTTGCATCCCGGGAAGCTCAAATCCCGATAGAGTGGACCGTTCGTGGTAGAGGAGGTCAAACCACACGGCGCGATCTTAGTGTGTGATGGTAATACCACGTTTTTGGTAAATGGACAAAGGCTGAAGCTCTATTTTGGTGAGAATTACAAGAGGAAGGTGAATGAGGTCAAACTCATTTCACTTTCGGATGCATGAGGTGCCGAAAGCCGTCTAGCCTAAGACGTTAACTAAGGGCGCTTGTTGGGAGGCAACCCAACCATTGGTACCTTAGTTTAGTTCATGTACGTTCGTAGGTTGATTTGTTTTGGTTTAATTTTTTTTAGTGTAAAAAAGATATCGTGATCGGTTTGTTCTTTGTGCAGGCTGAGGCAGAGTCGATACCATCGACACACTGGTCGATGGTATCGACCATGGCACAGGTTGATGACTGTGGATTTTGCTCAGTGTCGATACCATCGACGGCCTCGTCGATGGTATCGACCTACCTACAGGCAGGTCGTGAAGGAAAAGTCGATGGTATCGAGATGGCTGTCGATACCATCGAGATCTCTGAAGATTTACAGAAGAAATCGACTTAGGAAAGTCGATACCATCGACAGGCGTGTCGATGGTATCGACACATTCAAGTGAAAAAGGCGGCGGTCGGGCCTCGCGAGGATTTGCCCTAATCAGAGGGTCGATACTATCGACTCCCGTCGATGGTATCGACCATCCATGTCACCGATCCGCACAAACAAATCAACGGCGATCGCGGCATCAAGACGGTCGATCCGGGTGCAGCGTCGATACCATCGACCCATGTCGATGGTATCGACACGTCAGCGATCCGGGTTTCAAGATCCAGCCATCAACTATCGTCGATACTCGCGATGGGGGCGGATAGCATCGACTAGTGTCGATACCATCGACTCGCGTCGATGGTATCGACGGACCAACAGTGGCGCCGACCAAGTCTATTTAAGGAGATTCATTACGTCAGTTGACGCCACACCTTCAGAGCGATCTCCTCCCTTTGCGCCGAGCACTCCCCCGAGCCATCCAAGCCTGAAGAAAAGCATCACCGAGCAAAGGTCTTCATCGAGTGGAGATTCAACTCTCCAATCTTCACCGAGCTCTCTTTCTGATCCCCATCTCTCATCGCAAACATGGCGCATGTGGCCGGAGCTTCCTCGTCGTGTGTGAATCCGATGGACATCCTGGAATTCATGCCACCACCGCCAGCGTCGATCGCACGTCCCCGACTTGTCCATCCTTCCTCGGAGGTCCGGAAGATCTACGAGGAGATCATGCGGAGGAAGATCGAGCCCACCCGGTATGTGGACCGGGAAATGATCCGAGATCTCGGATTCGAGGCCAACTTGGCCTACGTTCTGAAGGGGCAGGCCCGCCACACACCAATAAGGCCTGGCGAGCTGGAATTTCATGCAGATGGCCAGCCGTTCTTCGGCGACTGGCCCACATACAAAGAGTTGGTGACAGAGTTCATGGCGTCGCTGGACGTCTGTGTCGTGTCCAACGACATCGTAACTACCGATCGTGAGTGGATCAAGGGCCGGGTGTCTTTCCGGCTGTACAACCACGACTACACCCTCACGCTCAAGCAGTTCAACAGGATTTTCAACTGGAACCATTCACAGTACGACCACCGGCGGTCGGATAACCGCACCGACTACAACGCCATCTTCTCCGAGCTGGTGACGGTGCCGCAAGGAAAGTCGGTGAGCTACCACAATGTCATGGTAGCTGATTTTGAGCACCCTTTTGTCCGGGTACTGCACCGGATGCTGAGTTCTACACTTTTTTCCCGGGGTGATCTGGCCCTCAGCAAATTTCATGGGTCGGACCTATTCTTTCTGTATAAACTCCTAAAGAAACAAGAATGCAATTGGGGTGCCTTCTTTCTGCAGCGAGTATTGGACGTGAAGAGGAGTACGAGCAAAGCCATGATTCACTTTGGTGGGCTTATCACTAAGCTGGCCATCTACCTGGGGTTGAATCTCGAGCAGCTGACTCCTCTTTCTACAAGAAGCAAGGTGAACTTGCAACATCTACACCGGTCCAATCTCCTACTTCTTCGAGATGGTTTGGCGTATGTGCATTGCCACGTCAACCATGCCTATCAGGAGTGCTCGTTGCCTGATCCGGTCTTCAACATCGAGGGGGTGCAACACTTTCGGTGGCCAATCATAGCCATCGCCGACTCCGATGACGAAGGCGGCAACAACGGTGGCGACGATGGAAATGACGACAAGGCTGAGGAGGAAAGGAGGCATTCACACCTCTTCGAGCACGAGTGGCACCACAGAAGCGTCCTCGGATGCATCTGGGTGCATCTTCATCATCACAGCCTATGCCGCCACCACCACCGCCCTCGCAGCCAAGCGAGGATGCCTATTCTATGCAGGGCATGTACGCGATGCTGCAAGACATCCAGCAGACCCAGCATAGCCACATAGCCACCTATGCTGGTATTGAAGATACTACCAACCGGCTCTTTGTCAATCAGCAGGCGATCTTTGAGAATAAGCGCCTTCTTTTCGAGAATCAGTAGAACATCCATGATAGGTTGCACAGGATGGAGGTGCAACAACAGCCGTTTTTCGATCATTACTGGAGCCAGAATTATTTTGGGGGGTATCCACAGCCTCCGCCAATGCCCCAGTACGATCCGACATTCCAGGGGCAGTACCCGTCTTGGGACCCCACGGCGCCGCAGTACCCACCTCCACCACCACAAGAATGATTTGGTATCACTGTTCCAATCCTTAAGTTTGTTTTTGACTATGAGGCCATAGTCGGATTCAAGCTTAGGGGGGTAGTTGGAACAACTTTATTTCTTTTATTGTTTTTAGTTTTTAACTTTATTTGTTTGTGTTCTTTGTAGTTGTTTTTTCAATTTTAGTTTTTTTAGGATCCACATGCTATCTAGTGTAATCGTGGATGTCATAAAGTTTGTGCCATCTCTATAGTGTGCATGGGAAAAATCAAGGGATTTAAAAAAAAATTGTACATGTGCAAAGCTGGTCTTGTTTAACCTTGTGCAATTAACCTACGAAAATGATTGGTTTTGTCAACTCTAAAACAGCAATTCACAACTGTACTCCTAATGATTCATGAAAGTGGACGGACATGTTTGTTTGAGCCTAATCCGACCAAATGGTAATGTGACTTTAATCGGAAGTAGGAGAGAGAAACTTCTTAACTACTACACAGGTCAGTAAGGAGGGACACATAATATTTATCTAAGGTTCAGTCACCTAGTCTTGTGATCTTTTCACCTTTTCGCTTTTTGCAATCCACCACAAGAATTGGAAGTGCTTTACAGTTTTAACTTCTTTGACTACATTGCACGTAGATAGGGCTTGCATTAATTCTTTTTCCATATGTTTTGCATAAAAAGAAAGAAAAAATGAGAATAGTGATACATGCACATTACCTTTAGGTGCATGTCATGTAGATACATTCATAATTTTTCATGCATAAAGTATATCATGTATCATGATTTTTCTTCAATGGTGAATTAAATTGTTCCATACCTTCTAAATAGTGCAAATTTCTGAATTAGGAAGAAAAATAAGCCCAATTAAATATTCATTATCAATTATGGATATAAAGGGTTGAAAAAGAAAAAAAAATATCTCTGAAGAAAAAAAAATCTGCATATTGAAAAAAAGAAAAAAAGCTATTTAGAAGTTATTTGAATAAGAAGGAGAAAGGAACATGTAGCGCCTGCATTTTAAGATGATTGAGTACATGATGTAGCTAAATTAGATGTCCATCTCATTTTGGGATGGATAGTTAAAGCATGCATCATTCCACCCAATTTTAGGCATTAGGGCATTTCTTATGTGCATTTGCATCATTTAGGACATTTTTGTTTTATGCATGTTGAAACTGTATCATACTTCCATTTTCTTCCATGAACCACCCATCTTCATCCACCCGTTGCTCGGATTGGTAGGCCACCGTGAATTTCTCCTCACTAATGTATATCAGGAGAACTGCTTCCATTTAGATGATAGTTAGGGCGAGCAACGTAGTATAGGAGATCACAAGATGCACCAAGTCTGAACCGGCGAGTTTTATTATGTTAACTACCTTATGTGATAGTGTTCATCAGTTTTGAGGTCAATTTCTCTTATGGATGATTACTGTCGCCTGCAGGGTAATTACCATTCTGTGGTTAGAGAGGGCCGGTATGTGATTGTTAGGTGGGAGTCATTTGGATGTTTGTTGTGATGCGTTGTTCTCCAGTTGACATTAGCAATTCTATTCTAAGGATTAGTTGCTCGAGGGCAAGCAAAGTTCAAGCTTAGGGGAGTTTGATGCGACGATTTTGAGTCGCAATTATAGACCTGTTTCATATGTGTTTTATGCTTTTATTAGTCATTTTTATGGTTAATGTGGAATAATTCATTCACTTTGGTCTTTGCTATTATTTTATGTCAAATCCCCTTTAATTCATCGTTTTGAGCATTAATTGTCAAATTATTATTATTTGTGTGAATTTATGTGATCTTGTGTTTGAATTTCAGGACAAATGAGTATTTGCTTCCGTCGATACCATCGACGGAAGTTGATACCATCGACATGATCATAGGTTGCCAGCCGAAAGGAGCAGCAAAGCGTCGATACTATCGACATGGATGTCGATGGTATCGAGATACCAACAGGTTGCTGGTGAGAAAGCGGTCAATAGTATCGACACCAAGTCGATACCATCGACGTACGGAGGCTATAGTGTCGGAAACTTGCAAAAACTGACGCTTAAAGGAAGTTTATACCATCGACCTGCGTCGATGGTATCGAGATGATGTCGGGCGCGACAAAGGAAGGGTTTGCAGCCGGCCGCTACTACAGCGGGTCGATACCATCAACTCGCGTCGATGGTATCGACACCGTAGGATATGAGTTGGCTTCCTAATGATCTCAATCAGACGGCTACGGTGAAGGAGCGACCTAATGACCGAGATATAGCTAATGACGGCCGCCAGGACGCAGGAGAGAGCGGATTAGCCATTGCACGAGTACCGAGGAGTAGTAGAGAGGAGAACGGAGGCTAGAAGCTCATACTTGTTGATTCGGAGGCCGAAGGAGACGGATTCCACCACCGAGAGGCGGTAGAGCACGCATCCTACACCGAGGATCAACCGGTTCTTCTCCGTTCAAGGGTTTTCCCTTTCATTCTACGTTTTTCATATGTTTTCCCCTATTTCTACCATGTACTTGTGTGAGATGAACATGCGGGGCTAATCCCCTTCGTCTTTAGGACCGGGAGTAGCCCGGGAATTCATTGTATGACAGTTTTATAATAGTGAATCATATTTTATCTCTTAAATCCGTGGTATAGTTTCGTTTTCTCAATATATTGTTATGCTTGATCACCATAATCATAACCTAATGCCCTTAATCACTTTGAAAGAAGGATTAACGGCTGAAAAGAGATGAAATCTACATTAATCGATAAATCCCTTGAACAAGGTGGTGTAAAATTAATGGTGGAAACTGAGAGATCGTTCATAATGCACCTAGTTTAGGGTATAGGTTACTACGACGGTGGAACCGGCCTAAGCTTAGGTAGTGAATTACACCACGACAGTGGACGATTCTATTTTCAGGCCACTACCCGGATAGAGAGATAAAATTGAGGAATTATATAAAATCTAATACAATGAAAACCCGCGGTGAAACCGCAATCCTAAAGATACCTTCTTGAATTGATTAAACCAAAAATTTAATCGATTGTTCATTTTGTTTTCTTTCAAATTTTTTTAAATTTTCACAAAAACCCTCACCTTTTAATCGGCTTAGCTGATCGCAACTAGTTAGTAGGAGTCACCAACAATTCCAAGTATCCCTATGTTCGACTCGGGCCTCACAAGGCCTATATTACTTCGACGCATTCTCTTGCGTTTAAGCACGTAGTAAAATTGCGTCACACGGCCGTGTTGGTTGGTAGAATGGTCGTGATGGGTAGCACGGCCGTGGTGGCTGTGTCTGAATAAATGTATTTGTTAGATAGCATGACTGTGCTGTGTAGCATGGCCGTGTTGGCTGAGTTGCTGAACTGTATTTGTTAAAATCTTTCTGCTCCTTTAATATTGATGTATATTGACCCTAATGTCATACATTATAAGAGAATTGAATCGTGCATTTGTGTTGTTGCAGGTGTTGTTGACTTGCATATATTTCATTTTCAACCTTCAAGTGAGGTATAATATTCTCACTCTCCCAATGTGCCATTATGCTTCATTTTGATTCAAATATTTAATACATGTATGGTAGCGCTTGGTAGACATTCTAGAAATATGAGGGTAGACATTATGTAGTCTCAGATTGACACTTTAGGGTTTGTATATGAGATCATCAAATGCATGATGTTTAACTTAATATATAAATAAGACAATAATACATTTATGCATGTATCACCTTAGAAACCCGTTCAAAATTTACTCATAGGAGTAAATATTGGATAGTCCCCGGTTTGGGACTGTTTTTGGATATTTAATCTCACTTAGGATGTAACTGTATAATGTATGTTTAGTTTTGAAGAAAATTTTAGTAGTATTTCCTCATTTGTTCTCTGGGTACATATGTGAGTGGTTATTTACCATTTACATCGGTGTACTTGGAGAACTTAGGGGAAATGCTGCTGAAATTTTCTTCAAAACTAAACATACATTATACAGTTACTAATGAGATTAAATATTCAAAAATGGGATAGGTGGTACACTTTAGTATAAAAGTAATTAATTTCCTATCAATAAAGCTTACATCTTATAGTATCAATATTAAATGCTTAGTTTTATAATTAATTTTTAATGTGATATAGAAAATGGATCTAAGTTGGATGTCTATCAAGAACCGTTGTAGTCCAGAGTTTGCCAAAGGTCTTGATGAATTTATCATATTTGCTGAGGAACATAGGAAACTACCTACATATAGGTTCTATTGTCCATGTAGAAATTATGGTAACAATTCGAAAGTTGATACTGCTGAGGAAATTAAGGATCATGTCATATGCAATGGGATCATACAAGGTTATAATGAATGGTATTGGCATGGAGAGAAAATTAATAATGGATCAAAAAATGTCGATACTAATAGTTGTGGCATAGAAGATATAGATAATGATGATAATTTCAATGATGAACCGATTCAGGATGACCCGATTCAGGATGATATGGTTGATGAGATGCTACACAGTTGTCGGGACAATGTCATTGATCCACCTTCTTCATTTGCAAACATAGTCCATGATGCTGAAAAACCTTTATATAAGGGTTGTACTAAGTTCACGAGGTTGAGTGTTGTTATGCGATTATATACTCTTAAATCTCAAAACCGGTGGAGCGATAAGAGTTTCACTTCACTGTTGACTTTGTTAAAGGAAATTCTTCCTGAAGGCAACGAGCTTCCAATTTCAACATATCAAGCAAAGAAAATAATGTGCCCAATGGGAATGGAGGCTAAGAAGACTCATGCATGTCCAAATGATTGTGTGTTATTTCAGAAGGACTATAGTAATTTAATAAATTGTCCAAAATGTGGTGCATCAAGGTATAAGACCACAAATTCAGCTAAGGCTAAAAATGGCTCTCCTGCCAAGGTGATGTGGTATCTACCAATAATACCACGATTTCAATGCTTATTTGCTAATACAGAAGATGCGCAAAATTTGTCTTGGCATGGGGAGTTAAAGGCTAATGATGATGGCATGCTACGACATGCATCTGATTCACCACAATGGAAGAAAATTGATTTATTATACCCTCAATTTGGTAAAGAACCAAGAAACTTAAGACTTGGACTATGTACAGATGGAATGAATCCCTATGGTACATTAAGTAGCCAACATAGCACGTGGCCTATTGTGATTGTTATATACAATCTTCCTCCTTGGTTGTGTATGAAAAATAAGTATGTCATGTTGTCAATATTTATATCAGGGCCCAAGAAACCTGGAAATGATATTGATGTTTACCTTCAACCTCTAATAGATGACCTAATGAAACTATGGGAAGAAGGTATTATGACATATGATGCTTCACGTAAAGAGACCTTCAGTTTGCATGCTATGTTGTTTTGCACGATTAATGACTTTCCAGCTTATGGAAATTTGTCTGGATATAGCATAAAAGGTTACAAAGCATGTCCTATTTGTGGGGAAAATATTGATTCAATCAGACTGAAACATGGTGGTAAAATCGTATATCTTGGTCATCGGAGATTTCTCCCACCAGTGCATCCTTATAGAAGGCAACACAAAACCTTTAATGGGTCAACGGAGGAACGAAGTTCTCCTAAACCTATACCAGGAAATGTTGTAAATGATAGGGTGAAACATATTGTTAATGAATTTGGAAAGAGTTCAAGTATCCATACACTCGCATGTGACAAATCTCTATACAAGAAGAGGTCAATATTATGGGATCTTCCTTATTGGAGATCTTTGGCAATTAGACACTGCATTGACGTCATGCATGTTGAAAAATATTTGTGATAGCATCATCGGTACGCTATTGAACATACCAAAGACTAAAGATGGCAACAAATCTAGAAAAGATTTAGAATTAATGGGTATAAGAAAAGAATTATCAGTGGAGATCAGGGGTCGCCGTACATATTTTCCACCAACTTGTTACACTTTATCAAAGAAGGATAAAAAGACTTTATGTGAGTGCTTGTATAATATTAAGGTTCCACAAGGATACTCTTCTAATATTCATAGATTGGTATCAATGAAGGATATGAAACTGATAGGTCTCAAATCTCACGATTGTCACACCTTAATGCAACAAATTTTACCTGTGGCTATTCGATCTATATTACTGAAGCATGTAAGGTTGGCAATCACAAGACTCTATTTCTTCTTCAATGAAATATGCAAGAAAGTGATACATCTTGATACTCTCGATAAATTATAGAAAGATGTAATTGTTACCATGTGTCAGCTTGAAATGTACTTTCCTCCTTTATTTTTTGATATCATGGTTCATCTTGTAGTACATATTACAAGGGAGGTGAAGATGTTGGGTCCAATTTTCTTACACTGGATGTATCCATTTGAACACTACATGAGTGTTTTTAAAGGTGATGTTCGGAATCGTTATCGTCCTGAAGGGAGTATTGTTGAGGGTTACGTGGCTAGGGAGGTGATGGACTTTTGTAATGATTTTTTGAATTGCAATGAAACTTGTAGCGATCTAAAAAATTCCCATCACACTGGATCTTATTGTGGCAAAGGAACTCTGGGAGGACAAGTGAAAGGAATCAGTCGTGAGTTGTGGGAACAAGCACATTTGTATATTTTACACAACATCAATGAAGTTAGTAGCTACATCACAGAACACAATGATCTTATAAAGAGAAATCATCCATGATCAAGTTCAATGTGGCTTGCAAGAGAGCATAATCGAACATTTATTAGGTGGTTTGAAGAGAAAGTATTTAATCAACTATCTGAATCACCGAATAATGTTGCTGAGAACATAAAATGGCTCGCCTTTAAGCCAAAAATGGATGTCATGTCATATGAAGGTTATGACATAAACGGATTTTCATTCTACACAAAGCATCAAGATGAAAGTAGTGTAGTTCAAAATAGTGGGGTCACTGTTCAAGCTTGTTCGTTGTATTTTGCTAGTGCTAAAGATAAAAGACCACACAAAGCTGAGATGTCATATTACGGCATCATTGAGGACATATGGGAAATGCACTATACAAATTTTCGAGTTCCTATATTTAGGTGTAATTGGGTTGACAACAACAAAGGAGTTTTAGTGGATGAGTTGGGTTTCAAATTGATGAATTTTGAAAAGATTGGTGAGAAAGATGAGCCATTCATCATGGCAGACTAAGCAAAACAAGTATTCTATATTGATGACATGGCAAATAAAAATTGGTCTGTCGTTCTTCATGGAAAAAGGCAGTTTACTATAGATCCTATAAATGAAGAAGAATACTACGAAAAGTATGATGATTCCAGTCCATTCTCAGTTGGTTTGCCAAGTGTAAATGTTGAAGATAACACCGATGAATATTATAAATGTCAAGACCACACTGAAGGAATTTTCCTTGACTAACAACTCAACCAATACTAGAGGCATGTATTCCTTGAATTATTTATTTTATTATCATTCAAGCTAGTATACCTTATCACTTGTGCTTTTATTATCACTTTTTTTTATCATGTATACTTGCAGGTTCTAAAATGGCGAGTGAAGATGAACATTCTGAGCATGAGCATGAGCACCATGAGGATGGTAGTGGTGATGCTAAGAAAAGTAGAGGTCCCACACTAATGTGTAGGCTGCAGGAGCTCAGGGCTAAAGGGGAGAAACTGCCACTCCAGTTTGATATCACAGGAGCACCTGTTGGGGAACTTGCTAGTGCTTTCAAGCATTATGTAGGGGCGACCGCGTGTAGTAAGGTGCCAATAGATATAGAAAATTGGCATGATGTTCCTAATGCCAAAAAAGACATCATATGGAAAGATATATCTGTGAGTGGAAGTGATATTATTTTAATATGTTTTTTTATCTATTGATTCTAATTTAGTTTGCTTGGAATTAATTACTTTTCAAAACAACATTATTAATTTCTTCTTTTGTATGTATAGGTTGTTTTTCATCTAAATGAAAAAGATCACAAGAAAAGAGTGCTACAACGTTGTGGTGTATGATGGAGGGGTTTTAAGACATATCTCGCAAGGGAATTTATAGATAATCCTAAACAAAAGAAGAAAGCAACAGATGTATATATTTTTATAGATCCTGAGGTGTGGGAAAGATTTGTTGTAGCTAGGAGATCAGAAGAGTTTCAGGTAATAAAGATTGTGATGTATTTTATGAATCTTTAATTTTATACAATTAAGGAGATGAATCTTTTTATACATGTTTGTCGAGTCTAAATTGCAATACTTCATTTTAAATGATCAGGCTATCCATCAGTTTCAAAAGGAAAGATGGGCCAAAAATGTGCATGACCATCGCTTGGGGCCCAGTGGTTATGCCTTCCGCCGCCAAATACAAGAGAAGCAATCCTCTTCTGGAGAAGAATCTAGTACAACTCAAGTTGAGCGTCCACCCCGACACTTGACATGGATTGATGCTAGAAAGAATCGAGCATGTGAAATTGTCAACCCTGCAACTAAGGAGGTGGCACACAAGATGGTAGGTTTATCCCAACTAACTAAAGAGTAACTCCCACAAACTTAGATTTATTTATATCTAATTAATATTGTGTTTTAACTATGAATATTTTTATTAACTATGAATAAATTGATCTCCACGAGCAAAGGAAGGAAGGAAAGTTCATCCCAACTGGACACATGGATGAACTATCAGTTGTGCTTGGTATGAAACAGCATCCTAGCTGTGTTAGGGGATTAGGAGCTGGCATAGGATTCAAGTCTTATTTTGGCCCTTCACAATCTAAAAGAGGTCGTGCAGGAGGTCTTACACAAGAGGAGGTTGAAGAATTAGTAGCGCAGAAAGTAAAAGAAATAATGTCTTCATTTCAGCCTACTCAACCTTCTCAACCTTATCATACTGTGTGTCTCTCAAGTGATGAGGTACAAGCCCATGCTCCAGTTGTAGAAGGTCATGGGAGCACTCCCGATGACCTACCACAACAATTGTTACAACCCCAATTTTTGGGTTCAATTGGTGAGAAATGCAATTTCTCATATTAAGGATATTTAAACAAATAATGATATAATTTGTTTTGAATAAATGTATTATGTTTATAATAGCCTTGATGTTTGTGTTGTGGGCGTTATTGGCTATTGGGCCCAAATAATAAGGGAATTCAATTAGTAAATGAATAATTGAAATTTTGAGAAAAGAAAAGTGTGGAAACCTCTAGAAGGCAAATCCAAAGAGGGATTTCGTGCCTCTTGGGTTCCTTGGGTTTCAAGGAGTCCAAAGTTGCAAAAAGAAAGCAATAAGAAAAGAAAAGATCAATTAAATATTTCTTTATTAAGAAAGAAATTGAAAACAATGATAAAATGTGAAAAATAAGTGGAAAGAGGTATAATTAAGTTATACTTGGTGGATTTACGTATCAAAAGGATTCCTAATGTTAAAAGGAATCAAAATAAAGAAAATAAAAGATTAAGAGAGAGAAAATATACTTAAAAATATGCTTTATTATGAGATAACTTGCATATGAATAAAAGTCATTCATAATTTCGAGTTTGAGTCCCAAACTTGGCATTCAAGTAGCCAGAGTCATCAAGGACTTTCCTTTAAAATTTGGAATTAAAAGGATAAACGGTTTGAGAGATATGAATTTTATAAGTTTCCTAAAGTGTAAGGATAACTTTAAATGTCATAATTTATGTTCTAATATGAGGCTTGATAGCCGTTGGATCAAGGATCCAGCGGTAGCTACTTTTCGAGTTAAATTGGGAAAGGGGGAACTGTAAATGGAAATTTTTGCAATCGATTTTCTTTACACCTGATCCTTGAGTGAATCTGGAGTTTTCTCCATTATATTCAGGGTGAGAAACCGGACCCAGGCATCCCAAGAAGTCCATGTTTCGATGGTCGGGGACTCTCCCTATTTTGCGTGGAGGAGCAAACTCCATGGCTTGAGTGATTCCTTGGACATATGTCTATAAAAGACCCCAGATAGTCCCACGAGTTTGGAACCAACACCCCAAATGGCGTGAGGGCCGAAGCATTTTGTCTCCCTCCTTTCCCTATGTGTCCTGCTGCCAAGAAGGTTGAAGGGCGACATCCCTGTGTTGTCGCTCCTACCACTGCCAGCCGAGGTAGGGATCAGTACAGGCTGGGAGGATCAGGGCGCATGGGAAGGGTGGTTGTTTCCTATCATGGGCAGCCTCGCGAACCAATAAGTTGGGCCGGAGAGGGCGTCGTCGAGGAGGAGGTAGCGGACCCCTGTTCTGTCGCAAAAACAGAGCAGCGTCATGCTAGGTTCCGCGAAGAAGAAGATGGGGGCCAGACTGGGTATCCGGTTAAATGGATCCAAAGGAAGACCTACGAGATGGGAGAAGAATAGAAGGGAAAAAAAAGAAAGAAAAAGAAACAGATGATGTGTCAGTTTCCGATTGGTCGATTAAAGGTAATTTCACAATAATTTGTACAAATTATCTGTAGCCCCGACGAAAACATGTAATATATGAAATTTATTCATAAAAATGTGAGGAATCTATTAAAAATATATTTAGAAGCCAATTCATCTTTCTATTCGAAAAGTGGTGTAAATTATCAACTTTAATGCTTTAATGATTAAGAAACCCTATTTTGAAATGATTAATGTGTTTAGTAGGGTTTAATGGATGATTAAAATTGATATTAACCTGTTAATGATAAAAAGGAACATTAAGATCGAAAAAGGATGAACTTTGCATGTAATTAATTTAATTTAGAGATTCATGTGCAAAGATGTTCTTTAATGGGCCTTGAAACCCTAATATTAGTAAATGCGATTCTTGATGGCTTTAATTATTCAAAACTGTGAATAAATCTAAGATATGATAATTCAAATCTATTTCAAGGATAAAAGTCCCTAATTTTGGATAAATAACCTTAATGTAGTAATTAGGGTTTTTATAATGAATAAAGGAAGAATTAATGACAAATAGAGTTCATATGTGAGTTAGACCATAATGAACTATGAATTGATGATAAATGAGCATAATGATCTTGCCATGGATACAAATGATAAAAATGGTAGCTTTAATGTAAAAGAGGCTTAATGGACTTAATTGATGGTTAATTATGCTTTTTCTGATATCAGGGTTATATGTGGTTAAAAAATAACCATACTATATTTCATGAAGGATAGATGAGAAATTAGGGTTTAAAAGAGTAAAATGAAGTAAAAACCCTAATTGCAAAGTAAACCCTAAAAGAGGTAGAAATCCTAAAAAGGAATATAAACCTTAAGTAGCAAGATGGTTTGAATAGATTTTGATAAAAAAGGAATTGGATGTGATTTCAGGATTCTTGCTTGATTGGATTTCCCTTCTTGGTTGATTCTGTCTCAAATCTTCCTGACAGGTATGTGGTTACACTTATGAATATCTCGAGTTAGTTTTCTGAGATTTACTGAAGTTTTCATCGATGTCATGAATTAATTGTTGGATGATTTTAATTCATGCAAACTATAATGTGGCTATGACTATCACTTAAGATATGTGCCTACTAGATCAGATCATGGTCCCCTCTGTGGCTTAATAATTGACCTAGTAAATGGCTACCAATGGAGTAGGTCCATCAGGTCATTAGATGACTTAGTAAATGGCTACCAATGGGGTAGGACCATCAAGTCATCATGAGTTAGATATTGGGCTACCTGCGGGTAGTGCCATGTGATTCTATTACCATAGGTATTGGCTACCTGTAAGGTAGGTCCATGGGGGTAAGAAGCTACCTAAAGAGAGGTAGCATACAAGGGATAGCACAGAGTTAGGGGATAGGTAAGGATTGAGTAGTATAGCTTAAAAGTTAATCTTGGTTGTTAAATGATTAATTGAATGATTACGTTGTTAACATATTTGCATGATTATTGTTTCCCCCACATACCAGCTTCGGCTGACCGCCGTTTTGTTTGTCGGCATTTTAGGTACAATGAAAAGAACAAACAGTAAAGTGGCATATGTGGTATTAAATGATAATTAAAGTGCAAAGGAGGATTAGATAGATTAGTATCTGTGTGGATAGAAGTTTTGAAATCCCAATTTTAAAAGGTATGCAAAGTTTTTATTTTTACCATATTTCAGTATAGTTGGTAGAATTTTAATAATTGTTAATGATTATTTTTCGAACCTTTGATCCGGATTATTGGTTAACGGCTATGTCCTTTCGGTCTCCCTTAATTGGGGGTTACCGGGAGGCGGGGTCGTAACAATTGGTATCAGAGCGTAGGTTCCTCACTTAACCATTAATAATTATTAAATTTTACAAACTCCATAGAACCCAAGGGAGTTATTAGAGGATTATCCGAAAGACTGAGGTGTCTAGAAAAGGATCACGACCGAGGGCTGGCAATATTTTCCTCCGCACCGCTAGTCAGAATATGAGGACTCCCGGAATCGTGTGACTGCCTGGAAAAAGTCTTAGGGTATGAATCGAAATAAGATACCTCTAGGACTTTCTCATCTTATTCATCCCTTCTCATCACAAAATTTTGTTAAGGACCCAAAGGATTAGGGTTTTCTTTCTTCTCCTCACCCTTTTGAGGTATGGGTAAGGTTAATAAGGTTTAAGGAATCCTCCACCAAATTAATGAAAAGCATGTAAATAAGATGTCATGGACATAAGCTTAATAGATTAAGCGCAAATTAAAGAATAGATACATGCTTAGGTCGTATGACATAAGTTGTCATGTCCTCAGAAGAGCCCTGAGGCTAGACCTTCTTGTGGGGAGGATAAGTCAGTCTTGGAGACAGAAATTTCCATTGCAAGTAGAGACCTGGCACATCCTCTGAGGATGATGTTAACCCTAACCCTAAGTGAAGGTTAGAGAGAGATGACATGATGAGTTAGATGTCATGGTAGACTAGGTGTTTGAAAGGACATGCCTTTAGGATGCCATATGATCCATGGGTGACCTAGCACCTTTGGCAACCCAACCCTAGGGAGGGTCGTGCATGTTAGGGTAAAGGATAGCTCCTTAGATGATGATGTTAGTGAAGGTTAGAAAACCTATGGGCTTATGCGAGTAGGGAATAGCATGCACCCAGGGTACGTTAGTAGTGTGAGTAAAGGGTTGAAACCCTAACCAGGAGAGTATGAAGGATGGCTTATGAAATAAGCATAAAGAACTATGCATAACCTTGAGCACAATATAAGTTGAACATGGGCTTCATCCAGGTAGGGGCATGCTTTTGAGGTCGACCCTTCATGAAGAAATGACCTCTAATGTGAGGTTGGTTGTAGGGTTAGAGAGAGAGCGGGACACTAAGCAAGAAGGTCGTAAACCTAGACCCCGAGATATGAGGAACAGTGCAGAGTTGAGGATGATGCGACCTAAGTGGATGATAGTGGACGATAGTGGATGCTTCTAGCACCTATGGTATAAGTGATTATCTGCTGGATGAGATAAAGAGTGCTTTAGACCCTGAGGAGGTTTAAGTAACTAGTTGTGAGGCTTTATACCTAGTTCGTTGACCTGGAGGAGGACTCAACTCTGAAGTGTTGCTCAAGTAGAAGGATCATGGAAGTGCATGACATAACTTGGACATGCTTGATTCATGGTTAAGAGATTGAGCATGCAGTCGGACACCTAAAAGTGAACCTAGGGTTCCTTGGCCTAACAGGGGAAGTGGTATACCTAATGCTCATGATGAGAGTTGAGTTTCAATAGATGCGAGCATGATACTTCCTATGTTAAGAGGAAAAGGGAAGCCCCTTAAGTTTAAGGCATGTTTGATGAACCCTTCCCAACTAGGCTGATGATAAAGGAAAGTATGATCTTGATCCAGCATCAAGGAAAGAGGACAAGTATGACCTAGCATGGTTCAGTAGGTGGTCGGCTTGTTCCTTAGTAGCTTAATAGGGTTAAGCATGCTCAGGTGGATGTAAACCCGAGGCATAAGGACGTTCGAGACCTATGTTATCGAGCTGAAGTTTTCTTCCCATCCTGGGAGAAGGGACCCTTTGGTGGGGTGTTTACTAGTTTTGTTGGTTTAAGTAACCTAAAGAGGTCTCATAGAATCGTGAGAAGCTAAGTGAAAAGTACATGGAATGAGATGAACCTGTAGACCCATAGATATCCCTCTCTAAGTGCATGTGGATGTGTTAGGGTAACCGGTAAAGAGCCTGACCAAGGTAGGCAGGTCACGATGACCCTTATGAGAGGATGAATGTCAGCCCATGTATACAAAGAGAGATGATGAAGGCTTGGGTAAGGTTATAAGTTGAGCATGTACTATAAGAGAATCCTAAGTCTATCCTAGGGTCAGGTGGGGGTAAGACCGATGGAAGTAGGGGTTGCCTAATTCCCTAGTTGCACATGACCATAGGGTCGGGAGGTAACAACTATCATTGTCTGAGGGCCATGGGTTAGGAGATTGATCACCTTCATGAACTCATGGGACCCAAAGGGCATATGAGTAGGGCACTCTCTGGATGCATAAGGGAAGAGGGATGACCCCAAAAGTGTCGGAACCCTATAGACCTAGAGGAGATGACCAAGGATATAAACCTCAGTAGGTTCAAGACTAATTTTCCATGGAGGTAACTTTGATATCATGATGTCTGTGATGTAGAGACATATGTGGCACGTTGCAACTTAGACGTAAAGGTGTATTGGCAAGGTGGGATGTACCATCTCTACTCTTGGAACAGGAAGAACTCTGTATTTGGACTGCAGCCAAATGCTTATTTCCTCTTGTTATGGGGGTGAGAGATAGGACATTATGCATGCCATACACCAAGGATAAGAGATGATGTAGGTTGGAATGTTGCCACGAGAAATGGGGATACAGAAGATAACCTACCCTGGTAAAGTGAATGATACATGGGTGGTTTACTAACACTAAGAGGAATGAGGTAGTCACCTTATGAGGATGATGTTATCATGAGATATGAAGTCATACAAGGTTGAGTTTTATTACCAAGAAAATGAGCTCAAAATTGTACTCAATGAAGATAGACTTAGAGTTAAGAGTTAATATGATAAGTGAAATACATGGAAGTGTATGTCTTCAATGTTACCTAATACCTAAGGATGTGAAGTGGTAATGGATGATCTGGTTGATATATATCTGACTAGTTTGACTAGAAGTTAGAAGAGGTTATTAGGCTAACCTTAAGTTTGGAAAGGAGATGTGTTTAGCTAACACTCAGATATAACGAGATATGTTGAAAATTTAATGGTTGTTTGGTTAGCCAGTCTAGTCTTTGATGCAATGAAAGGATGGTGGTAGAACCTCATATGCACTTCTTTGGAAAAGAAGGTGATGAAACCCCGACTAGAGTGGTTTAGGATTTCTGAGGAATCAATCTTGAGGAATCAGGACATACAGGAGATCATGATTTTAAGATCACCATACACCGTACTACGAAGATAATAAGTGACAGTAGTACTTTGGATGCCTAAGATGAAGTTGCATGGGGTATGATGTCATGCAAACCAGAAGGTGAAGGATGAACACCAGTAACCCAATAAGTTGAAATAAGGGATAAAGAGTTCCCGAGAGGGAATGGGAGTTCATCTCTATGGATGATGTGGAAAGTCTCCCCTTGACCAAGAAAGTTCATGAGGCAATATGGGTTATGGTAGATCGCCTTACCTAGATGATATAAGAAAGAAAGAGTACTGTCAAGGGACAGATCGGGTTGAGCTACTTATGAGAGAGATGGTTCAAATATACCATGATGCGAGTTCAAAAGTTCATGAGTATGACTTAAAGGTTCACTTCCATAAGGTGAAAGTAGGTACATGAAGAACTCGATGATGGTACTATTTATCACCCCTAACTAATGGTTAGTATAATCCAGACTAAAGGGTCTGATGAGAGCATGTGTGCTCATTCAGAGTGATATCAAGAGACAGTTCTTGTCTTCAGTAAGATGTGATGATAATCACCATATCCAATATCGAGATGTAAAGGAGCTCTGCAAGGGAGGTTGTGTCGGTCACCACTTCATTAAGATGATGATGGTGAAGGGACCTCGTGAAGGTCAAGAAAGGACCATAGTGTGTGCAGATGAAGTCGCTTGATCATGTAATGGCTGGAAGGAGCCTAAGGACGACATGAGTTGTAAGCTGATGCAAAGTAGACTGACATGTAGTTCACTATGGGGGAATATGTGACATGAAAATCCGACCCCTCTAAGTTATAGCTAAGAGAGATGAGTCCCCGATGCATGGGTTCTTTTGACATAGTTTGGTGGAGAAGGTTAAGTTTTGCCCTTACCCGTCAAGATAATGCGATGTGTGATGAGTTCCATGTGTCCAAGTTAGAGCACTATGTGAAGTACCTGGACCATGTGCGGAGCAATGAACCTAGTGAACCCCAAGGGAGGCTGAAATGACCTGAGTCACCTGTGATGTTTATAGATGACAAGGTGAAAGAACTTAGAGAAAATAATATGTGATGATAAAGGTTCTTTGGAAGTGCCATGGATAAGGTAAAGCCACATAGGGGCCAATGATGGACATGGAAAAGTCGTATCCTAAATTGTTTGTTTGCTTGATGAAATTTTGAGGACAAAATTCATATAAGAGGGGAAGGATGTTACAACCCCAATTTTTGGGTTCAATTGGTGAGAAATGCAATTTCTCATATTAAGGATATTTGAAAAAATAATGATATAATTTGTTTTGAATAAATGTATTATGTTTATAATAGCCTTGATGTTTGTGTTGTGGGCTTTATTGGCTATTGGGCCCAAATAACAAGGGAATTCAATTAGTAAATGAATAATTGAAATTTTGAGAAAAGAAAAGTGTGGAAACCTCTAGAAGGCAAATCCAAAGAGAGATTTCGTGCCTCTTGGGTTCCTTGGGTTCCAAGGAGTCCAAAGTTGCAAAAAGAAAGCAATAAGAAAAGAAAAGATCAATTAAATATTTCTTTATTAAGAAAGAAATTGAAAACAATGATAAAATGTGGAAAAGAAGTGGAAAGAGGTATAATTAAGTTATACTTGGTGGATTTTCGTATCAAAATGATTCCTAATGTTAAAAGGAATCAAAATAAAGAAAATAAAAGATTAAGAGAGAGAAAATATACTTAAAAATATGCTTTATTATGAGATAACTTGCATATGAATAAAAGTCATTCATAATTTCGAGTTTGAGTCCCAAACTTGGCATGCAATAGCCAGAGTCATCAAGGACTTTCCTTTAAATTTTGGAATTAAAAGGATAAACGGTTTGAGAGATATGAATTTTGTAAGTTTCCTAAAGTGTAAGGATAACTTTAAATGTCACAATTTATGTTCTAATACGAGGCTTGATAGCCGTTGGATCAAGGATCCAGCGGTAGCTGCTTTTCGAGTTAGATTGGGAAAGGGGGAACTGTAAATGGAAATTTTCATAATCAATTTTCTTTACACCCGATCCTTGAGCGAATCTGGAGTTTTCTCCATTATATTCAGGGTGAGAAATCGGACCCAAGCATCCTAAGAAGTCCATGTTTCGATGGTCGGGGACTCTCCCTATTTTGTGTGGAGGAGAAGACTCCATGGTTTGAGGGATTCCTTGGATACATGTCTATAAAAGACCTCAGATAGTCCCACGAGTTTGGAACCAACACCCCAAAGGGCGTGTGGGCCGAAGCGTTTTGTCTCCCTCCTTACCCTATGTGTCCTGCTGCCAAGAAGGTTTAAGGGTGACATCCCTGTGTTGTCGCTCCTACCACTGCCAGCCAAGGTAGGGATCAGTACAGGCTGGGAGGATCAGGGCGCGTGGGAAGGGTGGTTGTTTCCTATCATGGGCAGCCTCGCGAACTAATAAGTTGGGCTGGAGAGGGCATCGTCGAGGAGGAGGTAGCGGACCCCTGTTCTGCGGCAAAAATAGAGCAGCGTCATGCTAGGTTCCGCGAAGAAGAAGACGGGGGACGGACTGAGTATCCAGTTAAATGGATCCGAAGGAAGACCCGCAAGATGGGATAAGAATAGAAGGGAAAAAAGAAAGAAAAAGAAACAGATGACGTGTCAGTTTCCGATTGGTCGATTAAAGGTAATTTCACAATAATTTGTACAATTTATTTGTACCCCCGACGAAAGCATGTAATATATGAAATTTATTCAGAAAAATGTGAGGAATCTATTAAAAATATATTTAGAAGCCAATTCCTCTTGCTATTCGAAAAGTAGTGTAAATTATCAACTTTAATGCTTTAATGATTAAGAAACCCTATTTTGAAATGATTAATGTGTTTAGTAGGGTTTAATGGATGATTAAAGTTGATATTAACATGTTAATGATAAAAAGGAACATTAAGATTGAAAAAGGATGAACTTTTCATGTAATTAATTTAATTTAGAGATTCATGTGAAAAGATGTGCTTTAATGGGCCTTGAAACCCTAATATTAGTAAATGTGATTATTGATGGTTTTAATTATTCAAAACTGTGAATAAATCTAAGATATGATAATTCAAAGCTATTTCAAGGATAAAAGTCCCTAATTTTGGATAAATAACCTTAATGTAGTAATTAGGGTTTTTTAATGAATAAAGGAAGAATTAATGACAAATAGAGTTCATATGTGAGTTAGACCATAATGAACTATGAATTGATGATAAATGAGCATAATGATCTTTTCATGGATAAAAAGGATAAAAATGGTAGCTTTAATGTAAAAGAGGCTTAATGGACTTAATTGATGGTTAATTATGCTTTTTCTGATATCAGTGTCATATGTGGTTAAAAGATAACCATAGTATATTTCATGAAGGATAGATGAGAAATTAGGGTTTAAAAGAGTAAAATGAAGTAAAAACCCTAATTGCAAAGTAAACCCTGAAAGAGTAGAAATCCTAAAAAGGAATAGAAACCTTAAGTAGCAAGATGGTTTGAATAGAATTTGATAAAAAAGGAATTGGATGTGATTTCAGGATTCTTGCTTGATTGGATTTCCCTTCTTGGTTGATTTTGTCTCAAATCTTCCTGACAGGTATGTGGTTACGCTTATGAATATCTCGAGTTAGTTTTCTGAGATTTACCGAAGTTTTCATCGATGTCATGAATTAATTGTTGGATGATTTTAATTCATGCAAACTATAATGTGGCTATGACTATCACTTAAGATATATGCCTACTATCTCAGATCATGGTCCCCTCTGTGGCTTAATAATTGACCTAGTAAATGGCTACCGATGGAGTAGGTCCATCAGGTCATTAGATGACTTAGTAAATGGCTACCAATGGGGTAGGACCATCAAGTCATAATGAGTTAGATATTGGGCTACCTGCGGGTAGTGCCATGTGACTCTATTACCCTAGGTATTGACTACCTATAAGGTAGGTCCATGGGGGTAAGAAGCTACCTAAAGAGAGGTAGCATACAAGGGATAGCACAGAGTTAGGGGATAGGTAAGGATTGAGTAGTATAGCTTAAAACGTAATCTTGGTTGTTAAATGATTAATTGAATGATTACGTTGTTAACATATTTGCATGATTATTGTTTCCCCCACATACCAGCTTCGGCTGACCGATGTTTTGTTTGTCGGCGTTTTAGGTACAATGAAAAGAACAAACAGTAAAGTGGAATATGTGGTATTAAATGAGAATTAAAGTGCAAAGGAGGATTAGATAGATTAGTATATGTGTGGATAGAAGTTTTGAAATCCCAGTTTTAAAAGGTATGCAAAGTTTTTATTTTTACCATATTTCAGTATAGTTGGTAGAAATTTAATAATTTTTAATGATTATTTTTCAAACCTTTGATCCGGGTTATTGGTTAACGGCTCTGTCCTTTCGGTCTCCCTTAATTGGGGGTTACCGGGAGGCGGGGTCGTAACAACAATCTGCAGTAAGTTTTTATTCTATATGTTGTGTTATTAGTATGATATATGATAATATATATAGTTGTAACAGGTATCTATTCTACTTCTTCTTATATAACCTATATTATTTCAATCTAGGTTGGTATGAACTGTAAACTTGCAGTGGAGGTTCCAGAATATAATGTTGTGGCAGCGGGCAAGGTGTACAACCTTGGTGGAACATTGCATTGCCAACAAATTACTGATGACATTTGTCATGTGTCCATCCATCTTGTGTATGACGGAATGGGGGACAAACCACTACCCATACCTAATCCTGAATATAGTACAGTTGAAGAAGCAGAGGGTGCTATGGTGAGTTGGCCTAGACACTTGGTTATCAATGACAAGGTACACTTGAATTCTACCATGTTTTTCATATTTGACTGCATATATGAACTCGTGTAATAGAAGTATGTAATTTAATTAACAGGTTTACAAACCAAAAAGTAAAAAATATACTAGTCGTCCTCCTATGCCAAAGCCATCTATTATTCCAGAATCCACATTCGATGAGTTGGGAAGTAAATGTAAATGTTTGTGTTGATACTTAGCCAACCAAAGCTCTGGACTACAAATGTTGATCAATTTAACAGAAGATGCAACTGGGAGGGACTTAGACAATTATATTTTTCTTGATGAAATTATAGAGTTGTTCCGTTATGATTGGCTGAATACTTCGATATTAGAAGTATGGATAAGGTAAGGATCTATCAATATAGAAAATTCCAATACACATTTTTAGCTTATTTCTACATATGCAAATAATTACAAATGTTTAACAACCATTTATATACCGAGGCCACAAACTTTGATATAAAGAATGTTGGATTCTTAATTCCTTCGGTCACTAGTCAGGTGGAGACACATATTGAGGAAGTGAGTGATTACTTTTCTGATGCATTCAAATATTTTGCTACTGTGGGAAAGGAAATTATCCTAATTCCTTTTAACGTCGAGTAAGTATTATTATTCAATATAATTTTAATAATGAATAAATGTAATTTATTTTAATGTTGTTTTATTCTTACTCTGATCTAGACATTGGGAATTAGTGGTGATTGTCCCAAAATTGATGACTCTTTATTATCTTAACCCAATGGGAAAAACAACAAGGGGTCACAAACTGAAATTGCCAGCTATGGCGTAAGCATAAATATAGTCAATGCTTCAACATGATATTTCTGTTTAGAATTTCTATTTTACCAACTATCGTTTAATTGATAGGGGTATAAAAGCTTTTCGTGAAGGCAGAGGACAAATACCCACAAAATTAAAGACATTGACTTTGAAAAATGTCAAGGTAGCTACTTTGACAACTGCTTAGTCTTATATGTATTAATTTCAACTCTTATAGTATTCTATTTATAGTAGTTACTAACATTAAGTATAATTCATTATTTGTAGTGTCCTATATAAAATAATGATTGGGCTTGTGATTACTATGTAATGAAATATATGCAAGCTATTATCAAACAGGCATCAAATGACATTCAGACTATAGATCAGGTAATAAAGAATAACATCATAAATTTACAAATGAGTTGTAGTCATTTTATAAAATATTAGCATGTGCATTTTCTGTTATAGATCTTTACAACTCAGCCTTACACACGTGAGGACTTAAATGAATTCTGAGAAGAGTGGTCAGATGCTTTTCTAAATGAAGTCAATATAGCATTGGAATAAATATGTCAGTTACGTTCCATTTATGTATGTGGTTTCAGTACTCTTTCATATTTACTTTTGTATCTGACATTTAATATATATCATCTCAGACTTGCAATTTATCATTTTTTAAAGTATGATGTGACTATGTGTACTCCACTCAATATATATGAATCATTTTTGTTATGAATGTGTGGTTTGGAATGGTGAAGGTTGAGCATCAATGCTCCCCTCTCCCATATCTTATATATTCTTATTCTTATGTTTTGTTCTATTCAGTTTCTGCAAAAATTTAAAAAACAATCCGACCCTATAGTGTCAGTTTTCTTTAAAAACCGACGTTATAGGTGTTTTGGCCATTCAGCGTAGAATGGTCGTGCTGCATAACACGGCCGTGTTGGGAGGAGGTAGAACGGCCGTGTTGAGATATGGTAGAATGGTCGTGACGTATAGCACGGTCGTGCTATTATAATAAACATGGTCGTGCTAGGGGGAACGACCATTCTACCTCTTCACAACACGGTCGTTTTACGCAGCACGGGCCCTTCTACGCTGAACGGCCAAAACACCTATAGCGTCGATTTTTTAAGAAAACCGACGCTATAGGTCCTTAGATATAATTTGTAGAGTCAGTTATTTATTAGAGAACTGACGTTATAGGGTTCAGGTACAGTTTCATTTCTCATTTGGGTTTAGTTTTTGAGAGCCTATAGGGTCGGTTGTTTACTATATAAGGTCGGTTTTTTTGGGTTAAAAAAACTGACGCTACAGAGCAATTACTGTAGCGACAGCCACTTAGGCGTCGGTTGAAAAGTGATGCTATAGGCTTAAAAAAATCGACGCTATAGACCATTTCTGTACTAGTGCTAGTTGGCCTTCCTGGCCAACTAGCGGCACTTAACGCAACATTACAGCAGGCCCTCCTACGCCTCGACGCAGTTAAGGAGAGGCTTAACCAGAGGGATGGCCACCCCCGCTTAAGACAGCTACGGAGGTCTCCATCACCTCCTGGCTCAGGTTCCCAGCCCTCCTCATCAGCGTCACCCTCTGGGACATCATCCCCTTCCTCCTCCAGTGGGCCATACACAACGCCCGAGGAAGGGACGACACACAAGACAGTCGACGGGGTACCAACAAGACAAGCGAGTTCCCGTGGCATGGAAGAAGTTGTTCCCTCAAACCCCATGTACGAAGCTGAAAACAACGACAAATCGATCAGCGTTGGGGAGGACTCTTCTGACGAATCAGAGAGAGAAAGGGGAGATATGTACTGTGTCAATGGCAGACACTACGAAAAATATGGTCTTTAACTACAAAAAAAAATTGTAGCGAAAACCCTAAAATTTGTAGCTAAAAGCTTTGGCTACATTTATCCTTACATTTAGAATATGAAGCTAATACCCGTGTAGCTAATTTTTTAGGCTACATTTTTTAAAGTTGTAGTTAGTTATTCCTTTGGCTACAAATTCATATGTAACCCTAATTGTAGGTAAAAAATATCCTTACACATAAAAATGTAGTTTCCATTGTAGCTAAATATATGACTACAATTCAATTTGTAGCTATGATATGTAGGGAGAGATGACATTGGTTACAATTTGTATATATAGTTCATGTATAGTAAAAATTAGCACTTACTACACATGTAATTATAGCCAGTGTGTAATGAAAGACACCATGTACTACACATACATATGTAGCAAGAGACATTATGTATCCAGTCATTCACTTGCCAATATAGAGGGGTTTTTAAAAAGAAAAAAAGATGAATGTTAATCAAGATCGAGATATGCTTACAATGTCAACAGTGATACTTTTATTTATATTTGAACAATGAGTACACATGGGGAGGACATTAACCTAGCCCCTATTTTACAATATGCATGGAAAAAAGATACATATTTACAATAACTTCTTCTGACTGCCTCTATCCATTATAGACTCTATATGCCACATGATCATGTGCATATTCTTATGTCTCGATTTTTCTTTTGTAAATTATGAAAATATGTATAGGTACATCATCTAACTGCCCAAATAAGGGAGTTTGTCCCTTAAACTTCTCTTTGTACCTATCTTCGTGTTTTCTTTTCTCCAACTCAATTTCCACCATAGAGATGAGCATCTTCTCCATTTCAACTTCTATGGAGTAGGGCGATGAAGGCATGTTTGAAAAGTTGCAATGCCTGTAAAACACAAGAGCCTCAATTAGAAACTTGAAGAGCTGAGATGCATGTTTGAAGAACATATGAGGAAGGCATGTCTAAATTATAAGTTTGTGTATGCAGTTGCTTACTTACATGTATGTTTGTACATGTAGTTAAACTCCAGGACTGAATTTTAACAACAATAAATGGCGAAGGCTAGTGAATATTTGTTTACCTAATGCCTTTGAATGTCCCTGAGATATGCTTTGCAAAGCCGATGTGGAGCTCCACCAGAAGACCAAAGTGGGTATATATTATGCCTATAGATGGAGGAGATGCTTAACTGCAGTACCTATTGGGAAAAGAACATCCTCCAATTAGAAAGGTCACAAACATCAGGGATGAGTTGCTCCAAAACACAACAGTACCATATGCCATGAATACTATGAGGTTGGACATGTAGCATCTGACATACCCACTGCCTAGGCCTAAGATCACGAGCCTTTTAATGAAAATTCTCTTTGTCATCTGTCAGAACCACCAATGGTAGCAACAAAATTAGCCATCCACCAAATTTTTTGACAAAACTAATTGGAATTTTCACAATAAATGGAAAAGCTATACAAATATATATACAATCCATTTATAATTTCTTACAACCATAAAGTGCCTTATCAGAATAAAGCAACTACTTTTGTGAATGGTGCATATACAGATACAACTGGTATCGTTCATGAGTTTAGCTTGAAAGAAACAATGGAGAGATCAGATACAGAAAATTGGTTAATATTCAAGCCCAAGTTTGGCAAGTCAAACAATGGACCTCATGTATAATACACCATCGATCCACTAGATCAGGAGGTTTTTACCATTGAAAAACAAAAGAAACAAATGTAGGCCATAGAAATGAACAAGAAGTTATGGAACCATGATTGTAGAATTGCAATCACAAACTATTGGAAGAAGTATCTATCTATTACCTGAAGAGGCATCGTGTAATAGTGCCCATAAAATTAGCCAGGAAACTTAAAATAGCAAAAAAGAAGAGGCAAACTTCTGTTCCAAGAAAAAGAGCATAAAGAAATGCTTAGTACATAGTCGCGATCCATCTCAAAATAATCAGCAGATATTAGACTAGGAATCCATGATCTGAAACATCAAAGTTCACTAAAATATGGTCTCAATCCCAACAACATCCCCCTTCATTCATGAAGAGCATAGCAAAGAATAATGTACTCTCTTCAATGAAGAGACTGTGCAATCAACCATTGCTACGTTGAAGAGGACCTGAAAAGCAATGAATAGGCAGTGTTTCAACAATGATAATGTAAAAACTCTAGCCAACAAAGCTGAATGTGGGTGCCACATCCTACTGGAGGATGTTGATAAAGCTTACACTGATGTTGTGAGTTTGAACAAAATATTAGTCAGTCTTGGAGCCTTATTGAGAGATCATAATGATGTCATTCTATTGATAGCTGCAATGAAATTAAAAGACAGCTAGGAGGTATTCATAATGATGTCTTATACAACCCTCAATCACTCCTTCAATAGAACTACAAATTTATGAATAACAAAAAATGGTACCACGAATTTAACTTGGACCTCTGATCAAAGTGAGTGAAGTGACCATTATGGTCAATCATGGATGCCTGATTTTGATTTTCTCTTGGTAGTGGTATTGGATTCTTCAGCTATTAAGTATGGTCCCTTTATGCTAAAACTTCATTTCCTTTATTGAATATGTAACTAAACTTCAATTTGTAAACAACATCAGTAATTATTGAGTCAAAAGCACAACTCCAACACAAACTAGATTCACAAACATCAGAAAGCTGAAGAACTGAAAGTCTTGTACTATTTGATATCATATCTACCAAATCGTATCCAACCATTTCCTACCATAGAAAGATCTGACTACCATATAAATACTCCTCAAATTTGTGGACAATATCCCAAATGCTAGAGCCATTTACATATTGAAGAGGCTGATTTCGGCAATCATTGCACAATGCTACCTATAGAGGGAAAACAATGTTCAAAGATATAGAAGGAAAGATGTAATAGATTATTAGACGCTCTAAGAAATTCCCGATATGTATGGGAATATATGCTCACTTTCATCATGTAAATTGGACTCAAAAATTCTTACAGAGTCAAGACATGCCTCTTGGCAAATTAATTTAAACATGCAAATCTTAGAAAAGGTCAGATTGTGTTCAATAACAACAATAAAATCGAGACAACTATGACAGCATTTCCATATATGACACATGAAATTGACTATCAAAGTAGTAATAAGACAATATCAAATGTATAAGTTGAATATGAATTTGACAGCTAACTACAGCCAGTTAGTAGTAACTAGATGAAAGACTCTCAATGCATTTGTAGTTTTTAGTTTTCCAACAAAATAGAATCGCTAGGCTAAGCTATGGAATTAGATATTTAGCTAGTAGAAAAAATAACTAGAAATAGTTCACTCAAATTGGGATTAGACACCTAATACAAAACATATCTTTCTTCTCTCCTCTAAGGTTCCATACTCTATTCTTCTTTATGGGCACCCTATGCTTCCCTTTCTTGCTTTCGACGGGTAGTGAATTCTCCTAGGATCACTTCAACAATCCTTGCACTTTAATTTATTCAGTAATCTGTAAGGCAGTAAGAAAAACAAAATAATTGCACTTTAATTTATTCAATTTAACATCATTGTATTAAGTCTGTAGATAATTTTCATGCATTCAACTCCATAATTTTCAGATGGATACAATCCTATTATATCTCTCTATTTATCAAAACTGTAAAAAGACTGTATGATGACCAATAAAACTCAAAACAATCCAGTGAGAGTATCGATAGATATATGGATGATTCTTTTCCACGATTAATTCTGGAGATGAGAATATAAGAAAGAATCATGGGCGAATGACAACTCTTCAAACAATCACTTAGCTAAATAGAGTGCTTGAACATTAATTATATCGATTCATTTCATGAATAGCTCTAGAGTAGTAAAGGACAAGGAATAAGAACACTCCAGGTCATCAGAGAATATCAAAAAGTCAGTTGCATCCAACAAAACCATCAACATGCCATCTTGGTCACAAGGAAAATAAATCTTAGACTAGTTTATATGAGAGAAAATTGTTGAGTGACCTCATTGACAACACTAGTAATTTCTGGAATGGGAACCTACTGGAACAAGCTGTGAATAATGAGGATCTGAAGGAAATTCTAAAATTATACCAATCCAAGAAACAGAAGGAAGAAGCTAGGAAGGAACTTGATGTGTTTTTGGGAGATGATAGCGCTTCCTTTGTTACATGGTTGTGGGATCACCTTACTTCAAACTTAGACCTATATGCGCAACATAGAGAATCATCTACAAGTGATGGAATTAAGGATTCAGGGAAACACATGTCTCAGACAGAGGGCACAATTGCAAACTCTCCAGATTCTGATTATGAACAGGACACTAATGGCACATACAGAAGTAGGCATAACAGGGAGTGGAAAGGTTTGGTTAAGGATGAGGCTAAACCTCTGCTTTTCCGAAGTGTTCTTATCGATAAAGCCAACTCCACTGAGAAACTGTCTCATCAACGTAATGTGCGACAACTGCCCTTACCAAGGCCTTAGATTCTAAGAAAGAGATGCTGACATGATGAAGAACCAATCAAAAGGAGAGTAGCTCCACGTTCAACGCTCAGTGCCTCTTGCCGACTCCTTCAATTTGTTGTAAGAGATGCGGTGCGGACTTCTCAGAATGCATCTTCAAGGCCTGAACCTTCTTCAAATCGTCTGTGCTCTGTTGTATCATCTTCTAGGACAGATTTATCCATGGAGGAGCAACCTCCCAGGGAAAGATCTGGTTCTATTTTACCTGGTGGCATGGCTACTGCAGTGAAAGCTGCAGTAGAAGCGGCTGAAGATGCAGTTAAGGTTAGAAGCTCAGGAAATGTTTTTGATAGGTTAGTTTCTGGTAGTGGCAGATCTCAGATTTCAGGACAGTCTTTGGATTTTGAAGATCAAATGCTAGAAGATGGAGATTATGAAGATTTTACCCGCAACTCCAAATATATGGATTATGAACATATGAACGAGTATAGATGGGAGTTGGAAAGTGAGTTGCAAGTGGCAGGACATGATGCTGCCATGGTATCTGATTTTGATTTGGAAAGTGATGACTTGGAGGATTTTGGCACTTCATGTAGTGATGTAGTTGTATCTCAAGTAGCCTCTTCTTCTCACAAGGCTAATGATCCATTGACTTTCCAGTATAGTGTTGCCAAGGATATAAATGAAGAAGCAAGAATATCAAAGGCAAAAGTTCAAGATCCACCTTTAGTTGCCACTTCAAATGCTTCTAGGAAGATAGTGAATATTTCTGTTAATGTAAATACATGGAAGCCTGAAAATTTCAATGAATCGAGGGAGGTAATGTCTGAGCAGCCTTCGGCACCAACTAGGAGTGGAGAGGCTGCAGGTAGACTCCCTGTCCAGTTCAAAGACACCGAACCTGCTCCTTCTGGAAACAAGAAAGATGTGTTCCAGCAACCAGATATTTTAAAGGATGCTCAGAAGCCCCTCCCATCTTTACCGAGATCGTATTCCAGTAGCCAACCTTCTGATGATGTAGATTCCAGAATCATTTTTGTGAGCAACGTCCACTTTGCTACCACGAAAGACACACTTTCCCACCATTTCAATAAATTTGGAGAAGTTTTAAAAGTTATTATCAGTGACTGATGCAGCTACAGGGCAGCTAAAAGGATCTGCATACGTAGAGTTCTTGAGGAAAGAATCTGCTGAGCTGGCAGTGTCATTAAATGGGACATCATTTATGTCAAGAATTTTGAAGGTTGTGAAGATTAACACTAGTCATCATGATACACCTGCTATTATGTCGTGGCCCAGAGTTGTCAGGGTCGCCTCTTTTGCTTCTAGACTTGGGAGGGTTCCGTACCCTAGAGGATTAATGGTAAATGCTTTCCGAGCACGGCTATCGCTCAAGGCTAGAGCAAGAAGTATGCAGTGGAAGCGTGACACTGCTACTACATCCAATCTAAGTCCAAAGTTTTTGCCAAGTTCTGGGCCCCCAGGAAACATTGTGTCTCCCTCTGGTAGAAACCTTACATACGTTCGGCCAGAGTCTAAAACTGACAGTAATGCAACCAATCCATAAATCCTTGATGAGTATGAGATGAGCTCCATTTGAGCTGTATGCAGACATGTCTCTACTATCTGCAGTAGAAAAGAGTAGCCGATGAACGTGGTACAAGGAGCACTTGCATATATCAGGAACATGTTATATCTCTGCTTATGACATCCTTCCAGGTGGTTCTTTTAACAAAACATCAACCTCTCACTGCTAAGGTAAATTTTGTGAATAGGTGAGGAACAGGATGCCATTCATGTCTGAACGGAGGAATGCAATGTACTTTCTAGTTCAGACGTATCTTAGTATTTTGCAAACACTTTTGTAACTTTCTTTTCCCTCTTTAGAAGGGGATGCAATGTGGATTCTGATTTCTATTCTTAACTAAGGTTTTTTAAAATTATAGCTGATTAATTATATAAAAAAAGAATAGGATGATGAACTTTATTGGTTACTTACGTCTAAAGGATGCTACTCTATGAAGTCAGTCTATTGGGTGGAGGTCTCATGCCATAATACCAATAGGCGTGCTGCTAATATTCCTATGAATGCTCAACTCTGGGAAAATATGTGGAAGTTAGAATTGCCCACTCCCCCCCTAAGATCAGAAATTTTCACTGGTGTTGCTTTACAGGTCAGAAAGTGGCTGAATTGTCATGGAGGAGTTGATTATCATGTGACTTGCATAAGTGGTACCCACCTTTGACAGACAACATGGAAGCTCAAGATATCACATTTGCATAGATATAGAAGGCACCAAGTGCTTGAGACATAAGAGGAACATAGGAATTTTACCTACTGAAGTAGCACTAACCGAGAGACTTTTGGAGAGGAGGAAGCTCAACTCATTAGATGCATGGGGAATTCTATTCTTTAGTGAAGAAAATTAGAAAAGAAAAAAGATCATTTTCTTTGTTTGCATGACATGAATTGCTATTCTAACACACTTTCCACTGAATCAATAAGCATGGTGTATATTGAAATTGAATGTGTCAAGGATGCTTGAGGATTGAGGGAATGTAAACAACCTCCATCAAGGTGATACTTGGAAGCTTCATCCTTACATATAGAGAACAAAAATAGGTAGAAATAACTTCAACGGCCTTCTTCAGAATAGCTTTATCACACTGAAAACAGAACCCCAAAAACATCAATAGCCTTCTCCAGAAAACCAAGAAGCTTAAAGCATGAATATCTGATTGTGCAACAAGGAAGATGTAGTAATTTCAGAGCAAAAAAGATAGTAACATCATGTGTAAAACCAAGTACTTCCAGAATTAGGTAGCTAGGAACCACTAGCTTGCAAAATCTATATCAGCAAATCAGTAGATAACAACAAGAAGGTCTTCATAATGGACATCTTCTAGATTTTACCCTGATCAAGGCTAAACAAAAATGACACACACACACAAAGGTTGATCTCTTTGAATCCTCAAACAACAAGTAACCATGTAATTTCTCTTCAGGATCCAAAATTAAGATGCAACAACCAAAATTTGAATCCAAACTAGACCACTATCCCATATCTATAGATACATACTAGTGATAGGAAGATCATACTAGAGCATGATTATAGAATTTCAAGTAGTTCATGCACTCATATTTGTTAGTATTGTTGCATCAACCATCCCCGTGCTTCACTCTCCGTAGCTGTTGGTCAACAAATATCATTTTGACTTCAAAATTAATTGAGCTAGGTGAGAATTAAATGTTCTTAATTCATGCAAAGCCGTTCTATGTTATATCCATCATATTGTATAAACCCAAACCACCATCCACTTAAACTAATTCCAAAGAATGTGGTCTAGCCATAGAATAAATATTTATATAAAAATTATTATAAACATGAATGAGGATGAGTGAATGGTAGTAATTTATGAAAGGTACACTTCAGACCACAATAATTACCCTTCAGACCACAATAATTATAGTATGGGAGAATAAACAGAGTAGGATAAAAGGGAATACCTGACTTTCTAGTCACTAGATGCATTTCGACTTGTTAAATCAAGGGAAGAGGGGAAAGTCTGCTCTCTTTTCTTTTTTGGTTCTACAGCTCATTTCTTAATAACTTCTTGAGAGATACTATGTAAAAGATGACCTAGTGATACAAATCAGCTAGGTCAAGATAAAGAAAGAAAGAAATAAAGGTAACTATACAATTAGGAAAAAGAAAAGAAAATGTATGACAATGTTTGGTAACCAAAACATTTCAAATATCTAGCCAACATCTCTCTCAAAATCCAGCAGCAAATAAAGTCTAGATAATTAGAAACATTTGTTGCAGGGTACTTCAAATCAGTAGGCTAAAAACATCAAATATTCAGTAAACGTCCCTCTTGAATTCGAGAGAGTAACAATGTACTGCACTCTTAGAGTGTCTTTTGATCCATATGTGAAAGAGAACAATATAAACTAATACACATTTCTTTTTAACCATGGGAGAAAAAATCTTGTATGTCAAGATTAATTTTGATGAACTTGTTTCTAATAGCAGCCTGCCACAATTTTTTAGTAGAGCCAATTAAAACATTTGTGGATGATGTCTTCATTAGACATTTTTCATAGAAAAAAGATAGAACAGGAAGGAATGCCCAAATATATGATATTCAAATGTGGGAATCCTATCATGCCAAATAACAAGTGTATTTGAAGCCTATATATGTATGGCATTTGAAGTTACTTTGTATTGAGGAAATTTAAGATAGAATGTAGTATATTAGACAAACTCATAAAGAAGACAAATGAAGCTGACCTTTTTCACATCGTTGTAGATAATTCACTTAACTCTATATAGAGACTCAAATTGGTAGTTGCTAACTCTATTTCGATGCTCAGATTGTTATTTTTTTCATATGGAAGAAATATTTAAAGAGTTTTGTAGAACAATTTTTTGACAAATAACTTGCAAAATGCAAAGACAAAAACAAAACCAAGAAAATATCAGTTTGAGGTGAAAATTTGATCGGTGATACTAGCAAAAATGGATAAAAATAGTAAGAATGATGGTTGTACCTTCTTCAAACACCCGTTGACTCAATCACTATGACAAAATGGCCATACCACCATTGCCTAATATGTGACAGGTGGACATATTAGACTATTTCATTATTTAAAAAAAATAAAGAAAAAATTGGAAATCATATTCATTTATAATGCTATGTTGCGTTCTTTTTATTTGCATGATTCAACAGATTTTCCAGAGATAATGCTACTATTCATAGACCGACCATCCAACTGGTTAGTTGGAATATGTTTATTCTTTTGTGTAGCTACAACTTTTAGGTATCCATAGCCTAAGACACCTTAGCCTTTAAGTCCTCTAAAGACTCTAAAAGGTGCACGACTCAATTTGGTCCATCTATGATAGCATACCACTAACCTTCAAGGATATGTTGCTTTCTATCTAATCAACTAGGGGATATAACCTATCGCATGGCAAGGTTATCTTCTTGTTAGTAGAAGCATATGCAAGAGTAGTAGTCAAAATCACAATTGGCATCAAATGTGAACATTTGCATCACTCATATGAAATGCACTAATGTCATAGGGACCAGTAATCACACCGATATGTATTGGATTAGGCATGTTTCTTCTTAGAGGACAACAATACAACCATCAAGTATATACATAGCCACCATAACCATATTCCTAATTGCTGTCACATGTGGTAATTTGGAAGTTGACATACCTGCACCAAAACCTTTAAAAGACCCATCACCCAACAGATTCATTGCTTGCATTTTCCCCATGGCTCGTAGCTCATAAGAAGCAGTCTGATTCGCTAAAGGTATTATAGAAAAACTAGGACCATTGCCACATAGATCATATAGTTCTACACTAGGCTTTGCAGTATACAAATTAAGATTCCATAGTTTCAAAGTCATCTGCGCATTTACCAAGTTCTTGGGGATCATGGACCAAAAAGTTGTTCTTTACATTAAAAATTATATTAAAAGGGGATGCAAGTTTACTTGAAATACATCTGCCACCAACTATTGTGATGAACGTGATACTTATTTGTCCCTAGTAATTTACCTTCCTATTGGAAGCCACATACATTACTATTATTTTTTTAAGTATACATAGACATATTCAATTTACAAGTACAATCATGGTTGTTAAGTCAGTCGTGTTGATTTATCTTGTACTAATGGGATCAAAACAATCAGATTCAAAACTGATTTCCTAAATACCTAACAGCTACATCGATTGTATCAGAAGAAATGGTTCCTAAAGACATGGAGAATGGCAGCTCAGTGGCGTACAAAGGCAGTTAACTAAAGTGGTATACATGCTTATTCCTGACATTTCTGAGATACGAGTCCTGATGAAAAATGATGAGGATGGACACATTTTTTTATTAAGTCGGCATGGAGGTTGTAAAGATTGAGATACTAGGCAATTGACTTAAATGTTGTACATGCTTAATCACGCTCACGTGAGGCATCCTCATAGTTTTTTTTACTCATATTGTTTGTGGAAACTGTATAATTATCATTCCATGTAAACTCATCATTAGCAACATGTATGATAATATACAATGCGTACTGATGTTGGGTTGCTCATGATTAAATAGGGTATTATAGCATACGCAGAAGTACATAATACTTTACAAATCAATATGGGAATTCAGGCAATACAATTGTACTAAGGTTTGAATCCCACATATTAAACAAAAAAGTAACTCAGTTAAACTAATAAATCTGCTAGTTTTGGTAGTTATATTCGTCAGTCCAAGGCCTTTGATCTAGCATTTAATATCTGGGTATGTTCAGGCTCTTGAACATAGTTCTTCTGTCATCAAGTAGCCAGAATAAGTCAAGATGAACTCAAACAAGGCTTGACATTTGACAGTATGAGAAGTAAAATGATCCAACGCAGTTCAATCACTTTGAGAAAATAAGATAAACATCAAAAATATCACTTAGAAGTCAAACAGAACGTACTTTATGAGAAAACAATATACCATTGGTGTATTGAATATATTCAATAATTATACAGATCATACTGATTTAAAAGATATTAATTGCTAGAGAAACACATGAATCCATAAAATTAGCATGACAAATTGATGAGCTTATTAAGGATGAGCATTCTGTAGTATCTGTAGAGACGACTGGAACAATTGGTCTATGACAGACTGACAAGTCAAAGAACGCATTGACAAAGATCTAAGGATTTTGTTGTTGCAAACAAAGATAAGTCATTATCACCTTATTGGAGCCTGCCTTTGTACGTTCACAAAATCTGATAATGAAGTTTTAGTTCAGAATGCTATTACATCTGCGGACCAAAAAAATGAACACGGTGAGAGTGGCATGATTGATGATGATAAGTTGCTGACATAGGTAAAGAAGTATACTCGTGAGTGATGACTTGATGATGCTTCTCATGTGAATTCTATTGATGAAAGTCCAGTTCCTTTCTCAATTCCCCTTTGAAACAAGAAGCCTAATGTATTAACACTTCATTGTAACCAAGTGTCAAGCTGCTGAGATCAATAAAACTAATGAGAATACAAAAGGTTTAACCCATCATTCAAATATCCTGATCACCGTGTTGAATCCAACAAATATCCTGTAGCGAGGTATCATTGAGGTCAGAAAAATTAGCTAAATAAGGGATGGGAATTTTACTCGCTGTTGTGAGTGAGAGAAGAGGAGGAACAAATTGGTGAGCTTTGATCCCTATCCTTGAGCAGTTGTGCTTTAACCTACCCCTCTCCTCATTTCTATTCCCAGTAGGTCGTCCTTCCATCTCCTCTTCGGCGGCCTGGAGGTGATACATTAACAAAAGGAGGAGGTAGGAGATGCGGGGTACAGAGAAGATGATGAGAGTGAAATCGAATTGGGGGATGGGGTTATGAGGATCAGGGACTGGGGATTTGATGAGAGGTGTGGAAGAGAGCCTGTCTGTGGGTGGGTTTTTTTGTGGGGGGTAGGAGTGCTAGCGGAGTGGATGAGGGCTTGGAGGAGTAGAAGCACGATGGAGAGTCATGCGTGAATTGGGGAAGGAGATGGATGTTCCAATAGGGACCAGAGTAGGTGTGCGGCAAAGTTAAATTTTCATACTATTTGATTATTTCAGATGGGGGAGTCCGGAAGATCAATTGTAACTACATTTATTTTGTTTACAATTTTATATTTGTAAATGAAAGTGGTTTTAACTATAAATATGATATTTGTAGCTAGACTAATTGTAGCCAAATCTAATATTTTTTGTAGTGAGACACCCTCTAGAAGAAGGAGCTCGACAGCAGATGAGTTTTCTGAGCCATCGGAGATCCATTCTTTCGAGATGGCAGATTTTGAAAGGAAAGCCATCGGATACTTGACGACTAGAGACCAGAAACTACTAAACAAGGTCCTGAGGTCGCAAGATGATGAAGAAGACGTCATCTGGAGCGACGAGTACTTCTCCACACGATGAGGGGAGCTGAGGAGCATATTCCGCTCGCCAGCCATTGTCTCCAAGAAGCTGTTCAGGGTCCTGGAAGGCGCTATACTAGAGAATCTCAGCACCAGGACAGGTCGACAACCGATCTACACTGCCACCCCGGCCTTGGCAAGAAGGCTGATGATGGGGTTGTACGATTCTGTGCAAGTGGCCAACATGCTGAATCATATTGAATACCACAACACAACCCTGGTGTTGGCCCCTTACAAGCACAGAAAGAATTGGTTCTTGTGTGTGGCGGACCTCCAAAATCATGATGTCCAGCTTCTCAACTATTGTAATGAGGAGGTTCCACGCTCAGGACACACCTTTGTACGCCCCGAAGACAAGATCTTAAGGCTCCTTCCGCTGTGTCTTCTCTGAATGATCAAGAATGGAATCCAATGCCACTCCAGCATTTGGAATTTCTTCAACATCGGAGACTTCCCCGTCCAAGAAGAAGTGGGAAGCAGAAATAGCACTTTTATAGTCCTCCGTACTATAGAGTTGCTTCATGTTTTTGGATTCATAAGGCAACTCAGCAACCAAAACTTCTATCAGCTCAGGAGCATCTAAGCGCTAATGTTGATCAAGGACAAGCGCTATTTTTGGGATGCAGGCATCCCAGAAGAGCTGTTGGACAGTGATTACAAAGTTGAATCCTCCCAACCCAGCAACCCTCCAGAGGAAGCAGCTGAGATCACCACGGACATTTACGGGGAAGGAAAGCAGATGGATGTTCTAGAAGAAATTATTTCAAGAGACGACCCCACTTTGCCTGATGCTTCGGAAGATATGATCAGCAACTTCGACCATTTCTTGTGCTCTACACTAACACAAGAGTAGGTAAACGTGATCCTGCAGAAGTTAGCTGACTCTACCCCCGCAGACGTCGTCTACAAGGCAGATAGTGTCATAGTCCCAGTTGACAATTTAAGGGACATGGTGAAAGAAGGAGGATGTTTGGTGATATCAATGGCAGCTGCCTACATCCAGATACTACAGAAGAAGTTTGAACACGCATACATTGCCCATCCAAAGTTGTTCAACGACATCTGTCTTGCCGATGAGTTAGGAGTAAAGCAATCTTTTCTGGCAAAAATACAAAGCAGAATGCCACGTGTCATATTCCTGCCTATCCTGCACTACAACCATTGGATGCTCCTGACGATGTACACTCACCCTCGAGCAGGAATCTTCTATAACAGCTCAGATAGTAATAAAGATCATCCAGTGTAGTGTACATCAACATCATTGACATCCCTGGAGCGCTTAGTAAGGAAATACTATACGGAGGTGGCAGCACTGCTCCAGCTATTCTTGGAGACGGCAGAAAGAAAATGGCACGAGCTTCAGTTCTACCACAGCAGTCCACAACAAATTCCTCTATCCAATGACTACGGCATTTTCATGCTAGAATGGATCTCTAGCTCGGTGACGCTACAAAAAATGCCTGACAAGCTCCACCACATCGACTATCACAGAAAACGTGGAGAATATGTGTGGGAGCTTATATCTGACGGAGGCGCGCTCACCAGCTAGCCCTCACTGACTCATCACTACCTCACTTTATCTTTTCTCACTACTCTGGGGCAGAGTGTGGGATAAGTTTGGGGGGTACTATATATCAGTGAGGGAGGTATAAAATTTCTCCCATTTTGCATTTTGTCTTTCTTCTTTCTTTTTGACATACTCTGTGTATATATACATATACAAGTTTGATACAATATAGTGCATATACAACCCCTTGACTCTATACAATTGTACAAAAACACGCCATAGTAAAAATCTAATACATCTTCTCCCAACTTGTTTTCTCTATGTCTAAGGTGGTGCAAGTTTTTGTTATGTTTTTATGAAATTGCAGTCTCAAAACGACAAAGGCTATAACTTTTCTACGCCAATTTTGAAAACTAATCTCGTAACAACTAAGAGATGTGTATGTGAAGGAAAAAGCTGCCCAAACAGCAACTTGCTTTTGTTTTTCTACCAATTAAAAATCCCAAAAAGAGAGAAAAGCTTATGAGAGTGAATAAAAGCATGAGAGTTGTGCCAATATATATATATATATATATAGATATACATACTTGTTTTTCCAAAAGTACCCATCTTTAGGCATGGTAGATCCGGGGCAGTGGTACGTAGGATGTGAAATCACTGCTCTAAAGCAAACTGGCTTGGACTGCAGGGACCACTCGCACGTTAACGGACCTATACCTAGATGGACTGATGGGAAACAAGAAAAACCCAAAAGCCTTAAACCTACCCAAAAACCAAACTTTCTATCCCCAAAAGCTGTTTGGTGTGAAGAATAACTTCGGAATCATGCACCTAAGTCTCAACAAAGCTGAAGAGGGAATTTTTGCTTAAATAAGGCAGGAAAAATAAAGTTTGTTATTCGTGGTCAGACAAAATTTTCATTAAGACATCTCATTACTCACTCGAACCCCTTGTCTGAAGACTATGTTGGGTTCTGAAGAAGTATCACAAAACAAAGCTTTAAAATATGTACAGATTGATTGGGGACAATCAAAATGCTAAGTTTGGGAGAGTTTATAACACCCTTTTTAGGGTAATTTATGGCCTATATTTGGTTGTCAAAACTACCCTCTAAACTATTTTTCCTATAGATTTCATTATGTTTTGAACAAAACTAAATTGCGCTACACTCTAACCAAATTTTGCATCCTTTTACAGAGTTTTTCCTTATATTTCCACCAAAAAGTCCCGGCCCGACCCATGAACGATGTTTACCTGCATTGGCCCTCCTACCAGCCGACCGAAATGCTCATTACCCGTCGTGTAGCATCCCGATACAGCTACCGCGCGACACGGGTGTGTCGTGCAAGGAAGCTCCTCTGGGTGATACACCATTTACCCGACAGGGAGCTGTACCCGCCATGACTACTCTCCCGATGAAGCGTGTCGCGCGATACAAGCCACACACCGGCAGGCACCCACCCGTCACGACCACCCGACACACCTGCAACCCCGCACCTATTGTGCCGGGTGACACGCCTGTCGATCGTCCCCGACACCGTGCTAATGGAGCTGATGGAGGACATGTGGCGCCCGGAGAACCACAACTTCTTCCAACCGCTGCCTATAAATAGCAGCTACAGTACTCCGATGGGACGGGTCGAAACCCTAGTAAAAGTTAACCTTGGGAAGCTTTGGGAGCTAGTGTGACGTGTTCCAAGGGCATACCGGGCATACTAGGTGAGCACACCCCCTACCCGAGAGGGGCGGGAGTGGTTCACTTAGACCCCGTCCCGGTAGCCGTAGTAGCCCGATACGACCAAGAAGGCCATCTGATGTGCCAGATTCCTAGATGGGTTCTTGCCTGAGACAGATGGCCTCTACATTCGATATAAGGAACCTGATAACCTAAGTCATCTCTAACCCGACACGATATCGGTCCCGATACGGAACACACGTCATGGTGTGTCGCCCGAGAGGGTGGTATCCTGACAACGACCGTATCAGGAAGGGTGCCTTGACCGATATGCTTGCCCGTCACACCATACCGCCCGACAGGGCTGGCCTCCTGACACGAACATGTCGGCCAGAGCTCCCGCCTGGTATCGGGTTAGAGGCACCTTAAGGGGTCTGCTGCTGTATGTCGCCCTCCGAAATCAAGGAGGCTATACCTATCTTCCCTTTTTTTCAGTCATTTACTTTCTTTATTTATGCAATGTAACTAAACCTCTATTACCATGCTCATGCTAATGGAACTAGTGGAGTTTTAATACTTGTTGCTCAGTATTTGGTCCTTTTTTGTTGGATGATTTCCTTTTAGCATCCGAACTCTAGCTTATATGCTTGGATCATGTTTTAACTAGCTATCGAATTGTGTTTCCATTGCAACTCCCTCGAGAGATGTGTTGTAACTCTAGCGTTTGGTCCAATCATGGAGTACGAGAGTACCCAGGGTCAGAGTCGCTTCAGTTATCTTTCTAGTCCAACCCGAGTCCGCTACCCTTGAGAGAGGGAGTTGGTGCTTAGTTGGAGGTACCCTCTTCGAGAGAAGAAGTATTGGACGCTCTCTGTTGCCGCTTGTTATGCCTAAGTTTTCTCCTTCGTTCCTTACCTAAGCAATAATGTTATCTCCTCAGGTTCCGTTGTTCAAAATTCCTAAAAATTGATGAAATTCCAAAACCTTAAATCTTCCTTGTAACTCTAGTTGGAGATATCTTTTCCTTTATAACACTTTCTTGTAGTATTCTATTCCCTTTTATTCTGTTGTTTACCGTTCTTGATCTACTGTTCCCTTGGGAACTTTTTCTTATCCATCTTTTACTAGAGTGTAGAGTGTTGATTCTGAGTTCTTAACACGACCACCCTCATCCCTATGGTTCGACCCTGATTGCTACTTCGGACCCCGTTATCGTTGCAGGGGCCTAATAGTCGGGTTATTTAAAAGTCCGACTACTTCAATCCGCTCCTTTTGGACGCGTGATTTAGGCCAATCAGAACCTCTTGTAGTTCCACCTTCTTATGAAGTAGAACATGAACTCCCAATAGATGAACCTCCGAGTGATCTAGGTAGGTGTAAAAGGACTAAAATTGATAAGAATTATGGTCCCGAATTCTACACCTTCATAGTAGAAGAAGACCCACGTACCTATGAGGATGCCATGAAATCTATAGACTCTAGCTTTTGGAAGGAAGCCATTGAAAATGAAATAGAATCAATTATGAGCAATCATACTTGGATTCTAACTGAGCTTCCTCCAGGCTGCAAGACTATTGGATGTAAATGGGTGTTTAGAAAGAAGATGAGGGCAGATGGTTCCATTGATAAGTTTAAGGCCAGACTAGTAGCCAAAGGTTTTAGTCAAAAGGAAGGATTTGATTATTTTGATACATATGCACCCGTAACCAAAATCTCTTCCATTCGTGTCCTAGTTGCTTTAGCTGCATTCCATAAGCTTGAAATCCATCAAATGGATGTCAAGAAAACCTTCTTGAATGGAGATCTTAAAGAAGAAATTTATATGGATCAGCTCGAAGGCTTTGTAGCACCTGGACAAGAACACAAAGTTTGTAGACTTGTCAATTCCTTGTATGGACTGAAACAAGCACCTAAAATAGTGGAATGATAAGTTCGATAAAATTGTTTTATCTGCTGGATTTATTGCAAATGAATCTGATCATTGTATTTATTCTAAAACTATTAATGATTCTTGCATAATAATGTGTTTATATGTAGAGGATATATTTTTGTTTGGATCTAATTCTGAAATTATATCTAAGACTAAATATTTTCTTGCTAGCAATTTTGATATGAAAGATTTAGGACTTGTTGATGTAATACTTGGTATTAAATTTTGTAGATCTACTTCTGGTTATGTACTTAATCAAATTCATTATGTTGATAAAATCTTGCACATATTTGATATGTTTTATTGTAATCCTATTAATACACCTTATGATGCTAGGTTACATCTTATTGTACATAAGGGCACTCCTGTGGATCAACATAGATATGCTCAAGTTATAGGAAGCTTTATGTACCTTGCTAATTGCACTAGGCCCGATATTTCTTATGCTATAAGCAAGTTGAGAAGGTACACCAGTTGTCCTAATGAGGACCACTGGAAAGCTTTGGTAAGAGTGTTTAAGTACCTTAAAGGTACAACTACGTACAACCTTCATTATACTGGTTTTCCACCTATATTAGAAGGACATATTGATGCTAACTGGATTGCAGATTCAGATGAAACTAAATCTACCAGTGGGTATGTATTTTGCCTTGGAGGAGGTGCAGTTTCTTAGAAATCATCCAAGCAAACTATAAGAGATAGATCCACAATGGAGACTGAGTTAATTACTTTAGATTTAGCTTGTTGTCAGGATGAATGGCTTAGAAATTTTGTATATTGATCTGCCTATTGTTTCTAAACCATGTCCTCCTATTTGCTTATTATGTGATAATAAAGCAGCCATAGACAAAGCTAAGCCATCTAAAGGCAACCCGGGAAAGCGTTTTATGAGATTAAGGTATGAAGATGTGAGAGATCACATCACCCGAGGGGTCATATCTATAGAGTATGTAAAATATGCTAGTAACATTGTTGATCCACTTACTAAGGGTCTAGCTAGAAAACTAGTACTCAGTTCGTCGAGGGGGATGGTTCTTCTGCCCATAGAATAAACATTACATAAGGCTATTTGTCTTGTCTTGTGTATTTCTTGGATTAAAATAAAAACACACACGTGCGTGCATGTGCACGTGCGTTTGTTCGCTCACTCACCCGCCCGCCTCGTCCGGCCCGGCTCGGTTCGGTGCGTGCGTATGTGGATTTATCTTTTTACGAAATATTTTTTTGTTTTGTTTCCCAAAATGACACTTTGTTTTCTGTATTGCATCATTTGGAGTTCAGTTGACGGCGTTTAAGACACAACAATAAACCTCTCTTGACTACCCATTAAAGTCGACCATTAAAGTGATTTTAATGAACAAATGTTGGAGAGTCCAACAGGTGCTGGCAGTTACCGTGGTGGCTGAGACGCGCTCCATATAAGGAGGCGTCCGATCTCATTTGAGTAGACAGATCTACAGACAACAAACCGATAGTGAGATACAAAGAGATATACAACAATTCATTTCCTCATATACAACAGTTACCTTATTGTTGTATCACGGTTCCTTTGTTGTTGTATCGCGGTTACCATACTGCTGTGTTGAGGTTCCTTTCCTCTAATACAAAGTTGTTGTTCCTTTACTGCTATAGCATGGTTACCTTACTGATGTACACTAGTTCCCTTCTTGCTATACAACTGTTACCTTCATGCTTCTTGGTTCCTTTCTCCACCGCAACAAGCCTATTCACCCAAACACCACTACGCCTTATTGTTGTCTTATGTCGGGGACTACTTCACGACGTCAGTTTTGCTGTTTGCGACCAAGGGCTAAGGAACGAGTTCAACACAGCACTCTCGCTTGCACCGAGCGACTGTACCAGAGTTGGGGTGGCTGAATCTTGGAGATGGACCGCCGAAGATGCTCGTGCTAGGAGCGGCGGAATCTGTCTTGAAGATAGTGTTTCACACACCATCATCTTCAAGCTCTGGTGTTTGATTTCAAAACTCATTCACCATTTTCTCTGAATCCGGTTTACTGTTAATATTACTGTTGCATTTTGGTGGTTAACTTCTTGCAATATCTAATTAACATCTGTCTTACAGAGCTATGACAACCACTATTTTTCAACACATTCTAGGTCATAAAATTTGTCATTGTATTAATCATAAAAATATTTAAGATTTGTTTTTGTTGAGGATTCTGTCAATCTATTAACTCAATAGATCCACCATTCTCCATACATTCCAGACTCCTATATGTGTCGTGAAGTATACCTCTGTGACGTCCCCGTATTTTGGCTTCTCCAAACCCTATTGGGAATGAGATGTCAGAATCCGAAAACATCATCCAATCATATCAGAAAGCGATGCGGAAGCATAATACGCATACATGAACATACAACCATAACATCCTCAACATTCAACATATTTGTATTAAAACATGAATTAAAATTTGCAACTTACATTTACATAATTTGAAGAAAAGTTTACAAGTCTATGAACATGTATGCTAACAGGATCTTAACACAATAGGTACAACCTGGACAACTGCTCACTTCCCGTCTTTTATCCCCAAGCTAGCTCTGAACCTAAAACATACGTGAAACAACGAATCAACACACAAGGTGTTGTGCACGTGGGCAGAAAGATACATATATTTATGGCTTTCATAATTGAAATAATCTTGAGAAAGAAAGAGTAAAAGAAAACATTATTCAGAGCGATAATCAGGTAAACACATTTTTAGATGCCTTTTTGATGCGTTTGTACTACTAAGTGGTGTCACACTTCATTTTTCCCCACCCCTTGGGCTATGGGGACCGAGTGTCGACCTTATATTCAGAGGGGAGAGAGAGAGATGTCGCACTTCATTTTTCCCCGCCCCTTGGCCTATGGGGACCGAGTGTCGACCTTATATTTAGAGGAAGAGAGAGAGAGGATTGAGGGAGAGAGAGAGCATATATCCACTCAGTAGCTACAAACGCATCAAAAAGGCATCTAAAAATGTGTTTACCTGATTATCGCTCTGAATAATGTTTTCTTTTACTCTTTCTTTCTCAAGATTATTTCAATTATGAAAGCCATAAATATATGTATCTTTCTGCCCACGTGCACAACACCTTGTGTGTTGATTCGTTGTTTCACGTATGTTTTAGGTTCAGAGCTAGCTTGGGATAAAAGATGGGAAGTGAGCAGTTGTCCAGGTTGTACCTATTGTGTTAAGATCCTGTTAGCATACATGTTCATAGACTTGTAAACTTTTCTTCAAATTATGTAAATGTAAGTTGCAAATTTTAATTCATGTTGTAATACAAATATGTTGAATGTTGAGGATGTTATGGTTGTATGTTCATGTATGCGTATTATGCTTCCGCATCGCTTTCTGATATGATTGGATGATGTTTTCGGATTCTGACATCTCATTCCCAATAGGGTTTGGAGAAGCCAAAATACAGGGACGTCACAGTTGGTATCAGAGCATGAACAATAGCTACACCTGACAAATGCTCATCATGAAACATAAAAAAATAAATTTCACCTTTCACTTAATTACTAGAAACTTAGTGAGTTGTTGAACAAGGATTAAGTTCGACTTAGCCTCTAGGTTAGAACCTAGATGTTCGAGAACTAGGTTTAGACAAGTGTCTGAAACCCTTTGCATATAGAGCTCATATGTATTGGGTAGATACACTAGTCTACACCATGTTCTCACCATTTCATTAGATTACATGGCACCAGACTATCTACTGTGTGTTGGACACTCGAGTTTGCTGGTTTGGTTTTGTTTCCCAATCGGCTCGCACCTCGATAGTTTTCTCTGACGTCTTCTTTCTCGGAGCAAAACTATATAATATTTTATTAGATATATGTAAATATAAAAATGTGTCCCTCACGTAGGAGAGTAGAAGGTGTTCATGAAATCTAAGTGAAAGGGAGTGACATCAGTCTAGAAAAGAGAATAGGTCTAGATTAGATGTCTAGAGCCGTATCAATATATGAGATACACAGTGTAGATGATAGAATGGTAGTTGATATAAGCATGGATGATCTTATTTAAGTTCTACCTCTAATGATATAAGTTGCTTTATAAGGATTTAAGTTGTATATGACCTGAATCCAATTTTGAAGAATCTAAGCTAAGTCCTGATAATGAATGTGCATCCTCTTTTCTTATTTAAGATGAGCTAAGTTAAAATATGGTTGAATATGCATGAGCCTCAAGCTCTTTTACAAAGGAGGACCCTCAGTGTTAGGACAAGATATGTGGTGAACTCCAGAGAGGGTGAGATCCACAAGGAGAGGGTCATAGGACCTACCCCACAATATATGAAAATATGAGATATATGTGATATGATGTGTCTTAAGCTGGGTTACTCCTGAGTACATGAGTTGTGTCCTTATGAATGATTCAAATCTATATATGAGAATTGGGTAAAATAAAAGGATGGGTAGATGACCCATATGACAAAGTCAATCCTTTGGCTGAGTTAGGTCCTAGCTGGAGTGACATATTTTGTGAATCTCATCATTAGTCGCAAGTGAGGTAATATATGAACTCTAGTTATGAGAGTATGATGCTTTGTGCAAAAGATACTCAAAATACATATTCTCCCTTCTTTTCTCTTTCTTAATATATGATGATAGAAACCTCACTTGAGCTACATAGATGATTTAGATATGAGGAGTCACTCATATAAGCTTGACCTATTCTATATTTTCCCCCCTATATCATACATGTAGTACCCAAGATTGAAATCATGATAAGTTTGACTTAGTATATTCTTTTTTTTCCTTACATAGTACATGCACGACATAAAAATTTGAACTCATGAACTTGATATAAAGATATTTTTGGATCATAGAATATGTGATCAGAAATATAGTTCATAACTTGATCCTTCTCAATGTATGCTTCTAAGTTGAGTATGAATATCACACCATAGGGTGGAACCCCAATGGTTAGCATGTTACTTAAGCCCTTCCTATGTAGAAAAATCATAATATCCAGGATGAAGATAAATCTCCTCTAATGTTGAAATCATTGTAAGAGGTTGATCATAAAACATATTAATGATGTTAGATTTGAATGATCTAAATGTCATGGCATATAAATGAATTCCTCTTGAACTTTAAAAGTATGAACAAAACTTGTATCCTTAGGGGTGATGTAATCCTAAGATATTATAATGTCATGTTATGGCTAAGACATTAAGTGATGCTTCCACATATATAAGGTGGGGTGGACACACCCAAGAATCTCTAAACCCTAAGCTGACAACTTAGAGTGCATGCAACTAAGATGGTCTTAGAACCTAAGCAATGATGATGTATATGAAGTTGAACTCCTAAATAGCCTCTTAAGGATGAGATTAGTTGAATTTCGAGGACGAAATTCCAAATAAGGTGGGGTGAATGTGATAACCCAGATTTTAGGGTTTTGACACCACAAATAGAATCAGAAGACCGTGAATGATTATTAGATATAATTTAGTTCAATTACAATGAATATCTTTTTATTCACCGATTTGGGTACTTATGATGCCAAAAGTTCTAGTTAGTATTCACAGCAAACTCATGTGGCCAATTAATGAGCCTTGAGGTATGTTATTATCGTAGCAAGTGTTTTAGACCTCTAAGATCAAGGTTTGATGATTATATGAATTGAGTTCAAGCTTTATACACCTATTCATAGGTTGTTTGAAGAATTCTGTTACATGACCAAACAATGGACCCTGAGCCCCAAAACTTGGAATATTATGACTTAGAATATTGCAAGCTTACCTCTAAAATTTCAGAATGTTTGGAGATTTCTACAAGTAGATGAAATTATTTGAAGATGAGGACAATAATGGATTTCATAGGACTTTGATATTTTGATCATTGATTAAATAGACCATGATTGTTTGATGTCACGCTGGACATTTTATTGGCAGCGGCCCTTAGCTAACAGGCGGGGATCTTTTGAGCCCTTGATGAGGAATCATGTGGTAGAGAAGTCATCTCTAACCCCCGCACAATTCAGACCAGATGCACAATGACCAAGCCTGGAAAATCTTAACAACCAGCTCTCCATATCGCGATCATTACGTGATTCAATACAGAAGGTTAGCTCCGTCTCGTCAAGACCTAACCCCCGACCCTTATCAAACTAGGGTTTGGTTCTAAGACGAGACCAGGAGAACCCTCTTCTCCTCTTCCCTCTCCATTGTTGTCTACAGATGATGGGGTTCCGAGTCCAAAGAGCTCTCGCTCGGCTCCTACCTTCCAAAATCGCAGTTTTGCCCAAAAGTATTCCATGGCCAGTTGAAGCACCAAGCTCTCCACGCCACCTCGCAACATCATACTACCTCCTTTCAGTTCCTGGAGCACAATCCGACGCTGAGGGACTCGTTTTGAGGATCAATTTTGGGTGAGTCCAGCCTAGGAACCTCGGCGGATTCTATCTGTCTCTCCATTGCCAGCAACTACTACCATGAGTAGGATCACGGTGGCAAGAATCGAGACCGGTGATGGACTCACACACGGGCGTCAGACTGGCTCTCGTCCACGGAGAAGCCATGGAGAAGCTTCGACGGTGAGGTGGCCGGAGATCCCGCCGATCTAGAACGGCAGAGGCATAGCACCTGAGTCGAGTGGCTGTGGAGATGCGGAGGCCTGCGTCGAAGGTGAGGGTGGCATTTGGAGACGACGAGGACCACTCCAACTCCGTTGTTTGCTCGCTGGAGGAGGGCTCATGCAGCGGAGCTCTGTTTCACAGAGGAAACAGACTCCTCGCGTGCGAGATCGCGAGAAAGGGGGGAGAAGCCCGACCGGGCAAACGGACCCTCAAGTCCACGGATCCTGCCCCAGACCCGAACTGGGTCCAAGCTAAGAGAGGAAAGGAGTTGCGCCCCCACTTTGCCACGTGTCGACGCTGGGTTGGTCGAGAAAGGTAATTATCTCACAAAATGTTCAGAACTTCGATAATCCGTAGAAATTAGTACGAATGTCAGAAAAATACAAATAAGGTACCATTTTTCTCAGAAAAATGAGTAGAACACAATTAAAGCAAAATATCAGGCTTTTGATGCAAGAATATTAGTGATATATTGTTAGTTGTGAAATGCTTAATTGATGGATAATAAATATCAAACATCGACCTAAAATTATGGAGAAATGTCAGTAAGTCCATAATCATGTCTTTAATGCATATGATATCAGATATGTTATGTTGATGCACGAAATCATGTAATTTGCTTAATATGGCTATCTAGGGCTAATAATCCTGAAGAAAATGTAGAAAATACATTAATGATCAATAGATGATGAAATTTACAGAAATCTGTAGTATCAATAACTGGAAGTGAATGTGGAACTCTGATATCAGTTATATGCAAGAAATCCATGTTATATGAAGATGACCCTTAATACATGGGTTGTAACCCTAAATTGAATAATGTATATAAACTAGGGTTAATATGTGCACAAAAAGGATATGGAACCTAACATTCAGATAATGAATCATAATCTGGAAAATGACATCAGTAAGATAAATATAATACAATAATGCAAGTAAACGTTGGAATATCCTAATGAGATAATATAAACCCTAATGAACACGACTAGGGTTAAGATGATTAGAATCTGATGATAGTATATGATCTTGTCTTAACCAGGTGATGACCAGATATCTAGATGAGCAAGAATGATTAGGAATCTCTGAACTCAGGTACGTGGGTTTTATTAAGTATAAGACTAGTTTTCATGAATGCATAATGATATGATGTATTTTGGATGCTTGTGTTTGCATATAAATTCTTGGATGTGTATTAGTAGTATATGCTCCGCAAAACATTACAGAACATAAAAGAATATGGATGGTTTGTAGCTACTGAGTGGATATATGCTCTCTCTCTCCCTCAATCCTCTCTCTCTCTTCCTCTAAATATAAGGTCGGCACTCGGTCCCCATAGGCCAAGGGGCGGGGAAAAATGAAGTGAGACATCTCTCTCTCTCCCCTCTGAATATAAGGTCCACACTCGGTCCCCATAGCCCAAGGGGTGGGGGAAAATGAAGTGTGACACCACTTAGTAGTACAAATGCATCAAAAAGGCATCTAAAAATGTGTTTACCTGATTATCGCTCTGAATAATGTTTCCTTTTACTCTTTCTTTCTCAAGATTATTTCAATTATGAAAGCCATAAATATATGTATCTTTCTGCCCACGTGCACAACACCTTGTGTGTTGATTCGTTGTTTCACGTATGTTTTAGGTTCAGAGCTAGCTTGGCATAAAAGACGGGAAGTGAGCAGTTATCCAGGTTGTACCTATTGTGTTAAGATCCTGTTAGCATACATGTTCATAGACTTATAAACTTTTCTTCAAATTATGTAAATGTAAGTTGCAAATTTTAATTCATGTTGTAATACAAATATGTTGAATGTTGAGGATGTTATGGTTGTATGTTCATGTATGCGTATTATGCTTCCGCATCGCTTTCTGATATGATTGGATGATGTTTTCAGATTCTGACATCTCATTCCCAATAGGGTTTGGAGAAGCCAAAATCCGGGGACGTCACAACCTCCTCCTCTATCTCCTCTCTAGGAAATATCTTTCCTCTCTTCCTAGAGTGTGCTGATATTATGGACTCACTAGGCTTTGGTATCTTACAATTCGTCTATGCATGTAGTGCCTACCCTTCTCCCCTCGTACTTCTACTAGAGGATGTGTTTCTATTAGAACTTTTCAAATATATAAATTTAAAACCCATTTCATCATCAAAATGTTCATTATTTTGGGACATGTGAAGATGGATGATCACATGATCACCCTATGAATTAGAAATCACAAGCTTGTTTTCCTTTCCTATAACTTGTGTTTCTCTTTGATTTTGGGAGTTGCCCATGCTTCCATTCATATTTCCTGTCGCAACTATTGTCTCGTTTAATATTTCTTAGATGTACTTGTTCATGCTTTGTATTTCACTTCTTTGCCTTGCTTTTTTGCTGATCTACTTCCCCATGTTGTGTTATTTTATTTTTGAGTGAGTCTAGATATGTTTGTTGCTATTCTAGGTTGGGACTGTCACTATCTCCCTCATGTGTTATTCCCTCATTGCCATCCTGATCATTAGTTATAAGATACTTGTTGTTTGTTGATGTCACCTAGTTGTTTGTTTCTATAGTTCTCCTTGGATTTTTTGCTATGGGATTCATTTGCATGGCCTGAGTGAAATCACCTCTCATTTGTGATTTCACCTTAGTTGTTGTAGCCTCATTATCACCAACATGTTGATGCCATATGGTGATACACATATTTTTGGTGCCCAATTTTCTACATAGCATAATACACAAATCTCATACTCCAACTTGTATTCCTTCCCACAAATAAGATTATAGGTGTGATATATATGCTTGTGTTTACTTCAACAACGATTCTTACAAAATTGTCTTTTCTTTTCATCACTATGTCGAGGTTTATTCTAACTGTGTTGCCCAACTCATTAACAATTCCTTCCCCTCCACATATGTTTTATTATATAGATGAAGGAGAAGATTAGTTATTTGTACCCACATTACCATCTTCTTTGTGTGCTTGTAATCTAGCAGGTTTCGATGACTGGATATTGAGATACGAGCCATTAACTAGACATGACCTTCCCATCAGTGTTGTGACATAATCTTCGACTAAGAAGTATTCAGTGTCGAGATCAATCATTTTCCGAAATCCCCCACCAGTCTCTAGAGGTGTTTGATCTTCTCTGTCAACATGTAACCGAAGTACCTATATTTTAGTTTGACACTGACAAAGCACTTCTACTACTTGGGTAAATTTGGTAGGGTGTCATCTTAAATATGCCCTCCCATTGTTTCATGTTACCACAATATCTTCAAGTTTCAAACTACTCCAAATATACTAAGAGTTTCATCACATTCATTGTGTATCCTTTTGGCTCCGTGATTATTTTCATCATAGAAGCACATTGAACCATTCAAGTTGATAAAGTTTCTTCAAAATTTTCTCCCACATCTATTATCAATAATATTGTTGGCAACTCAATTAGTCAATATATAAATGAGTTTGTGTAATTGGTTGTTGAGCCAATTGTCACCACCTCCCACGTGGAGTCCACCCGGATCCACCTTGATTCAGGATGCTCACCTTCCCCACCGTGAGGCACGCCGCGATCTATCTAACCTGCAGATCTTGCTCACACTGCTCACTCAGTCTCCCACTAGACGCGATGCCCATTACACAATGACGTCTTACGCCGGTTGACTATTGTTGGAGTACGCCTCCTATATCGGGGACGTCACCGTGAATTTCGCAGGAGCGGCATTGACGCGACGCCCATTACACGACAACGTCTTATGCTGATTGACTATTGTTGGAGTACGCCTCTTATATCGGGGACATCGCCGTGAATTTTGCGGGAGCGGCATTGCATTCCTCCCTATCTCTTCCCTTTTTGCCTTGGCGGTAGATCCACAGACCGGGGATCACAACAAACCACCCCTTCCCTCCCTCCCTCCTTCCTCACAAACTCCTTCTGCTTCGCCCTCTCCCCCCCCCCTCGTGCTTCAACTAGAGGAGGTGTTTCTATTAGAACTTTTCAAATATATAAATTTCAAACCCATTTTATCATCAAAATGTTCATTATTTTGGGACATGTGAAGATGGATGATCACATGATCACCCTATGAATTAGAAATCACAAGCTTGTTTTCCTTTCCTATAACTTGTTCTTCTCTTTGATTTTGGGAGTTGCCCATGCTTCCATTCATATTTCTTGTCGTAACTATTGTCCCGTTTAATATTTCTTAGATGTACTTATTCATGCTTTGTATTTCACTCCTTTGCCTTGCTTTTTTGCTGATCTACTTCCCCATGTTGTGTTATTTTATTTTTGAGTGAGTTTAGATTTGTTTGGTGCTATGCTAGGTTGGGACTGTCACTATCTCCCTCATGTGTTATTCCCTCATTGCCATCTTGATCATTAGTTATATGATACTTGTTGTTTGTTGATGTCACCTAGTTGTTTGTTTCTATAGTTCTCCTTGGATTTCTTGCTATGGGCTTCATTTGCATGGCCTGAGTGAATTTTCCTCTCATTTGTGATTTCACCTTAGTAGTTGTAGCCTCATTATCACCAACATGTTGATGCCATATGGTGATACACATATTTTTGGTGCCCAATTTTCTACATAGCATAATACACAAATCTCATACTCCAACTTGTATTCCTTCCCACAAATAAGATTATAGGTGTGATATATATGCTTGTGTTTACTTCAACAACGATTCTCACAAAATTGTCTTTTCTTTTCATCACTATGTCGAGGTTTATTCTAACTGTGTTGCCCAACTCATTACCAATTCCTTCCCCTCCACATACATTTTATTGTGTAGATGAAGGAGAAGATTAGTTATTCGTACCCACATTACCATCTTCTTTGCGTGCTTGTAATCTAGCAGGTTTCGATGACTGGATATTGAGATACGAGCCATTAACTGGACATGACCTTCCCATCAGTGTTGTGACATAATCTTCGGCTAAGAAGTATTCAGTGTCGAGATCAATCATTCTGAAATCCCCCACCAGTCTCTAGAGGTGTTTGATCTTCTCTGTCAACATGTAACCAAAGTACCTATATTTTAGTTTGACACTGACAAAGCACTTCTACTACTTGGGTATATCTGGTAGGGTGTCATCTTAAATATGCCCTCCCATTGTTTCATGTTACCACAATATCTTCAAGCTTCAAACTACTCCAAATATACTAAGAGTTTCATCACATTCATTGTGTATCCTTTTGGCTCCGTGATTGTTTTCATCATAGAAGCACATTGAACCATTCAAGTCCGTAAAGTTTCTTCAAAATTTTCTCCCACATCTATTATCAATAATATTGTTGGCAACTCAATTAGTCAATATATAATCGAGTTTGTGTAATTGGATGTTGAGCCAATCGTCACCACCTCCCAATTGGAGTCCACACGGATCCACCTTGATTCAGGACGCTCACCTTCCCCACCGTGAGGCACGCCATGATCTATCTAACCTATAGATTTTGCTCACATTGCTCACTCAGTCTCCCACTAGACGCAACGCCCATTACACAATGACGTCTTACGTCGATTGACTATTGTTGGAGTACGCCTCTTATATAGGGGACGTCACTGTGAATTTCGTGGGAGCGGTATTGACGTGACGCCCATTACACGACAACGTCTTATGCCAATTGACTATTGTTGGAGTACGCCTCTTATATCGGGGACGTCTCTGTGAATTTCGCGGGAGCGGCATTGCATTCCTCCCTATCTCTTCCCTTTTTGCCTTCACAGTAGATCCACAGACCGGAGACCGCAACGAACCACCCCTTCCATCCCTCCCTCCTTCCTCGCAAACTCCTTCCGCTTCACCCTCGCGCCCCCTCGTACTTCTACTAGAGGAGGTGTTTCTATTAGAACTTTTCAAATATATAAATTTAAAACCCATTTCATCATCAAAATGTTCATTATTTTGGGACATGTGAAGATCGATGATCACATGATCACCCTATGAATTAGAAATCACAAGCATGTTTTCCTTTCCTATAACTTGTGTTTCTCTTTGATTTTGGGAGTTTCCCATGCTTCCATTCATATTTCTTGTCGCAACTATTGTCTCGTTTAATATTTCTTAGATGTACTTGTTCATGCTTTGTATTTCACTCCTTTGCCTTGCTTGTTTGCTGATCTACTTCCCCATGTTGTGTTATTTTATTTTGAGTGAGTCTAGATCTGTTTGGTGCTATGCTAGGTTGGGACTGTCACTATCTCCCTCATGTGTTATTCCCTCATTGCCATCTTGATCATTAGTTATATGATACTTGTTGTTTGTTGATGTCACCTAGTTGTTTGTTTCTATAGTTCTCCTTGGATTTCTTGCTATGGGCTTCATTTGCATGGCCTGAGTGAATTTGCCTCTCATTTGTGATTTCACCTTAGTAGTTGTAGCCTCATTTTATACACCAACATGTTGATGCCATATGGTGATACACATATTTTTGGTGCCCAATGTTCTACATAGCATAATACACAAATCTCATACTCCAACTTGTATTCCTTCCCACAAATAAGATTATAGGTGTGATATATATGCTTGTGTTTACTTCAACAATGATTCTCACAAAATTGTCTTTTCTTTTCATCACTATGTCGAGGTTTATTCTAACTGTATTGCCCAACTCATTACCAATTCCTTCCCCTCCACATACGTTTTATTGTATAGATGAAGGAGAAGATTAGTTATTCGTACCCACATTACCATCTTCTTTGCGTGCTTGTAATCTAGCAGGTTTCGATGACTGGATATTGAGATACGAGCCATTAACTGGACATGACCTTCTCATCAGTGTTGTGACATAATTTTCGACTAAGAAGTATTCAGTGTCGAGATCAATCATTCTGAAATCCCCCACCAGTCTCTAGAGGTGTTTGATCTTCTCTGTCAACATGTAACCGAAGTACCTATATTTTAGTTTGACACTGACAAAGCACTTCTACTACTTGGGTAAATCTGGTAGGGTGTCATCTTAAATATGCCCTCCCATTGTTTCATGTTACCACAATATCTTCAAGCTTCAAACTACTCCAAATATACTAAGAGTTTCATCACATTCATTGTGTATCCTTTTGGCTCCGTGATTGTTTTCATCATAGAAGCACATTGAACCATTCAAGTCGGTAAAGTTTCTTCAAATTTTTCTCCCACATCTATTATCAATAATACTGTTGGCAACTCAACTAGTCAATATATAAGCGAGTTTGTGTAATTGGTTGTTGAGCCAATCGTCACCACCTCCCACGTGGAGTCCACACGGATCCACCTTGATTCAGGACGCTCACCTTCCCCACCGCGAGGCACGCCGCGATCTATCTAACCTGCGGATCTCGCTCACACTGCTCACTCAGTGCTCACTCAGTCTCCCACTAGACGCGACGCCCATTACACAAGGACGTCTTACGCCGATTGACTATTGTTGGAGTACGCCTCTTATTATCGGGGACGTCGCCGTGAATTTCGCGGGAGCGGCATTGACGCGACGCCCGTTACACGACAACGTCTTACGCCGATTGACTATTGTTGGAGTACGCCTCTTATATCGGGGACGTCGCCGTGAATTTCGCGGGAGTGGCATTGCGTTCCTCCCTATCTCTTCCCTTTTTGCCTTCGCGGTAGATCCACAGACAGGAGACCGCAACGAACCACCCCTTCCCTCCCTCCCTCCTTCCTCGCAAACTCCTTCCGCTTCGCCCTCGCCTCCCCCCCGCCTGTCTGCTCGCTTCGTCCGTCTCGGGTAAGCATTCTCTTCCGATTCTATTGTTTTCCTATCCTTGCCATCGGATGCAATGCTCTGGCTGCTTGTGTTGTCGTCTTGGGCGCGAGATTGGGACGGCGGAAAGAAGTGGCCGCCGCCGCCGCTACATCTTCGGCTAACTCTAGTTTCTGTTGTTGTTTTGCGCCTATCCTCCTTCCCCCGCTGCGGATCTCACCACCCAATTTGGTCCGTTTAGATCTTGCTCCCGAATGTGGTTTGTGTGCGAATTTTTGCTAGCCAACCACGCCTCTCCCAGTCCTTCTCAAAGAACGATCTTTCCGGATCTCTCCGACATTGCCATCACCCCACCACGGTCAATTACCGACGTTGATGCCTCTTCTTGCCCAGTGTTACTCGGTAGCGATTGATCATCACCCGCCAACCCCTCCACTACTCAGTGCCTCTCTATAGTCAGATTCCAAGCCCTTGTTTTTTTTCCGCTTTAGGGGCATCGTACGGAGGATTGGGTGGAATGCTTTATAACGACTAGTGTTCCATTAGCTCACGCCGAACCAAATCCGCCCGAGAGGGAGGCCTCTGGTATTGGCATTTCCTTCCCTCGGTCTGGTTTTGGGTAAAAGCAATTTGAATGATTTCGGGAAAGATTAAAAGGGATGTCTGAAAGTTAACATATGATTCCGGTGCATTGAACGCCGGCTTTGTTTTTCCAGTGGGCCGTTTACTCAAATTCTTTTACAACGTGGGGTTTCTTACCATCGTTTTCCTGAAACAGAGTTGTAACTTACACATCATTCTTGAGACCACACGGTTGCTTAATTGCTTTTAGGTTTATGGTGTTCTCTTGCCTTAACTAACTATAGCTGCAGTTGAGAAATCTTGGGTTATAAGAGGGCTTTGCTTGACAATTTAGGCGGATCCATCATCCATGTTGCAGATACAGGATTCCTTCCTTTACAGTCAATAATTATGATAATACTAATTATACAGGATTCCCACTTAGAATAAGGTCATGCCTTTTAAGCGTATGCTTCTCTAAGTTGACCCCCATTTTTTCCTTTCGTCATATACAAGTTAATAGACCATATCATTTGACCTTCTATTCTTCAATTTGATGTAGACTTAGCTATCAAAAGTTAGGTTTATGCTTTAAAAAATTTCTTTATTCCCACTTAACATGTTCCATTTTCAAGTGCATGCTTCTCTTTGCTGGCCCCCATTTTCTGATCTTTTGTCATGTACAAGTCAATCCGTATTGTTAAAGCTCTTCCAAGTATTTAATTTAATATCTGAGCAAGAATCCAACTTGTTGTTCTTACGGGTCCACTTTTTTTTTTCTGGGACAGCAGAAATTTGCTTCCTAAACGAAGATGATGCCATATCATTCCCACTACCAGAACCGCAGATCTGGAATTACTCATGGCAGGGCTAAGAGGATCATACAGTTCTCCGTCTTGCTCACGGTGGTGCTGTGGCTGGCCTATCAGGTGAAACACTCGACTGACAATGTCGTGCAGAAGGTAGAGTACTCTAGGAGGGATGAGGATGGCTCTGTTGGTGAACGGATAGAACTTTATCTGGGACGGAAAGGGCGCTCTGGATACTACAATGTAGATGGCGGTGTTAGTCGCACGGAAGACGGTAAGCTGGTTGATTCAGCTGCCCAGAGTAAAGAACAGGAAGAAACTGTTGCCAAAGAAGATGGAGCATCAGTGGAAGAGGCATCGTCGTCACAGAATGAAAGCAGGGACAACGGACAAGGCTCATCATCATCACAGGTTGAGGTTGGAAACAAAGATGAGGAGTCGTCATCCCACGACGAGTTTGGAAACAAAGATGTGGATTCATCATCCCATGAAGGGACCGGAAGTAAAGATGGGGAGTCATCATCTCATGATGAGCTCCACAATAAGGAAGGAGAGTCCTCATCGCACGAAAACATTATCAGCAAGGACGAAGAGTCACACTCACACAAAGAGCAGGAATCCTCATCTCATGAAGACATCGGTTCCAACAAACAAGAGCAATCATCACAGGAGGATACGAGCATCAAGAAGCAAGAGTCGTCGCAGTCTCAAGAAGACTCCAAGCAACATGAGTCATCATCACATGAAGGTGTCAGCTCTCAGCATGAGGTATCATCATCAGATGTAAGCCTTGGCAGTAATGAAGAAGGCTCGTCAATACAAGAAGGCGATCACCATAAAGACGAAGAGTCTTCATCACATGAGGGCGTCGAAAATAAACATGAAAATTCACCTCAGGAGACTGCCAGTCACAAGGATGGCAATGGTGCCCAGGAGGTTGTTCAGAATACTGAAGAAGCCCATTCTGCCTCCCATAATGAAAATCAACTAGGCAGTGACAGAAATGCAAGTGAAAATCATAATGAAACTACTGAAGAGGCAGGAGACCACGCCGATCACAGCAAGCACTCTGGTGAAGAAAACGGGAGATCTGACTCTCAACTTGATGGTTCTCATCAAGAGGGCGGCAAGGTCATAACTGATGACAGGTCTGTGGATAGGCAAGAAGAGTCCACCGACCATGACAATGAAAGTGCAGGTGTGGGCAAAAATGAACAATCGATTGATGATGATTTGAGTAACAAGCAAACTAACACCAAATCTGAAAACCATAAGCACGGCAAAGTAACTGAGAAAAGTACAAGTGAGGAAGAAGAAAAGTCTGGTGAGAATGACAAAACCACAAAGAGTGAAGAAAATACTGACAAGAGACATGATGTTGCAGTTGTGGAGGAGAAATCTGACAAAAATGATGATGAAAATCCCAAACATCATTCAGAAGAGAACATAGAATCAGATAAAGGCATCAACGGCTTCCACGATGAGGACGGTGTTCCAGATGCTGATACTAGATCTTCTGTTGAGGACAGAAGCAAGGACGAACAGAATGAAATCTCTGTTGCAACTCATACGGAAGATTTGCAATCTTCTTCCTCTGAAAGGGAAGGTCAAAACAATGGTCATAAAAACTCCACGAGTGAGGCCATTTCATCAAAAGAAAGCAGTGGACTGGGAGCTGACAGAGAAGACAGGAACAACAGCTCCAATGATGTGAAAAGCGACACCCCTATAGTGATGCCAACAGAAAAGGATAAATCCACATCAGAAGCGCATGAATCTCAGGGCAAACCCGCCGGGGAAGAAGGCGAAACTACTAACAGCAGCGAAGCTGAAGGTGACAAAACAGAGTTAGAAAGTAAACCTGAAGAGGAGAATTCAGTATCAAACTCTGATACTGGATCTGTTACTGAAGACCCCCAAGATGAAAACAATGACTCATCGAGTGATGGTCATTCAGCGTCGAAATTAGAAGATGAAGATTCAGATAGCACGGCACCTAGTCCTCACGCTCAGCTTGTGCATGAATCTCGGAGAAGAGAAGAGTTCTGATCTTATTGAATTTTGATCTTTTCCTTGACTGTTTGTTCATCCACGAATTTTGATGGTTCTACCTGTATCTACCGCTGGGTATAAGTTACAAACGTTGGCGGTTGGCCGGCAAACTACTCAAGTGTTCATAGTTAGCTAGCATAATTAATACGTGCTCCACAATTCGATTGCCCAAGTTATAACGTCTGCTGGACATTCTGGGCCATTAGTTTTGCCTATTTCCCGGACATGTAGTGCAAATTTATGTTTGATGGTTACATTCTGCTGGATAACCACTCAAACGTTGAAATGTGTGTTGCCCCCTGCCATCATTAAATGTTCTCGTCCTCGTGTCTTAAAGCTTTAATGCCATTCTATCTTTGATAATCTAATTTTAAATTATCCAACAAGGCTAGCTGCTGTGTCAGACGTCGTCTTCTGCAAATAGCAAGGTTCCCAGAATAAAACTTGGCTGCTTGCTCATATGGTACCTATGGGCTTGCGCATCCAGTAAAAGAAGCAAAGGGGAAGATCTACCCAGTGACTGCTTTCTGTGCTTTACAGCAACAAAGGAAATAAAGGAATACAACTTTTTAAACTTGACCTCTTTTCTTTTTGATGTACTTGATTTGGATACCCCCCAAGTTCTATGCAGAGAAAAAAGATGACAACATGAGGCCAAGTGGGAGTTTTTTGTCTAGTGGGAGGGGGTAGATTCTAACGGCCATTAACCATATCAGTAAGTAGTCTTTGCTGCAGTACTTTCTTTTATTCTCTGCTATCACCAATCGGGTCGGTTATTCATCCATCCACCATCTACTTCCGACCCAGCTGCTTGTCAATTTGGAGGCAAAATTATGCTCGTCGTTTTTCACCACCTTGTTATCCTCAACTGATTCAGTAAAGTAAGCAATTTGGTCATGTGATATTTCATAGGTACATGCATGTCTCGAGAATAACCCACTACTTGGCCAGTCCGGCAACAATACACAACTGGTCGTAAAGAAGGGATCCTTCTATACATTGTATACCTGCGTTACCACTCCAAAGAGATTCTCGTCATACGGAACAGCTGTATGTAGTAGGCTGCCTTCACATGAACGATAAGAGTTTCTTATAAAACCCGCCCGCCCAGCGCATACTTGGTTGTATCCTTCCATCTATTCATTGCAAACGACTATAATAGAACCAACCTCAGTCGCAGTACTAGTAACGAAAAACAACTAGCATCAGCAGCAGCAGAAGCATCATTTAAGTGCAATGGAGTCACAACAGCCCAAGAACAAGGCGTGGAGAGGCGAGGTGACAGCGGACCTCTCACCATCCCTGAGTGCCGACAAGGCATGGTCTCTGCTTGGTGACTTCTGCGGCATCCACCAATGGATCCCCACTCTGGATACATGCAGGCGGGTCGACGGCGTCAACGGGCAGAGAGGCTGCGTCCGGTATTGCTGCGGGTCTGCCATCAAGAGCCACAGTGGCGAGAAGGTCGCCTGGTCTAAGGAGAGGCTGTTGGCCGTGGACAACACACGGCGGTTCTACGCCTACGAGGTCGTGGACAACAACCTCGGCATCGGAGGATACTATGCCAAGCTCGAGGTGATTGCTGACGGCGCCGGTGGCCGGTGCAGGGTGCAGTGGTCGTTCGCCGCAGAGCCCATCAAAGGTTGGACCCTCGAAGGGTTTGTCTCCTACCTCGCGCTCCGCGTGAGGACAATCGCTCAGAGGCTCGAGGAAGCAGCATCGTAAGCCTCAACTTGCCGCTGGGGTGCGCCCGGACCCGGAGGGAGGGGGACCGGAAGAACAGAACCGGATCTGTGTACCAAGTGGTATGACGCTTCTGAGA